>OU342743.1:77566270-78166270 GCA_910589775.1 Avena eriantha
CGACGGCGCAGATCCAGCATTCAATGTCGGAGCCTGTTGATGTCTCACTTCCGTTGCCCTCCTCAGATCCGTTGCTGATGAAGGACACCAAGACGGCGGCCGTGCCGACAGTGGTCATCGATGCCACGAACATTGAAGCCATCGCCTACAACATCGCTTTGACGGCGCAGATCCAGCCTTCAATGTCGGAGCCTGTTGATGTCTCACTTTCGGTGCCGAGAGTGCGAATCGATGCCAAGACGATTGAAGCCATCGCCGCAAATTGGGATAAATTATGATAAATTTGTATTTTTCAATTTCAAATTGGGATAAAATTGTTCGAACTACTACCTCTGTCTCAAAAAAAGCTTCTCCACGTTCTTGATGTGTCCATGTACATCCGTATGTATGATTTGAATTCTATCCCAACTTGATTGGGAAGATTGATATGTATTTGATCCGAGAGGCTGGTACATGCTAAAATTATCGCGCACATTACTTAGCACAACTAGGAAATTGTACGCCAAAATACAGTGGTAGAGCCACAACAAAATATAGTGGTTAGAGCCATCTACTGAATAATAATTCTATACTATCTAAATCGTCTACCACAACCACATAACTGCTAGGACAGGGATGACAACTAATAAAACTGCCCAGATGAATCTACTTTTCTCCTCTCCCATCACTTGAAGTTCATGTTCTAGATTTTCTACCACTTGATCAAATACGGCAAGATCTGTCTCAACTCTCAACTTCTCCTTGCGAATAAGCTCTGAATTCTTCTTTTCTTCCTCCACAGTATGCTTCAGCTCGAATATCATCAGGTTTTTACGGGCCAATTCATCACCTAAATTGGCCACCTTCTCCTCCAAATCCATCCTCTGGCTACACCACTGGGTTGATTCATCTTGGTATGCAATGTACCATGGATCATCGGCTTGCCTGGCTAATTGTAACAATAATGGAAATAAGAACAACTAAAATCACTCCAACAGGCCATGGCGGCACTTCAAATTCAACGGTAGTACAGAGAGCAGAAGCTAGATACCTGCACTTCCGACGAGGTAGGAGAAGAACGTGGCCACGACATGATCGAATCCCCACCCTCGCCGTGTACCCGCTACGACCAGACATTGAGGACTATTTCGCACCTGCAAACTCCAATAAATTACGGGAACCGAATCTATTAGGGGGAGGGGGAGGCAGAAGCGGAGGTCTTACCAAGCTATACTACCAACTGGTGCGCGGAACAAATCCCGGTCGTCGTGGGCGGCGGATCTGCTTGTGGCGGACTTTCCTGCAGTGGGTACAATGCGTGCGGACAAAACAAGTGCTGGAGCCGTGGTTGACGTGCACCGCCGCAGTCCGTCCGATGCCGCCGGGGGACAGAGCCGGCGGCGCGACGAGGCGCCGGCGATGGCTGCTCCGTCCGAGGGTGGGGACGAGCTGCCAGCGGTTCTCCGGTGACTAATGAGATACACAACACTAGGTTCCAGCCATGTTTAGCATAAAATTCACTTTATATTAAGCTGCGAAAATAGTCACCTGATGGGTCTAGCTTAAGAAAAATTAATTAGCGAACTTGTTGCTTCTCTCTATGATATTCTCTAAATAAATAGACGACCCCAGTGGTCATTAGCTGTGGCAGCCCCACAGAGCGGCAATATATGTCTTTTCCTGAAAAATAGACGACCCCACTGGTCATTGGCTGCGGAGGCCCCACAGAGCGGCAATATATGATTTTCTATAAATAAATAGACGACCCCACTGGTCATTGGCTGTGGCAGCCCCACAGAGCGGCAATATATGTCTTTTCCTGAAAAATAGATGACCCCACTGGTCATTGGCTGCGGAGGCCCCATAGAGCAGCAATATATGATTTTCTATAAATAAATAGACGACCCCACTGGTCATTGGCAGCGGTAGCCCCACAGAGCGGCAATATATGTCTTTTCCTGAAAAATAGATGACCCCACTGGTCACTGGCTGCGGCAGCCCTATAGAGCGGCCCCATTTGTCATTGGCAGCACCGCCTATAAAATCATGAAATAAAACGGCCCACACGTCAGCGATAGATGGATGGCTGCTCCGACGTGTCTCCTGACCCTACCCGTCAGCACGAGACAATTAGGGAGGAGCTACCCCTGTGCAGCCCCACCCGGTTAGACTAACGGTCAAGGCCTCTGACCTGACGGCTACCGGCCGTTCCAGCACTTGTGAGTGTCTCAAACTACAGGAGGGGAAAACTGAGGAAAAACTAAGGGACTGGGGAAAACTGAGTACAACTAAGGACCTGAGGGCACGGAAATAGAAAACCCTAAATTATATTGGAAAGAAAACATGAAGAAACTCCATGTTGATGGATTTTTGGAGTCTTTGATTTTGATCAATTGACGCATGTGAGACTTTCCTCGAGATAATTGAAACTCCGTCCATAGGCCAGAGAGGAATGGATGACTAGCTTATTGGAAATTGTGCATGCTGATGTGCATAGTCCATTATGTGTAGCCATATGCGATGGATCTTTTTGCTTCATATGCTTTCTTCGAAAATTTGAGTGAATATATCTGTATATTTACTTAATAAGGAAGAAGTATGAAACATTTGAAAGTTGTTCAAAGACTTTCAAGATGAAGTGGAACATCATTGTAACAAGAAAATAAAGAGTTTATGATTCGATCATCAAGGAAGATATTTGAGTTACATGTTTAGCAAAACACCTAAGATTTGAGGAATTGTTCCATGAATTTGGATTTCTCGATAAACCGCAGGAGTATGGTATGTTCGAGAGATGAAATCAAACCATGTTTGACATGGTAAGATCAAAGGTGTCATTTATAAAACTGCCATTATGTTTTAAGGATTGAAGCTTTAGAGACTACCGCTTTTACACTGAAAAGAGCACCATCATGATCCATTGAAATGACACCATATGCGTTATGGTTTGGGATAAAACCCGAATTGTCTTTTCTTAAATTTTGGTATGCTATGCATAAGTAAAATGTTTACAACCAAAGTCGGATAAGCACGTCTTTGTAGGTTATCCCAAAGAATTTGTTGGGAATTTGTCCATAACACCGAGGACAAAAGAGTTTGTTACTTGGAACGTCAAGTTTCTTGAGAAGGAATTTTTCGTGAAAAGTTAAGTGGGAGGACAATAGAACTTTGATAAGGTTGTTGAACCTTAGCTATATGTGCTAAGTAGCGCAGCGCCGGAAAGTGTCCCGGTGGCGGCCACAATGCTCATGGCTCTCGTGATTACAAAAGGTGTGATCTCGGAGATTAGAGTTCCTGTAGAACCATGTGGGTCCGTAAGAATCAAATAGTAAGATTTGATAAGAAAGTCGTTATTGTTTTGACAATGATGAACCGACTACATGCAAAGAAGCGATGATGGGCCCTGACTCCATAAAATGACTAGAAGTCATAGAATACGTGATAGTATCCATACACGAGAAATCAAGTTTCTGAACTTGGAAGACCCTCTAGAAAGGCGTGAAGCCTATCGGTCGTGTTTGGATCAATAAAGAAATAAGACATGGATGTTTAACATCTATGAAATAGTCGACATGTCGGAAAGAAGTTTACGACAATGTTCAAGGAGTTGACTATGACAAGATTTGATCTTTCATAGCGATATTTAGTCTTGACGGATTAATGTAGCAACCACTACATATAATTTGGTATATGGTAATTGAATAAACAAAACAATGTTCTCCAAATAGAACGGTTACCTAGGACGTGTACATGACACGGTCCAAAGGGTTTTGTTAATTCAAAGGGTGCTAAAAGGGCATGCAAACTTCAATAGTTGAAGTAAGCATAGCGGAGTTGGAATCTTCACCATGATGAAACTGTTAAAAGAGTTTAAATTCATCGGAGATGATGAAGATGCTTGCATTTGCAAGAAATTAAGTGGGAGCGCTGAGACATATTTCTAATACATTATGTAGAGGACATATTGTTGATTGGAAATGATGTATCTTGTATTGACACAAGTTAAGAATTTCATTAAAATAAGATTTCGATGAAAGACTTGGGCAAAATCGGAATATTAGGCATCAATATCTATATGGATAGATTAAGGTGCTAATATGGTTGTGCCAGACATACATATATGAGATATTGAAAGAGTTCAATATGGAAATGACAAGAAAGGTTCTTGCTGCATGGAAAGGATTGTATCAAAATTCAAGTGTTTCAACACTTGGTGAGTAAAATCACATGAAGATTTTGATCGATTATACCATGATATGTATATATCCAGAATGTCCTATGCTCTAAATGTTATGAGCACATACCAGAATGATTCATGAGATGATCACTGGAAGATAGTAAAGATATTCTTATGAGATTCATGATGGATTTGGATGAGTTCCAAAGTTGAGACATTGTGACGGATACTACAACAAAAGGCTAAGTATATGACTGCTATAGTAGCAGCATATGAGGGCATTTGTGTTAAGTAGTTTGTTATCAAACTAGGTGTGGTTCAAAGTGGGCTAATACTATAAGATATATTGTGTGACAATAATATCAACATATTTTAACCGGAACGAACTAAAGGTCTCACCAAAGGACCAAATTTATACAATGCCATCTCATTTGAGAATGAGTGATGTGTAGAGATGCAAAGACATGCAAATACACACGAACCTAAAACTGTCAGATCCGGAGATTATGTTAACCACTAGAAGTAGCGTATATGCAACACCAGAAAGCCATAGGTGTTCAATACGCAAAGTTTTTCAAACTAGATTATTGACTCTAGTGCAAGTGGGAGACTGAAGGGAATATGCCCGAGAGGCAATAATAAAGTGGTTATTATCTTATTCCATGTTTATGATAAATGTTTATTTTGCATGCTATAATTGTATTGATCAGAAACGTCAATACATGTGTGTTTAATAAACAAATAAAAGGTTACTAGTTATGCCTCTCTTATAGACTAGCTTGTTGATTAACAAGATGATCAAGGTTTCATGATCATGGACATTGGATGTTGTTAATAACAAGGTCACACCATTGGTGGAATGATGTGATGAACATTCATCCGAAGTATAGCATTACGATCAAGTCATTATGTTTATATTGCTATAACATCATACGAAGTAATCTTTATCCTTAGACCATGAGATCATGTTAATTGCTAACACCAGAAGAGTATCTTGATAACATCAAACGTCACACCGTAACAGGGTGACTATAAAGATGGGTTCAGTACTAAGAAGGTGTTATGTTGAGGCTCATGGATCAAGAGTGGAATTTGTCAATCCAGATGACGGATAGATATACTCTGGGCCCTCTCGGTGATATCACATTGAAATAGCTAGCAAGCAAGTGATGTGATCACTAGAATGTTATATCACGGGAACGAGAAAAGAGTGCATGTTGGTAACGAGATCAAACTAGGTATGGAGATACCAATGATCGAATCTCGGACATGTAATATATCGCGAGACAAAGGGATTTAGTTACTAGCGTTAAAGGTTCTCACGATCACAGAAGTCATCGTTGAATGTGTAGGAGTCAGTACGGATCTCTAGGCCCCGCTGCCGATTATTGATCGGAGAGGGGTCTCGATCATGTCTGCATTATTCGCGAACCGTAGGGTGACACACTTAAGAGTTACCGGACACCATTTTGGAGCACATATGTTTCAGACGAAGGAATTGCAAAGCGCAGGAATTGTTTCGATAGAAACCAGAAATTGTTTCGAGTGAAATTGCAGAAAGTGGTTCTGCATGTGATATTGAAATATTGCAAGGAGTTTTATGTGAATGTTTGTTAATTAAAGTAATTAACAAAATTCTGAATAAAATTAATAAAAGAGTTTTATTAAATGAGAGAGCATTACATTTGGAGAATTTAATGCATTTAAAGTGGAGACTTTAAAAGGGAATGTGAAGAGGCATTTTAATGTGGAGGGGTTACCACCACATGAATGGGGGAGGTGAGGGGTCACCCCCCATGCGCCGACCATGGAGAGAGGGGGCACCCCCTCCTACTATAAAAGGCCACCCATTCCCTCCTTCATCCACACACCTCCTTGTGAAGGATCTCTCTCCCCCTCTAGAATTATTCCCCCATGGTCTCGGATTAGCAAGATACAAGTTCTAGTGGCATTTCGTCTGGAAGGAGTTGCTGCTTCCCCTGGATCGCTGGAGCGAGGAGGTGGAGGTTGTCCGGTGGCTTGAACGTGTGTGCGAGTGCGGATGCGCTGCTGAGTTGCGGCGCTCGGACTTCCTCACGATCTTGAGATCGGCAAGTGTACGACTACATCAACCACGAGTTCCTACTCGTTAACAAAACTTGTTGTCTTCGAGGGTAAGTTCTCGTTGGATGTATGTCCACCCATTGCTTTGTACCTAGTAGATAGATCTTGGCGTGTAGTTCACACCGTAGGAAACATTTTGTTTTCTATGCTGCGGACTCAACATTCATGCCTCTGGTAATCTGGGGAAGTGATAAAAATCTCTAAGGTACTAGATGTGTTGTTGCTACTAGGGAGAAAACAACAATCCTTTGTTCATAGAACAATCGTATTGTTTACATTACACGCAGTTCGTAAATAAATAATCTGTTGCTTGCAACTTAATGCTAGAGGGGGTTTGGATGATAACCTGAAGGTGGATTATTAGTCATATAGATGCAATTGGATGGCGGTCTATGTATAATGTTGTAATTCCCAATCAAATTCCAAAGGAGTCAAAGATGATTAGTATATGCATGTATTGCTTTCGCGATGTTTGTCAATTGCCCCGCTGTAATTTCTTCGCCCAGCATGTTATCTATCTTAAGGAGAGCCACCTCTAGTGAACTATGGACCCCGGTCCTTTCTTTTACATACAATCTACAAACTGTTTACTGCTTTGTGTTTACTTTCTGCAAACTATTACTTCCTTCCATTCGATACATTTAATCCTTTGTTTTCAGCAAAACCGGTGAGATTGACAACCTCATCGCAAGTTGGGGCAAAGTTCTGTGGTTGTGTTGTGTAGGTCTCCATGTTCCTACTAGCACCGGTAGTGCGCCCTGCCAAAGCTCAGCTAGCAACACCTTTGGGGTGTTTCCTTGCTCCTACTGGTTCGATTAAACCTTGGTTTCATAACTGAGGGAAACTTACTGCTGTGCTCATCATACCTTCCTCTTGGGGTTCCCCAACGAGCTCCACATAAACACCAAGCCATCAACTATTTTTCGGGTGCCGTTGCCGGGGAGTCAAGGACATTTTCACAAGGGGAGTCCCTCATAACCAATCGCTTTACTTTGTTGTTTTTGTTTTGCTTAGTTTCTTTTTGCTTTGTTTGCTTGTTCTTTATCAAAAACACACAAAAATTAGTTCCTACTATAGTTGTTATTTTCTTGGTTTGTTATTGTCTTACTTTATCATGCTTTCTATCAATAGTTGGTTTCTTTGAAACTGAATCTTATTGGCAAGGTGGGTTCACGGAAGAAAAAAAATATTATTATAAGAAACACCGCTTGTCACAAAAAGGGAAACACTTATGGGAACAAATTGATAAATTGAATATCATTCCTAGAAACGTGTGCTCTACTTATAATGTTACTTATTGCTTTGATAAATGTTGTTGCTGTAGGAGGTATAAACACCTCCCTTTTCAATCTGAGTATAATGATAATGTTACCATATCTTCTTATGTTAAAGGAAATTATGACTTTTATGATGTGGAACAAATTGAAGAATTTATTGCTTGGAAGGGTGCATTTGAACTTGCTACTTTTCTTGAAAATACTGATGATTCACCTTATAAATATGAGGTTTATGATATACTTAAATTTTGCTTTGATAATTACAAGGTAGAAAATGGCTATATTCTTGAATATCTTAATAGATGCTCTCCACCAATGGAAGAGACTAATGCCTTGCAGGAGCCTATGGAAGAAGAAATTGCTGAAAATGAAAGCTCATGGGATGAAAAAGAGGAGGAATAATGGATCTACCCATCCCTACCTTCTCATTAGAGTAACTCTTTACCCCTTACATTATTTGATTGTCCCCCATGTTTAACAAAGGAGGACGAATGTTATATTCCTGAGGATTCTTTTGAAAATGTTTATAATAAAGCTCTAGTATTTGTAGATCATGAAAAGCATGCTTTATGTGATAGTTATATTGTTGAGTTTATTCATGAGGCTACTGAAAATTATTATGAGAGAGGAAAATATGGTTGTAGAAGTTTTCATGGTACTGAAACACCTCTCTATGTGCTGAAAGTTTTGAAGTTGCTCTTGTTTTATCTACCCATTCTTGTTACTATGTGCTTCTTTGATTTATTTCCTTACAAGAATCCTATGCATAGGAAGTGGGTTAGACTTAAAATGTGTTTTAAATTTGCTTCTCGATGCTCTCTTTTACTTCAATTGATGTTTCTTATGTGAGCATCTTCTCAAACTATCAAGCCTAACTTAAAGGCGTTAAAGAAAAGTACTTATTGGGAGATAACCCAAAAGTTTTAGATTAGTCTTGGAAGTTATTACCTCTGTAATAACCGCTCCTTATCCTTTTTATTTGCTTTTTGTGCCAAGAGTAACCTCTAATGAGAGAGAAGTAATGATTGGGAAAGTTGCTGTCCCGAAACAGATTTATGTGCTTGACCGTAAAAATTGGTGTAAAATATCTGAACGTCCTTTTCAGGCGTGAATTTTTGTGCTTCTGCCCCAGGTTGTTATATAAATTTCGTTAGTTCAACACTTTTTGATTTGAGCAATATAAGGTCTTCTAAAAAATTTGTCTTTACCCGCTGGTATGTTTTGACAGATTTCTGCCATTTTCTGCATTTGCTTCTTGTTGGTTCCTTTTTGAGTTCTTTTGGGGAATTGAGATTTTTGAGGGAAGTGCTACAGTATCTGGTATTTTAGTGTAAGTTTATTGGTGTTAGAACTTAACCTAAAGACTTATTATATTGAGTGCACTAATGTTGCTAATAAAGATTGTGTGAAGTTTTGTATGAAGGAAATTTTTTAGTTGTATGGAAGGAATGAGTAATGAGATGAAGGATGGACTAAAGATCAAGCTTGGGGATTACACGCGTGTCACCCCAAGAAATATCCAAGAAGTACAAGCGTCAAAGCTTGGGGATGCCCAAGGCATCCCCTCTTCATCAATAAAAATCCCAAGTTTCTTCCAAACGCTTCATTTTTATTGTTTCATGCACAGTGGTGTTGTTCTTGGAGCGTCTTCTTTTTCGTTTTCGTTTTGGTTTTTCGTTTGCTTTGTTTGCTTAGTTTTCTGAATAAATTGGTTGGACCCTCTCTTTCATACATTGGTTTTCAAATAGTTTGGTTTTGTTTGGAAAAGAGTAGGAAAGCTCATGCTTAAGTGGTAAAAAGAGCTTGTTTTTTATTGTTGCCTATGCTTTGTCATGGCATGCTTGATATTGTTTTGGATTTATGCTTAGTATTCTTTTCTGTAGCATTATTTTTTATAAACAATTGAGATTGCTTAATGTGCCTTGGATGAATCATGCGTTGTTTTAGCATATTAAAGCATAAGTATAGTGGTATTCTCCTTTGATGCTTTATTTGTGTTGACTTGGCACATGCTCACACCATGTTATGACTATCTCAAGTCACCATTAGCCTTGATGATCCTTTAGTTTTCAAGTTGTAGTATCACTTTATGCTTTGATCAATTATGTTTTGTCGCTCTTCATGATTATGGCCATTATTGCTCTCTTAGTTTGTCGCTCCCAGTCTTTTGCTAGCCTCTACAACCAAGTATAAGTTCCACTCATGCATCCAACTCCCTAAACCAAGTTATTCCAAAGAGTCCACCATACCTACCTACTAGCTTATGCTATTCCAAGTACATTCATGCTTTTGTTTACCTTCCAAATTAAACTTGTTATGAGAAAACTAGTGATTAAAGCTCTCACGAACTTGATGGCACACTTTTCTTTTCTTGCCCCTAATAAACTTGAACCATTGTGTCATCTATGTTGTATATGCTTGCACTTATTTGTTGGGAATTAGCAGAACCATGCTGTCATGGGGAACGCTTTCAACATTGCACGGGTACTTTGTACCTAGTTGATATCATGCTCTTTTGTCTATGGATGTCGTCAGTGTGAAATGAAAGGGGAGCTTGTAAGTCCATGGAGTTATGTGTTGAGGATATACTTTCCGGGTATCCTCACAGTTCCTCACTAACCAGGGTGGCCCACTTTGGGTTAGAGCTTTGCTTCACGGGCGGCCCAGTTAGAGAAAGAAGACGGAGTCCAATCCGACTACGGGAAGGCCCAGAAGACTTACCGACTTAGGCCCATAATGTTACTTGTAGTTCAAGATGTACTCTGTAACCAACTCTTAGTCGTAGCCGGATTGATCTCTCCTGTAAACCCTAGGCCGGATATCTATATAAGTCGTCCTAGGGAGAGCCTTTAGGGCATGAGATAACCTCAATAGTCTACAATCTCACATCGCACAGGCGAAACCCTTGTAACCCATATTCCGGCTCTACCGTATTACTGGATTGCTAGCAGGAGTAGGGTCCATCCAAAGCCGGCGGATTCGAACCTGGGTAAACTTGTGTGCTCACCGTCCCGGAGCACCGTACGTCTCACACCCCTCTATCCCGCACGCCTCAAGGACCCCCTCATGGCGTACTTGTCCTCAATCCGACAATAGTTGGCGCCCACCGTGGGGCAAGTGAGCTTCGGATCTGCGTTCCGAGCGGAATCTGCAAGAATCGGATTCAGCGAGACCATCGTCGTCGGTCGCATCCTCTACGCCAGCGACGTCCCTCTCATCGTTCTCGACGAGACTTGGATTCCGGCTAGGGAGGCCATGACTGCCTATACTATCATGTCTTTTGGCGAGATCGATGTTTACATCGGTTTCGCTGAACCTGCCCAACCCACCCCAGAGGTGATGATAGAGGCAGAAGAATCTTCTGGGTCCCCTTTGTCCGCGGAGGCGGCAGAGTTCCGGAGCTCAGAAAACCCTAACCCCACCCAACCCGCACCAATTGCGGAGATCGTGGAGAAATCCGAGCCTGAAGAAGACCACACGGTCCAAGTCGAATCTGGAGTGGATCTCCCTGGAGAAGCCAGATCCCAGATCGACCCACCCGTGGAGGTCGAAATCCAGGCGGAGCATATCAACAACACTGATTTCGACTCTGACGATGTCGGGACAGACAGGCCTTTCCTCAGGTACACACTAAGATGTATGATACTGCAAGGCGCTAGCGCAGATGCAATCCTCAAAACCGTTAAAAGTTTCGATATGGGTGATCGCGAAAGCCGCAGGTACCTCAGGAAGCACGCATCACACTTCGTCGAATATGTTGGATCCGGATCCGGCTCTGCCGATGCTGGAGAAAACACCGACTCGGTGCTGGAGGCAATTGGAACAAACACCGACGTTCCCGCATCTTCGGATGAATCCATGACGTCGGCAGATTTCCGAAAGTTCTCCGCGGAATATGAAGAGGAGTACAACTCCAAAGCTGTAGAGGATGGAGAAGCCATGTATGAAGGATCCGGGGAACACTCTCCTGAAGCGCAGGACGACATGGACGTCGGAGACAATCCCGAAGTTCAAATATCCGAAAGTACCGAATAGAGCTTGACTCTGGGAAACGGACCCAAAGCCGTCTTTGCTACCGGCGCTGCCAAGAAGGCAAAGAAGAAGAACAAGAAAAACAAGACCCCGGCAAAAGACCCTCTGGCAGAGGAGGTGATTGCCGAGGAATACGAGGAAGACTCGGATGGAGCACTAATCCCAGACGAGCCGAAAAAAGAAGCATCGGTGGATGGACACATGATCACTGAAGGTGCGCGTAAACTCATCGATGCCGCATTAACCACACCTATCCCTACAGCTGCAGAACTTACTGCAGATGAGCTGGATGAAAGGGCCCAGGCCCTAGAAGCGCGCCGTCAACAACTCCTTGATGAAGCCAAAAACATTGAGGTGGAGAAGAAGCACATGTCAAACAAGGAGTACATGTCCCCTCTACATCAAAAGACACGGAAGCGTCACATAGATGACAACCAATTCCCACGTGTCCATGCCGTCCTTTTTGGAGATGAGATGGGAAAGCCAAGGAAGGATAGCAACGGAGATTGGGTTTACCCAACACTAGTGCAAAATACCGTGGCAGCTCGCGAAATTCTATCGGCTAATCCAGGACCAGAGGAGATACGTTTGGGTATCAAGCTACTCAATAAGGGACTGGAGCAGCAAAAGGTCGCCCTGTCTGGAAGCCAAAAACTAGTCTCGAATTCCGACCAATGTCGCACAGATCCGGCATGGGCTGACGTAAGATCCCACTACGATCGGGCGCAGTATCGTCACCCCGAACGCAGGAAAGACAATTATTCAAGAACCGGACCGTCGGGGCAGCACCGCAGAACTACACATAACTGGAGCAACGTCGCTCCAGCAGCCGAGAAAGACGCGATCGCTGCACTAATTCCAAGGAATCCTTCCTGAAAAGGAGAAGATAAAGAGAAACGTCGGGAGGGAGATCGTCAGAAAATGCCACTTCCTAGACACGAAAACCGTGCGGTTGAGCTTCACCATGGTAGGAACGACGGACGAAGGAACGACGGAAACCACGCTAGCACGACCCGGCAGGGGGCTCGTCATAGTCTAGAACCTCCCCAGAACCGGAATAATGACGCTCCAGACAGAGGCCGGCGATCAGCCGGAAACAACCCAGCTGCACCACCCTCTCCACAGCACAGTTATCACAACGGCCCCCAAGGAGGTCAAGGAGGACGACATGGCGGAGGAGGTGGTGGCAGAAGCCGAAGTCCGGATCCAAGGCACGCAGCCACAGCCGATATTCGGGACGATCCCTATCCACGAACGACACAAGGCACATGATCAACTCCAACATAGAGGCTCTGCGCAACGAAAACGATGACGTGTACGTAGGCCCAAAGTGCTTCGGACCACGCATCAGAGCTACAAAATTTCCGGGAGGATTTGCCATCTCAAGACATATCCAAGCCTACGACGGCATTGCTCGGCCAGACACCTGGTTACAGGATTTCTTCCAAGCTTGCTGCATCGCTAAAGGCGGAAACAGCATGGTCGCAACCCGATATCTCCCACTTATGTTGCGGAAGACGGCACGATCATGTCTCAATGAACTTCCGGAGAACACCAACCACAACTGGTATGACTTACAAAGTGCGTTCTTTCGGAATTTCGAAGGCACATATCGGAGGCCCTGTACGGTTGGAGACCTACAGCGTTGCACCCAGAAAGCCGGAGAAACTTGCCGAGATTATCTCGGACGATGGATTGACACCAAGAACTCCTGCGAGGGAGTAAATGATCAAACTGCGATTGAAGCTTTCATTGCAGGACTCCCAATTGGTTTACTGCGCCATCGCTTGAAATGTAACAAGGTTACGGATCCGGGAGAGATGATAGAAACAGCGAGCAAGTATGCAGATGCTAACGACGACGCAAAGGGATTACTCAATGTCCTAGTTGTGCCTCAGTCGGCAAAACAACCAAAGCAACAAGCTTAGAAACGCAAAAATACCTCGGAAGAAAAACCCAACGCGGAGACAGCGGTAGTCACTACTGTTTCCGGGTCTGGAGGACGAGGAGGACGTGGCGGAGGCCGCGGGCATGGCCGTGGGACATCAAGGGTACAAGGTAGAGGAGAGAAACAACCAGGCAAAACCTACACTTGGGCCGACATCGCCAATAACCCATGTGTGCATCACTTGGACGCCAATGGGGGCTCGTCCCACACCAACGCTGAATGTCATTTTAACGATGACATAAAGAGAGATGATACCGCGGGCTACAAAGCTAAGCGGAAGAAGGGAAAGAAAAATCCCGAAAGGACAAAGAGACCAAGGAAGATTCCGACATGGAGGAAGCCGATGCTTGAAATCCCAAGTCGGAAGGGAAGAAAACTTTTCCCACCAAGAAGGACACTTACGTCACCTTCCTCGGATCTCAACCATCAAAGGTCAAAAAAGCAGTCCTCCACGAGCTCAACGCGACAGTTCCGGCTGTCCCTCAGTATCTGGACTGGTCGGAAGTGGCAATAACGTTTAACCGCTATGATCATCCGCCTAAGCTACATAGGCGAGGAAAATACGCCTTAATCGTCAATCCACTAATTGACGGTTATGGTTTCTCCAAGACCCTCATGGACGGTGGTAGCAGCATCAATATTCTTTATGTCGAAATGCTACGCCGAATGAAGATCTCGGAAACACAGCTGAACCATAGCTCTGTGATCTTTCACGGAATTGTCCCAGGAAGACAAGCTAATTCCCTAGGAGAGATCACTTTGGATGTTACCTTTGGAACACCAAAGAATTATCGGACGGAGGCACTTTCTTTCGAAGTGGTCCCGTTCAAGAGCGCATACCATGCTATATCCGGACGTCCGGCTTACTGGGCTTTTATGGCTCGTCCGTGTTACATTTACAATATGATGAAAATTCCAGGTCCCAACGGTGTGATCACCATCAGGGGAGACCCGAAGAAGGCGCGAGAGTGCGAGGATGGAAATGCCGCCTTTGCCGAAGCCGTGCTGCACGCCCAGGAGTACCAGGAGATCAAGAAGAGCATAGATCCGTCCGAGATGCCCGCGACGAAGAAGGAGGTGACAAAGCCAAATCCGGAGTTCAAGGCATCGGAAGAGACGAAGACGACGCCGTTGAAGGATGATGACCCCTCCAAGGTGACCCAGATAGGCGTAGGCCTAAGTAGCACATAGGAAAGCGCGCTCGTCAAGTTCCTCCAAGCAAATCAAGATATCTTCGCATGGCAGCCATCTGACATGACCGGAGTACCTAGGGAACTTGCCGAGCACTCTCTAAATGTAAACCCGAACGCTAAACCCGTCAAACAGTCCTTACGACGGTTTGGTGATGAAAAGTGTAAGGCAATAGCTAAGGAACTAGCACGACTCGAGTTAGCCGGATTTATAGAAGAGGTCATCCATACTGATTGGTCGGCCAACCCTGTAATGGTCCCTAAAAAGGACACCACTGATTTAAGGATGTGTGTTGATTATACTACCTTGAACAAGGCTTGTCCAAAAGATCCGTTTGCTCTGCCTAGAATTGATCAAGTTATCGATTCTACGGCAGGCTCGGAACTCCTCTGTTTTCTCGACGCATATTCTGGTTATCACCAAATCCGGATGAAGGAATCTGACAAAATCAAAACTTCATTCATAACCCCCTTCAGAACCTTCTGTTTTGTTACGATGCCCTTTGGGCTGAAGAACGCAGGAGCTACGTACAAGCGCATGATGCAGTGTTGCCTCCATGATCAACTCGGACGCAATGTACATGCATACGTGGATGATATCGCGGTCATGTCCAAAAAGAAGGAAACATTGATTTCCGACTTGGAGGAGACGTTCGCCAATTTACGGAAATTCAACATCATGCTTAACCCGAAGATGTGTTTCTTTGGAATACCAGCCGGAAAATTTTTAGGTTTTATCGTATCTCAAAGAGGTATAGAGGTGAACCGCGACAAGATCAAGGCTATTCTCAATATTTCCAGGCCAACTCGCCTGAAGGACGTACAAAGATTAACTGGTTGCATTGTTGCGGTCAGTCGATTTGTAAGTCGGCTTGGTGAAAGAGCCACACAATTATACAAACTCCTGAAGAAGACCAAGGATTTTGTCTGGACTGACGAAGCTGAAGCTGCACTACAAGACCTGAAGAAAGTACTCTCATCTGCTCCTATCCTTGCAGCGCCGGAACCTCAGGAACCGATGTTGCTTTACATTGCTGCGACAAATAAGGTTGTCAGTATAGTTATGGTGGTGGAGAGACCAGAAGAAAATCAGGAGCACCTGGTGCAGCGTCCGACATACTTTGTCAGCGAGGTCCTGACAGAATCAAAACTGCGTTATCCGCACTATCAAAAGTTGGCTTACAGTGTTTTTCTAGCATCTCGTAAGTTACGACACTATTTTCAGGAGCATCCAATTACCATGGTGAGTAAAGCTCCCATGAGAGATATAATCAACAATAGCGATGCCACAGGACGCGTCGCCAAATGGGGTATAGAGCTTGCAGCTTTCGATATTGAGTACAAACCCCGGACATCAATCAAATCCCAGATCCTTGCTGACTTTGTCGCTGATTGGACAGAGACCAAGGAGAACATGGTCCTCCCTGAGTCGGAATATTGGACCCTCTTTTTCGACGGGTCTAAGGCTCGAGGGGGCTCGGGGGCTGGCGTGGTGCTCAAATCACCCCAAGGAGATAAACTTTTATACGTGTTGCAGATCCACATCACAGCGACAAACAACATTGCCGAGTATGAAGCACTGCTGCATGGAATCTGGATTGCTAAGGATATTGGCATCCGACGTTTGATGTGTTACGGAGATTCGGATCTTGTTGCTCAGCAAGTCTCGGATATTTGTAATGCAAATAAGCACATGGCAGCATATAAAGCTGTCGTGGATGATCTATCTAAATCGTTCGAAGGGTTTGAAGTTCAACACATCCCTCGAGCAGAAAACGAGGAAGCAGATGCACTATCTCGAATAGGCTCTGCGCAGAAAGAGGTTCCAAATGGCGCATTTTTAGAGCACCTCAAAGTTCCCTCGATAAAGGGAGTAGATAAGGAATATCCGACCAAATCCGACTCACCTTTAATAGTTGTTCTGGCTGTAATTCCCAGTTGGACTCAACCCTACCTTGATTACTTGGTAGATCCGAAGACAAGGTGCTGAGCCGGCAGATTATCGGACGAGCAAAAGCCTATACTATTGTTAGAGGTGAGCTCCATAAACGGAGTGTTTCTGGGGTTTTTCAGCACTGTGTATCTCTGGAAGAAGAAGTGGAAATCTTAAGAGAAAACCACGAAGGCAAGTGTGGTCACCACGCTGCAGCAAAATCTTTAGTGGCAAAAGCTTTTCGACATGGGTTTTTCTGGCTTACAGCTCAGGTAGATGCCGAACGATTAGTCAAGACATGCAAAGGCTGCCAAAAGTACGCCAAGCAAGCTCATGTTCCGGCTGATTAGCTGCGAACAATACCTATAACATGGCCTTTTGCGGTCTGGGTGCTTGATATGGTAGGACCTTTTAAACGAGCTCCAAGTGGATTTACTCACCTCTTAGTGATGGTGGATAAGTTCACAAAGTGGATCGAGGCTAAACCTGTTACTAGTTGTGATGGAGCAACAGCCAAAAGATTTGTCGAGGATGTTATAATCCGGTATGGTTATCCACATAGCATTATCACGGACAACGGGAGTAATTTTTCCATGGGAGAGTTGGCTGAATTCTGCGATGAGCAAAATATCCGGCTTGACATTGCGTCAGTCGCGCATCCACAGGCTAACGGACAAGTCGAAAGAAAAAAATGGTTTAATTCTACAAGGCTTGAAACCAAGACTCGAAGCACCACTAAAACGTGCTGCGGGGGCTTGGGCAGAGGAACTACCCTCTGTAATTTGGAGTTTACGAACAACTCCGAACAGGTCAACATGATATACACCTTTCTTCTTGGTCTATGGCGCAGAAGCAGTTCTTCCTAGTGATTTAATTCATACTTCTCCTATAGTGGCCGCGTATATCGAGGAGGATGCCGAGATTTCTCGACAAAATGATCTCGACTTAGTCGAAGAAGTTCGCGTTGTTGCTGAAATGAGATCTACAGCCTATCAGCAGAAGTTACACAAGTATCATAGCCAGAGAGTCCAAACTAGATCTATCAATAAAGGTGATTTGGTTCTCCGGCTTGGGAAACAAAGAAAGCACGAACTTTTCCCAGTATGGGAAGGGCCCTTTTTAGTTAGTCGAGTATTGCACAATGGGTCGTACTACTTAACTGACATGAGGCTAGTCAAAGAAAGACCTGCTACTAAGAAGAGAAAGAGAGCTGGAGGCAGTACAAATCCGGATGAGTTAGACAGACCGTGGAATATTGCTTAGCTACATCCCTTTTATTCTTAGTTTATCCTTCTTTGTAATCATACATATGTACATGTTCTGTGAGAAATAAAAGTTTTGGTTACCTCAAAGTTTTCCTGAGAAGTTTTTACCATCTTATTTCCTAATGATCATGTCATATTCGAAAATCCCAGAATACTTGAAAGTACTTTATGCTCATGTTCGTTCTGGTTTAGATTTCCGATTCTAAAACTGCTACCTTCGGGTATAACTCTAAAAAAATTCTAGTCTTAACTTGGTTTATTTGTCTGATTGCTGGATGCGGGTATCTTCCGAGTAGTGAATTGTTGGTACTGGAAGCCGGCTTTGTTTCCGAGTTTAAACTGGTTTAACAATTGAGCTCCGTTGCTCGGCAAAGTTTCCGGCTGAAGGTTTAGCCGGCTCACGAAAGGGACGAGGCGGAAAGCCAGATAAACGATAAGTAGAGGCAGAAAATACTAAGTGCTTATGAAAACATTTCAGGCACGCAAATAATCTAAGACAAAAGTGCTGAATAGATAAAAAAAACTTAGCACTAGCAAAAGTCATAGTACTTAATATTTACAAAACGCATCATGTCTTTCCAGAATAATACATAGTTTTCTGATCTATGATGTAGGAGGAGATGAAGGAACTGTCGGATCGCTGGTTACTCTACCTTGATATCGTGCCGAGATGTCCGGATCCGAGGTGGTCCGTTCATCGTCAGAAATTTCTTCGGTTTCTTCTGGAGGAGGTGGCGGAGTATCCATGCGAGTGAAGAAGGGGACCTCATAGCTGGTCAGGTCATCTACGCGGCACCCATATTCGGCGCAGGAGTGCATGATGGCTTAAAGGTCTTGCTCCTGGCCGTCTTTGTCTACTTTGCAGTACACTCTGGTCACTTGCCATATCTCCATGTTTCCATGATGGCTCATGACCATGGTGAGAGCGTTCTGCGCAGCAGTCCGCGCGTAGGACATGTTCCAGTCCCGAACGAGCTACGGCATCTCCTTGGCCTTCTCCTGCACCTGGAAGTCCGACATGCTTGGCATGTCCGGAATCCTGAGAGACTCGCCAATGTCCTCAAGGGACTGGCGGTAGTCATGAAGAAGATCACCGACTTGGGTAAGCCGCTGAGTGCGGGGCTCAGACGAGGAGGAGATCGTCAAGTTCAGAGGACCTTTACACAAAACAAGTTAATGAAAATCCGACATTGATAAAAGTCAAAGAAATGATAAATCAGACAGATGGAACGTACCAAGAATGACGTCGTCAATCTTGGTCTTCTCCTCCTGGAGACTCTGGAGTTCATCCTGGAGCGCTTCGGAGAGATATTTCTCTCTGCCAAGCTCATTCTTGAGGTCCGAGATAACTTTATCTTGAGCGGCAATCTTGAGATCGCGCTCTTCAGTGGCCATGGAGGAGGACTCAAGGACTTGAGCTATGCTCCTTTCATGATCCGCCTTGAGCTTATCCAGCTCTTGGCGAAGTCCCTTGTTCTCCACCACTAGGGTCTTGAGGCTCTCGGCCTCTTCAATCATAGCGATGGATTGTTTCACCAACGCTGAAAGTCAAAAAGAACAACAGCTCAGAAAAATTCAACATTGAAAAAGCAAAAGACAAGGTTTGAATCTTGAAATGTTTACCTTCGGCTTCATCCTTGTCTAACTCGAGCTCAGCATTTTTAAGCCGAAGAGCTTTGATCTCTCTCCGCTTATCACAGACATTGGTTAATAATTCCTGGTTATAGGAACATACTTTCTGTAAGTCAGAATACCCAAAGTCAGAAAGCTACTTAAGACTCGGGCTAATATTTTTTGCTAAATATCAGCACGAGCCTTGGGGGCTACACTAGTTCGTTCTTTGGCATCCTAATGAAAGCATAAACCCGGATTTTTATATCCTACTTCATGCTTGGGGGCTAGAGGATATGATATAACATAAGGTAAAAAACAAGAGTTGGAATTTCGACTTACATATTGCTCGCGGGTGAGTTTGTCTAACCCTGCATTCACTTCAGCCGCCACCTTCTCGGCGAGGGTAAGAGGAATTACCGGGGCTGTTGGAAGCTCGCCAGTCCTGATCCTCTCGTCGCGAAGGCGGACTTGAGCGAGAAGGTCAAAGAACTTGACGTCCTCTGCTTCTTGCACTTCCTCTTTGGGGGATAGATGGCTTTTGTCTAGGACTTCCCTGGCCAGCCGCTGGATCTCCTCTGCAGATTTCTGGGATAAGCCAAACTTGGCAAGTCCGGGGTTGCTGAGGAGGTTGTCAGCGAAGACTTCAGCCGAGGGATCATCACCCGAAGAGGGTTCACCCTTATCTTGAGCTGACGCACCCACGGTGACGTTAGTGTGCGATCCAAGGATCACAAGCGCCGTTGGAGGAGCCGGATCTTCTACAACAACCGAAGAAGGAGTAATCGCTGGTGTTGTAGAAGGTTGAGGGGCAGGAGTCGGACGAGCCGTGGAAGGGGAAGCTATGGTATGCTTCGTCTGTCGCAGGGGCTTCGCAGGAATCCCTTTCCCCTTACCCTTGATGAGAGGCTTTGCTCTAAGAATGTAGTAAAGTCGGAAACATTACATCTCAGAAAGAAATTCGAGAAAGGTACAAAGGCGGAAATTGTGAATGAAAGTTACCTCTTCACAACGGGTACTTCCTTTGTGCCAACTACCACTTTCGGAGCTTTGCGCTTCTTGAGCACAAGGTCCGGCAATGGGACCACTTCAGTCTCCTAAGAAAACTCAGGAGGATATCCTTCGAGTGGAGCAAGCTCCGACTCGGGGAGATCAGCAAGCTAAAAACAAGAAAACATATCAGCATTGCAGTATATAACTTAAAGATTGAAACACGTAAAAGGTGTACTGATGGAAGCTTACCTCTACCACGGGGTTTTCCGCCGTGTGCATATCCAGAGAAATCTCCGGAATTTTCCTCTCGATCTGCTCCTTGATTAGCCACTTGATCTGGCTTATGTAACCTTGGACGGTGTAGGCTTTGGGGCTAATGGGGAGAGAGTATTTTTTGGAAGACGTGATGGAGTGCATCAGTCTATCCCCGTGGTACTTAAGTGGCTGGATCCGACGTGAGACCCAGCATTGGACCAAGTCGGATCCCTTCAGACCCTTGTGCTTGATAAGATATTCGATCCACCTCTTAGCGAGGATCAGATCGTCGATGAGAGCCGGAGCAGCCTCGTCCCAGGAAGGCTGGGCTATGGCGGCTCTGTCGACAAAAGCCAGCTTTGCCGGGAGCTGGAATATCCCTATGGTAGAAAAAAGTGGCTGGCCATTGTTTGACCGAGTCACTGGCAGAAATTTTGGGATATGCCTGGTCTTGTCTAACAGAAAAACTAATGGTACCGGTGATATAAGGAACACCGGCAGTAATGGAATTTCTCCGGACATGGAAATAGTACCGGAATAGAAGCAAACTCGGCCTAATGCCGAGAAAGCCCTCGCAAAGCGCAGCATATGCGCTCATTTCTAAAAGAGAATTGGGAGGAAGATTATGGAGTTGAACTCCATAGTGGTCAATCACCTCGGAGAAGAACTCCGAGGGAGGAAAGGACAAACCTCGGTCCAGATGGGTGCCGAAGTGGACGCGCTCGCCCTCACGTGGATTGGGGACGGTTTCGCCGAAGCTGGTCCGCCATTCGCCGACGGCGAGAAGCCCCTCCTTCTCCACGTTTTTGAGGCCGTCTTCGTCGAGGGCGCAAGGGATCCAGATTCCGCGGAAGCTCTCCTTCTCCGTAGCTGCTTCCACCGACGCTGCCGCCGCCGCCGCCAAAGAGGAAGAAGAAGACGAAGCCATTTTTTCTCCGGTGGAAAAGGTGACCTTAAAGTGGCGGCGCTAGGAGCTCTGTGGGAGGAGGACAAAGAGGCTCTAGGTGCGCAGGAGGATTGGGAAGGAAGGAACGGCAAAGGGCTGGTGGGGATGAGAAGAAGAAATCTAAACCCCTTATATCCACCTACCTGCACCAAGATTCGTGTAAACGCTACAGTGTAACCGCCACGCGTCGTGGAAAGAACTGGGAAAGGCCCGCGCGATGATTGCATCACCTCGATCTCCACGCACGCATTGAAACGGCGCCTCGGTTCCGCAAACTGCGGACCCACCAACGGTCGTGCTGACGGAACGTCTGTCAGATGACGTGACTTGACCATGCTTGTGTCAGGTGGCGTTAGAGACCAAGTTCCGGCTTAGTTCAAAAGCGAGCTGGAAAATCCGAGTAACCAATTGCAAGGTCCGATTTATTTTTAAGACCCGGATCGTATTTTTTCTTGTGAAGTTTCAGGAACCCTTCAAGATTCTGCAAGCCGAAGATCAGGCTAGACGATGATAAAATCCAACTTTGGATCTTGGAGGCCTCCTGGGGCTACTGTTGGGGATATACTTTCCAGGTATCCTCACAGTTCCTCACTAACCAGGGTGCCCACTTTGGGTTAGAGCTTTGCTTCACGGGTGGCCCAGTTAGAGAGAGAAGACGGAGTCCAATCCGACTACGGGAAGGCCTAGAAGACTTACCGACTTAGGCCCATAATGTTACTTGTAGTTCAAGATGTACTCTGTAACCAACTCTTAGTCGTAGCCGGATTGATCTCTCCTGTAAACCCTAGGCCGGATATCTATATAAGTCGTCCTAGGGAGAGCCTTTAGGGCATGAGATAACCTCAATAGTCTACAATCTCACATCGCACAGGCGAAACCCTTGTAACCCATATTCCGGCTCTACCGTATTACTGGATTGCTAGCAGGAGTAGGGTCCATCCAAAGCCGGCGGATTCGAACCTGGGTAAACTTGTGTGCTCACCGTCCCGGAACACCTTACGTCTCACACCCCTCTATCCCGCACGCCTCAAGGACCCCCTCATGGCGTACTTGTCCTCAATCCGACGACATTATGTATATGTGTTAGAGAAACGCCTGGGCCGCTGGTCTAATCCATGCTGACATGGTGGAAACCTGCAGTGTAACCATAATGAGTTGTCTATGAAGCATTCTTCTTATAAAAAAAGAGTCCTATATTGAGAAAAAAAGAGAAAAAGAATATAAAAAGAGATATTATGAAAAGAGGAAAGAGAGAAAAAAGCACCATATTCCCATGGTAAATAAGAAGATTGTTGAGATGCTCGTTGTCTACTTGCCTTGTCATTTTGATATGGGGATTCTTCCGTATCATCGAGCAAGGGGTACCCCGTTGGCGGTTCTCTATGATACACATGTACTTACGATGACAAGAACTTACCGGTGACTAAACTTGAGTAGTATGAGGAGCGGCCCTCGTATTCAAGGGACATGAGATTTCTAACTTATACTTCGTCAAGCATGTACACCATAGTTTGTTCACTTTAACCTTAATCACTTCAAGATGCTTATGATAGGGGCAATGAGAGCTGAAAGCTATAAGTACCATAATTTTTGGAAGCTCTTTATGAGACTTGAATCTCTGCTTCCTTCTATGAAGGCCTTTCTTCCACCATTATATTGAGTCTCCACCTTCTATCTTTATGCACTTACTTTGAGAGCATAGTGGCCATTCTTAGTTCTATGTGCATTGTCCCAAGACTAGTTGATTGATGCATAACTTGATATTGCTTGTTCTAAACTATTTGTATCTAGTCACTCTTATGAACTTTGAAGGTGTCCTATGCATTTATATTTGCTACTCTATGAAGGACAAGCTGCATACTATTATGTTATGTTTTCTTTATGTGAAACAAACAAACGTCTTGGAAAGCATTGTTATTCATGAATATTTTGTTTGTGCCTTTTCATGTTTCAACATAGTTTATTTGTCTTATTGTTAGAACTTTGTCTTTCATGTTATGATTGAAGTACTATGATCCCAGCTTTGAATGTTTTACAAATATTTTGATCAAGTGTTTGATGGTGCATGTCACCTCAAAAATTATTCTTTCTTTTTATCACTTACCTACTCGAGGACGAGCAGGAATTAAACTTGGGGATGTTGATACATTGCAAATGTATCTATAATTTTTGATGTTCCATGCTTGGTTTTATCTACTTTCTTGTGTTTTGTCCACACTTTGGAGTACTTTTCATATGATTTCTTGGACTAACCTATTAAAAAGAGCCACAATGCCAGCTGTCTATTTTCTGCTGTTTTTGGTTCCAGGAAAGTTAGAAAATGAATATTCTCGGAATTGGACGAGACAAAAGCCAAAGTGCCTATTTTTCTGGAAGACATCTGATGCCAGAATACGAGACGGAGAAGGGCTGGGTGCCGGCCACACCACTTGGCCTCGCGGCCAGGCCTGGCACATGCCAGGGGGTGGTCTGGCCGACCCCAGCACCCCCTCGGCCTCTCCTTCCGCCTATATATTGCCCTCGGGACCAAAACCCTAAGTACCCGATCAAAAATCCATGAAAGAGTCTGTAGCCGACGTCGTCTCTGTCCCTAGATTGGGAGGGATCTGAAGCTCTTCCCGGCAGCCTGCCGAAGAGGGGAATTCACCCTGGAGGCCTTCTTCATCATCATGCAAGCCTCCGGTGTGATGCGTGAGTAGTTCATCTCTGGACTACGGGTCCATGTAGTAGCTAGATGGCTGGTTCTCCTCCTTTGTGCTTTCATGGCTAGATCTTTTGAGCTCCGTTCATGATCAAGATCATCTATTTGTAATTCTGCATGTTGTATTTGCGGGGATTTAATGGATATTGAGATGCTATTTCAGATTGATTATTGATTCCATCATGTCTTTGTTATTTGTGATCTTGCATGCTTTCTGTTGTTAGTAGCTATCTTGGCCAAGTAGATTCTAGCAACTCCAAGAGTTAGTATTTATGCTCGATAGTGGGTTCATGCCTCTAGTAATCTGGGGAAGTGACAGAAATCTCTAAGGTACTAGATGTGCTATTGCTACTAGGGAGAAAACAACAATCATTTGTTCATAGAACAATCGTATTGTTTACATTACACGCAACTCGTAAAGCAATAATCTGGTGCTTGCAACTTAATACTGGAGGGGGTTCGGATGATAACCTGAAGGTGGATTATTAGTCATAGATGCAGTTGGATGGCGGTCTATGTATAATGTTGTAATGCCCAATCAAGTTCCAAAGGAGTCAAGATGATTAGTATATGCATGTATTGGTTTCTCGATGTTTGTCAATTGCCTCGCTGTAATTTGTTCACCCAGCATGTTATCTATCTTAAGGAGATCCACCTCTAGTGAACTATGGACCCCGGTCCTTTATTTTACATACAATCTACAAACTGTTTACTACTTTGTGTTTACTTTCTACAAAATATTACTTCCTTCCATTCGATACGTTTAATCCTTTGTTTTTAGCAAACCCGGTGAGATTGACAACCTCATCGCAAGTTGGGGGCAAAGTTTTGTGGTTGTGTTGTATAGGTCTCCACGTTGCTACTAGCACCGGTAGTGTGCCCTGCCAAAGCTCAGCTAGCAACACCTTTGGAGTGTTTCCTTGCTCCTACTGGTTCGATTAAACCTTGGTTTCATAACTGACGGAAACTTACTGCTGTGCTCATCATACCTTCCTCTTGGGGTTCCCCAACGAGATCCACATCAACACCGAGCCATCACATATCTAAGACCAGGTCAAAGTGTTGTAATCTGTAGGTTAAGAGGCATGATTAGCTTCTATCTTTACCACCTTCGAGTATCACACCCTTTTATACTAAGAGGTCATGCTGAGTTTCATGACCCTCCTAATGAAGTGATGCTCTTTCACATATTTACCCACCCTTCCTCCAAGCTTTCATGCTCGTGAATGATGCGTGTGCGTAATAATGTGGCCATCTGAGATTCTTAGTAGTCATTATTGCTTTAGACCTCAAGAAGGACATTTGTGTCATTCTTAGCATGATGGTTAATATATCACTAAGAAGAGGATGATTGTGCCACCAAGTCCGCTATTCCAGTACACTCTACTCGGTCAAAGAGTTAGGCTTGTGCCGAAGATCTGAGACTATGTCTTCCTCCTTACCAAGCAAGTTCCCTCTTGAACTAAATGATATATCGGTGGTTCATGATATTCTAGATGTCTACTAGAAGTATCGCCATGTTGCCACATGGCCGTGTAGTCAAGTTCTTGAGTAAGCCATTTTTCTAAACTGTTTCTTTCTCCAAGGATCCATACTGGATACCCTAAACTAGTTGGTTGAGCTTAAAAAACAACTTGGAGAGTTGTAAGACAAAAGTTCTATTAGACTTGTTTCACCAAAAGGGATGACTAGTTCTGTTCGTGCTGAAGAAAGATAGTATTTACTCCATGGATATGTTACCTTCCCCACCTTTGATTTGATTAGTGTTATCAACAAATCAAACTCAGTCCCAGGGACTATCCTGATGGTGTATCTATTCATGATGTTTCACCTAGGTACATCTTTATGGTCTTTGGTCTGTCCAATATTCTGCCTTATTCATATGACATATGAGTCCATCTTCTTGGAGTGTCTCAATAAGTTTGTTATGGAGCCCATCGATGACATTCTTATCTTCTCCATGCTAGACATGATTCATATGGAAAAGTTTGCATTAATGTTGGAAACTTTTGAGAACCGTCTTTGTGTGATCTCGAAGTATGCGTTCTGGATGTTAGAAGTAACTTTCTCTGGTTCACGTGCAATAATTGAAAGATGTCGCAGTGGATTCGAGAAGAGTTTTCTTTGTTTCCTTGGGAATCGTTTCAAGTCAATCAAGCATGTGCGAAGTATTCTTGATATGGTAGGTCAATACTTTCCCATCTCGAGAACATCCTTTAAGCACGTAAAGCCACTAGCTGGTTCAAGAGAAGAAGTCCTATAAACTTCAATATCCTCCTAAATGTTTCCCAATAAGGATTCATTTGTGTTTTGTTGCAACCAATTCATGTAGGAGCAATTATCTTTTGATAACTTGCTAATACATGGGTTTCGCAACCTAGCTCATTCTTTTGGAGCTTTACAATGTAGTCCATGTCTTGAGAATCTAGTAACTATACCTCTGCGGTAAATGTTGCAACCTTTCTATTTAGACATCCTGAGTCTGAAGTATCTCTTAACTTAACCAAAGATGAATCCCAAGAAGCAACAATGGTTGGTGTTCTTCAAGGTTTTGACATAGGACTGTTTGTAATCCAACAAGATTGATGTAATGGTTGACACAATTATTCGGAAGACCTATTGCCACATTCTCTTGAATCAGCAATAATAATCACTCCTCATGAGGCATCTTCTATGACTTGTTATAGGATTTGTTCTTATGGTTTCCTTCGTATCCGAAGTCCGACCTTTTACCTGATGTCTCATGTCTCAAACATAAAGGAGAACATTTAAAGTAGAGTTGCTAAATGTCTCTCGGTCAATCCTCCAGACCTTTTATTTTGGAAAGCATCTTGTTGTGCCAAGTAATTGAAGTCTGAGAATGAAGTTTCTTTTTCCTCGAGTTATCAGGAATCTTCTTATATATTCACCTTAGTGGTGTAAACTGATATCATGATCGCTGCCAAGATTTTGATAGACCTAGATGAATAAAGAGTTTTCTTTGGTTCCCCTAATGTGTTCGAGCGACTATGGTTTTGATAATCAGAAGTTCCTCTTGTTACATGTTCTTTGTGACTCTTATGAGTCCTCTCCCCACAAAACAACCTTTCTGTCTTTACCTTCTGTTGCATGAAGAGTGATCCTTCTATATCAAAAGTAGTTCAACAAGTTGGTTCTCCACATCTCTGTACTTGTGAAATCTCTACTTAAGTCCCATAGTAGGGGTTCATCTTTCGAAGTCTGTGGTCGTGTTCTTTCCATTGTATGCTCTCCTTTTCAGAAGCTCAAACTCTTCTGAAGTTCCATGGTCTCAATCCTTATGAAGACCATCTATCTATACCTTGAAACCTTCTCCTTTTGCTTCCTCCTTTATCTTGATGTGTTTCATGCTCGTTAGCTCCAGAGATGTTATGAAACATCTGCCATGAGTTGACCATGAGATACTCTGTTCGTGGTTTTGTGTCTTTCCCTCTCTCCTTTAGTGTGTACAGCTACCTCGAAGAAATGAAGAGTTTCATTCATTCAATGATGTAGGCATGGATCAACCTCTTCGGGAAGATCATCAAACTCTAGTGTAACCTTGTTCCTTCTATCTTCCTACCTAGGAATCTCGGGCGAGATTCTGTTAAGGGGGATAGAACTGTAACACCCCTAAGTTTAGTAATCCTTATTTAGGGTTTGTTTGTGCATCACAGGCATTGCATGCATCCTTTTTACTGAAGAAATGTTGCAAGAAATAATTACAAAGCCTAAACCCTAATCTCCCCCTCTCTATTTGAAATGTATTCAAAAGGGTTTTCTATTTTGAAAACTACACATAATATGGAGCCCAAATGGATTATAAGGGCTCTAAGGTATTTTGAGAAGTTTATAAAAGTTATGGTATTTTATAAATATTTAAAACAGAAGAGAAATTGAAATACAAAAGAGATAAATAAGAAAATAGAAAAATAAAAAGCTTTTACAAAAAAAATAGAATCCTAGCTACCTAGGCCGCGCAGCCCAACTAATCCTCCCTCTAACCACCACTTAGCGCGCAGCCAGCGGCCTCTCTGCAAGCTTTGCCGTAGCTCGCTTGTAGCCTAGTATCCGGCCTAGACCGGCCCACCTGTAACATCCCAAATCATTAATCAAGGTTATCAAGATCCAACTCACCCAATTTAGGGTTAACAAAAACTTTTTATCATTAAAATAACTAGGAATGCATGTGAGTTTGCATTAATATAGCATTGTGTGGAATTGCCATGTTTGTTTGCTCTAATGGTGGGGAAATGATTCAAAGGTGAATGCCACATCATCTAGATCATTCCCAAACAAAATCCAAAGAAAAAGAAATCAAATAAGATTAATAAATGCAAATGGTCATTTGTGCCATTTTAATCCACTAGGCCACTTTAGGTGTTCCTAGAAGTCAATTCTTAACAGAAACTTTCTCAACTCTTTTCACCCCTTGCTAGTACAAGTAAAGATCTACCAAGGCCCACTTTGAAATCTTACAAAAACATTTAAACACTAATTTTAAATGGCATTTGAAAATGGAATCAAGTGTATGTGCATAGATCCCACTTTTTCAAAAACCACTCAAATGAGTTCACTTTAACAATCCCAAGCAACCACAGACTACCAAGCACGAGATCAAGTCACACACCAAAAATATTCTCAAAGTTCAAAGTTTAATCTCTTGCGGCCATTGTATCGAACACTTTGTGATCACAGATAAACATGCCTAACTAACACTATTTTGATCAATGCATTGTCCCCCATTGACCCTCTCATCTCTCCTCTGTCCCCCTAGCATCAAACCCAGCCCCAGAAAACACCCCCCTTCGCCGCTACCAGCAGTGCCGCGCCACCCCGAGGCCATGCTCGCCGCCAACCATGCCTAAGTCGCAGGAGACCACCCTACCCTCTTCCGCCGCACCAGGGAGATAGGCCTGATCACACCGCCGCCCATTGTCCCTTCCTCGAGCAATGCCAAGCCATGGACCACCGTCGAATGCCCGTGCTCTCCGCCTCTGCACCATGCCTAAGTCGCAGGAGACCACGCTAGTGCGCCGCCCCCGACAGCCTCGCACAAGCCATGCCTTGCCCTCAGCTCGCAAGTGTTGCTCCGCCATGACTCCAGCAACCGCCCGGACATGCCCATTTCCCGCCGCATGACCAACAGCCACCGTGCGCCGCATCGAACACTCACTGCCTCTGCCCAGAGCGCGGACGCGCCCGACCATTTTCTACCGCCCCTAGCCACGCCATTACGCCGTAGCTGGCCGCCAGCAGACCGCACACCGTCCGCCTAGCTCAACCCCGACCATAGCGACATGTAGCCATGTCGCCACCGTCGCCGGACCATGCCGCTCTGCCCCTTCGTCGAACATATAAAAGGAGGCCTCCCCCAGCCTCCATTTCCACACTACCTCACTCCCCTCTCACCACTGAGCCTTCCCGGCTTCTCCTCGGAGCAAGGCGAGCAGCTGTTGGCCGAAATTTCACCGGAGCTGGCTGCCACTGGAGGAGAAGGGCGCCGTTGATTGCGACCACCCCAGGAGCCACCGCGACCATGCCTAGAACCGTCATCGACCACCAGTTCAATCACCCCCATCGCCATGTTAACTGGAGCCTTGGTAAGCCCCCAATCGACCCCCACCGAGCCGCTAGGGTTCGTCCTCGCCGGCGACCTGTTCGTCATCGACGATGAACCATAGTCGTTGATCCACCTTCTAATCGCACGACCCATATCACCCGGTACCGCTTCGCGTTTAGTTGTGTCGCTGACATGCGAGACCCCCTTGTCAGTTGCCCTCTGCGCCGCTGAGTGCCATTGGACCGACCCGTTTAGTTTCCCGCGTTGGCCCTAAAATTTAAATAGATGTTTTTCTATTTAGAATTAAACTAGATTCTGTCCACTTGTTTAAAAATCAATTTAGAAAGATTTACTTCACCAAAGTCAATGGTTCAATTTTTGCTAGAAAGATAATTAAAATATCTATCCAAGCCCGTTGGATTTAAGTCATTTTGAGTTAGAGATAAGCTATAGAAAAAATAACAAGACAGAGACTTTTCCACATTCAAACATTTTTCAAAAATCAACCATGATAGCTTTTGAGTTGATTCCAACTCTCAGAAATCACATTTGATGATACCTATCAGAATACGTAAAAATATTTAGGTTTGCATGTAGTGACTTTGGACTAGTACCAAAAGAATGCTATTAGGGTATTTCTAGTCACTTTAAATTGAATAAATAATATACTTAAACCTATCGAAATATGATCAAACATTTAAATCACATTCCCATGTATTAGAATATATGGTGATGACATGTGTCCACATGATCCCATATTTGAAATAGAGAATATTAAATCTTAAGTAATTTCAATGAGTAGAAATTACTTTTCTCAAATAAAAGAAATGGAACTAGTGCATTAAATCTTGTGATGAATGTGATGATACTAGATCATCAAGTGTGTGCCTTAGTGTGCTAAATAGACTAGTTAAGTATTGTTTGGTGATTTGTGTACCCCGTATGTATTTATAGACGATAGTACCGACCAAGTCTACGAGGAGGAGGAGTTCTACCCCAAAGAAGACGAGGAGAATTTCAACCACTACACCAACCAAGGAAAGCCTAACACTTCAAGTAAACTGAGCAAGCTATTATTGGCAAGCTAATACTTGCAATCCATCACTAGATGCAAGTTAACCTAAGTAAGATGCATTAGGCATGCTTGGTTATACATTTTGATTTATGCCCATCCCAAGTTTTACTTGCAAGCTTTATTTTCTCTTACTTCACCCATGTTCTTTACCTTATTTGTAGATATCATAACGAGTATAAAACTTGACCTAGCTATTTAGACTTAGATGTCATTCTATGGCATGAAATTGAAGACTAGCATCCCTCATTAGTGAACACTCTTAACTTTAGTAGCTCGTGCTAAGCAATAAAACTTGATCACTTTAGATGGGAATACTTGGTGAAAATGATTATGAAAACCTTGGAATGATGAGTCATTCTATTGAGATGTTTTGACATGTTTTGAGAAACACAAATGGTTTATGATGATAAAAACGTTGAGGCATGAGCCTTAGCCCTTTATAAAAACTGATGGTTGGGTTCGGATGCGATACCATTCCAATTTTACCGTACAACCACAATACCTGAATTGGGTAAGGCTTAGCCGGAAGTTTATATGCATTAGTATGGGTTCCCTTGCGGGAGAGGTCTGAGCTGAGGGTACCTCTCAATGTTGTCCACCTATGTAGTGCCCAGGATGGCAGATGGCCATGGCTGGGAGGCCAATCTCATAGGAGAGGTGCTTGTACTAGGGTGTGTAATTGAAATGTTATGATTGATTATCCGCATACTAAGTATGATGATTCAGGGTTATCCCTAACGGATGTATCGAATTTTGTGGTGAAAGTGTACCACCTCTACAGAGTGTCAAACTATTCGAATAGCCACGTCCGCAGTCATGGACAGTTGGAGTGGCCATACTGTTCCGTCGTCAGATGTTTTCAAAATGACTTATAAAATGAATGGTGACTTTGACTTGACCACAACAGGGTTGTGAACATGAAAACTAGCTTCCCAACTTAAGTGATTCTAGAACTTTATTTTATCTTTCTTTACTTCTGAACTCAGCTTAGGTTTCAAACTTAACTTTGCAAATAAACTTAGGCTTAGCATTCCTACTTGAACTACCTTACTTGTTAGTGATAGTTTGCGAGTACTTAAAGAGTACTCATGACTTTATCCCTGGCTATTCCCGTGGCCAGACTATGAAGAGGACTATCCGAAAGAAGAAGAACAGGACGGCTATGACAACTAGGATCATCTCCCATCGTCAGCATTGCCTGTGACACTGAAGATGGACCCCACCGCTATGCTTATTATTATCTCTGCTGCTTGTTGTAGTAAGACTGGATGATGAGATCCTTTATTCATGTAAGACCTTATTATGGTTTGTAATGGATGATGTACTGTGATATCCAATATGTTATGTCTCACAATAATGGTAATCATGGGATTGCGATGTATGGCATAACAGGCATCTGGGATTAAAAATCCGGGTGTTGACACCACCCCAGCCCAGTACCCCTTCGGCCTTTCTTTCTGTGTCGTCTTCCTCACGACTGGCTATGCGCGCTGCTGCCCTAGAGACGTGGATAAGACCCTCCGCGATGCCCTACCCCTCCCTTATCCTCTCCCTCGCTCTTTGGAGCTCTCCCGCTCTTAGGCCGCGCGGGACCCCAAACCCTAGCCAGCCGCTCGTCGTCGTTCCCTTCATCGCCAACCACCCTAGAACCAACCGAGGCCACTTTCGAGCTCCCCTTGCCATCCTCGTTCTCCTCCGCCACTCCATGGAAGCTGGAGTGCCCGTAGTTGCCGCAATCGCCACCTTGTTCCCACCGGTCGCCGCTGCCGCCGTCATCAATTCCGGCGTCGTCTACGTTCGCGTCGCTTGACGGACCATCCTACTGCGTTCCTGGTGAGCTCCAGAGCACGCTCATGGTCACCATCCTCTCCCTCGCTTCCTGGTTCGTCCCCGAGTCATGTGCGTCCGCCGCCCACCGCAGATACTTGGCGCCGGCAAGCTTCCGGTGGTCAATCCATAGCGACGCCACCACTACAAGGTCGCATGCGCCGTGCTCTTTCCAGTGCGCCTACTCTTGCTAGCCCTCGTGTGCTCAATCGACCAGAGCTTGATCGACCTAAGGAGGAGCTCCATGGATGACGTCAGCATGATGCAATGATCCCCTTTTTTAAAAATGTTTTCTATAATTGCTTTAATAAATAAATATGCTCACAGGTGGGTCCCTAATGTCAGGTTTTTAATCTGGAAATTATTTCTGAAATTAATAAAAGACTGACATGTGGGGCCAGCTGGAAAATAATTTATAATATTCCAAAAATGTTTAATTGTTTTAAAATGAATTAAAATTTGGAAAAACCATAAATAATTCATTTTAAGTCAGAAAAATATCTATAATATATCAAAATGTTCAAAAAAATAAGATCTATCTAATAGACTCATAATCATGCATTGTCCAACAACTTTAATTATAAGTTTAATTAGAAGAACCAATTGAAGCCCGTAGGTGACTTCGAGGTTCCCCTATTCTAGGGTTTGTACCCCTTGGACGCCGCTTAAATGACCAAGCATGCTCTAGGGTTCATTTCAATACACCTTAACTTGTCATATCATCATCCTTGCTTGAGCATTGCATCGATGCCATGTATTGATTGTTGCTTTCTTTTCCGGTGTTTCTGGTTCTTCTTGGTAGACCTCGGAGTTGATGTGAGCAAGGATAGCAAGTCCAAGATTGAAGATCGAGATTAACACCATCGAAGATCGACGAACAATACTTGATCAACTATAATCAAGTCCAGTACAAGATATCCGAAGATCTGCTTTGAGTATCAACAGGCAAACGCAAGCATAGCCCCACACATGATATAATCCTATGATTTCAAAGTATTGCATTCTTTTCATGTGCATACGATTCAAAAGTTTTTTATCGATGGATAGAGTAATCCTATCTGATGCATGTTTCCTTTGTAGCCTATATTCCCTAATCCACTGCTCCTAGCATAACTAGGGTTTGGCTTATGAGCTTTGCTAGAGCTATTTATATCTTTTTTGCTTAGCCAAGCTTAATTGTTACCGCTAGTCCATCCGGTTGATGAATCAAAGCTTAATGAACCTAGTTGGATAGGATGGCGTGGTATGATCAGAGATGAATGTTAAACATGCTAAGGCTTGTATGAGAGACCACGATGGGTTGTGGTTTTTGTAGTCCCATACTTGCCACCACTAGGACCCGAGTTCTTGCCTTTGGACCAAGACCGAGCGTGGAACCACATGGGGGTTTATGGGGACCCCCTTGACCCCAACTTGCCTAGTCTGATCCATGAGTCTGTAGTTTGAGATTTGGAGTTGGCATATTCATATTTGGATGGGTTGAAGATGGTGCATCATATAGGAAGTCGCCGGGTGAAGGGTGCATGGCACTGAAACTGGATCCTAGTATACAAAGTCACGAACCTCCTCGGAGTATGGCCAACTATCGCAGCAGGGAGCCCTTCTGGGTGACTCATGGATTAGGAAAAAGTAAGGGAAAGGTTTTGGAAAAACCACCCTTTGTCAGCACATACCAAGGAAGTGTGTCAAGTGCATTAAGAGTCGGTCGGCGCGTGTAGGTAAAGTTGTACACCCCTGCAGGGTTAAATCTTTTCAAAAATCCGTGTCCATGGTTATGGACGACTTGGTGACCAGATTCAAAGATCATAGAGAAGAATAACCTAATCGTAAAACTTGGCAAGTAAAGTGTGCTTAAGGATGCTTCCTTGGGGATCGAGGGGGTGATCCTAGATGGTAGGTTCAGCTCATAAAGTTTCATTGGATATCAAGAGATGATCAAGTTAGAGATATCGCTTTCTTATCCCCTTTTAAAATGATCTATTTAGTCGATCTTCTTCTCCCCCCTCTTGTTTTGCAAACAAAGATTGCTTTATGCAAAATAACCCCACCGGCCATAAGTCTTGCGGAGTACACCCCGTACTCACCCTTGCTTCGTTGATGCTTTTGCAGCAGGTAAGTGTTACCATAAGAGATGAGTTCTATACGACATCGACGAGTAGCTTGGGGTTCCTGGTCGGCAACCTAGAATCTATGGATTGGTACATCATCTTTATTCTTCAGGCCTCTTAGGCCATTTGTTAAGTTTGCTATACTTAATAGCATAATTTGCCTTCCGTTATTTGATGTTTGTGGTTAGTGACCTCTGCTTTTAATATTTTGGTTCTCTTCTCACTTATGAGCTTGCTGTAATAACTTTTGTGTCGTAGGGTCACTTTATGTTACTGATTCTTTCCCTATATGCTTTCGAGATTTAGGTTAGGCTTATATCAGATGGAGGTTTGGGGTTTGTCTAGCCCTAATCCCAGGGGTTTCACAAGACCCCTGGCTAGTGGGCACCCCGCTGAGCTAGGAATTCCTGGCCTTATTCGCTATTTGCATAGCTCCCACAATTCTAGTGCCTGAGGCGCCCTAGGGGACGACTGGAACATCCCATTCTGGAGGACCTTCAGTTACGCTGAGTCCATTGATTTCCTAAGACTGCAGGGCACCCTACCGGCGTCCCTCTCGGAGAAGAGGGATGGGGTAACTTGGCTCTAGTCTCCTACAAGAGCCTTTTTAGTTAGTCTAGCCTATAGGACCCACTTCCAGGGACCAGAGCTCGCGTGGACGACCCCCTTTGGAAGTTGCCCTACCCCTTAGCTTGAGGATATTCATGTGGCAGCTGCTACGGGACAATTTTCCTTCAGGAGTAGAGATAGCTAAATGTAGCGGCCCTAGGGATGGGCAGTTCCTATTATGTGGGATGCCGGAGACATGCGCCCATATCATGTTCACGTGCCCGACTGCTCAGTTTATTTGGAGCTTTATTTGAGAAGCCCTCGGACCTGCCTAGTAGGCCCAAGATCTCTGTGAGTTCCTTGAGACACAGGCGAACCGTACTGGTAGGAGGCACCATGTAACACCCTCGCCTGATAAGTGAAGGAAATATGCCCTGAGAGGCAATAATAAAGTTGTTATTATATATTCCTTATATATGATAGATGTTTATTTTACATGCTAGAATTGTATTGATCGGAAACATCAATACATGTGTGTTTAATAAACAAAAAGGGTTCCTAGTTATGCCTCTCTTATAGACTAGCTTGTTGATTAACAAGATGATCAAGGTTTCCTGATCATGGACATTGGATGTTGTTAATAACAAGGTCACACCATTGGTGGAATGATGTGATGAACATTCATCCGAAGTATAGCATTACGATCAAGTCATTATGTTTATATTGCTATAACATCATACGAAGTAATCTTTATCCTTAGACCATGAGATCATGTTAATTGCTAACACCAGAAGAGTATCTTGATAACATCAAGGTGACTATAAAGATGGGTTCAATACTACGAAGGTGTTATGTTCAGGCTCATGGATCAAGAGTGGAATTTCAATCCAGATGACGGATAGATATACTCTGGGCCCTCTCGGTGATATCACATTAAGATAGCTTGCAAGAAAGTGATGTGATCACTAGAATGTTATATCACGGGAACGAGAAAAGAGTGCATGTCGGTAACGAGATCAAACTAGGTATGGAGATACCGATGATCGAATCTCGGACATGTAATATATAGAGAGACAAAGGGATTTAGTTACAAGCGTTAAAGGTTCTCACGATCACAGAAGTCATCGTTGAATGTGTAGGAGTCAATACGGATCTCTAGGTCCCGCTGCTGATTATTGATCGGAGAAGGGTCTCGATCATGTCTGCATTATTCGCGAACCGTAGGGTGGCACACTTAAAGAGTTACCGGACACCATTTTGGAGCACATATGTTTCAGACGAAAGAATTGCAAAGCGCAGGAATTGTTTCAATAGAAACCGGAAATTGTTTCGGGTGAAATTGCAGAAAGTGGTTCTCCATGTGATATTGAAATATTGCAAGGGACTATATGTGAATGTTTGTTAATTAAAGTAATTAACAAAATTCTGAATAAATTTAATAAAAAGAGTTTTATTAAATGAGAGAGCATTAAATTTGGAGAAATTTAATGCATTTAAAGTGGAGACTTTAAAAGGGAATGTGAAGAGGCATTTTAATGTGGAGGGGTTACCACCACATGAATGGGGGAGGTGAGGGGTCACCCCCCATGCGCCGACCATGGAGAGAGGGGGCACCCCCTCCTACTATAAAAGGCCACCCATTCCCTCCTTCATCCACACACCTCCTTGTGAAGGATCTCTCTCCCCCTCTAGAATTATTCCCCCATGGTCTCGGATTAGCGTGATACATGTTCCGGGTGGCATTTCGTCTGGAAGTAGTTGCTTCTTCCGCTAGATCGCTGGAGTGAGGAGGTGGAGGTTGTCCAGTGGCTTGAACGTGTGTGCAAGTGCGGATGCGCTGCTGAGTTGCGGCACTCGGACTTCCTTACGATCTTGAGATCGGCAAGTGTACGACTACATCAACCACGAGTTCCTACTCGTTAACAAAGCTCGTTGTCTTCGAGGGTAAGTTCTCGTTGGATGTATGTCCACCCGTTGCTTTGTACCTAGTAGATAGATCTTGGCGTGTAGTTCACACCGTAGGAAATTTTTTGTTTTCTATGTTGCGGACCCAACAGTGGTATCAGAGCCTGATCTATGCGTAGGTGCTTTGCACGGGTAGTACACATATGTTTATATGTGGGCGATGATGATCATGTTATTGCATCTTCTATGTATTTTGGATATTCGTGGCATAGTGGGATGAAGCGGCCCAGACCAACCTTACATGTCATCGTACATGAGACCGGTTCCACGACTGACATGCAACTTGTTTTGCATAAGTGGCTGGCGGGTGTCTGTCTCTCCTACTATAGTTAATATCTAATTTACAACGAGTTGCTAATAACTTAGTTATCCTCATTGTGGTTCATGTTCGTAGGTGAGAACGGTTCTATCTCCGAAAGCCCTAAGCCACGTAAAACTTGCAATTGATAAATTAGAGGCGTCTAGTTTAGATCATTGTTGGGCTAGTGTATTGATATGGTATTGTTGTAAGTAGATGTATGATAGATACTCTGACAACACACTCAACGTGTAAGTTCCATAGACCTTGGCCTTACACACAAAGGAATGATAGAGATCATACCACGATGCAAGTGATAGAGATCAAATGCATGGACCATATCATCTCACTTTACACATTAGATGTTAGCATCTTATACTGCTAGTTTGGCGCTTTTGGTAGCATTATAAGATGATCCCTCATTTAGATATCAAGATAAAAATGTGTTGTTCCTTAAGTATGCACCGTTCTGTGGATCGTGTTTCGAGACATCACGTGATGATCGGGTGTACTCGAATCTACGCTTTCATAGGAACGGGTGTAAGACAGTTTTACACACGCGAATACTAAGGTTCTTACTTGGCGAGCCTAGCATGTACATACATGGCCTCGGAACACGGACCGAAAGGTTAAGCATGAGTCATATAGTTGATATGATGCCCATATAGATGCTCTCCTTTGAAGCTACATCAACTCACGTGATGATCGGACTTGGTGTAGTGGATTTGGTTCATGTAATCACCAAAAAGACACGAGGGATGTCGTTTTTGAGTGGGAGTTCATTAGTAATTTGGATTAGCTGAACTCAATCTATCATAAACTTAGTCTAAATAAACTTTACAAATTCTATTGTAGATGGCACCACCTGATTTTAATTTCAATGTGTTCATTGAGAAAGAGAAACTTGTTGCGAATGGTAGCAACTTCACCAACTGGGCTATGAATTTGAGGATTCTCCTCACTGCTGCACAAAAGCAATATGTGCTAGATGCGCCGCTAGGCCCCCCACCAGCTCGTGATGCCCCTGACGAGGAAAACAATGTCTATGTGACTCGTCAGGAGGACCACAACTTAGTTCATTGCGGCATACTGTATGGGCTAGAACCAGAACTTTGAAAGCGTTTCGAAAATGGCAATGCCTTTGATACCATGGGAGAATTGAAAATGATTTTCGATACCCATGCTGCCGTAGAGAGTTATAATGCCACAGAAAAGTTCTTTAGCTGCATGATGGAGGAAAACAGCTTCGTTAGTGAGCACGTACTCAAAATGTCTGGGTACGCCGATAAGCTTGTGTCCTTGGGATTAACGATTCCCATTGACTTAGGCATACATCGTGTTCTCCAATCTCTGCCACCTAGCTACAAGAGCTTCGTGATGAACTATAATATGCAGGGCATGAAGAAGTCTCTTCCTGAGCTTCTTTCAATGCTTAAGACTGCAGAAGTGGAGATTAGGAAAGAACATCAAGTGTTGATGATCAATAGGACCACCGGTTTCAATAAAGACAAGAAAGGCAAGCACAAGGGAAAGAAGGGTGGCAAGTCTGTTGCCACGCTTGAAAAGAAACCCTGAGATGGCCCTAAGTCTGACACCGAGTGCTACTATTGTAAGGGGACTGGCCATTGGAAGCGCAACTGCCCCAAGTATTTGGCGGACAAGAAGTCCGGCAAGGCAAACAAAGGTATATGTGATATACATGTTATTGATGTGTACTTGACTAGTACTCGCAGTAGCACCTGGGTATTTGATACGAGATCGGTTGCTAATATATGTAAATCGGTTCAGAGGCTACGGAACAAGCGACAACTAGCAAGGGATGAGGTCAAAAGTTGATGTGATCACCGTCGGGACGCTACCTCTCCATTTGCCATCGAGATTAGTTATAAACCTAAATAATTGTTATTTAGTGCCTGCACTGAGCATGAACATTGTATCTGGATCGTGTTTGATGCAAAGTGGTCATTCCTTTCAATCTGAAAACAATGGTTGTTCGATTTATAAGAATGATATCTTTTATGGTCATGCACCTATGTTGAATGGTTTATTTCTGTTGGATCTCGATAATAATATTACACACATTCATAATGTTAATGCTAAAAAGATCAAACTTGATGATGATATGTCTACATATATGTGGCACTGCCGTCTAGGTCATATTGGCGTTAAACGCATGAAGAAACTCCATTCTGATGGACTTTTGGAATCACTTGATTTTGAATCATTTGATACATGTGAGCCATGCCTTATGGGCAAGATGACTAGAACGCCGTTTTCTGGTTCAATGGAACGGGCGACAGATCTATTGGAAATCATACATACTGATGTGTGCGGACCAATGAGTGTGTCGGCGCGAGGTGGATATCGTTATTTTGTTACTTTCATGGATGATTTGAGTAGATATGGGTATATCTATTTGATGAAACACAAGTCTGAAACTTTTGAAAAGTTCAAGGAATTTCAGAATGAAGTGGAAAATCATCGTAATAGAAAGATCAAATTTCTACGGTATGACCGTGGAGGAGAGAATCTAAGTTACGAGTTTAGCACACACATGAAAGAGTGTGGAATAGTTTCACAACTCACGCCTGCCAGAACACCACAACGTAATGGTGTGTCGGAACGTCGTAATCGTACCTTATTGGATATGGTTCGATCTATGATGTCTCTGACTAACTTGCCACTGTCATTTTGGGGTTATGCACTGGAAACAGCTGCATTCACTTTAAATCAGGCACCATCTAAATCCGTTGAAACGACACCGTATGAATTATGGTTTGGAAACAAACCTAAGCTGTCATTTCTTAAAGTTTGGGGATGCGATGTTTATGTGAAGAAACTTCAACCGGATAAACTCGAACCCAAAGCGGAAAATGCGTCTTCATAGGATACCCTAAGGAAAAAATTGGGTATACCTTCTATCAAGATCTGAGGGCAAGGTTTTTGTTGCCAAGAATGGATCCTTTCTTGAGAAGGAGTTTCTCGCGAAAGGTGTGAGTAGTCGGAAGGTAGAACTCGAAGAGGTTATTGAACCTTCTCTTCATGGAATGGCGAGTGGCGCAGCACCGAAAGTTGTTTCGGAGTTGACTTCACCTGATGAAGAGAGAGCTAATGATAATGATCATGAAACTCCGAAAGAGGACACTACCAAACCTCGTAGGTCAAGCAGGACATGTGCAGCTCCCGAACTGTACGGTAATCCTGTTGTGAATTTCATGGTTGATGAAATGGATGACCCTGCGACGTATGAAGAAGAGATGATGAGCCCGGATTCCAACAAATGGCTAGAAGCCATGAAATCCGAGATGGAATCCATGTACGAGAACCAAGTTTGGAACTTGGTGGACTTACCTCACGACCGAAAGGCCGTTGAGAATAAATGGATTTTCAAAAGAAAAACGGATGCTGATGGTAATGTGACCATCTATAAGGCTCGACTTGTCGCAAAGGGGTTTCGACAAATTCAAGGAGTTGACTACAGTGACACATTCTCTCCCGTAGCGATGCTTAAGTCGGTTAGGATTATGTTAGCAATCGCTGCATATTTCGGTTATGAAATATGGCAGATGGATGTCAAAACTGCGTTCCTCAATGGTAATATTGAAGAAGAGTTGTATATGATACAACCTAAGGGTTTTGTTGATCCTAAGGATGCTAATAAGGTATGCAAACTTCAGCGATCCATCTATGGACTGAAGCAAGCATCCTAGAGTTGGAATCTCCGCTTTGATGAGGTGATCAAAGAGTTTGGATTTGTCCAAACTTATGGAGAGGCTTGTATTTACAAGAAAGTGAGTGGGAGCAATGTGGTATTTTTGATATTATATGTGGATGACATATTATTGATTCGAAATGATATAGATCTTTTAAACAGTGTTAAAAGTTATCTAAACAGCAAATTTTCGATGAAAGACCTTGGTGAAGCATCATATATATTAGGCATTAAAATCTATAGAGATAGATCAAGGCACCTAAACTATCGCAGAGTACATACCTTGATAAGATATTAAATAAGTTTAATATGGACGAAAGTAAGAAGGGGTTCTTACCTATGTTGCAAGGCAAGACATTGAGTAAGACTCAAAGTCCGGCTACGGCGGAAGAAATAGAGATGATGGATAAGATCCCCTATGCCTCGGCCATAGGCTCTATTATGTATGCCATGTTATGTACAAGACCGGATGTGGCACATGCTATTAGTTTAACTAGTAGGTACCAATCTGATCCAGGTTCGGAACACTGGATAGCGGTAAAGAACATCCTCAAGTACTTGAGAAAACTAAGGATATGTTTCTTATATATGGAGGTGAAGAAGAGCTAGTCGCTAAGTATTATGTCGATGCTAGCTTTGACACCGATCCGGATGACTCTAAGTCTCAATCCGGATACGTATTTCTCTTGAACGGAGCAGAAGTTAGTTGGAGGAGTTCCAAACAACCTGTGGTGGCTGGATCAACGATGGAGGCGGGATATGTTGCTGCTTCAGAAGCGACGCAGGAGGCGGTTTGGATGAAAGAGTTCATTACGAAACTAGGTGCGGTTCCCAGTGCGTTGGACCCAATGGTGATATATTGTGACAATAATGGAGCCATAACCAACGCAAAGGAACCGAGGTCTCACAAGAATTCCAAGCATATTAAGCGCCGGTTTCACTCCATCCGCGAGCATGTCAAGGATGGAGATATAAAGATTTGTAAAGTACACACGGACCTAAATGTAGCAGATCCGTTGACTAAAGTTCTCCCTAGGGCAAAACATGATCAACACCAGAACTCCATGGGTGTTAGATTTATCACTATGTGAACTAGATTATTGTCTCTAGTGCAAGTGGGAGACTGAAGGAAATATGCCCTGAGAGGCAATAATAAAGTTATTATTATATATTCCTTATATATGATAGATGTTTATTTTACATGCTAGAATTGTATTGATCGGAAACATCAATACATGTGTGTTTAATAAACAAAAAGGGTTCCTAGTTATGCCTCACTTATAGACTAGCTTGTTGATTAACAAGATGATCAAGGTTTCCTGATCATGGACATTGGATGTTGTTAATAACAAGGTCACACCATTGGTGGAATGATGTGATCAACATTCATCCGAAGTATAGCATTACGATCAAGTCATTACGTTTATATTGCTATAACATCATACGAAGTAATCTTTATCCTTAGACCATGAGATCATGTTAATTGCTAACACCGGAAGAGTATCTTGATAACATCAAACGTCACACTGTAATAGGGTAACTATAAAGATGGGTTCAGTACTACGAAGGTGTTATGTTGAGGCTCATGGATCAAGACTGGAATTTGTCAATCCAGATGACGGATACATATACTCTGGGCCCTCTCGGTGATATCACATTAAGATAGCTTGCAAGCAAGTGATGTGATCACTAGAATGTTATATCACGGGAATGAGAAAAGAGTGCATGTCGGTAACGAGATCAAACTAGGTATGGAGATACCGATGATCGAATCTCGGACATGTAATATATCGAGAGACAAAGGGATTTAGTTACAGGCGTTAAGGGTTCTCACGATCACAGAAGTCATCGTTGAATGTGTAGGAGTCAGTACGGATCTCTAGGTCCCGCTGCTGATTATTGATCGGAGAAGGGTCTCGATCATGTCTGCATTATTCGCGAACCGTAGGGTGGCACACTTAAGAGTTACCGGACACCATTTTGGAGCACATATGTTTCAGACGAAAGAATTGCAAAGCGCAGGAATTGTTTCAATAGAAACCGGAAATTGTTTCGGGTGAAAGTGTAGAAAGTGGTTCTGCATGTGATATTGAAATATTACAAGAGGCTATATGCGAATGTTTGTTAATTAAAGTAATTAACAAAATTCTTAATAAATTTAATAAAAAGAGTTTTATTAAATGAGAGAGCATTAAATTTGGAGAAATTTAATGCATTTAAAGTGGAGACTTTAAAAGGGAATGTGAAGAGGCATTTTAATGTGGAGGGGTTACCACCACATGAATGGGGGAGGTGAGGGGTCACCCCCCATGCGCCGGCCATGGAGAGAGGGGCACCCCCCCTCCTCCTATAAAAGGCCACCCATTCCCTCCTTCATCCTCACACCTCCTTGTGAAGGATCTCTCTCCCCCTCTAGAATTATTCCCCCATGGTCTCGGATTAGCGAGATACATGTTCCAGGTGGCATTTCGTCTGGAAGGAGTTGCTGCTTCTGCTGGATCGCTGGAGCGAGGAGGTGGAGGTTGTCCGGTGGCTTGAACGTGTGTGCGAGTGCGGATGCGCTGCTGAGTTGCGGCGCTTGGACTTCCTCACGATCTTGAGATCGGCAAGTGTACGACTACATCAACCACGTGTTCCTACTCGTTAACAAAACTCGTTGTCTTTGAGGGTAAGTTCTCGTTGGATGTATGTCCACCCATTGCTTTGTACCTAGTAGATAGATCTTGGCGTGTAGTTCACACCGTAGGAAATTTTTTGTTTTCTATGCTGCGGACCCAACAATAAGTCTGAGTTCCTATGTATAGTGCTAATCCCTATATCGGTTCACTAGCACACACAATACAGATGAATGCCAAAGAATTTAAAAGTGCATCATTATTACATCGAATGATCCAGAATTGCAATTATTACATAATGCTTAGCTCAAAGCTAGATCAAATATTCAAGTAGCAATGGTAAACATAAATAAATTATAGCTCCAATCTCCAAATTGTGCCACATGTGAATAAATGTCGAGTGGAGGGTCGCAACCTAAATGATCACCCAGAACAATCGGAACAACCTGCAACATAAAAGGTTGCAGCCAAACAAGTTGGGTCAATACTTTGAATATACTGGCAAGTGGAATTAAGAGAAAATATGACAAGTCTAGTCACTACTTGCTTATTTTTCTTGAGGAGTTCAAGGCATGTTTGTAGCGCCAAAATAAGTTCATCCTATCATTAAAACATTTAATCCTTTAGCACAAAACCCAACTAAGTTCAACCACAAATCTTATCAAATTATGAAATTGGGATGATAGAGAACATGCCATAGACTCTAAATTCAGTAACTCAATTTGTCCATAATTGGGGACACAGCTAAGCATGTAGTTTTACACCCATAGAGGTTTGTACATTGGACCCATGTGACCTAGTTGACCCGCTCTTACCATGGCATGCATTTTGAGTCATGATAGGGAGAATTCCAAGAAAAGACAATTCGGGAAGTAGTTCCTCAAACCCATCTACACACTGTTCCAACCTACCAATCCTATTTCTCTGGATATGAAGATTTTGGTTCACCACAATCTACTAAGTCCAACTAGCCACCCATAACTCATTGGCACATGGTTGCACACGTAATCTACTAAACAAAGAAACTAGTCATTGATGACCCACAAGTATAGGGGGTGTATCGCAGTATTTTCGATACGTAAGAGTGTCGAACCCAACGAGGAGCAGAAGGTGCTGGCTAGTGGTATGGATCAGGAATTCTCTTCAAATACTTAGCAAACGGATTTTTAGGGGTTTTTGATAAAGCATGTAAACAAAGTACGAGTAAATAAAAGAAAGTAGGAATAAACGCAGCAAGTGGCCCAATCCTTTATGCATCAAAGGACAAGCCGGTTGTATTACTTAAGATGACCAAACATTCTTGAGGACACATGGGAAGACTGTCAAGTGCTTTCGCTTCATATAGTTGATTAATCTTCTTTAGCTTGCTAAGTGTTGTGTGGGTGAACCTGTGCTATTGTACCGACCCATCCAGGACTAATACATACTTGTGATTAGACCCCTTGCAAACATCCGTAAGTACAAGAAAGTAATTAAGGTAGAAACCTAACCACAGCTTTAAACTCTAAGACCCTTACGTCCCTTGTGCAATGGTTTCCTAACGGGGGTTCAGGTTTCTGTCACTCCGGCAACCCCTACGATTAGTAGCCAAATACACAATGCATTCCCCTAGGCCCATATAGGTGAAGTGTCATGTAGTCGACGGTCACATGACACCACTAGAAGAAGTACACCACAACTTAAATATCAAACTATTGAATCTTTCTCAACACAACTCCACTACTAACAACATGACTTCTCCCATGTCCTCAAGAACAAAACGAACTACTCACAAGACATCATATGGATCATGATCAGAGATGGAATAATGATGTATAACAATCTGAACATAAACAATAATTCAATGGTTCACTCAATAGCATCAACTACAAAGAGTAATCAACACCGAGAAAGTTTCCCCTATGAACTATGCAAGATTCGACCCAATTGTTACAGCAATATGGAGATGGTGATGAGGGTGCTGATGATGATGATGGTGGTGATGATGATGATGATGATCCCGATGAAGTCTAGCTTGATGATGGTGTTGATGGCGACGATCTTCCCTCTCCGGGAAGGAATTCCCCCGGCAGAAATCTGTCTGCCAGAGAGATCTTTCTCTCTCGATGTTTTCTGCCCCGCAGAGGTGGCGGATTCATTCTGTGGTTGCTCCCCGAGTCTTAGGGTTTCGGGAGGATGATATACGCCAGAGGGGAGAGGCTGGAGTGGGCCAGGGTGGCCACACCACCTGCTGGCACGGCCTAGGGTTGCCCGCGCCAGGGGGTGGTGTGGGCCCCCTGTGGCCCATCTCCACTCCGTCTTCTGGCATCCTTAGTCTTCTGGAAAAATAGGATTTTCTGTATATTTTCCTGAATTTTATGATCTTCGCGAATTTTGCCTCCAAACAGCACTTTTTCCATCAGAATCCTGACTGCAGCGGTCCATGCTCCAAAAGTCATCAACCATGCAAAAAAAGATGAAATAACATAAGTATCACCTCTCAATACGAAATATATCTATGAATAATAGTGAATTAAGACATAGAATAGTGATGCAAAATGGACGTATCAACTCCCCCCAAGCTTAGACTTCGCTTGTCCCCAAGCGAAACTGAGCTCAATAAACATGACCTCAGGTTTATAGAGTGAAGAGTCGATAAAGGAATACGGACAAGAAGCATCACATTCATCAAATACATATATCATAATAGAAGACAACTCACTATTATATAACTCAACTTGTAATAAGTAAAGGAAAACATAATAAAGATACATAAAGTAAATCATAATTGGTAATGGCAAACTTAGCTCTTGGTCGAAGAATAGTTGATAATTTGCTGGAATTCACAAATAGCTGGTTTTCAATGATAGCTTTCAAAGTAGTAAACATCAAGATAAGAGCAATGTGCAAAACAAGGAACATAAGACATGATTGAATAAATCATCATATAAATGAATGAAACACAACAACTCACAATACTTGCTGAGAAAGAAGGGAGTAGGTTTACTGACTCAATCTATAAAGTAAAAGAAAGGCCCTTCAAAGAGGGAAGCATGGATTGCAAGTCTCATAAAGAGCTCCCAAAAATTATGATACTCTCTAGCTTTCATCTCTCATTGCCCCTATCATAGGCATCTTTAGGTGCTTATGGTTAAAGTGATCAAATATGAGGATATGCATTGACAAGTTGTAAGTTGAGAATCTCATGTCCCTTGAATACGAGCGCCGCTCCTCATGCTACTCAAGTTTAGTCACCGGTAAGATCTTTTCATCATAAGCATATGTGTATCATAGAGAACCGCCAACGGGGTACCCCTTGCCCGATGATACGGAAGAATCCCCATATCAAAATGACAAGGCAAGCAGACAACAAGCATCTCAGCAATCTTCTTATTTACCATGGGAATATGGTGCTTTTTTCTCTCTTTCCTCTTTTCATAATATCTCTCCCTTTTTTCTTTTCTCTTTTTCTCAATCTCTATCTCTTTTTTTATAAGAAGAATGATTCATAGATACTTGTTATGGTTAAGCTGCAGGTTTCCACCATGTCAGCATGGATTAGACCAGCGGCCCAGGCGTTTCTCTAACACATATGCATAACTCCATGGACTTACAAGCTCCCCTTTCATTTCACACCGACGACATCCATAGACAAAAGAACATGATATCAACTTGGTACAAAGTACCAGTGCAATGTTGAAAGTGTTCCCTATGACAGCATGGTTCTGCTAATTCACAACTTAAAAAGCGTAAGCATATACGCAACATAGGTGAGCACAATGGTTCAAGTTTATTAAGTGCAAGAAAGTAAAGTGTGCTAACAAGTTCGTGAGAGCTTTAATCACTAATTTTCACATAACAAGTTTAATTTGGGAGGTAGACAAAACAAGAATTTACTTGGAATAGCAATAATGCTACTAGGTAGGTATGGTGGACACAAATGGCATGGGTTTTGGTTTAAAGGAGTGGATGCATGAGAAGAATTCCCTCTCAGTACAGGTTTTTGGCTAGCAAGGCTGGGTAGTAAGTATAAGAGTTGAAGGAAACAAACAAACATACAAGTGATAAAAACAAACATGCAATCTTCCTTGGAAGCACAAAAGATCTTAACTAGGGCATACTAGACTTATGAGCAAATCAAGAAAGAAAGATGATGAGATTTTTTTTAGAGTACTTTTATCTTTTTCATTCAACTCTCAAAAATAGTGTGCTACTAACCGAGCCAGGTTTGCCAAAACCAACTAAATTAACTCAATGATCCCAAAGTGCTACCTACTAACAACAAGATCAATCATATAACCACGAATTGAAAACTCATATAAGCTATGCAAAAGAGTAAATGATAGAACTTCTCATTAATATCCCATAACGGAAACTCACACCAAGGGATACATATCTAACGAGAGAGGGGACACTTCCATAATGCAAACCATACTACATAATAAATCCTCTATTAATGATATGACTCTACTAATAAGGTAAAAAGATAGAAGATAGTGATGTGATACCGCGGCACTCCCCCAAGCTTGGAACAAACCAAGGGGATGCCAAACCTGATGATGAATTACTCCTTCGGTGGTGGTGGTATCCTCTTGATGAGATATTTGATCAGTTTCCCCAAGTCCTCAATCTCGACGGTGAGATTACGAATAAGCTGTGAGTTTTGATCAATGCGGCTCATGATCATGTCGGGTTGAGAATCCCAGATCTTGCGATTCTTTCCCCACTCTACCTCCTTGAAGTCTTGTTTTCCTGCATGGCTAGAACGAGGCAAATCCCAATTGGAGGGTAATTTCTCCTTGGGCATATTCTGGTATTGATGCTCATGGATAAGGGTATGGAAAGGATTCTTAGCGCGTGGAGGAAGTGGCCATGGATCTGAACAGTGATGAGGAGGCTTCCCTCCAATTGGCATAGTCCTGGCAGAGTTTGCCACCACTCCAATGCTTGCAATGGTAGTGCCGGTGTGCTTTGCCTCCTCTTCACCTTCACTCTTGATCTCCTCCTCTTGACCGGGGTTTTGGAGGTCCTCCTCCATAGGTTCCTTTCCTTTATCCTTGGCGGACACCATTGCGGTTCTAAGCTTTCAAAGATAGTTCCTGGCAGAAACAGATCGAAACAAAAACACGACGAAAACACGATATATGAACCTCAGGGGATCCAGGGGATTATATATTATGAAGTTTCAAAACAAAAGGAAGGTACTGGGAGAAAACAAGTCGGAGACGGAGTCCGGGGTGGACTCACCACCTGGTGGCGCGGCCAGGGGTGGGCCCGCGCCACAGGGTGGTGTGAGCCACCTTGGCTCTGTTTCCGTCCCTTTTTCTCTTCGTAGCTTTCCTTATTGACTAAAAACTGCAAAAATATAGTTGGATAGTATTTTCGCGGAACTTTTCTTACCAGAACTGTTACCTATTTGAAAACGGACTCTGCAGGTCTCTGAATTTGGTCCTTGATGAATCTCTCCGGAGTTATAACTTGAAAGGCATCAATATCTTCATCTTCATACACTTATTACTTGAGTCATAAAACCCTTCTCTTCCTTATTACACCATTATCTCCACTTCCTGGAAATTTCTTTCACACAAAACTTCACACAGTTCTCATTAGCAACATTAGTATAAGTGAAGTGATAAAACCTTTTGAGTCCAACTTCAACTGAAAACCATCAAACATAAGCTACTATATCAACTCCTTCTGAAAACCCAAAAAGAATTCAAAAAGGAAATCGAATAAAGAAGTAAATGCAAGAGTGGCAAAACCTGTCAAAACACACAAACAGGTAAAGATCGATTTTTTCGAAAATCTTCTGTTGCTCAAATCAAAAAGTGAAAACTAGCGAAAGTTAAATAACAACCTGGGGCAGAAGCACAAACAATTACAGCTCAATCCGACATACAAAGATCTCTCACGAATTTTTACAGTGAAGCACAAAATTCTGTTTTGGGACAGCAACTTCCCCAAATATTACTTCTCTCTCATTAGAGGTTGATCTTGACACAAAAACCAAACAAAACAGATAAGGAGCGGTTATTACCGAAGTAATAACTTCCAAGACTCAAAGAAACAAAAACAAACTGAAAGCAAAAACAAATTGGGTTGTCTCCCATAAAGCTCTTTCTCTATAGCCATTAAGATGGGCATGATAATTTTGAAGATGCTCACTCAGGAATATGAATTGAGGTGAAAGAGAGCATTAAGAAGCAAAAATACACACATTTAAGTCTAACCCACTTCCTATGCAAGGGAATTTTGTAAACAAACAAGTTGTTAAAACCAGAGGCTACTTGCATAGGAAGGCAAAAGAAGTGCAACATAAAAACTTTCAGCATAAAACGAGGAAACTTGATATTATTGAGATGCATAAGAACACTTTTCCCTCTCTCATAATAACTTTCAGTATCATGCATAAACTTAACAATATAGCCATCACAAGGGCCATCATAGCAATGATCACTTATTCTAACAGAAAACACAGGAATACTAGCTCTCATAACACTACTTTGTGAAACAATATTAGAGGTATCCTTACAAAGGATAGTGTGTCCCTCTTTTTCATAATTAGTAACAAAGTCTTTCACATTTGCTATTATAGGTTCATCAACCATTTGTTTATCAGGTTCAACAGCTTTTATTATACTTTCATTAACCATACTAGCTATCATAGAATGTTCCTTAATCTTAACTGGGAAAGGCATTTTCAAAATGTAAGGTTTAGGTAAAACATGATTAGCAGTATAAACTTCAGTACTTCTTGCAGGAACACTCTCAGCAATATCTTTATAAGGTTCATGATACTTATTCCACTTCTTTTTAGGCACTTCAATATAGGAAGCAAAAGCCTTAAAATAAGAAGCAATAGCTTGAGAATCTAGACCATAAGCTTTTTTAATATTTTGAAAGTCATCAGTTCCCATAAAAGATTCAATGCATTCATAATCATGATTTATACCTGACTTTCTACCTTTGTCATTCTCCCAAGCTTCAGCATTGTCTTGAATATGGTCCAGAAGATCCCATTTAGCTTCTTCTTCCATACGAGTGAATGATCCAGCACAAGAAGCGTCCAATAAATCCTTGTCATGTAGAGGGAGTCTTGCATAAAAGTTATTGATAATAATATTGCTGGGAAGCTCATGAATGGGACATTTGAGCATTAGTAACTTCAATCTCCCCCAAGCTTGAGTTGTACTCTCTCCATCAAGAGGCCAAAACTTGTATATTTGATTCCGATCTTTATGAATCTCACTAGGAGGATAAAACTTTGAATAAAAGAGAGGCACTATTTCCTCCCATTCCAGAGCTTGACCATTCTTCAGCATCTTATACCATTCCTCAGCTCTTCCTTTCAGTGATAATGAGAATAAATTCTTCTTAACTTGATCTGTAGTAATACCTGCACACTTGAACAACCCGCATAATTCGTGTATAAAGAGTAAATGATCACCGGGATGGACAGTTCCATCCCCAACATAGTAGTTATCCATAACATGGTCAATAATTCTTGTAGGTATTTTGAAAACATCATTCTCAGCAGGTGGTGGCTTATCTACTACCTTAGCAGTGGTAGTAGCATTACCAAATAAGAAACTCAGCGAATTATCCATAATGAAAATAAAGCAACTAACAGAAGTAAACAATACTCACAGTAGAAGTTTCCTTTACCAGTTCTACTCTCCAATAGCGCTTGACTCCCCGGCAACGGCGCCAGAAAATAGTCTTGATGACACACAAGTATACGGGGTGTATCGCAGTATTTTTGATAAGTAAGAGTGTGGAACCCAAGGAGGAGCCGAAGGTGCCGGCTAGTGGTATGGATCAGGAATTCTCTGCAAATACTTAGCAAATGGATTTTTAGGCGTTTTTGATAAAGCAAGCAAAGAAAGTATGAGTAAATAAAAGACTGTAGGAATAAATGCAGCAAGTGGCCCAATCCTTTATGCGGCAAGGACAAGCCAGTTGTATTACTTAAGATGACCAAACGTTCTTGAGGACACATGGGAAGACTGTCAAGTGCTTTTGCTTCATATAGTTGATTAATCTTCTTTAGCTTGCTAAGTGTTGTGTGGGTGAATCTGTGCTAATGTACCGACCCATCCAGGAAGTACAAGAAAGTAATTAAGGTAGAAGCCTAACCACAACTTTAAACTCTAAGACCCTTACGTCCCTTGTGCAATGGTTTCCTAACGGGGGTTCAGGTTTCTGTCACTCCGGCAACCCCTACGATTAGTAGCCAAATACACAATGCGTTCCCCTAGGCCCATATAGGTGAAGTGTCATGTAGTCGACGTTCATATGACACCACTAGAAGAAGTACACCAGAACTTAAATATCAAACTATTGAATCTTTCTCAACACAACTCCACTACTAACAACATGACTTCTCCCATGTCCTCAAGAACAAAACGAACTACTCACAAGACATCATATGGATCATGATCAGAGATGGAATAATGATGTATAACAATCTGAACATAAACAATAATTCAACGGTTCACTCAATAGCATCAACTACAAAGAGTAATCAACACCGAGAAAGTTTCCCCTATGAACTATGCAAGATTCGACCCAATTGTTACAGCAATATGGAGATGGTGATGAGGGTGTTGATGATGATGATGGTGGTGATGATGATGATGATGATCCCGATGAAGTCTAGCTTGATGATGGTGTTGATGGCGACGATCTTCCCTCTCCGGGAAGGAATTCCCCCGGCAGAAATCTGTTTGCCGGAGAGATCTTTCTCTGGTGTTTTTCGTCCCGCAGAAGCGGCGGAATCTTTCTGTGGTCGCTCCCCGAGTCTTAGGGTTTCGGGAGGATGATATACGCCAGAGGGCAGAGGCTGGAGTGGGCCAGGGTGGCCACACCACCTGTTGGCGCGGCCTAGGGCTGCCCGCGCCGGGGGTGGTGTGGGCCCCCTGTGGCCCATCTCCACTCCGTCTTATGGCATCCTTAGTCTTCTGGAAAAATAGGATTTTCCGTATATTTTCCCGAATTTTCTGATCTTCGCGAATTTTGCCTCCAAACAGCACCTTTTCCATCAAAATCCTGACTACAACGGTCCATGCTCTAAAAGTCATCAACCATGCAAAAACAGATGAAATAACATAAGTATCACCTCTCAATACGAAATATATCAATGAATAATAGTGAATTAAGACATAGAATAGTGATGCAAAATGGACGTATCAGTCATTCCTCTAAAACATGGATTCCTTTTCTCATTAAAACTATCCGAAAATTATCAATCCCATCACACCCAGGAGATTCATTAATTAAATTGTTTTAGTTTTCACAACACAATTTCTTTCAAAAAAATAGTTCATCATGGTGTAATCCCATCCTCGTCTAAGTAGCACATCTATCATACATTGGCTCACCTAACAAGGAGTATTACAACAATAAAGGGATATAGCTTAGCATAATATTTCTACACATGCAACTGCAAAAATAGAGCTACAATGCATATGAAAAATAAGTAGGACATTTATATAGCACCACTTTCCTTGGTTGTAGGAGTCAAAAGAATAGTCTTGACAGTCACAGGGATTACACTCCTCACAATCTACATGAATTGGTACAACAAGGTCAATAACAATACATAGAGATCAATACAAATGCAACAAATGCATGCATGATATATTCTTGAACAGTTTTAGTAGGGTATTTGTGTTCTCTGATCATTATACTTACAAACGACATGCATGGAAAACTTTTAATGCATCAAAACCATTTATTGCATTATTTAAACGTACTTAATAGACTTTTTTCATAATAATAATGATATGGTTATAAACAGTATAGTTAATTTTCCGAAAAAATACTCCTGGATAGATATTTCATTTTAGGGCCAGGGAAAAAGGATTCATGTCAAAATAGTTTACAAATAATTTTGTAGAATTAAAATACTACAACATGTCTTTTAATATGTCCGAAAATATCTGCGCTGTAAACACGTAATTTTATTCTATAATGAAACACTATTCATTTTTTGAATCCAACGACACATTATTTGCATTTTCTGATGAGTTAGATCTTTTTCTATGATTTTTTACAAGTTAAAGCATGTTCCACAATTTTAAATCCCTTTTCTATTTTGTAGAGGAAATCAGCGTAGGCGCAGCAGCGCTGACGCGACGACCACGCGGGTGCCATGCGGCACACACACATGGCTATACCGATTTGCCAGCGTCTAATCTGGGCGTTGGCTTGTTATCTAACGGATGGGAATAAAAGTACCTGACTCACCGGAGTGGATGACATGGCAGTGGCGGCTCAGACGGTGGCCTAGGACGGTGTTGTGATGGTCGTTGATGATGATGGAGTAGCGGACGAGGTTCAGATGATGATGGCGATCTCGGCGGTGTCCTCTTCGTCTATTATCCCTTCCTCTGCAGACGACGAAGAGCAAATGGAGGAGAAGGGCGTCGGTGTTACGCCGACCGTGCTTCTTGGAGTTCCCGGTGTGTTGCGAGAGGGGAGAAACGGTGAGGATATGTGATGGTGGACGGGGAACTCAGAGAGATGAAGAGGAGCAAGAGGGGTTGAAGGAATCGGTGGTTGCTGCAACTTCTGAAGCTCGGCAACAATGGCGGTAGACGACAACGAGATTTGTGAGCTCGAGGTGACGGCTAGGGTTTCTGAAACTCGAAAAAAAGAAGTGGTGTGGGGGAATTTATAAGGGATGCTTGCGTGCAGGTGTGGCAAAAGGCAACCGTAATTGACTGCAATTGGCGGGATTTCATTCGGATCGGAGACATGCTCGTCTCGGTCTCCCGTTCGAGAGGAAGGGGACGACAGGGTGTATCTCCTGCGTTAGTGATAGGGAGAAGGGGAGCGAGATGAGGCTGGTTGCCGGCTGGGCCCTGGCTGCAAGGGGCCGACCTAGTTGGCTTGCTGGCTGCTATGCAGGGCGGGGAGCGATAGATAGCTAGCTGGGCCGCACGGACTGGGTAGGTTAGGTTAGTTAGGTTTTTTCTTCATTTTCCTTTTATTTTTTTATTTTATCTATTTCTCTTCATATCTTTTGCATATATAATCCAATTGATTTGATTCTTGTCTTCAATTTTTTATAAAAATCTATAGATCATTCTAGGATCCGTTTTGTAAACTTTTCACTAGTTTGCAAATAGTGGATTTGTAAAATCCTTACTTTATTCCTCATAGGAACATTTTGGCAAATCAAAATAGCAATTTGAAATTAGGGCTTGACTTCTATTTTGAAAACTTTGCAACGCAATGCACATAAATCCTGTGAATTTTTCCCATTCTAAAATTTGGGATGTTACACACCACCTCTTCTAGTTAGTGTTTGCGGGTGTTACATGGACGCTATGGAACATTCGTAACAAGATGGTGATAGAACGGATCTATTCGAGGCGTGCTCCTGACTCTATTTTTGCTTTTCTGGCTTACTTTCAGCAGTTGTACCCGCTATCTAGACATCCTCCAGGCCCTCCAGGCGTCAGTGCATCGCCTCGCGGCACCTGTTCGTCCCATCTCCGAGGGGCTAGTCTAGGAGACGAGCTCCTCCTTCTTTATTTTGTTTTAGGCTTTGGGCGTGTTTGTGTTGTTGCCCCAACAGACTTATTTTTCTTTACTCTTTAGTGCTCGGCGTCGGTACCAATGGGATTTTGTGTATTCGGATTTTGCTTTATTTTTAAAGCAGGGCGGAAGCCGATTTCAAGGAGAGCAAACCCTGATGTTTATTTTTTCTAGGATGTGATTGAAATTGACACACTATTTCTGCTACTAGCCCTCATGTGCTGTGATACAAACTTCCAATACATGGCATGATCTGCGAGGAAGCAAAGGCAGTGCTAAGGTCGTCAGTTGATAATTTCCATGAGTCCTTGCATATGAATGTAATAATGCAAATTTGTAATTTGTCCTATGGTCATCTTCTATACCTGGAGGAATGTGACATTCCTTAGGCTGGTCATAGTAAGGGTAACTTCACTAGTAACTAAGGGTCCAATTCAGCATTTTTGCTTATGTGGCAATGATTTAATGAAGAGAGAGATGGATTGAGTAACTAGCTATGTTACTAATAACATCACACATACCAATGCAAAGTGTGTCTACAACCTAATTAATATGACATTGCATGTTACGATACCTAAGTTATTTTCCACTATGAGGGTAGTAACTTAGACTAGTAACATATGCATGTTACTACTCTAAGAGCAAGGGCAATAGTAGAGTCAGTTGCCGGCTATAAGGCATGTCCATGTCATCTATAGTCAATCTAATAGCCAACATCTATACGACATTTCACAGTGGAGGGTCTCTTAGCACGTTTTCATAGGAGCACTTAAAACTTAAGAAACAACTATGATAATGGAGTGTTTTTTAGTTGGTGTTTCTTAGAAGGGTTGCATTTAATGATTCTAGTCTCATGCATGTGTGTGATTGGTCTAGCCAAGTTTTTTGCCTATGATACCGTGCAAGGGGTGTAGCTTAGCTAAGATACAACAACATCTTTCTTCATTAAATGACATGCCACATAGGCAAAACATCTAGGATACCGCGCTAGGGAACACCCATTGTGAAAGGCCTAATAGGTAGAGGTAAAAGTGTACTACTTTATTAATATATGGCCCACTTTACACTCTCACATAGTGTCTAGGAGCACGTGCTGCAGCTGGCTCTTAACCAAGAACCCACTCATTTTCTCTCTCTCCTCTTCTCTCTCTTCCAACTAGACACAAATATCCTATTTTACGTCTTATAGCTTGCTGACTAAACCTTATTATACTTGCTCTAAATTACTCCTCGCTATGACCAGCATTAATCAAGTCCAGTCACCGTTGTATTGTTAGTGCACGGAACGTGCAAGGGCTTGCTTCAAGAGGTGTATGCGATGGTTACTGGGTAGGAGAACAAACGAGAGACACCGATTTTTTGTTCCTTCATCATAAAATGCATGTCTGCAAATACTATTATTTAAAACGAAAAACTAGAATGTTTTTTCCACGGCAAGATGATGTTACTGTTGAAATGTTAGAATATTTACATGAATTTACATATGTGCAGCGTGAAAAAAACTTAAGACCAGTAACAGGGCACGGAATTTGAGGAATTTACATATGTGTAGTAGTAGGCGCCTATTGAATGGAGGGACCTTGGTTAATGTGATGGACCTGCTAACTGCACCTGTGTCCGGGCCACCGAATTGCACTCACTAGACCAGGCTGCCCTAGTGGGCTGTGTTACATGATTTCTTATGAAATATTGTATGCTCCATCCTGTAATCTCTGAACCGTTTTAGTTTAAAGTATAGTGCTAATCTCTGAACCGTTATATGTTCCAGTGTCCGAGATACCACTAGTAGTATATACTGCTACTAGTACTCTGTTTAGGATTATTAGTCCTAAGAGCCAGTTATTAATACTAAAACACTTCATAACTCTCTCTCGTTAATATATGTATACACCAATAGTTTTACATGCATGGAAGAAGTGAGAGTAAAAGAAGAACATGCATTGAACGAGATAGACTAATAAATAAGATAGCCCTTATAATCTCAAACAATATAAAACAGCTCCTAGGACTAATAACTACGTCTATTTGAGATTATTAGTCCTAAGGGCCAAATTGCTAATACCAAGACGCTCTATAACTCTCACATTAATCTATGCATACACGAATAGTCTTCATGAGAGAATTGAGAGAGAAAAAGAACATGAATTGGACGAGAGAGACTAATAAATAAGATAACCTTTATAATTTCAAACGATATAAAAAAGCTCACCGGACCTATAATCCCAAACAGAGGTAGTACTTCACAAATGGTCAGTAGGTTCGCATCCATGTTTTCTCGATTGACCAACTGTGTTTGCAATTACTACTCCAACGACATATATTAGTTGACTTGGATTTGTCTAAATTCAAATGTATATAAATATATTTAGTGCTAGATACATACACAACACGCTGGACCGCGATGCTAATAGGAGAAGAAGAGCGTAGCCCCAAGTCCCTTCAGAGAAAGCTCTCCGGATCAGAAAGTGTCGTAGAACGGGATGATGCCTTCTCGCCACAGTCTGTGGTATGATACGCAACACGCTGGACCGCGATGCTAGTAGGAGAAGGAAAGCGTAGCCCCGAGTCATCTGAACCTAGACGAATCCAAGTCAACTAATATGAGTCGGAGTAAGTACAAAAAGTCATGTTTATCAGGATGCAATGAGAGAAGATAGGATGAGTTGGAGGAAGATAGTGGTTAGGATCTGAACAGAATCAACCAGTCATTTCTCGAGTACTACCAAATTAATACTAGCGACGACCGATCGCACTCTAATTAATAGTCTGTGAGAGGAGAGGGATTTCTGCCCGCAGGCGTTCTTGTGCCTGAAAAGGGGCTTCCAAAACCACCCTTCATTAATTAGATAGACTCAGTTTGACTATAATTAAGTACTCCTGCAGTAGTAGTACTAGTACTGCTACTACTGTAGTCTCTATACACGCGCATCGCGCTGACCACCTACTTGTACAGCACAGACTGCACTGCATCATGAGCGGTACGCGCACCGCTCCCGTTTAGTTCTCCGTGCCTTTCAGCATATAGTTCCCTGCAACGGGACATCTGGAATGAGCAGTTCGGTGAGAAAAGTCTATAACAAACCTTGAATTCGTAGAGCTCAACGAAATTGAACCGTGAACTCATATTCCCTGAAATCAGCACATTGAAGTACGTGATCCCGGTTCAATATGAACCGTAGCCAAACGGGGATTGTCGAGGTGGCTAGGATTAGAGAGGGGGAGGTCAGTAGAAGTATTTGGCCCGGCCCAATAGTTAGCCCATTCCGTAGCTCTCGAGGCGTTCCGTGGCCTCCTCGTCTTCTCCCCTGCTCTAGCGACGGAAATGGCGACTGAAGATTGATCGGCTCCAAGGCGACGCTCTTGACGGTGCGGACATCAGCGATGGCGACGGTATGTTTTCGACATCCTTCTCCTCCACTTAACCATCTGAAAGTAGCATTTGGGTTGCCAGTGTGTTACTGCTGGGTTTTTTTTTGGTGATGGTAAAGTTAGGGTTTTTGGTGCGATTAACACTCGATTTTTGGATGTTTTTGCTTCACATTAGCAGTAGATAGTGATGGATTGTTGTGCGTTTGCAGTTTAATCATGGACCCGACCGAGATTCTGACGGTGAGATTTCATATGGGAGGCCAGTTTGTGCACGTCAGTCGGAAATTGAAATATGTGGGCTGCGATGATGATATGTCAGAGATTGAGAGGGATAAACTCTCATTGCAGGAAGTCAAAGGCTTGTTGAAAGATCATATGGTTAAGGAATCCATGAAGTTGTACTTTCTCATTCCTGGGAAAGATCTTGATGATGGACTGATGTTTTTGGGCAGTGATGTTGTCTGTCTACAAATTGCAGAGTACACTGATGTTGGAGGGGTAGCAGAAGTGTATGTGGAGTACCATGGGGAGGAGGACAGTGTGGATAGCAGTAGTGGTAGTGATTTCGAGGATGAAATTGTGCAGTTATCTGATGATGAGCCAGCCCCTGTTAGTACTACTGTCAGTGATTGCACAGAAGATGAAATCGCTCTTGTTACTGCTGTCAGTGATGATGATGTTGTTTTTCTTCAGGATGTTCTTGTCCCTGATAACACAGGTGTCATTACTCAAGTGATTCAGAGTCCGGTCAAGGTTGGTAATGTAAGGAGCACTAGTGTGATTGATCTGGCTGCCCTTGGCTGATTTATGCATGGAAGACTTCAAAAACTAGCAGGTTTCAAATCATCACACTCAATGATGAACATCAGTGTGCACAAAATAGAGAAAATAGGCTTGCGACTGTAAAGGTTATTGCATAGAGGTATGAACACTTCATTTTGGCAAACCCTATGTGGAAAATTGAGAGCATGAAGGCCACTGTCCTCCAAGACATGTTTGCTTAACTCACTGCATCAACAACTTTCCTACCACTAAACCTACTACAAACACAACACATAGAAACAATATATTCTCATATTTGTTCTTCATGGCCAGAAACTCCGCATTCCATTCTCGCTCAGCTTATCTTCTAGAGCGTGAACATGAGCTTCCAAAGACTGAACATGAGCCTGATCAGAGCCCGCTTCTTCAATCGTAGGCAGCACATTTCCTTCACCACGAAGCTTCCACACTACATCACGCAGATCACCTATCAAATCACTCCAGAACCTTAGTAATGGACCATCGTGACACTCCACATATCCACACCCTCTTCCATTCACTAGTGGAAAAAAGGGCTTCGGTTCGTCGCTAAACCAGGCATCAGCCCCGGTTTATTACGGGCCGGGACTAGTGCCAGCACCAGTCTCGGTTCGTAACGTGTCCAACGGCTAAGAGCGTGGAGAAGCGCTAGTCCCGGGCCGTCCCAGGTCTCTAGTCCCGGTCCGTAACACGGCCCGGGACAAGAGACCTCGAGCCAGGCTGCTACACTTTACGGGGACAATTAGTCCCAGCCCGTGTCATGGCCCGAGACTAAAAGGTCCCCCTATATAATACAACTTCATCCATGCCCTAGCCATGGCCATTTTCCCTCCCAAGCAATCGAGTTCATGCCCTTTTTTCTCAAGATTTGTTAAGATTTGGTTGCAACCCCTAAATCCAAGGTTCTAAAAGGTTAGGAACTTCATCGTTTCATCTCTTAGTGTTACTTTAGCTCAATGCGGTAGAAGTATAGATGGATTTTCTTGCTCAGAAGTAGAGGATTTTCATATGTGTAATTTTAGGCAAATTTTGATGAGGCACACAGTTACAGAAAATTGAAATGTGTAATTTTAGAGTTTCAGAGCTCAAAATGGAATGAGGATTTCACTGCTAGAACAATAATTAAAAATCCATATTTTTCATGGTAATTGTTTTCTCCAATTCAAAACTTGGTGCATGTAAATTTTTCAAAATTCAAATTTAATGCTCTAGAAGCTCACATTATAATTTGTATTAAATTGATCATTAATCTCTATTCATGATGTTGTGTAATGGTTTTTGATATACTTTTTACAATAATGCAGATGGTCCGGGAATGGATGTACGGTACTGACCGACACTTTGGCGAGTTTATTAATGGCGTGCACAAATTCATCTGTGTGGCTGATGCGAACAAGCGGAATGGTTTTGTATTTTGTCCATGTAGTGAATGTAGGAATCAGAAGGATTACTCTGACTCAAAAACCCTCCACAGCCACCTGTTAAAGTCCGGTTTCATGCCCAGTTATAATTGTTGGACCAAGCACGGAGAGAGAGGGGTTATAATGGAAGACAATGAAGAAGAGGAGGATGATGAGAACTATCATGGTTTTCCTGAGTACGGTGATACTTCCATGGGGGAAGCTGAATGGGAGGCTGAAGAAGAGGCATATGATGATGAGCCCACTTGAAAGGGCTGGTATGCCTCCATGTGTGGTTTTGGTAATTAATGACAATCCCTATGGACTAATGTGCAAATTGAGTTTCACTTGTAGGTTTGTCCATTGGCATCGCTTGGACCATGTGTTGGTTTCAAGGATGAAAAAGAAGAAGCGTCGTCCAAGGGCTTTGTGCCTATTGGAATCAAGTAGAAGAAGAAGAAGAAGAAGATGGAGTTCCTCATGGCTATCTTCAAGACATCATCAAGAATTGAAGTGCAAGCTCAAGATGCGTCATCTCTAGAAGATCTCATGCTTAAAGCTTTTCATCTTCGACAATCATGGAATGATGAAGACAAGTTCGAAGAAGAGGCTTCCCCATGGAGTATGGGGGAGCATTTCTCAAGACTTCATCAAGCAAGTGCAAGCAAGTGCAGTCAAGAAAGGTGTTCCATCTTAAAGGTGACAAGATCGTCTACATCAACCTCAAGTGGGATGCTCAAGGCAAAGGTATGATCTTGATAGGGTTTCTATTTTACCGGTCTCTTGTAGTGTTGGGAGACCGGGTTTAGCATAGACAGCCGTACTATCAAGAGGGGCTCTCGAGTGGGTGACTCGTTCATATCTTTCAAAGAGAGATCAAACCTTTGCATACATAGCATCATGTTTCTTGGTTGTTGTTTGGTTCTTGTCCATGTGAGGATCTAGAGCTCGTGGTTATCTTCATAACAGGCTCTAGTTCGTCAAAAACGAATTTCCCTTGCATATCTTATAGCATTTTTGATCTAGCGGGTTTTCCGGCTCCACACCTTGGGAGGTATCTCACATATATATTCATGGTATTTTATCCCTTGGTGATACCCAATATTTTATCCCTTGGTGATACCCAATATTTTCTACCTTGGGATTCTACTCGTCGTTATCTTTCCAACAAAATTGGTTTCATCTCGTTTGGAGTTCGGATGCAAAAGTTATGGCAGTTTTGGTTCTGGAGTTTTTGCTTGACCGGTAGTTCCGGTGGGCCACCGGTAGTACCGCTAGGGAATATTGCCGCCGGTAGTACCGGTGCTAATTCCGGCCCAAATTCCGGTAACCCCATTTTCGGCTCTGTACTCTCTCTATGTTCGGTGCGCTATTTGTCGGAACTTCGTCCGGAACTTCCGGTGTAGTTCCAGCCAGTTTTGTTCTCTTTTCGCGCCGCTATTGTGACCGTTGGCTGGGTGCCACCGGTAGTACCAGCCATCCATCGGTACTACCGACCGTACTCGTTTTTGTGTTTGTTCGCATCGTGTTTTGTGACCGTTTGCCGGGTGCCACCGGTAGTACCGGCCATCTAGCAGTACTACCGGTCAGGGTCGTAAATGGCCAAACGGCCAGATCTAGGAGCCCTCTAAAAGGGGATCCTCATCCTCTTCGTGGGGTTAGCTCTTTTGGACAGTTTTTCACTCTTTCTCTCCTCCATTGTTGACCTTGAAGAGCTTGCCCTCTCCCCCTCTCCCTCCTATGATTCTTGCATCTTTTTGAGGGATTTGAGAGAGGAGATCTAGATCTACAAGCCCCACCAAACCAAATCCCTTCTTTGTGAAGGAATCCTAGGGATCTAGATCTTGGAGAGTTTTGTGTTCTCTTGTGTTCTTCCTCCCTTATTCCCCAAATAGCTTTTGTAGCTTTGGTGGAATTTGGGAGTGAAGGACTTGCCTCTTGCATTTGGTGCATAGGTTTGAGTTATCCTCGGAGATTCGGTGAGTTAAAGCCCTTGGGCTTGTTTCTCTTGGGTTCTTGGAGCCCTAGACGGTTGTGTGGTTGGATTATTGACCTTTTGTGGTCTTGTAGCCTTTTGTGGCCTTGTTGCCTTTTGTGGCTTTGTAGCCTTTGTGGCATTGTTGTTGGGAGACTCCAATTGAGTTGTGGAGATTTCCCCAACCTTGTACGGGTTCGGTGACCGCCCTCAAGTGTCCCATAGTGGAATGTGAGTAGGCCTTTGTGGCGAGCTCACGGGAGAATAGGGTGAGCCTTTTGTGGCGTCGGTAGGTTGCATGCCTTCGCACCTTGGGGTGAGTCCTTGCGTGGCGTTGGGTGAGCATCGAGCCACCACACCTCGAGGTGAGCCACTTGTGACGTTCGAAGTACATTGCGGCCCCGCACCTCTCCAATGGAGACGTAGCTTCTTTGGAAGTGAACTTCGGGAAACAAATCATTGTCTCCGCGTCCATCGGTTATCTCTCAACCGAGCCCTTTACTTATGCAATTTACATTGTGATAGACATCGTGCTTGAAGTATTTTATCTTGCTATCACCTTGTTGTCTGTCTTGCTTAGCATAGGTTGTTGGTGCACTTAGTGAACCTAGTGAATATAGGTTTTGGCTTGACAAATTAAACGTTAAGTTTTATTCTGCATTTATTAGAGCCTAAACCGTAATAATTTTAAACCTCCTATTCACCCCCCCTCGAGGCGACGTCCATTTCCCTTTCACCACTGATGATCTTGGTCAGACCATTGCCGATGCACAGAGAGGCTGTGGAACTAAAAAAGAGAGGGAGAAGTTCAATCACATGTTAGAGGATCACAAAAAGTTGTTGTACCAAAATTGCATAAATGGTCTGAAAAAGCTGGGTAGCACACTGGAATTGCTGCGATGGAAGGCAGAGTGTGGTATACCTGACTCCTCATTTGAAAAGTTGCTGAAAATGATGAAGAATATGCTTCCAAAGGATAACGTATTGCCCGCCAGTACGTACGAAGCAAAGAAGGTTGTCTGCCCTCTAGGTTTAGAGGTTCAGAAGATACATGCATGCCCTAATGACTGCATCCTCTACCGCGGTGAGGAGTACGAGAATTTGGATGCATGCCCGGTATGCACTGCATTGTGGTATAAGATCAGACGAGATGACCTTGGTGATGTTGAGGGCGACCCCCCGGGAAGAGGGTTCCTGCCAAGGTGATGTGGTATGCTCCTATAATACCACGGTTGAAATGTTTGTTCAGAAACAAAGAGCACGCCAAGTTGTTGCGATGGCACAAAGAGGAACGTAAGTTAGACGGGATGTTGAGACACCCTGCTGATGGGTTGCAATGGAGAAAAATCGATAGAAAGTACCCGAACTTTGCAGATGACACAAGGAGTTTAAGGTTTGGTCTAAGTACAGATGGCTTGAATCCTTTTGGGGAGCAGAGCTACAGTCACAGCACCTGGCGTGTGACTCTATGTATCTATAACTTTCCTCCTTAGTTGTGCATCAAGCGGAAGTTCATTATGATGCCAGTGCTGATCCAAGGCTCGAAGCAACCCAGTAATGACATTGATGTGTACCTAAGGCCATTAGTTGAAGAACTTTTACAGTTGTTGCACGAACCCGGCATACGTGTGTGGGATGAGCACAAGCAGGAAGAATTTGACCTCCGAGCGTTGCTTTTCGTAACAATCAATGACTGGCCTGCTCTTAGTAACCTTTCAGGATAGACAAACAAGGGATACAATGCATGCACACACTGTTTAGATGAGACCGAAAGTATATATTTGCAACATTGTAAGAAGAATGTATACACGGGGCATCGTCGATTTCTTTTGCCCAATCATCCCTTAAGAAATAGTGGCAAGAATTTCAATGGTCAGGCATGTGACCAGCCGAAGCCTAAGGAACGTACTGGTGCTGATGTATTTGATATGGTCAAGGATTTGGATCAAATAGTAATCTTTGGAAAGGGTCAGGGTGGACAATCTGTTCCGAAGGATGCTGACGGACACGCACTCATGTGGAAGAAAAAATCTATATTTTGGGAGCTACCCTATTGGAAATTCCTAAAGGTCCGCTCTGCAATCGACATGATGCATGTGACGAAGAATCTTTGTGTGAACCTTCTAGGCTTCTTGGGCGTGTATGGGAAGACAAAAGATACACCGGAAGCACGTAAGGACCAACAACGTATGGAAGACCCAAAAGGCCTGCATCCAGAATGGTTTTTAGGTCATGCCAGCTATGCTCTTACCAAACAAGAGAAGGAAATCATTTTTGAATGCCTGAGCAGTATCAAGGTCCCGTCTGGCTTCTCATCGAATATAAAGGGAGTAATAAATATGGCAGAGAAAAAGTTCCAAAACCTAAAGTCTCATGACTTCCATGTGATTATGACGCAATTGCTTCCGATTGCATTGAGGGGACTTCTACCTGATTATGTTCGAGGACCCATTGTGAAGTTATGTGAATTTCTCAATGCAATCTCTCAAAAGATAATCAATCCTGAAGATCTACCACGATTACAAAATGATGTGGTCCAATGTCTTGTCAGTTTCGAGTTGGTGTTCCCACCATCCTTCTTCAATATTATGACGCACATCCTGGTTCACCTAGTCGAAGAGATTTCCATTCTCGGTCCTCTATTTCTACACAATATGTTCCCCTTTGAGAGGTTCATGGGAGTCTTAAAGAAATATGTTCGTAACCGTGCTAGGGCTGAAGGAAGCATCTCCAAGAGCTATGGAACAGAGGAGGTCATTGAGTTTTGTGTTGACTTTGTTCTTGACCTTAAGGCGATTGGTCTTCCTCAATCGCGGCATGATGGAAGACTAAGTGGAAAAGGCACTCTAGGAAGGAAATCAATAATAGGTAGGGACATGCATTCTTACACTGAAGCACATTACATAGTTCTACAGAATTCTATCTTGGCGGCTCCGTATATCGAGGAACACAAGCAAATTTTATGCTCCAACAACCCTAGGAAGCATGACAACTGGATTAGAGATGAACACATGAAAACTTTCGGGGGTTGGTTGCAACATATCATAAAAGATAACACTCTTGGAGATGAGTTGTACTTGTTGTCCAGGTCACCATCTTCGACTATATTGACTTTTCAAGGGTACGAGATGAATGGGAATACATTTTACACGATCACCCAAGATAAAAAGAGCACCAACCAAAACAGTGGTGTCCGGTTTGATGCAACGAACGACAATGGGTCCAAGACCACATATTATGGTTACATAGAGGAGATATGGGAACTTGACTATGGACCTACTTTTAAGGTCCCCTTGTTTCGGTGCAAATGGATAAAGCTGACAGGAGGCAGGGTAAAGGTAGACGAGCAGTACGGAATGACAACAGTGGATCTCAACAATCTTACGTACTTAGACGAACAATTCGTCCTGGCCAATGATGTGGCTCAGGTTTTCTATGTGAAGGACATGTGTACCAAAGCGAGAAAAAGAAAAAATAAGCAACATAATACATCAGACGATGAGCCAAAGCACCACATAGTTCTTTCAGGGAAAAGAAACATCGTGGGAGTGGAGGACAATACAGGCATGTCAGAAGATTATGATAAGTTTCATGAAATTCCGCCCTTTGCAGTGAACACTGATCCAACAACCCTGTTATTTAAAGAAGATGCTCCATGGTTACGGCGCAATCAGAAAGGGGAACACGCGAAGAAATGATGTGTAATATAATGTATTAAACATTTTATGTAACTGTGTTCTGAAAACTCAGAACAAAACATTTATGTAATGTATTATTCCCGAGCATTCTGAATAGTTCCAAGGCAATCTTTTCATCTTTAGTCCCGGTTGGAGACACCAACCGGGATTTAAGAGGTTGCGGAAGGCTGGGCCAGCGCGAGCATGTTTAGTGTTGGTGGGTGTCTCCAACCGGGACTAAAGATGAACATGTAGTCCCGGTTGGAGACACCATTGATACGTTGCTAACGTATCCATAATTTTTGATGTTCCATGCTTGGTTTTATCTACTTTCTTATGTTTTGTTCCAACTTTGGAGTACTTTTTATACACTTTCTTGGACTAACCTATTAACGAGATGCCACAGTGCCAGCTGCCTGTTTTTGGTTCCAGGAAGTCAGAAAATGAATATTCTCGGAATTTGACGGGACAAAAGCCAAAGTCAGTTTTTCACCGAGGGACACATGGAGCCAGAATACGAGACGGTGAGGGGCCAAAGGGCGGCCACACCACCTGGCCGCGCGGCTAGGCCTGGCCCGCACCAGGGGGTGGTGTGGCCAGCCCAGGCACCCCCTCGGCCTCCCCTTCCGACTATAAGATGCCTCCGATACAGAAACCCTAAGTACCCCGATCACAATTCCACGAAAGATTCTGTAGCCGCCGTCGTCTCCATCCCTAGATTGGGAGGGATCTGAAGCTCTTCCCGGCACCCTGCCGGAGAGGAGAATTCACCCTGGAGGCCTTCTTCATCATCATGCAAGCCTCCGGTGTGATGCGTGAGTAGTTCATCTCTGGACTACGGGTCCATGTAGTAGCTAGATGGCTGGTTCTCCATCTTTGTGCTTTCATGGCTAGATCTTTTGAGCTCCGTTCATGATCAAGATCATCTATTTGTAATTCTGCATGTTGTATTTGCGGGGATTTAATGGATATTGAGATGCTATTTCAGATTGATTATTGATTCCATCATGTCTTTGTTATTTGTGATCTTGCATGCTTTCTGTTGTTAGTAGCTATCTTGGCCAAGTAGATTCTAGCAACTCCAAGAGTTAGTATTTATGCTCGATAGTGGGTTCATGCCTCTAGTAATCTGGGGAAGTGACAGAAATCTCTAAGGTACTAGATGTGCTATTGCTACTAGGGAGAAAACAACAATCATTTGTTCATAGAACAATCGTATTGTTTACATTACACGCAACTCGTAAAGCAATAATCTGGTGCTTGCAACTTAATACTGGAGGGGGTTCGGATGATAACCTGAAGGTGGATTATTAGTCATAGATGCAGTTGGATGGCGGTCTATGTATAATGTTGTAATGCCCAATCGAATCTCAAGGGAGTCAAGATGAGTAGTATATGCATATTGCTTTCTCGATGTTTGTCAATTGCCCCGCTATAATTTGTTCACCCAACATGTTATCTATCTTAAGGAGAGCCACCACTAGTGAACTATGGACCTCGGTCCTTTCTTTTACAATCAATCTACAATCAACTGTTTATTGCGTTGTGTTTACTTTCTGCAAGCTTTTACTTTCTTCCACTCGATACGTTTAATCCTTTGTTTTCAGCAAAACCGGTGAGATTGACAACCTCATCGTAAGTTGGGGGCAAAGTTTTGTGGTTGTGTTGTGCATGTCTCCATGTTGTTGCTGACGCCGGTAGTGCGCCCTGCCAAAGTCCAGCTAGCAACACCTTGGAAGTGTTTCCTTGCTCCTACAGGATTTATAACCTTGGTTTCATAACTGAGGGAAACTTACTACTATGCTCATGATACCTTCCTCTTGGGGTCCCCCGACGAGCTCGTTAGTACACGACTTAGCAAGTAATTTTCTGGCGCCGTTGCCGAGGAGTCAAGGGCATCTTCACAAGGGGAGTCCCTCATAACCAATCTCTTTACTTTGTTATTTTTTGTTTTGCTTAGTTTCTTTTTGTTTTGTTTGCTTGTTTCTTTATCAAAAACATAAAAAAGTAGTTTTATAAGTTTGCTTTCTTTATTAAAAACACACAAAAATGACTACTCTGGAAAATACTAAGTTGTGTGACTTCACTAGCACCAACAACAACGATTTCATGAGCACACCTATTGCTCCACCTGTTCCTGAAGCTACTTTCTTTGAAATTAAACCTGCTTTGCTCAATCTTGTTATGAGGGAACAATTTTCTGGTATTGGTAATGAAGATGCTGCAGCTCATCTAAATAACTTTGTTGAACTTTGTGAGATGCAAAAGCATAGGGATATAGATGGGGATATTATTAAGCTTAAATTGTTTCCTTTCTCTTTGAGAGGAAAAGCTAAAGAATGGTTGAATTCCTTAACTAGGAATAGTATTGATTCTTGGACAAAATGCAAATATGCTTTCATTGGAAAATACTATCCTCCTGCTAAGATTATATCTACGAGAAGTGAAATAATGAAGTTTAAACAATCTGATAATGAACATGTTGCTCAAGCTTGGGAAAGAATGAAATATTTGGTAAAGAATTGTCCCACTCATGGACTGACTGCTTGGATGATCATCCAAGCTTTTTATGCAGGATTGAACTATTCTTCAAGAAATCTATTGGATTCTGCTACTGGTGGTACCTTTATGACCATTACTTTGGGTGCTGCAACAAAGCTTCTGGATAATATGATGGTTAACTATTCTGAATGGCATACTAAAAGAGCTCCACAAGGTAAAAAGGTAAATTCTATTGAGGAAACCTCCTCCTTGAGTGATAAAATTGATGTTATTATGTCTATGTTTGTTAATGGGAAAGCCCATATTGATCCAAATAATGTTCCCCTAGCCTCTTTGGTTTCTCAAGAAGAGCAAGTTGATGTGAACTTTATAAGAAACAACAATTTTAGCAACAATGCCTACAGGAATAATTTTGGTAACAACAATTATAGGCCTTATCCTCCCAACAATGGTAATGCTTATGGCAATTCCTACAACAATAATAGGAGTGCTCCCTCTGAACTTGAAGTTATGCTTAAAGAATTTGTTAGTAAACAAACTGCTTTCAATAAAACTATTGAGGAAAAACTCTCTAATGCTGAAAGAAATATAGCATCATTGGCTGAAGCACAATCTTCTTTGAATAAAATGGCTGCTAAACCTGAAACTAATGAGAATCCCTTTGCTGCTACTAATGCCATACAAGTTAGAATTGATGAAAATGTTAGATTATTAGCTGAATTGCATGCTAAGTGGGAGAGAGAAGATGAAATTGCTAGAAACGTTTGTGTTTCTACTATCACTACCACTAGTGTTGAGGCTAGTAATAGCTCTACTACTTTAGATGATAAATTTGATTTTGATCTTGATGGTTGCAATATCTCTGAAGCTATTAAGTTCCTACAAAATCTTGCTAAAAGTCCTAATGCTAGTGCTATCAATATGGCCTTTACAAAACACATTACTGATGCTCTCATAAAAATCAAAGAAGAAAAGATGAAACATAAAGCTTCTATTCCTGTGAAACAAGAATATGGCTGGGAACCCATCATTAATATGAAAGTGAATGATTTTGATTTCAAAGCTTTATGTGATATTGATAGTAGTGTTTCTATTATGCCTAGAAGGATTTATGATATGCTTGATTTGCCACCACCCGAAGATTGTTATTTGAATGTCCCACTTGATGATAATGCTAAAAAGAAACTCATAGGGAGTCTTAATGATGTTCTTATTATGGTTAACAATGCCTATGTCCCCGTTGATTCCTATGTTTTGGATGTTGAACGCAATGCTTCTTGTCCTATTACTTTGGGAAGACTTTTTCTTAGAAATGTTGGTGCCATTATTGATATGAAAGAAGACACCATTAAATATCAACTCCCACTCAAGAAAGGTATAGAACACTTCCCTAAGAAGAGAGAGAAGATTTCTTTTGCCTCTCCTATGAAAACAAAATTTGCTCTTAATGCTTCTTCATTTGAGAACACTTGATTCGTTTTCTTGCTTCTTATGCCTAATTTAAAGACGTTAAATAAAAGTACTTATTGGGAGATAATCCAAAAGTTTTAGACGAGTCTTGGAAGTTATTACCTCTATAATAACCGATCCTTATCCTTTTTATTTGCTTTTTGTGCCAAGAGTAACCTCTAATGAGAGAGAAGTAATGATTGGGAAAGTTGTTGTCCCGAAACAGATTTTTGTGCTTCACCGTAAAAAATCGTGTAAAATCTCTGTATGTCCTGTTGGGGCGTGAAGTTTTGTGCTTCTGCCCCAGGTTGTTTTCTAACTTTCGTTAGTTCAACACTTTTTGATTTGATCAAAAGAAGGTCATCCAAAAAATTCGTCTTTACCTGCTAGTCTGTTTTGACAGATTTCTGCCATTATTTGCATTTGCTTCTTGTTGGTTCCTTTTTGAGTTCTTTTGGGGAATTGAGCTTTTTGAGGGAAGTGCTACAGTAGCTTGTGTTTTATTGGAAGTTTTATTGGTGTTTAAACTGAACCCAAAGACTTATATCTTGAGTGCACTAATGTTGCTAATAAAGATTGTGTGAAGTTTTGAATGAAGAAAACAAATTCAGGTGTATGGAAGGAATGAGTAATGAGATGAAGGATGGACAAAAGCTCAAGCTTGGGGATGCCAGGCGTGTCACCCCAAGAAATATCCAAGAAGTACAAGCGTCAAATATTGGGGATGCCCAAGGCATCACCTTCTTTATCAATAAAAATCCTAGGTTTCTTCCAAATACTTCATTTTTATTTCTTCATGCACAGTTGTGTTGTTCTTGGAGCGTCTTCTTTTTTGTTTTTGTTTTGGTTTTTCGTTTGTTTGATTTTCTTAGTTTGCTGAATAAATTAGTTGGACCCCCTCTTTCATACATTGGTTTTCAAATAGTTTGGTTTGGATTGGAAAAGAGTAGGAAAGTTCATGCTTAAGTGGTAAAAAGAGCTTGTTTTTGACTGTGGCCTATGCTTTGTCATGCCATGCTTGATATTGATTTGGCTTTATGCTTAGTATTCTTTGTTGTAGCATGACATGTTATAAACAATTGAGATTGCTTAATGTGCCTGTAACACCCTCGAATCGGCCCTATGCAGATTTTAGCGCTTCCCGCCAAACCCGCATAGAAACGATTCAAGGACGCCCACCAGGCACTTGTGTGCGGGTGGAAAACAAAGTAATACCATTACACATTAGTCCACGACGGAACCCACAGAACATATATATACATCAACGACTCAACGAGTCAAGAATACAGATATACAGTACAAAGACCCAAATCACCTTGAAAACAATACAACGTCCGAGTACGGACAAGATGCAAATGGGGCTAAGAGCCCTGAAGAATAACCAATAGCGTCCATAACCCTGCCCAGGCCAAGCCGGAAGGGTAACCCGGCTAACGACGTCGATCTCAAACCTGCTAAAACAAAAGGGGTGTCGATAAAGAGCAAAGGAAAGAAGAGTAGCGTAAGTACTAAGGCCAGTACACGTCGAGTCTAGAATTCGGCGGTCCTCTCCTACATAGGTATGGTGGACTGAAGCGGCAGCGCAGCAGCACTAAACAACCTATAGAGACTCGGTAAAACTGGCGGCCATCAGAGAGGGATAAGAAAGACCTATTTGGATCCAACCTGATACTAACACCAAACATACCCATCCTGGCATTTCCCCCTCGAGACCAAACGAGGAAGTCAAACCGAGGAACTCACATAGTTGGCAGTTTTATTCATTCCATTATAGTTGCAGCACTTACTAGTCAGATATAGATAGCAAGTCATCCTGATAGCATAAGTAGTGGGCAGTTTTATTTAACCATTCAGTTGTAGTTGGTTAGATACCCTGCAATTTAAATGTTGTCTTAACAAGGCAAAACATGGCATTTCTTTGCTACACAAATTTAAATGGAGTTCATATAAGACTAGAATAGCCCGCATATGGTCTCCATATTTAATTATGAGGTGAATCGACAAAGTACCCACAAACCCAAAAATATGTATGCGACATGAACAATTTAATATGCAACAAGTATATGTCATTTATAAAAAATAGGGGTATCAGATCAGGTTCACACATAGGGGGCTCGGCAATCTTGGACTCCAGGGGTTCGACGAACTTGGGGTTCCGAGGGTTTGACGGGGTTCGAGCTCGGTGGGATCGGTCTTCGGTTCCAGGTCGAGGCTCCGGATCCGGGGATCGGGCTCTTGGTGTCCGTGATGAAGATCTTGTCGGATCCATGTCGAAGGTCTTGGGGTTTCACCTTATTAACCAATGGCAAACTTGGGTGACATCGGAAAGAACTCGACGGTGCCAGGAATTGCCTTGGTGCGACCACATCTACATATAGTAGGCGTCGCATCAGAGGTAGATGGTTCACTATTATTATCACCACGCCATCTTCACGTGATTGTCAGCATGTCTTCACACACATCACCGGCAAGGCACAAAGGAGCACATGAGTAGAAGATCATGGTCAACAAATAGCAGTTGGGCCTTATGCTCTAGGCAGCAACATGACACAGGACCACGACTACCTGCAGTAGAGTGTCATGGTCGAAGGGGAGCACGTCCACGAGGAAAAAGGGCGGCTTCGCGTGGCGTTGCAGAGGGAGGTGACAACAGTGACGCACACATGCAGAAGGGCCACGGCGATGATGGCTGGTCTTAGGGCGGAGGAAGAAGCGGCCGACGACGCCGGGAGAGGGAGGTGCTCAGGCAAGGCGGGGAGGCGCGCGTCGTGGCCGAGATGCGAGCGCCCATGGTGGCTTGCTGCAGAGGAGGCCGGCGTGGCCGTGACCAGTGGGGATGCAGGAACGCGCATGGGCGGCTCTGCTCGGGGAGGTAGCCGAGACGGGGTGGGGCGACGGATCCTGGCGGCGCACCGGACCATGCCGAGGGAGGAGGAAAAGGCCGGCCGGAGGAGGAGCTCGGCCTGCTCGGGTTGCTGGCGATGCAGAGGGGGAGGTGGCTGGGGCAGCGACGCCATGCTCGGGGAGGGAGGCAACAGGATGTGCTCAGCGGCGGGGTTGGGGATGACGACGACGCCATGTACGGCCACGGCGGCGAGGAACGCAACATGGAGCAGGGCTCGATGTGGTCCGGGAGGAAGATGGCGGCTCGACGAGGCCGGAGCGGACGAGGGCGTCGAGGAACGGCAAAGGGCCACAGCCGGAGGAGAACACGGGCGGGCTCGGGGCGACGCTTGTCCTGGCGGCGAGGACGGCAAAGGACAGCGGTCGAGCGAGGAACGCCACGCGGTCCCAGATCCTAGCGGCGGGCTCCGAGGCCGGCGACGAGAAGACGGTAGCGGAGAGGGGTTCGAGGTAGGTAGTGTCCCTGCGTGCAGAGGAGAGGCGAGCGGCGCTGGGAAGGGTGGGGATCGTGGGGCGCGCGAGGAGAGCGGGGTGGGCTTCGCGGAAGGTGGGAGCGATTCATGGGGGTGGGGCCAGGGTCGCTGGGGCGTGGGGTAGGTGGACGTGGTCTGGAGCACTGGCATCGCGGCAAGGAAACATGTGATCGACACGGGTGTGCGAGGGAGTAGGGCTGGGCTAGGCGGTTGTGCGTGACGGGGTGGGGCTTGGTTTGACCGCGTCTGTAGCGTGTGTTGCAGGGTGGGTCGCGGTAGGTCGTGTGCTAGCATGTTGCTACGTCACATCGCGTAGGCAAATGCGCGCGCGTGTGTTGCGCGCAGCGGCAGGGAGTGTCTGCTGCGTCTAGGTTTGGTAGGGTGATGGATGGGTGTGGTTAGGGTTTAGTTAGTTTAGGGTTTGCTATTAGATGGGCTAGGACTAGGTTGTTGTGGACTGCCTGGTAGTAGGTGGCCTGGCCTACGGGCTGGGCTGCCTCAAATATGTTTTATTTATTTATGTTTAAAACAAAACATTTTTCTAGTAGATTTTAGACAGACCAAATATCCGAAGAGACCGGGTTATACTTTGAATAAGAAGGGGGATAATGTACAAAACAAAATAGGCTTTTAGAAAATAGTTTTAGACAAACATATGCATGATGATGATGCTCAAATGCAATGTGGCATGATGACATGAGGATGTTATCATTATGATGCACAAAATAAAACCAACAAGCGATTTTCTAGTAGTGGTTTTATCGGGGTGCTATAGTGCCTTGGAAGAATCATGCGTTATTTTAGCATATTAAAGCATAGTATGGTGGTATTCTCCTTTGATGCTTTATTTGGGTTGACTTGGAACATGCTCACACCATGTTATGATTATCCCAAGTCACCATAGACTTGATGATACTTTAGTTTCCAACTTGTAATATCACTTTATGCTTTTATTAATGATGTTTTGTTGCTCTGCATGATTATGGACATTATTGCTCTCTTAGTTTGCCGCTCCCAGTCTTTTGCTAGCCTTCGTAACCAAGTTCATACATACCTATTAGCATTTGCTATTCCAAGTATATTCATGTTTTATCTACCTTCCAAATTGAACTTGTTATGTGAAAATTAGCGATTAAAGCTCTCATGAACTTGATGGCACACTTTACTTTTCTTGCATTTAATAAACTTGAACCACTGGGTCCATCTTTGTTGCGTATATGCTTGCGCTTTATAAGTTGAAATTAGCAGAACCATGTATCATGGGGAACGCTTTCAACATTGCACTTGTACTTTGTACCCTGTTGATATCATATTCTTTTGCTTATGGGTCCCGGCGGTGTGAAATAAAAGTGGAACTTGTAAGATCATTGAGTTTGTATGTGTGTTAGAGAAATGCCTGGGTCGCTAGCCTAAGCCATGCCTAATCATGGTGGAAACTTGCAGCATCCCCATAATGAGCACTCTATGAAGCATCGTCAATAAAAACCTATGCAAATAGCAAATAATAAGATCGCTGAGATGCTCATTGTCTGCTTGCCTTGTCATTTTGATTATGGGATAGCTCCTGTATCATGTGCAAGGGGTACCCCGTTGGCGGTTCTTTATGATACATATGTACTTACAATGACAAGAGCTTACTCGTGACTAAAGTTGAGTAGCATGAGGTTCGGTCTTCGTAAGTAAGGGGCATGAGATTTCGGCTTATAACTTTTCAAGCATATCCTCTTAGTTGTGTCACTTTAACCTTAATCACCTTAAAGATGCTTATGATAGGGGCAATGAGAGCTCAAAGCTAATAAGTACCATAATTTTTGGAAGCTCTTTATGAAACTTGAATCTCTACTTACTTCTATGAAGGCCTTTCTTTTACTTTTATGTTGAGTCTCCACCTTCTTCCTTTATGCACCTACTTTGAGAGCATAGTGGCCATTCTTAGTTCTATGTGCATTGTCCCAAGACTTTTTGATTGATGCATAACTTTGATATTGCTTGTTTTAAACTATTTGTATCTAGTCACTCTTATGAACTTTGAAGGTGTCCTATGCATTTATGTTGCTACTCTATGAGGGACAAGCTGAATGTCAATATGCTATGATTTCTTTATGTGAAACAAACAAACATCTTGCAAAGCATTGTTATTCATGGATATTTTGTTTGTGCCTTTTCATGTTACAACACAGTTGCTTTGTCTTAATGCTAGAACTTTATCTTTCATGCTATGTTGAAGTACTATGATCCTAGCTATCCATGTTTTACAAATACTTTGATCAAGTTTATGATGGTGCATGTCACCTCAAAAATTATTCTTTCTTTTTATCACTTACCTACTCGAGGACGAGCAGGAGTTAAGCTTGGGGATGTTGATACATTGCTAACGTATCCATAATTTTTGATGTTACGTGCTTGGTTTTATATACTTTCTTATTTTTTGTTCCAACTTTGGAGTACTTTTCATACACTTTCTTGGACTAACCTATTAACAAGATGCCACAGTCCCAGCTGCCTATTTTTGGTTCCAGGAAGTCAGAAAATGAATATTCTCGGAATTGGATGGGACAAAAGCCAAAGTCAGTTTTTCACTGAGGGACACACGGGAGCCAGAATACGAGACGAAGAGGGGCCAAAGAGCGGCCACACCACCTGGCCGCACGGCCAGGCCTGGCCCGCGCTAGGGGGTGGTTTGGCCAACCCAGGCACCCCCTTGGCCTCCCCTTCCGACTATAAGATGCTTGCGATATAGAAACCCTAAGTACCCCGATCAAAATTCCACAAAAGATTCTGTAGCCGCCGTCGTCTCCATCCCTAGATTGGGAGGGATCTGAAGCTCTTCCCGGCACCCTGTCGGAGAGGGGAATTCACCCTGGAGGCCTTCTTCATCATCATGCAAGCCTCCGGTGTGATGCGTGAGTAGTTTATCTCTGGACTACGGTTCCATGTGGTAGCTAGATGGCTGGTTCTCCTCCTTTGTGCAATCATGTTTAGATCTTGTGAGCTCCGTCCATTATCAAGATCATCTATTTGTAATTCCTACATGTTGTGTTTGCGGGGATCCGATGGATATTGAGATGCTATTTTAGATTGATTATTGATTATGTCATGTCTTTGTTATTTGTGATCTTGCATGCTTTCCGTTGTTAGTAGCTATCTTGGCCAAGTAGATGCTAGCAACTCCAAGCGTTAGTATTTATGCTCGATAGTGGGTTCATGCCTCTAGTAATCTGGGGAAGTGACAGAAATCTCTAAGGTACTAGATGTGTTGTTGCTACTAGGGAGAAAAAAACAATCGTTTGTTCATAGAACAATCGTATTGTTTACTTTACACGCAATTGTAATGCAATTATCTATTGCTTGCCACTTAATATTGGAGGGGGTTTAGATGATAACCTGAAGGTGGATTATTAATCATAGATGCAGTTGGATGGCGGTCTATGTATAATGTTGTAATGCCCAATCGAATCTCAAAGGAGTAAAGATGAGTATTATATGCATATTGCTTTCTCGATGTTTGTCAATTGCCCCGCTGTAATTTGTTTACCCGACATGTTATCTATCTTAAGGAGAGCCACCACTAGTGAACTATGGACCCCGGTCCTTTCTTTTACAATCAATCTACAATCAACTGTTTACTGTGTTGTGTTTACTTTTTGTAAGCTTTTACTTTCTTCCACTCGATACGTTAATCCTTTGTTTTCAGCAGAACCAGTGAGATTGACAACCTCATCGTAAGTTGGGGGCAAATTTCTGTGGTTGTGTTGTGCAGGTCTCCACGTTGCTGCTAACACTGGTAGTGCGCCCTGCCAAAGTCCGGCTAGCAACACCTTGGAGGTGTTTCCTTGCTCCTACTAGATTGATAACCTTGGTTTCATAAGTGAGGGAAACTTATTGCTGTGCTCATCATACCTTCCTCTTGGGGTTCCCCAACGAGCTCGTTAGTACACGAGTCAGCAACCATCCGGGACTAAACGTGAGTGTCGACACTATTTCGTAAGTGGTAGCACTATTCCAGTGAGTGGCAACACTATTTTGGTGTGTGGCAGCACTATGACAGGCGTGAGTGTCGACATTATGTTGTGAGTGTCGACACTACGTTGTGATGCTTAATCTATAAATAGGTATCCTTGTGAAGTTATCAACTGCAAACAATATGGTGTGCGAGAGCACGGACAACACTACGACCAACTTGAGGGAGATGCCACTGGAGCCCATTCCTCCGGCATCTCCAACAAGTTAGCCATAGATGTACTCCCTAATATGTGAAACATGATGGCGTGCGAGAGTAGGGACAATACTATGACCAACTTCAGGGAGATGCCTAAGGATCTAGTCTGCAGGCATCTCTCTGAAGCTGGCCATAGAGGCACTCCCTAATATGTGAAATTAGTTAGCTCCCCGGCATATTGATCTAGCTAGAGAAGTTATGAACTACAAGATGGTGTGCGAGAGCAGGGACAACACTACGGCTAGCTTTAGGGAGATGACGGAGGATCCAGTCCCTAGGTATCTCTCTGAAGCTGGCCATAGAGGCACTGCCTAATATGTGAAATTAGTTAGAATAGAACAACATCTTCATATATAGTTTGGGAAAGTTGTAGAGACCAAAACTAGTACGCAACGATATATTAGTCCCGGTTTCCTAACTAGGACTACGGAATCAGGACTAAAGGCGGCCCCCTTTAGTCCTGCCGGTCCAGCCACAAACCGAGACTAACACTCAATACATTTAATATTATTTAAAAACTGGGTCTAAAGGCCCCCTTTAGTCATACTCATATCTAGCCCTATAGTACACAACTTCAGGGTCGTCTTCATCTTCGTCATCACCGTCGTCATCTTCACTAGGCGCATGTGGCTGGATCCTAATCCCAGCCATGGTATATTCCAGGGGTACCTGCCAATCCAGCCTCGGGTTCACGACGCGAGAGGAAGGGGGCTCCTGGATTCTAGAGGCGCACAATGCCTCGGTCCTCGGGCATGGGTAGTTGGAGGCGCACAACGCCTCGGTCTCTTCGAGTGTGAGAATGCCCCAGTATGCGGTGTCCATTGTTGAGAGAGGAAGGTGTGGATGTGTGGATAGCCATGGCGCAGTCAGACTAGATAGAGGGAAAGGGCGGGAAAACATAGCGGGAAGCGATGGGAAATGGCAAGAAATATCTTTAGTCCTGATTAGTGGCTCCAACTGGGACTAAATGACCTAGTTAGAGGAAAAGGGCGGGAAAGCATAGCGGAAAGCGGTGGGAAATGGCAGGAAATATCTTTAGTCCCGGTTAGTGGCTCCAACTGGAACTAAAAGGCCCGGTTAGAGAGAAAGAGCGGGAAAACATAGCGGAAAACGGTGGGAAATGGCGGGAAATATCTTTAGTCCCGGCTAGTGCCTCCAACCGGGACTATCGACAAGAGTGTCAACATTATGTCGTGAGTGTTGACACTATGTTGTGCTGCTTAATCTATAAATAGGCATCTTTGTCAAGCTATAGGGGTAGACGATTCAGGGCCCCCGATCTAGGGTTTCGCCGGAGGAAGACCACCGGAGCGTCAGAATCACATGAAAACTTGCATGCATGTGTCCCTATCATATGTGTGTAAGTATGGTGCAAGTTTGGTAGGTGGAATATGTAGGTTTGTCAAATTCAAACACTTTTCATGTTGAAATTTTTGTCAAATTCAAAAATATGAAAAAGAAAGTGAATGCATTTTGATGATGCAAACAGATGTATGGATGATATATTCAGATTCCTTATTTTTTTGATAATAATAGACATATTATTTGTATTGTTTGGATTTATATAATAGGAGATATGGATTTTCCAAATTTTCTAATAGATTTGAATTAAAATAAGAAAATTTACAAAAACACCTCTAGTCCCGGGTCTTTACCACACCCGGGACTAGAGGGTAGTGCCGCGTGCAAAAACTGAAGCGCCAAAAAAACCTCTAGTCTCGGGTTGGAGATGCACCCGGGACTAGAGGGGGGTCTTTAGTCCTGGGACGTTTCACCGCCCGGGACTAGAGGGGGATCTTTAGTCCCAGGCTGTTTCACCGTCCGGGACTAGAGGGCCTCTAGTCCCGGGTTGTGGCTTCACCCGGGACTAGAGGGGTGGCCTATATAAGCGCGCGCCCTCCCCTTCCACGATTCACCCAACACTTGGTGAATCGAGGAAGACGAAGGCCGAACGACGACGCAGAGAACGGGGAGGTGCTACCCGATTCCCGTGCCGCCACCCTCATCTCCGGCCGCCTCGCCGTGCCCGCGCTCGCCGCCTCGAACCGCACCACCTCGTCGTGCCCGCGCTCACCGCCCTCATCTCCGGCCGCCTCGCCGTGCCCGTTCTCGTTGCCGCCGTACACCGACCTCGCCGGCCTCGTCCTTGCGTCGTGTCGCCCCCGGCCACGCTACCCCGATCGCACCCGATCGGCCTCCCGATCTTATTAGTAGAAATCTTAATAATAGAAATCTTGTTAGAAGAAATCTTATTAGTACATATATTGTTAGTATTAATAATTTTTGTTATTAATATTAATTTTTGTAGTAATGTTTAGGGTTTAATATTAATAGTATTAATGTTTATTATTAATATTTGTTTAGTATTAATGTTTATAGTAATGTTTAGGGTTTAATATTAATAGTATTAATGTTTATTATTAATATTTGTTTAGTATTAATGTTTGTAGTAATGTTTAGGGTTTAATATTAATGTTTAGTATTATTTGTAGTATTACTAGTATTTGTGTGAGCCTGCACTATTACTAGTATTAGTGTAGTTACATAATTAGTAGTAGTAATATAATTAGTAGTATATTATCTAGTAGTAGTAATATAATTAGTAGTATATATTACATATAGTAGTATTATTAGGGTGTTTAGTAGTAGGAATTTTTGGGGGTTTAGTAGTAATAGGGAAGGGGAGGTCATCGACAAGGGGGTGGAGAAGGAGCCCCTCTTGAGAAGCCACTCAGCGACCGGCGATGAACCCAGTCTGGTCCTGATGGACAAGGAAGGGAATAAGCTCCCTATAGAGAAAGGTGAGGCATTTAGTAGTGAATTTGAGACAACTGTTTTGGAGTGAGATAGGGCGAAAGTTGTCAGGACGATTGGCTCCAGTTTTATTTATGATGAAGGATTTATTTATGGGGCGAAGATCCGCGAGTAAGGAGTGGAAGTCGTTAAGAGAGTCCATCAAGTTATTCTTAACAAGAGCCCAATATATATATATGTCTATTTTATGGTGTTTAGTAGTAGTAATATATAGGGTTTAGTAGTAGTAGGAATTATTATTAGTAGTAGTAGTATTTTTTGGGGGTTTAGTAGTATTTTAGGGTTTAGTGTAGAAATTTTAGGGTTTTATGGTTTATGTCTATTTTAGGTTTTAGTGTAAATATGTCTATTGTAGAAATAAATTTGTGGTAGTGTAATATGTCTATTTTAGGGGAGTAATATATTTGGTAGAGTAATATATTAATATGTCTATTTTTTCTAACTTGTTTTACCTTTCTTTTTGGAATAGTTAAGTGATGGATCGTCACACCGACGACGAACTTCTTGAGGGCATGATAAGAGGTGAAATTCCTTTTATTACTAGAGGTGAAGATGTTGTAGACGAGGGCATAATAATAGGTGAAGATGTTGTAAACGAGGACGAGATATCGTCATTTCTAAATCAATCCGGTGATGGACATCATCTAGAACTGATGGATGAAGGGCAAACAAACCACAATGATGACCCCTCGACAACAAGCAGTGAGGTACATATATATATATATATTAAGCCTCTTGTGACTAGATGCATTAATTGATCTGGATATATATATATTAATCACTCTCTCTCTTCTTCTTTTAGCCCTCCGGATCGACCAAATCGATAGTTAAAACGAAACAAGGCCGGACCAAAAAATTGGATGGTAATAAAAGGTTTACCATTGACGTAATAGATGATATTGGAGAACCGATTGATCTAGAAAAGCACGCCAAGATGTTTGTAAATCAATGCAGGGTGATTGTTAGGGACAACCTCCCGATCACCATTCAAAACTGGAATAAGTCAAAGAAAAAAGATGAAGAATTCACCAGTTATGTCACCGATGATGCCAAAGATGACCTTTGGGAGAAGCTCATAGCACATTTCATACTAATTCCAGAGTATGAAGAATTCGAGGCAGATGGTACTACCCCAAGGCCGGGTGGGCTTGAAAGAAGAGCGAAAGTCAAGGAGTGGGCTCTATCGAAGATGGGCGAACTGTATCAGAACCACAAGAAAAATTTATACGCGAAGTTTATCGCGAAAAATAAAACTCCAGACTTCAAAGGAGAATACGAGAAGTTGAGAGAACAGTGGCCTTATTTTGTAAAGTACAAGCTATCTTCTATAGCCCACGCAAAGTCGGAAAAGAATGTGTTAAATGCTGCCAAAAAGAAATACCACCATAAAATGGGGACATGTGGCTACAAGAGTGTCGTGCCTAAGTGGGAAAATATGGAGGCCGACATGAGGACTAGAGGGATCATTCCCGGTACAGATGGATGGCCCAAGAGGTCAAAGCACTGGTGGTCCGGGCACGGGGGAAAGTTGAACCCAGAAACAGGGGCAACAATTTTTCAAGAAAAAATTCTAACACCCTCCAATGCACTTGTTCAAGCAATGGCCGATGCTCAAGCGGGATTATTTCGGCCCGACAGAGAGAACATCGAGCTGACACGCGCCCTCGGGAATCCTAAAAAAGGTGGAAGAACACGAGGCAAAGGCGCCAGTGTTACGTGGAAGAAAGGGTTTCCCGAGTACAATGACAGTTACAGAAGTCGTAAGAGAAAGAAGGACCGGGAGGCAGACTGGATCGGGAAGATAGAAGAGGACCTTGCTGGGATGAAGAAGCTGGTGGAAGCAATTAGCCAATAGACATCTCAGCCGCATGATGATGGTCCTACAATGGATCATAGCCAGTGGCAAAGCAGTGTGGCTTCCACGGAGGTCCAAGCTGATGATCAAACACTGCTAGATGATGCATCGGCGCCTCGCTACCCCGTGGACGATGTTACAGATGACACAATGTGAGCTGCATCATCCAATGAACAACCTATCCTTCAAGGTGGCGATCGGCACCGCTTTACCTTGTCTACTTGGAGCACTCCACCATTCACTTCCGATTCCACCTGGCTATGCTCGTGTATCGGTGGATGACCTAGTGGAGGATTTTGTGGACCTAGCGATTGACATCGCTACACCTGAAGGACTTAGGAAACTGGGAGATGTCAAGTGCCACATCATTTTGGGGAAGAATAAGTACATCAAGTTTCCAGGCTCGGCGCCAAGGCCACCGACTCCGAGGAATCCAAGTACACCATCCCTCGACGAGAGGGATGTCGATCGTCAACCTTCAAGTCCTCCATCCCTCGACGAGAGGGATGTCGATCGCCGCAGTGCGAGTACATCTCGATCTCCACCTCCGCCCCCGACTAAAAAACGAATGGCGGTCGTCCCTCACCCGCGCCCCACTCAAAAGAAAGGTCGTAGTACGTCGAAGATAGTCGATATCCCGCCGACTCTTCCGGAAACACCTTATGACATGACTGATGAGGAAAACAACGTGATATCGGCTGCCCAAACTCAGGCTTTTTTTGCACCAAAAAAGCCCGAGCCAAAGCCGGTATTTACTGAAGAAACAAAAAGTGGGCTAAGTCCTTTCTTGAGCAACCATCCCAAGTATCGTTGAATCTGAAAACAGACTATGACCGCGAAATTATTAAGCAAGCAAAGTAGAAAAAATAACAAGTGCAAAAAGTGGGAAAACAAGTTGCTTAACTCAAACAACAGAAGATTTAGTCGTTCCCTTTCTCAAAGTGATTTCAGATACCGACAAGGTCTTCAGAGCCAAAATGCATAAGGACATGCAAATAATGGACCCCAGAGCCAGGTCTGCTGCTGCACTACTGGGCATCACTGTAGCGATGGCCAAAGAACTTGCTATGGCGGTAGGTATGTCTCTTGGTCAATTCTTAGACTATGAAAATACGCTAGTGGGTCAGGTAATACAACAATATGTTAAAGGGGAACCTCTAGTCAGTCATGAGGAGCTCACGCGTCTACCAACACATATGCGAAATCTGCATAATTGGTACACTGCGCAAATAGAGAAAAGGCACATAAAGAATGGTTTTCGGTGACCGTTAGAAAGGAGCATCACTTCAAATAGTACTCGATACAGGTTCAAATGACCGAACTGTTTCAGTTATACAATCAGCATGCCCTCGACAAATCTATCCTCGGTTGCTATTGTCTGTAAGTGATTTATTTCTGTAATTAAGTCTTTAGATCAGCTAGTTTATTTCATATAATATATCATCCTGACTATATGTCCTTTTATACGATATTATATTCTGCAGAATGAAGATGCTTGAATGCAAAAGAGCAAGAGTATATGACGTTGGGTTTATTGACCCATATATCGTTAATGAATATACGTTACACAATCACCCCGATGATGTGGAGGATGACCTGTACACTTTTTTAATCGAGCAAATTTTCTTCAAGCACATACTATTTCCTTACAACTTCAAGTGAGTGTTTCTATCTTGTACACATTCTTTTTTAAGTGTAATTGATGAGTTATGCATATGTTCTTATGTAAAGGTCCGCAGGTTCCACTGGATCTTGCTAAACATTCAAGTTGATAAGTCCCTAGTTGAAGTCCACGACTCATTAAGTTGGGATCAAGAGCAGTGGCGCGACATGAAAGCAATGCTCCATAAGTAATTTCAAGCATTATCGCATTATATCAGCCTCTTTCGTTCATTTCCTGATATCAAGTAACTAATAACTCCTCTGTTCATTTTCTTTTCCAAGCAGGTGTTGGACATGGTTCAAACAGAAAATAGATGGTCCATTCAAAGATGAGCTAACTTATAAAATGGTGAAGAGCTCACAGCAGCCACCGGGAACTCATTTATGTGGATTCTACATCTTCGAGTACATTCGCGAGTTGACCAATGAGCGGAATATTGGTTCACATTATATTCATGGTTTGCGAGAGAATCTAGAGCTAGAACTACGCGCACGGGTAATTCAAGAGGAACTGGCGTGATTTCTGATGAAGGAGGTCATTGATGTAAATGGAGAACATTATATGGACGACGGGGAACTCTATATTCCTTAGTGATCTCCATATAGTTGATATGATATATATATCATCAATGACCATGTAATTTCAAACATTTCCTTCCTTTTGATATGATCGAATATTGTATATATGCATGTATGCTCGCAAGAGATTGAATATTACTTATATATGCATCAAGGTGTATTGTGTATGTAGTAGTGTAGAATAAGTGTACAAAACATTTTTGTAATTATAGTGAAACACAAATCGAAAAAAGAACGAAATGGAAAAAACAAAATGAAAACATAGAATCTCTGCCACGGCAGGAACCAGTATAGTCCCGGGTGGTGTTACGACCCGGGACTAGAGGTGTTCCGCCCCCAGCCGCGCGGAAACTGCCATGTGGTGGACTCTAGTCCTGGGCCGTAGCAAACCGGGACTAGAGATAGGGACCTCTAGTCCCGATCTGGCAGTCCCGGGTCTAAAACCGGGACTAGAGCCAGTTCCGGACCGGGACTAGAGACCCTTTTTGCACCAATGATTCTGGCCAAATTTACCATCAGAGATGCATTACTTGGCGAGGCGACCAGAACAATAAATTAGCACGAATTGAACTCAACATTGCATTGACGCAGGCGTAGTACCTTCTTCCTGGCTTCTAAAGACTACAGAAGATCCATCACGGAGTCTTTCTTGGCAGATTGCACTAACACAACTTCGTCGGGTCATACCCCATCGGGTTCTCTCGATAGACCACCAGAGACCTCGATTCACCCCCTCTCCTTCTTCCGGCGGCTCGTAGGAAGCCAGACGCAGAATAATCACCCGATGAGATCATTTCCCCAATATCTGCCGCTGCCAATCCCCCTACGCACGAGATGAACCCTAACTCTGTCCCCCAATCTCTCTTTCCCTCAGCGAGAGCGTACAGGTTTGACCCCTTCGTGTGGTTAAGTGATTCCCTCAACTGGCCCACAACTGACAAATATCCAGGCCACGCCACCGATTCCCAGCCTAATCTGACGCGGGATTCAAATTGAAGCGGAATCGCGTAATTCAGTGTGCTGATTTTAGGGAATAGGATTCACGGTTCAATTTCGCTGAGCTCTACGAATACAAGGTTTGTTACGGACTTTTCTCTAGTTTGATAGTAGCAACAAGATGATATGGAGGTGGAGCGCTGCCATGCATTGCATATTCGTATACCAGCCACTTCATCTTGGAGTATGCGGTGAGAAATGCAGAAACAATGCCGGCCAATGACGTTCTTGGCTCTGCTACTGGCCCCACCTTGGAAATATCCGTCTTGGCAGGTCACATCACTCCCGTTACACTACCCCCTCTCCTCTCCCCCTGTTGCCACGTGCAATGTTACCCGGCGGCAAATTCTATATCTGCCATGTGGTCGCAGTGCACACATTTCTTGTGTAATTCAGGCTTGGCATGTTTATGTTGCTTGTTTGTCAGTTCTCTGTGATTTTTTCCAGTTTTTCCTAGTTTTCTATTTTGTTCTAATTTTATGTGTTGGTTTTCATTCACTGGTTTTCTCTATTTCTTATTTTTCTATGTTTACTTTGCTATCTATATTTTGTTCTTTTTTCTTTTCTATTTTTATCTTCCCTTTCCAATTCCTCTTTCTTATCTATTTCATTTAAATTATTTATTCTCCTTCTTATATTTTACTTTATATTAGAATTTGTTAATGTATTTTGAAAAAAATGATCACGAGATTTTTTAAAAATGGTGTCCATTAATTACAAAATTAGATTAATGGATTATAAAAAATGTTCGTGTGGTTTTAAAAATTGTTTATGGATTCAAAAAATAGGTTTGGATTAACAAAAATCACAGGGTTCAAAAATATGAATGGATTAGAAAAATGTTTACTAATATTCTAAAGTTTTTCATGTTGGAATCTATGAACAACTTTCTTTTGTTCGGATCTTGCGAAACCGACTACCATGATCTATATGTATCAAATCAATAATAACCGAACTGTATACATAGAGTATGCCCTTCAATAACCATATTCTTAGTTTCGAGTTCTTAGTGATATTAATTCAAGGCCAATGTTATTTCTATAGCTGTGTGATATATAAGAGTGTCGTCGTTATTTGAGATGATTCAGGTTGTTAAAAGGAATTAGGCGTGGTTCTACTACCAATGTTCAGGCTGAGGTTTTGTTTTTCTTTGTTGCAGTTAGCAACTTTTGGGTCTATTAGCCGTAACCATGAGATTTATACCACCTTGAATCAGTTAGCCATGCTCACTAATGCTGAAATCGAGTGATTTGCCTTATAGATGATTTATTCTCTGTGATCTAGCTTTTGCCTCATAGGGTGAATAAAGATGGAAGGAGTTCCCATCTCATTTTATTTGCTGCTCCTATCAAGGCACCCGTTTAGTCTGACATCTGCAAAATCCAGATCATTTGGGAAGTATTACTTTAATTTACAGAGCCCTCGCTACTCTTTCACATGTGCTTAAATGCTTCTTTTTCTGCAAAGAAATAAGACTATGTTGTGCTAGGTAAGTGTTGCGGGTTTTTTGCCCACTACTAGTAGAAAAAGAGCCTTTCGTCCACCCCTTTAGTCCCGGTTGTGGTTGGACCCGGGACTAAGGCTCACATTAGTCCCGGTTTCAACGGAACAACCTTTAGTCCCGGGTCAAACGCGATCCTTACTCCTGGTTGGAGACACCAATCGGGACTAAAGGGGTTGCGGCCGGTGTCGACCCCTTTAGTTCCGGTTCGTATCACCAACCGGGACTAAAGGGGTGACATTTTAGTCCCGGTTCGTATTATCAACCGGGACTAAAGAAAAACAGGCAAAAAAAATTCTAGTTTCAAAATCATGCTAAAATATTATTAAAAAATTCAAAAATAAAATCTTTCGAACTGTAGTTATATTAAATGATTTAGTTGTTACGAAAATTAACAAATATAAATTTCGACATAATTTGTAAAAAAATGTTATGAAAAATTCAAATGGCCATAACTTTTTCATACGATATCCAAAAAATACGCACAGCCTATCAAAACGTGCAGAAAAAATTTCCTCTTCGATTTCAATTGCCTTAGGTCGTTTTGTATTCTTTTAGATTCTTAAAATTTGAAAATAAAAAAAGTTATTTCAAAAAAAGTTTAAAAAAATTAACAATTTTTTATGTCATATTTGAATTCCTCACTTTTTTGATAATAATGGTTATATTATTTATCAAATTTCGATTTACAGTTTTGAAGATATTATTTATGTCATATTAAATGAATAAATGGTAAAAAATGAATAAAATATTAATTTTGAATTTTTCATTGGAATAAAATATTACTATTACTTATTTATTGTCGTTTACTTAAATAGTTATTCGTAATTTCGAAAAATAAAGACGGTTGATATATTGATATGAGCTAATATGATTGATATAGTCTTGACAACAAGGTATAAGGGTCCTTTGCGCGAGGTGAGAGAGATGGAATGGGAAAGTTAAACGTGTTGGGGGTGGAGTAGTGTTAGGATGGGTGACCGACCGGGAAGTTTGACCATAAATATAATTTGACAAAAATATTAAGTATAGTTAGTGTGAAAAATGAGAGATGTGAGAGATTAGCGAGTCAGATAATTCAAAATTTTAAAAAAAATCCAGAAAAAATAAAATAAAAATTAGATTTTTTTTTGAAAAGAAACCTTTATTTCTGGTTCTTATTACAAATCGGGACTAAAGGTCCCGCGCGCTCGACACTGCCCCGTCATGGCCTTTAGTCCCGGTTTGTGGCCGAACCGAGACTAAAGGGGGCGACCTTTATGTTGAAATAAATTGCCAAACCCTTTCCATTAGTTCGGATTGTTGGTTGTGTTGGCTAGTGCATGCAATTCAATATGGTATCAGATCAGGAGGTCCTAGGATCAAATCGTGGCCAACGCAAGAATTAAAAACAATATTGCGTCTCCCCAAACAAACGTCACAATAGGCCAAAGGACAAAGACGTAGGGTGAGTGTTGAAATAAATTGCCAAGCCCTTTTCATCAGTTCGGAGTTTTGGTTGCATTGGCTAGTGCATGCAATTCAATACTTTAGTCCGGCCTCTCTAGTCCCGGCTCCAAAACCGGGACTAAAGACCCGTTCTCCACTAGTGATCCTCAAAAAAAAAAGTGTTGCGGTTTTTCATGTAAAGATCATTTTTTACAGGAAAAAATGTGAATGTTTTTTGGTGATGCTAGCCCAATTCTAGGGATCAACGGGGAATCCCACGTTAACGTTAAGGATTAAGACCCTAGCGTCTAGCCCAAGCGTCTGTATTGTACATGCCCTGAGTTACACTCTCCTCCCTTATGCGGGCATAGTGATTTCGAAAGATGCATAAAGCAGTCATGAAAAGAAATCCAAAACTTTTGCACATAATTTGATGGAGCATGAGCTGTAACTTTTAGGCAAAAAAAAGCCATGTTCTGTGGTGCTCCAAACAAACAGGTAGTACTATAATCAGACTTCAAAAGAGAGAAAAAAAAGCAGGATGCTATTTTCTATTTGCTCGGCCATGACAAACGTCTCAGGTGTGCACAACGGCCTCGCCTCCCGCGCGCGCCGCGCACACGCGACATTCTGCAGCTCCCTCCTTCGTCAAGGCCGCGCGCCGTTCGTCGAGGTAGTGCTGGTACATGTAAGAGAGGAACCCCCACACGGCCATGAGCATGGCGATGGCCTTGATCCCCGTCATCTTGTCCCCGAACAGTATGACCGCGAACACCGGCACCAGCGGCAGCGCCACCGTGCCCGTCACGTTGGCGAACAGCGACGACACCCTGGTGATCAGCCGCATCGACGCCACCGCCATGGCCTGCCACGACACCGCCATGCCCACCAGCGTCGCCACGTACCTCGCCCTCCCCGCCTTGAACGCCGCCATCTCCCCCGGGATCGTCCTCCACTCCCCGGACGCGAACAGTCCGCACACCGCCACCATCGACGCCACGATGTTCGTGTACATCTGGACCCTGAGCACCCATCGGAACGTCCTCGTCCGGACCACCTTCTCGAAGGTGACCTCAAAGAGGGACAGGTTGAGCGCCAAGATGGCGGAGGCGGACAGCGTGAGGATGAACCCCAGCGTGTACTTGCCGGGAGGGAGGTTGCTGGAGGTGCCGTCGGAGGAGGAGCCGACGCCGAGCAGGGCGGCCGAGAAGGTGAGCACGACGACGGAGTTGGCGATGTACGCCGTGAAGCGCTGCTTGTTAATGAGGCGCGAGGTGATGGAGTTGAAGCCGAGCTGCGTGGCCGCCACCAGCGCGAAGGTGGACACGGGAAGGTACTGCATCGCGTATGCGTACATGAGGTTGTCGACGCCAATGAGTATCCCGATGCCCACGTAGATGGGTACCATCTTGGAAGCCGGAGGCTGGGTCCCGGCGCCGGCGGAGTGGGGTGGCGTGAAGAGGAGGAGGATGGCCAGCAGGGGCGAGCCGCCGGACTGCATGAGGCTGGCCATCCACTTGCTGTTGCCGCCAGAGTTATAGTAGAGGCGGCCGAGGAGGGTGGCTATGGTCTGCCCGCAGAGCATCACCACCATGTCCAACATCACCATCGGCCACCACAGGACGCTGCCTCCCGCCGACCGTCGTCCATGATCGCCGGCCTTTGATCCGCCGCCGTTCTCGGCATGGCCGAATTCATGCTCCGGGGTGCCTTTAGTGGACAGAAAAGGTACAGTAATTTATCAAGTGCAGCAGTAAAGTTCACCTTTTTAAACAGGAAAAAAACACGTTCGCTTCTTTTGAGTTGGTTATGCTGAAGTGCAGAGCAGCACTATGACACTTCTTCTGTGAAGGGTCATACTACTAGGCGTCCCGGGGATCAAAACTTGGGATCCCCGACACGTGTCCACCAGGAACAGGGTAAATCCATCGGTAGCAAAAATATTTTATTGTTGTAGCAAAAATAAATAGACACGCTCACCAAGAGACTATGTACTAAAATAAATTGTGTTAATATAGAAAAGAAAAGGCGGCTTGTAGCAACAGCCTCCGCCGCTTGTAGCAGCCGCGGAAGCCTGCCGGTAGCAGCCATCGACGCCGCATGTAGCAACGGTCATAGCCGCCCGTGCCCGCCGCCGCCGTCGGGTCGTTTTAGCAAAGACCATCGCTGCCTTAACAGCCGTCGTCGCCTCGCGTAGCAACGGCCATCGCCGCAGGTAGCAGCGGTTGTCACGGCTTGTAGAAGTCGTCGTCGCCGCGTGTAGCAATGGCCGCCAACGCCTGTAGCAGTCTCCGTCGGTGCATGCAACAAGCCGTCCTGCCCCTAGTAGCAAGGCCGATGGCCGGTTGTAGAAACGACATTGGCACAAGGCAGCGACGAGCAGCGGGGGCGCTGCAGAAAAAGGGCAAGGCTGCTACAGCACGAGCTTGCACTGGAGCGCGAAGCAGCGACACGAGGTCATCGAGGAAGCTAGCGTCGTGCGGGCCTTAGGGGGAGATGGAGTTGTTTGGGGGCGCAGTCACATAGCTAGGGCTGTGGGGGGGACGGCGGCACAAGGTAGCGATGAGCGGCAACAGAGGATGGCGCAAGGCAGCGACGAGCGGTGGCCCAAGGCAGCAACGGCGAGCGGCGGCACCAGTGGTGGAGCTAGGATTTGATCGCCGGGTATGCCGATAAAAATTTGACAATAGTTTTGATAAAATATATTTACTAAAAATAAATAACTGTACAATTTGCATTGTAAAGAAACAATAAGTAATATGTAGTTGAAAGATTAACTTAGAAAGTGGCACAGATTATTACCACAAAAATACTTCAAACACAGCTAATAGTCTGAAATTTGCATAAACTTACATACTATTTCTTTTACTTGACTGGCCTACACTTCCTTAAGATCACAAAAGTCTCGATTATATTATCTCCATTCACTTTGACGAGACAATCGTCCAAGAGACTATCACCTATCTTATTTCTTAACTTTGTTTTCGCCAAAATCATTGCAGAAAGTGCTCTGTTTACAGATCACACGGTGGTTTAATGATTTGGTGACTTCCCTAAAAAAATCATTGCAGAAAACACCATTTCAACACTTTATGTCTCTTTATCTCAACAAGCTTAACCGAGAGGTCAACAAGACTCATATGGGTTGATAGAATTATAGTTCATAGTCAAGATCAAGGATATAATATCTTTACATAAATAGATAATATGGACAATCATCAATCATCATATATGTTCGCAATTTATTTTCATTGAACTACACGTGAATCTATAACTTGAACAATATCAGCTACAGATAATTAACTCCGCGTGGATATTATAGCTTGAAGTGTTGAAGGTGTCAAATATTTGTTTTGTAGGCTCGCAACGGCCGGCGAAGTAGGAAACACAAAACCAGGAACATATGTTTAATCTCGCGATGTTACGGCGAGGGCGTCCATAGATGAGACGACAGTCCCGATCGGCGATCGGGTGCCTGGGCTGGAGCCCGAATCCTCCCGAGTCCTGACCTGGTTGAGCGCCGTGGCGGAGTGCCGGAGTCGATATCAGTCCGTACTCGATGGCGTAGTCCAATAGCGATGGCGATCAGCGAGGCGGCCTAGAGCCGTAGACCACCGCTCCACACAGCAACCTGGGATTGGATCGGTAGTGGAAATGATATCAGGTAACCGATCAGTTTTCGTACTGTTTTCTCCTACTAGGCCGCACTCACATCTATCAAGCTCGCCCGTTTTGCAACTCAATCGACCAGCACTTGTTTTTTTCCAACTACTACACGGTAGAGTAGCTGGGCCGCAGCCCGCAGGATACGCCGCGGCATACCTCGCCGGCCGAGCTCCTCCATGGCGGTTTTCTGCTCGCCTAAAAACCACATGAATGAGAAAAAAAAAGTGTGGAAGAGAGATAGTCTAAAGAGATAAGGGGGGTCCCCACCGCCAGTGGGGGAGCTAGCTCTCCATGCAAGCCTGGGCAAAGTTATGTACACTTCCATTTGTCAGCATCTGCCCGCACTAATTCTGCTCAATTCCTCCCAAGCCCACACTATTACACAAAGGGGTTAATGAGCTTAGCCCGGGCAGCCGCCCGGGTATTGCCGGGCTGTGGCTCCGCCACTGCCCACCGCCGTTTCCTCCATGACGTAACGTGTGCTCTAGACCTGGACGATGGGAGCGTCGGATCCACGGGTGATTGGTATCATTTCCCTTTTGTGAAAATTTTCTGTTTCGCCTTCTGCTAGGACTCTTTCGTTCTATAAGTACTTAATCAGCCAACATCTTCATGTATGAACATCAGAACATGCTTTTTGGTGCTAAACTGGTCCCGCTACTGCTTTACTTTCACTCCAACTGCTGAAGTGAATTCAACTACTCCCTTCGATCCAAATTAATTGACTCGAATTTATCTATATTCGGATGTATCTAGACATATTTTAGTGCTAGATACATCCGAACCTAGACAAATGCAAGTCAATTAATTTGGGTCGGAAGGAGTAGTACATGAAAATGAGATCGGGTCCGGGTGCTATGTATATTTTTCCAATGATTTTGTTTTCTTCACTACCAAAGCTACATGCATCATCATGTAGTGAAAGTTTCTTCGCTTACTTCCTGTTCGTATTGTTCCAGCTTTCCAACAAGATTAGATGAGTAGTAGCAATGTTGCTAATTGCTACAGCAACTCTCTTGGCGGCGCAAGAACAGCCAAGCCAAGATGGGCTTTAAGCCACCAGAAGTCTATAGCATGATCCTTCCGGTCTGGTCTTTTTCGTTCACAAACTGAACTATAGCTTCTCAAGATGAGATTGAGTACACACGCCGCCAGGTAAAAATCAAGAAACGAAAAATGCTTGCACAACCAAGATTCATGTAAACCATCCATAGCGCAAAACAAAATCAAGTGTACGGACACGAGCAGGATAAAATAGGGCATTTTTATAGATAATAAAAGAGAGATATCTCCTACTGGATATATCTGTATCTGAGATCCAAATGCAGAGATGAAGTGTGGTACCTTTGATTTGGAGCTGAATTTCTTGAGCATGCGGCATGTCCCTGCTGGTGTGTGCCGGCCGGCTGATGAAACTCGTAAGAACAGAACGAGAGGGGTTTCTGATTTTCTGCTTGTTCTCCACACACACACACCTTGCGAAATGAGCAATGGGTTCTTGGACCCCTGGCTCTTATCCGAATTGACTGGTGTATGGTTTTTGCACGGGATCTGTGTATGATTGATGTGCATTTGTTTTGTTTCTGGACAGGGCCGGGATTTGTCGCACCCGAGCAGCAGCGGTAGCCGTGTTGTTGAGTGTGATCGGTGCCATAATGATTGTAATATACTGTACGTGTTACACGTTCTAGTGTATGCGTATATAGTGGAAGAGAGGCCGTGTCTCGGTTCGGACTGATGTGCCAGGTGGATGTGCACGAAATAAATGATCGGACCGATATTTTCAGACAACGCGGTGTCACGATTGAATGGTGCTCGGCTGGGTCGGTGTTGATATTGATGAGATATTTTTTGAGAAATTGGTATGGATGTGATTGGCGTTACTGGGGAGCGTCAGGCTTGTCTTAATCAATTTAGTTGTTTTTAAGTTGTCCGATGTATAATCACTCGCGTGTAAATGGTTCTTTAAGTAATGATTACACGGGATATGAGACGGGGTCTAACCGTAGTACTAAAACCAGGAGACTCAAATTTTTGGCAGGTCTTATGGAAGATGATCCGCAGGCGCGCTTCTCGCAGGAAAACGGATTGGGTAAAAACCTCTACAAAAATCAACCAGGACACAAGTTTGCATAATACTGCGACAGACAAGAATTACCTCGCTTGCAGTGGTTAGAACAATATCGCCAAGACATGGAACTATCATTGTGCCCGTGTTGTGTTGGTCGATCATCGATTTGGTGAGACAAACCCTTCACCAAAATAGCCATTTCTCAATCCGCTAGATGTATGTGGCTTTTATTTAGTATCATATATCCCTTGGAAACAATTTTCAAAACTTAGAACCACGTCAAAGTGATAATTTGTCATGTGCACAAAAGTCATATTACTAACAAAAGACGACTTCATATAATGGACTTGGTCAGGTAGAGGAATATCTTTCTTTCATTGTCATTTCGATAGAGCTGAATAACCATTCATTCTGTTTACTTGCCCCGGACAAATTATTATGTTTCCTTTTAGATTAAAGAAACTCATATGTGCATGTTTGTCAGCGTCTCGGGCCCAGCTCCACACACTCGCCTAGTGTTTAGACATTTCCTGGTCCACGGCCGCGCACACAGTCCAACATTCAGCAAAGAGCCCATCCCATCCCAAAAGCCCGGACTGAAAGGAAGAGGAAAACTCTTCCTTATAAGCTGGTCGTGGCCTCCTCCCACTAGCGAGGTGGGACTAAAGTCACCGGCAACGCTTGGTACCTAACACCCCATCCCCCTAGGAAGCCCCCCAGGCAGGCCATTGTTCGGGAATTCGGACGAATCACCGATTAAATGGGCAGTTAATCGCTATTCGGAGCCTTACTGACTCGAATAGGGGGTATTCAGTGAGTTAACTGGTCACCCCGATTAACTAGCAGTTAATCGACTATCAGACCAAATAATCGGCTATCAGACCGAATAATCATAAAAAACAGTTAACTGAAAGGGTATGGGCGAGGCCAATATGTAGCCCGTGACCCTACCCAAGTACCTCCCACTCGATACCCCCCAAATCGCAAGGGTTTGGGCTCTCCTCCCGTCCCTTCCATTGCCCCTGGCGGCTGGCATCTCCGGCAGCTCCTGCCACCACCGCCCTCCCTTCTCCGTCCCCGTTCCCTCCGATTCAGCTGCTCCCCGTCGCCCCCATCCCTGACCTGCCGCCCAGACCTACAAGAAGCCCCCATCTCCGACTCCCTTGAGTCATCTATTGTCATCCCATAACCTACCATAATACCTTATTTTGCTTGCTTGTGATGTGTTGCTTGCTGGTTGGTTTGGTACTTCAATCTGCTACTTTGTTTGTGGAGACTATGTGAGTTGTGAGAGCTATTTCTCAACCGATTAATGGCCGACCGATTAATCCAGTTAATCCGATTCGCCGATTAATCACTACTCAGTGGCCGAGCGAGCCGTTAGCAGTTAACGAATTCCCGAACAATGAGGCAGGCATGGCAATGCTGGCTCTGATACCAATTGTCAGTGTCCCGGGCCCAGCTCCACACACTCGCCTAGTGTTTAGACGTTTCCTAGCCCACGGCCGCGCACACGACCCAACATTCAGCGAAGAGCCTATTCCATCCCAAAAGCCCGGACTGAAAGGAGGAGGAGGAGAACTCTCCCTTATAAGCTGGTCGTGGCCTCCTCCCACTAGCGAGGTGGGACTAAAGTCACCGGCAACGCTTGGTACCTAACACCCCATCCCCCTAGGAAGCCCCCCAGGCAGGCATGGCCGTGCTGGCTCTGATACCAATTGTCAGCGTCCCAGGCCTAGCTCCACACACTCGCCTAGTGTTTAGACGTTTCCTGGCCCACGGCCGCACACACGGCCCAACATTCAGCGAAGAGCCCATTCCATCCCAAAAGCCCGGACTGAAAGGAGGAGGAGAACTCTCCCTTATAAGCTGGTCGTGGCCTCCTCCCACTAGCGAGGTGGGACTAAAGTCACCGGCAACGCTTGGTACCTAACACCCCATCCCCCTAGGAAGCCCCCCGGGCAGGCATGGCAGTGCTGGCTCTGATACCAATTATCAGCGTCCCGGGCCCAGCTCCACACACTGGCCTAGTGTTTAGACGTTTCCTGGCCCACGGCCGTGCACACGGCCCAACATTCAGCGAAGAGCCAATTCCATCCCAAAATCCCGGACTAAAAGGAGGAGGAGAACTCTCCCTTATAAGCTGGTCGTGGCCTCCTCCCACTAGCGAGGTGGGACTAAAGTCACCGGCAACGCTTGGTACCTAACACCCCATCCCCCTAGGAAGCCCCCCGGGCCGGCATGGCAGTGCTGGCTCTGATACCAATTATCAGCGTCCCGGGCCCAGCTCCACACACTGGCCTAGTGTTTAGACGTTTCCTGGCCCACGGCCGTGCACACGGCCCAACATTCAGCGAAGAGCCAATTCCATCCCAAAATCCCGGACTAAAAGGAGGAGGAGAACTCTCCCTTATAAGCTGGTCGTGGCCTCCTCCCACTATCGAGGTGGGACTAAAGTCACCGACAACGCTTGGTACCTAACATATATATATATATATATATATATATATATAGAAACTCTGTTAGATCCCTCGGTGAAGAATAGGCTATTATTCACCCGGGTCGAAATGACGGACCAGCTACTACAGAGTCGAACCTAGTTTTAGCTCGGCGCGCCTCCCGGCTGACATAATTTCCTTTTATTTTTTTACATGGACGGTTTCTATTCTATAGGTCGTGGGGAACCTGGGAGCTAGCCCAGTTCGTGTGTGCGGTTTGGGAAATTCCACGGGTGGAGCCGACGAGCGGGCATTGCAGTCGGCGGCGAGCGGCGACCTGCGACCACGACCGGTGAGCGGCGACCGCGACCAGCAACCGGCGACCGGCGACCGCGACTAGCGAGCGGCGACCAACTGAGCTTTGCATCGACCGGCGGCCCGACGAGCGGCTGGGGATTGCGGCGAGCGGGCTCGGCCAGCCGCTTCTGTCGTCGGCGACGCTCTTGTGGTCGGCGGTTGAGCGGCGCCTTGCCAGGCTGTGGCGTGCTGGCGCCCCCATCGCGGTGAGCGGCGGACAACATCCGCATTGCCCGGCCATTCTGGAGGAGGGAGGTGACCACGTGCGATAGAGTTTTTTGCTGGGCTTTGTCGTCAAGGTATGTCCGTTTGTTCCTCACTCTTTTCTTCAGAAATTCTTGGTTGGAACCATACTCTCTCGGTAGATTTGTGTAGTTTGTTATTATGCAGTCTCTAGTACTCACTTGATAAATTGCTACGCTTAATTAGTTTTTGTTTACAATTAGCTGACAAGCTTGTTTTTCTTATTGCTCCTAACCAGTGTCACATTCACTGAAAGTTTTAACAGGTTTAATCGAAACAAGTTCTGAAATTTATGTCATAGTTGTACTCTGAATGTTATTCATGCCCGTCAGACTAATGTTCACTTGACCATCCTCTGCTTTAAACTATAATCCCATCTAAGATGTATTTTTGCATTTGGTACATGTGATTACCTCATCATTAGGGCTATTTTATTACTGATGGTTGTATTTTCGGTAATAAATATACACATATTTTTGATATGTTGTTACTATGATGCATCAGAACTGAACCGTATTTATAGTTGGTGATTTTAATCATACCAGCAGCGGTGAGAGGCTGCTGCCAAATGTAATTTATATTTTTTTTCATGCAGCTGCCTCGGTGTGCTTCTTGCTGATTTCGGTGGTACGCAACCTGTGATTGGCGCTGCCTGCTTATCTATTATCCACCGGTAATGTGTTCAGTACCGCCCCATTTCTACCATCTTGGATATTATATGCTGGATTTTTTTGTCAGCCATTGTCATCATTTTGGTTCCCAATTGTCTACTTTTTATCTCTCCATAATGTTGTTGCTCTACAAGATGAAGAATCAGACCAGTATTTCTGCATCATTTCTTAGTTGTTGGCTGCAACGGTATCTCGAATCTAGTACTAGTGGGCAGGATAGGTTCATGCTGAAGTATCAAATTAAATATGGATTAGATTTATGATATGCATACTGTTTAGAAATTATGAATTCAAATCCTTCTGCAAGCATTATTCTTAATTTGCGATAATCCTTCTACATGTGATTTTTATTTCTGGATTTCTTTTCATTACAAAGCGATGAGGGTTATAGGCAAGACTCCTGATAGGGTTAAAAAAGTATATATACAAGGGAGTCAGGGTTTCTCTACTTTTCACTTTGATGACTCTCAGGGTCCGCCGAAGGATGGTATTTGGTTCCATGTTAAAGGTTCTTCTGGTACTGGTGACGCTGCAGGGTCGTCTGTTGTTCATGAGACTGCTAACAAAGTAAATATTTTTAAGAACTAACTGCGGTGTAGTCTTTTCTATCACTTTTTGGGCCCTCTGTAATTTCTTTAAAACGGTGTAATTATGCCTTTTATCAGATTTCTACCTCGCCTCTCTTTTTTTTTACGTGAGTAGTAGTACGTCCAAATTTCATGCAATGGAGTACAAATAGAATTACAGGACCATAATCTCAGAAAAAGAATTAACGGAGCCTGTTCCTAGTCTTGCTACACGCTAAACATAGCATTAATAAAAGTAGCAAACATAGTCTCCTAAATCTATAATTTTCTTACATGGACTGCATAATTAATGGTTTTAATACATCCTTGGTGTATGAAAATGCCAAATCAGATTGCCAAAAATAACTTTCTTTACTCTGTCCTTTTGATTTGGAGAATTTGTTGATGACTGCTAGCAAACTAAATATTTCTAAGAAACTTGACTTAACAGCGGTGTAATCTTTTCTATCACTTTTTGGGCTCTCTGTAATTTCCTTAAAACGGTGTAATTATGCCTTATATATGATTTCTACATCGTCTCTCTTTTTTTTTACGTGAGTAGTAGTACTCCAAATTTCATGCGATGGAGTACAAATAGAATTACAGGACCATAATCTCAAAATAAGAATTACGGAGCCTGTTCCTAGTAGTACTAGTTCTCAGATTTTCTTACTCCATACGTAGGCCTAGGTTTATTTTTCCTACATCAATGCTTTCTAATCAGTCATCGATACACACGGGCTGGCTTGGCCTTTTCTTACGTAGCATGCAAATATTATTACATCGCATGCAACAGAATCTTATGTAGGTTCTTTTCTCACAACAAAAAAACAATCTTAGGTAGGTCAGAAAAAAGTCCGGAGGATGCACGACGTACCGCAGTTACAGACCGAGCATGCCACGTAATTTTACGACGCTTGACCAGGGTGGAAACTGGTGCAGCGTGTGGCCGGCTGGAGCATGGTTCGGACGCCCGGGCTGGCGCGTAGGGATGGGGTGAAGAATAATATTCTTCACCCTGGGAGCCAAATATATGAAGAATAATATTCTTCACCCTAGTTAATTCTCCTATGTGCTTACTCATATACCGATTCATCTTTGCAAGGCTGAGATACTTAATTCTCATGTGTTATTTTGCTTTCCATTCAAATAATTGTCAATTAGAATCAACCTTGAACTCGACGTGAAATGCTACACCAAAGGTGGTGGGCATGGAGCTATCGCTAATGTATGATACTCTAAACAAGGTTAGCAATTATATGTTACATCTTGTGCTAATCATTGAATTTATACTAAATATTTTTAGTTACATAGATTACGCTATTAACGTAAGATCTTGATCCAAGCATTTCCTGTTATTCTTAGCTAAATTAGGCACATAAGGTACCTATAAATCATTGGATACAATGTCGAATGTTACAGTTATCATGTCTAACATTGTAAATACAATTAGTCTAAATTAAAATCATTGGATACCATTTTTTCTTTTTTTTGTGGAGCGGTCCAGGAAAAAAGAACACCCTGCGTGCCCCCCGCGTCGCCTCCCCAAGCGAGGCGTCCGGGCGGCCCCTCCACCCCTCCACTCCAGTGCTCCTCCCTGCCGCTCCTGCCGGCGGGTGTTGCCGGGCGTTGCCCGCGCGGTGCCCCAGGGCCGGCGATGGCGGCCTCCTCTTCTTCCCGCCGCAGGAGTTGGGCTTGGGGGAAGGCTCCCACCGGCGGAGCTTCCAGGAAGGCGGCGTTTTCGGCGAGCCCTGGACGGCGGCGAGGTGGGTGGCGTGGCCGCTTGGTGGCACAGGCAGCGGGATCTCGAGGGCTGGCCGGAGGAGCCCTGCAGGCCCAGATCTGGGTTAGGGCGGGCCTGGTTCGGCTTGTCTCCATCGCTTCCGGTTGGCCTGCAGAGTGGTTCGTGGTGAGGGTGGAGGCAACGGCCCCATGCTTGCTGCAGCGTGGTGGCGGGAGCTTCACGGGTCCGCTTGGGTCTGGTCGGGCCTTTGACGCCGAACATGAGGGTGGCGATGGCATGGCCTATATGCAGCAGCGGGGCGTCAGGGACTTTACGTGCCCGTCCAGGCCACGGCCGGGCCTGCTCGGCCTGGTGTGTTCGTGCGGCCGCGTCCGGCCGGCACCCGCCTTAGGCGGTGGAGGACGACCTCCGGGCGGCTGTGCCGCTGCCGCCTCTGGCTCCAACTTGCCCTGGTGTGCTCTTGTCACTGTGTCTGGCCGGCTACCGCCTGTGGCGGTGGAGGTTGTTCCCTCCCGTGCGGCTAAGGAGCTATCTTCTCGTATCCACGGTTGTTTTGCGAACCGGTCTCGCGGCGTTTGCCTTGGTGAGACGAAGATGGTGCATTCAAGACCGGGGTGGCGCATGTTGGTGGACGGCAAGTTTGGTGGAGTTCAAGGATTGGATGGAGTTGTGGTTCTTCGAGGGTCGGGAGAAATCCTTGCTGACTAGGCCAGCGCCGACGCGGCGACACTTGCGGGTGCTGCCTTCCTTCTTGAAGGGCGTTCGGTGTACACTTTCCCCACTCCCCTACGTGTATCGGGAGAAATCCTAGGAGAAATCCGGGCAACAACGTCGCCATCGTCGCACCCCTTCTTAAAGGTGTTGCTTGGTACACAGCAATTCGGTGGCATAGGAGCGCGGTGGGACTACTCTGGCGGGCGCAGTTGCGAGTCATCGTCGTTTGTCGATCCGACGCTGTTGTGCATTAGTTTCTCTCTTGTTCTTTTGTTTTTTTTCTTGGACGTCTCTGTGCTGTCGGCCCCAGCAGTGGACTCGTTGTATCGGGTGGTTGCTATATTAATATAGCGGGCGAAAGCCTATTTCGAGAGAACCATATCCATAAGGAATGTTTATGTTAGTTTAGAACATTATTTGGTACCTCATTAGTAGGCGATATATGCAAAGAAAAAGCGGAATCGCGTTTTCATAGGTTAATATGTGTTGCCTCATGTGTTATGTAATTTTTATATAACTACCTCATTCATAGTATCTTCAAATATTTTGGTTGAAAACACTACTGTATTTTCCTAACAAATATCTTGATATAGGGTCTTAGAATGTACCATTTATAGTATCCTCGCCTAACCCCCAACCCCCCCCCCCCCCCCCCCCCCCCCCCCCCAACCCAAATACACACACAAACCCGTTCCTTCTGGCACTATATATATATATATATATATCATAATGTAGCTCCATTGCATGTAACCCCTTCGTATGCTGGAAAATGCTATTGAAGCCCGAGCTCCATTGAGCTCTCTATTTTAAAAAAAATTAAAAATGATATTTTGAAGCTTCAAAGGATTCTAAAATAAATATATACTTATAGGTGATGATGTACTAACTCCTTTCCAAAGAATAAGGCTTATATGTTTTTAGAAAAGTCAAACTATGTAAAGTTTGACCAAGTTTTTAGAATGAATTATTGCTATGTATTATATAAAACTAGTATCATTAGATACATCACGAAATATATTTTCATATGATATCTATATAATATTAAAGTTCTTGATAGTTTTTCTCAATGTTTGATCAAATTTTGCACACTTTCACTTTTAAAAAAAGGCCTTATTCTTCAAAACGAAGGGAGTATACTTTAAGCATGCAATATCTTAATAGAAATAAGTTGAGTTATGGGCCACATAAAAAAACATAAATCTTGCAAGGTTCAAAGTAGCACTGTTCACACACCTAGATCTATAATTTTGTCCTTTTATCGAGTTGAGACTTTGCGGACTTAGAATATACATCATTTATTATATATTCATATATATGAACATAGACTGTGTATGATTGTCGGTGATGCGTGTATTTAGGCCTATACAACATGGAGCCTAATCCATGATTCCTGCCAGCCAAGACCTCAACATTCAAGACTCGAAGATTTGCACCCAGAAGTTCTCAACCAACCTGACCTGTGGGGCTGCAAGATAGCTCTCTGGACAATCCCGAAGACTAGATATGCATCCAAGCGAGATCGAAGATCAACTTAACGTGCGAGGATAAAGACCTTTTCTGACTAAGGGAAACTCTGACACGACTCATGGATACTTGAAGACATTCACCTGAAGAGGACATGCCGTAACGCCCAAGTTGTAGTAATTAGCCTTTGTTATAAACCTCGATTCATCTACTCTCGCTAGGTCCTATTATAAACCCGTCAAGATCATCTTGTAGCCACATTGTACGATCTCTCGATCACCTTATGAATAAAGTCTGAGAGAATCCTCCCCTTTACACACATATCTTTGTCTTTGAGATCAAAACCTGGTAATTCGAGTCGATTACCGAACAAATAAACTCTCTTTTGATCTTTGGAAGTGAGGATGTTGTGGGATCGTGGAAACAATCCTTTGTCGGTTGGTGTGCTAGGCAAGAGGTGCCCACATCATGTAGATTGTCTCCTTACATACCTCTTCTCTAGTCTTCTTCGCCACAGGGAGCGACCAGATTGGCGGTGGGGGGAGGGGGGAGGGGGGTCATCAGTGCGGGAAGATGGGGAATGCAGATTCAACACGCAGTCACCATCGCTAACCTACGGGAAGGAGAATGGATCCACGACCGTTTGCCCTCCTCTCTCATGAACTAAAGCAACCGGTGCACTCCCTCTATGACTGTCATATCAATGTCTACGAGGTCCTGCATGTTGGGAGTAGCCGGGATGATATGGGGTGGCCCGATCTTCTCAGTGAGCTGGGGTAGATGGCGATGTAGATGATGGAGATAACTTGTATGAACCTGAGAACTCTCCGGCTAATCCCTGCTGCCAGATGCAACAGCTCTGAACCCTTTGGGTATTCGCAACTCCACACACTTGCGCACGTAGCCGCTAACCACGAAGCGGTATTGCAATCTACTAATTCCCAGTGGAACAATAGATCACATTCAAACTTGCAATTGGCTAATTCCCAATGGAATAACTAATCACACTCAGATTATAGTAGCAACACACCAGATCGATACGAATTGGTGCTGAATAATTCAGAGGATCGCTTATAGCAGATCTAACTGGAACTAGAGTTTATTTTAACATGGTCTAACCTAATTGTGACGGCTGCTGGAGTATATATGAGGGTTGGGGCGTCCTCCCCTCTAAACAGGCCCAAAAACAGACATAACTTGGCCCAAACTGACCCGGTTTACTCAAACTGATACATACCGACCCATAGATGGGTTCGGCCTACTTGGCACGCAGGCCATATGTCGTGGTGTACCTCAAACTTGTCTTGGCGCGCCACATATCTTTCTTGATTATGCTTGCTCTCCTTATTGCCTCCTAATGCATCTTCCATCTCTCGGTCACCTTCCTCCCTCTCCTCCCGCTGGCGCTAGTCCGATAGATGCCAAATCTAGTCAAATAATAACACCATGATTTAGGTAGTATAAAGCTCTTATAAATCAAAGTATCATGTCCAACTAGGAATGAATTCACCTTGTGATATTTTTCTACGAGGCTCAATATTTCCTTCCAGCTCAAACAAGCAGAATCATCATACTCTATTAATGCGTCGTCATCATCCTCCCTTTCTTCAAGAAAAGCCGTTCGCGGCTTTGGATATGTTGAAAGTGGAATAAACAAAAAGAACAACGTGTACACATAATAGATGTATTTATAACCCATGGTATCAGGTGTGGAAAACACAATGATTATTCCCAAATGACAATATACAAACATGTAACACAACTGGAAATCAGGAAGCAATGACCATTGCAGCAAACAACAATCATAATTGCAAATATAAGTGAAGTTCATATAGTCAGGATCACAAAGAAAAACACGTGTGTATATATTCATATTGTTTAGTATCAACTCTAGTGTTCTCACAGAAGATCTATGATCAAAATTCATGGTAGCCAAATCAACCCAACTCAAAAAATGCAAATCATGAGAAAGTGGATACCACGCTTTAACTGCGCTGCTCTGATATGTATAACAAGTAGATGACCAAACAATAGTGCAATCAGTTTTATGTTCAATATTATACCTAGTATGTAAGAAGCAACTAGACATCAATGCGTGGAACAGAGAACAAAAATATGAAAAATCACATCCAATTCTAGGAAAAACTGAACCAACCAACATAGTTAAAGTTACTTTTGTTGGCTGCACAATATCAACTAGAGCAGAATGTATATTCATACTATCTAGAACATGAGCTACTGTCCCAAAGAAATCAGAAATTCTCACATTGCACACTTGACTAAAAACATTAAGATCGAAATTAGCAAGTCTATCACAAGTAATGCATATGTGATCCACAAGAAAATTTTCATTCATGCTGTATTCACCAATTAGATTGAACGTGAAACGAGGAGAATATGTGCTACAATTCAGACATGAAATTTCAGAAATCCTATCCATAGCACAACTCATATTCATAGGTTCATTTAGCATGATGGAATACACAATATTAGCAGGTGGTATTCGAGCAAGTATTTCCTCATGTGTAATCAGTACCACATGATCAAGATTCAAATTTGGTAAACTATCACATGGTGCTGTAACATTAGTGCAAGGCAAGTCACAAGGAGGCTTCAGTAAAGGAATAGACTCACAATATGTCGCATATGTTGGCTGAAGCTCCAAATCAGTGCCAATGTCATCAACAATCTCCTCAGTTTTAGTAGGTACTAAGATATCCTTCTCAAGTGACAATACCTGATCGTGTGATGTGATACATTGCAAATGTATCTATAATTTTGATGTTCCATGTTTGGTTTTATCTACTTTCTTGTGTTTTGTCCACACTTTGGAATACTTTTCATATGATTTCTTGGACTAACCTATTAACAAGAGCCATAGTGCCAGCTGCCTGTTTTCTGTTGTTTTTGGTTCTAGGAAAATCAGAAAATGAATATTCTCGGAATTGGACGGGACAAAAGCCAAAGTGCCTATTTTTCCGGAAGTCATCAAATGCTAGAATACGAGACGGAGAAGGGCTGAGGGCCGGCCACAACACCTGGCCATGCGGCCAGGCCTGGCCCGTGCCAGGGGGTGGTCTGGCCGACCCCAGCACCCCCACGGCCTCTCCTTCCGCCTATATATTGCCCTCGGGATGAAAACCCTAAGTGCCCGATCAAAAATCCACGAAAGAGTCTGTAACCGCCGTCATCTCCATCCCTAGATCGGGAGGGATCCGAAGCTCTTCCCGGCACCCTGCCGGAGAGGGGAATTCACCCTGGAGGCCTTCTTCATCACCGTGCAAGCCTCCGGTATGATGCGTGAGTAGTTCATCTCTGGACTACGGGTCCATGTAGTAGCTAGATGGCTAGTTCTCCTCCTTTGTGCTTTCATGTCTAGATCTTGTGAGCTCCGTTCATGATCAAGATCATCTATTTGTAATTCTGCATGTTGTGTTTGCGGGGATCTGATGGATATTGAGATGCTATTTTAGATTGATTATTGATTCTATCATGTCTTTGTTATTTGTGATCTTGCATGCTTTCCGTTGTTAGTAGCTATCTTGGCCAAGTAGATGGTAGCAACTCCAAGAGTTAGTATTTATGCTCGATAGTGGGTTCATGCCTCTGGTAATCTAGGGAAGTGACAAAAATCTCTAAGGTACTAGATGTGTTGTTGCTACTAGGGAGAGAACAACAATCCTTTGTTCATAGAACAATCGTATTGTTTACATTACATGCAATTCGTAAAGCAATAATCTTTTCCTTGCAACTTAATACTGGAGGGGGTTCGGATGATAACCTGAAGGTGGATTATTAGTCATAGATGCAGTTGGATGGCGGTCTATGTATAATGTTGTAATGCCCAATCAAGTTCCAAAGGAGTCAAGATGATTAGTATATGCATGTATTGCTTTCTCGATGTTTGTCAATTGCCCCGCTATAATTTGTTCACCCAGCATGTTATCTATCTTAAGGAGAGCCACCTCTAGTGAATTATGGATCTCGGTCCTTTTCTTTACATACAATCTATAAATTGTTTACTGCATTGTGTTTACTTTCTGCAAACTATTACTTCCTTCCATTCGATACGTTTAATACTTTGTTTTTAGCAAAACACGGTGAGATTGACAACCTCATCACAAGTTGGGGACAGAGTTCTGTGGTTGTGTTATGCAGGTCTCCACGTTGCTACTAGCACCGGTAGTGCGCCCTGCCAAGGCTCAGCTAGCAACACCTTTGGGGTGTTTCCTTGCTCCTACTGGTTCGATTAAACCTTGGTTTTATAACAGAGGGAAACTTGCTGATGTGCTCATCATACCTTCCTCTTGGGGTTCCCCAATGAGCTTGTTAATACACGAGCCATCAATCACTTTTCTGGCGCCGTTGTCGGGGAGTCAAGGATATCTTCACAAGGGGAGTGCCTCATAACCAATCTCTTTACTTTGTTATTTTTGTTTTGCTTTGCTATCAAAAACACACAAAAAATAGTTTTACAAGTTTGCTTTATTATTTGAAAACACAAAAAATGACTACTCTTGAAAACACTAAGTTGTGTGACTTCACTAGCACCAACAACAATTATTTTATGAGCACACCCGTTGCTCCACCTTTGCCTGAAGATACTTTCTTTGAGATAAAACCTACTTTACTCAATCTTGTTATGAGAGAATAATTTTCTGGTATTGGTAATGAAGATCGTGTTGCCCATCTAAATAACTTTGTTGAACTTTGTGAGATGCAAAAGCATAGGGATATAGATGGTGATATTATTAAGCTGAAATTGTTTCCTTTCTCTTTGAGAGGAAAAGCTAAAGAATGGTTGAATTCCTTAACTAAGAATAGCATTGATTCTTGGACTAAGTGCAAAGATGCTTTCATTGGAAAATATTATCCTCCTGCTAAGATTGTATCTATGAGAAGTGAAATAATGAAGTTTAAACAACTTGATAATGAACATGTTGCTTGATGACCCACAAGTATAGGGGGTGTATCGCAGTATTTTTGAGGGAAGTGAAACCCAATTTATTGATTTGACACAAGGGGAGCCAAAGAATATTTATAAGCCTTAACAACTGAGTTGTCAATTCAGCTGCACCTGGAAACAATCTTGCTCACAACAGTTTATCAGTAGCAATAGTTTTGTAGTAGGCATAGCAAAGTAACAACAGTAGTAAAGTAAAGAGAGCAGTAACAACAGCAGTAACAGTGGGATTTGAGTGCGGTGGGCATAGGGATGGATGGACGGGCGTTGCATGGACAAGACAATTCATAGAGCAATCAGAACATAGGGCAATTGCAGATAAATAAGATAAAGCATCCAAGTACTAGACAATCCTAAGCATGTATTCCATATATGGTCATACGTGCTCGCAATGAGAACTTGCACAACATCTTTTGTCCTGCCAGCCCGTTTGCAGCGGGGCCTCTAGGGAACTACTGGCAATTAAGGGGCTCCTTTTAATAGAGCACCGGAGCAAAGCATTAACACTCCGTGAACACATGTGATCCTCACATCAAAGCCATTCCCTCCGGTTATCCCGATTTCTGTCTCTTCGGGGCCATTGGTTCCGGAAAACAACGTGTGTACACAACTTGTTGATAAGACCAAAAACAATACTATCATAATGAATCAATAACATGTTCAGATCTGAAATCATGGCACTCGGGCCCTAGTGACAAGCATTAAGCACAACAAGTCGCAACAAAGTCATAAAGCACTAATAAAAGATAATAGGCACCATGCCCTAACAATCTGATGCCATTACATGAACGATCTCATCCAATCCCTACCATCCCCATAGCCTACAGCGGGGGATTACTCACTCATAGATGGGGGAAACATAGATGGTCGATGGAGAAGCGATGGTGATGATGATGGCGATGATATCCTCCAATTCCCCGTCCCGGCAGGGTGCCAGAACGGAGTTTCTGGTGCTGTTTCGTGGAATCTGGTGGTGGCGGCGGAGCGGAACTCCTTCTGGAAAAACGTCGAACCCCCCGAAGTTCTTAGGTCAGAAGGCTCCTTATAGGCGAAGAGAGAGGCCGAGGGGGTGCCTAGGGGGCCCACACCACCCCCTGGCGCGACCTGGCCTGGCCCGCGCCAGCAGGTGGTGTGGCCACCCCTGGCTCTTCTCCGTCTCGTATTCTGGCTCCTGGAGTCTTCGGGTGAAATAGGATTTTTGGCATATTTTCCCGGATTTTTCCTAATAGTTGGTTTTCTGCACAAAAAGTAGACACTAAGGCAATTCTGCTGAAAACAGCATCAGTCTGCATTAGTTGCATCCAAATCACACAAGTTTAGAGGAGAAACGATAGCAAAAGTGTTCGGCAAAGTAGATACGTTTTGAACGTATCAACTCCCCCAAGCTTAGCTTATTGCTTGTCCTCAAGCTATTCCGTTGAAAATTGAGTGCGATAAAAGAACTTTCACGAACACATTTGCTTCATATGATATAAATATTATCAGCAATGTGATCAACTACTTAGACAATTCATAATAAAGAGTATGCAACCAAGTCTACTTAATAGTCATTGCAAGCTATGAAGAGATTCCAACTCAAAAATAATAAGTAGCATGAAGCATAAACGTAAGCAACATTACAATGCTCATAAAAAGGTATGATAGAGTGGTATCTCGCTTGCCTTTGATTATGAATATCAAGGCACCTCTGAAGTTCAAGTCATGACTAGAAGTAAAGATATCAAGGATACAAGCATCAAAGTCATAACACAAATAATCAAGTAGTGAGGCAAACACAAAGAATGACAACTATGCTCTCAAGAAGGTGCTCAAAGAATATGTGGAGACTCAGCTAGTAAAAGAAAAGGTTTTGAATAATTTGAAAGGCTTCCAAATGCTGAAAGTATGGTACTCATTAGCTTTGAGCTCTCATTGCCCCTGCCATAAGCATCTTTAATGTGGTTAAGGTGAAAGTGAGGTCCAATCTGAGTTATATGCTTGACAGACTATAAACTGAAAATCCCAAGTCCCTTGAGTACGAGGGCCGCTCCTCATGCTACTCAACTTTAGTTACCGGTAAGTTATTGTCATCGTAAGTATGTATGTATCATTGAGAACCGCCAACGGGGTACCCCTTGCCCGATGATACGGAAGAATCCCCATATCAAAATGACAAGGCAAGTAGACAATGAGTATCTCAGCAATCTTCTTATTTACCATGGGAAAATGGTGCTTTTTTCTCTCTTTCCTCTTTTCATAAAATTCTTTTTTTTCTTTTTCTCAATAGCTATCTCTCTCTCTCTCTTTTTATAAGAAGAATGCTTCATAGATATCATTATGGTTACGCTGCAGGTTTCCACCATGTCAGCATGGATTAGACCAGCGGCCCTGGCATTTCTCTAACACACATACATAACTCCATGGACTTACAAGCCCCCCTTTTATTTCACACCGACGACATCCGCAAACAAAAGAGCAAGGTATCAACTGGGTATATATTTACAAGTGTTGAAAGCATTCCCCGTGACGGCACGGTTCTGCTAATCCCTGATACATTGCAAATGTATCTATAATTTTTGATGTTCCATGCTTGGTTTTATCCACTTTCTTGTGTTTTGTTCCAATTTTGGAGTACTTTTCATATGATTTCTGGGACTAACCTATTAACAAGAGCCACAGTGCCAGCTGCCTGTTTTCTGCTGTTTTTGGTTCCAGGAAAGTCAGAAAATGAATATTCTCGGAATTGGACGGGACAAAAGCCAAAGTGCCTATTTTTCTGGATGTCATCAAGTGCCAGAATACGAGACGGAGAGGGGCCAGAGGGCGGCCACACCACTGGCCGCATGGCTAGGCCTGGCCCACGCCAGGGGGTGGTGTGGCCAGTCCAGGCACCCCCTCGGCCTCCCCTTCCGACTATAAGATGCCCTCGGGACGTAAACCGTAAGTACCCGATAAAAAATCCACGAGAGAGTCTGTAGCCGCCGTTATCTCCATCCCTAGATCGGGAGGGATCTGAAGCTCTTCCCGGCACCCTGCCAGAGAGGGGAATTCACCCCGAGGCCTTCTTCATCACCATGCAAGCCTCTAGTGTGATGCGTGAGTAGTTCATCCTTGGACTACGGATCCATGTACTAGCTAGATGGCTGGTTCTCCTCCTTTGTGCTTTCATGTCTAGATCTTGTGAGCTCCGTTCATGATCAAGATCATCTATTTGTAATTCTGCATGTTGTGTTTGCGGGGATCCGATGGATATTGAGATGCTATTTCAGATTGATTATTGGTTCTATCATGTCTTTGTTATTTGTGATCTTGCATGCTTTCCGTTGTTAGTAGCTATCTTGGCCAAGTAGATGCTAGCAACTCCAAGAGTTAGTATTTATGCTCGATAGTGGGTTCATGCCTCTGGTAATCTAGGGAAGTGACAGAAAGCTCTAAGGTACTAGATGTGCTGTTGCTACTAGGGAGAAAACAACAATCCTTTGTTCATAGAACAATCGTATTGTTTACTTTACAGGCAGTTCGTAAAGCAATAATCTATTGCTTGCAACTTAATACTGGAGGGGGTTCGGATGATAACCTGAAGGTGGATTATTAGTCATAGAAGCAGTTGGATGGCGGTCTATGTATAATGTTGTAATGCCCAATCAAGTCTCAAAGGAGTCAAGATGATTAGTATATGCATGTATTGCTTTCTCGGTGTTTGTCAATTGCTCCGCTGTAATTTGTTCACCCAACATGTTATCTATCTTAAGGAAAGCCACCTCTAGTGAACTATCGATCCCGGTCCTTTTTCTTTTACATACAATCTACAATCTTTTACTGCTTTGGGTTTACTTTCTGCAAACTTTTACTTCTTTCCATTCGATATGTTTAATCCTTTGTTTTCCGCAAAACACGGTGAGATTGACAACCTCATCGCAAGTTGGGAACAAAGTTCTGTGGTTGTGTTGTGTAGGTCTCCACGTTGCTACTAGCACCGGTAGTGCGCCCTGCCAAAGCTGAGCTAGTAACACCTTTGGGGTGTTTGCTTGCTCCTACTGGTTCGATTAAACCTTGGTTTCATAACTGAGGGAAACTTGCTGCTGTGCTCATCATACCTTCCTCTTGGGGTTCCCAACGAGCTCTACATCAACACCGCACCATCACTTTTCTGGGCGTCGTGCATTGAGCCATCAATCCCCAGCCTATAATTTGCAAGCATATAACTTTCATGGAGAGTTCACAATGGTTTAGGTTTATTAAGTGCAGGAAATAAAGTGTGCCATCAAGTTCGTGAGAGCTTTACTAACTAATTTTCTCATAACAAGCAAACATTTTATTCGGAAGAAAACAAAGCATATTGAATATGCACGGAAGTAGCAAATGATGCTAATAGGTAGGTATGGTGGACACTTTGGAAATAATTGGTTTAGGGAGTTGGGAACTCGAGTAAAACACTCAGTGGAAGTGAAGGCTAGCAATAGTAAGGGAGCGACAAACGAGAGAGCAATAGCTGTCATTATCATGCTTGCAACAAAACAGGACTACTCATGGCCTGAAAGTGATTCAAGATCCTCAAGGCAAAATAATTCATCGAGGCTCAACTGATTATTACAGTCATGTGCATGCGTGAGCATGTGCCAAGTCAATTCAAATGAAACATTCAGAGGAGGATACCACGGTGTCATACCAATTTATGAATAGAGCAATGCAAGCAAACATTCATAAGACATGCTACAAACTATTAGCGAGCTGGAGCTAATCATAAGAAAGCAAGAACTACTAAGCATCCAAAGATAACATACACCCTACATGAACAGACTAAGCATGCTCACAGTGATGAGTATATGTACAAAAAATGAAAACAAATAGAGTTCGTTACCAGCCTCTTACCACGCCTCAAGTTGTCATTAATCCTCTTTATTGCTCTTCACTTGTGTGGCTTGAATTATAATATGAGACCAATATTCCACTGAGGACTGCTGCACCCTGTAGCAAACTCACAAAGCCAAAGAAGAACGACAAATACTTCTGGTGTTTTCAATTTTTAAACAAGAACCAAAAGGGGAAAACAAGCAAAGCAAAATCTTTTTGGGTTTTTCGAATAGTTCAAACAAAGAAAAAAGGGAAAAACAAACCAAGGCAAAAAGAAGAAGCAAACCAAAGAGAAACAACAGAAATATTTTTGGTCTTTTTGTGTTTTAGGAAGCAAAAGAAAAGAAAAACGAAAACTAAATAGAGAACGAAAACATGAATATACAAAGTACCGACTCAACATGATATGGAGATGAGTGCGGTGTCGGCGTACCTCCCCCCAAGCTGGCCAGGATGAAGTGTCACCTTGGTACGATGAAGAGGTCCCCTCATCCTGGTGCGAGCTCGAGTACGTCCCTCCGTAATGCGCAGAGTAATCATAGGAAGCTGCTCGTCCACCTCCTCCTTGGAGCGCGACCACGGTCTTCTGTGAACGCTAAACAAAGCAGGCTGCGGCAAAAGGATCTCCCTTTCATCCCCGTCAGTGAAAAGCATCCTATATACTAGACTGTTCAAATCAGAAGTAATAGTGACAAAGTGATGAGTTTTCATAGCCACAAGGTCAAGCCTTTGTGGTGCCAGCATAGCATCATAGGGATCCACTGAAAGACTTAATGCATTGACTATACGCGAGGCAATGATGCCCCCATAGATAGGCCCCCTAGCAGCTAGGCGGCGAGCAATAAGCGAACCAAGATTGTACCGAGTATCATTGTTAAGCGCAGCAGCAAGGAATGCTAAATGATAGTTGGAGATATTACTTGTTTTCTCCCTACCAAGTACACTAGTAGCAAGATAATATGCAAAGTATCTAAGAGCAGGGAGTTGGATATTTCTTATCTTTCCGTGCTGCGCCACGCGGTCATCATCATTGGTCACCCCTCGGTAAAGCTCCAATAGATCAGCGGATCGCCCTTGAATTTTCTTCACGGTCCCTGTCATGCGTACACCTACAATACTGCAAAATCTCTCCAAAGGCATGGTGAAGGGAAGATTATAGATTTTAAAAGAGACAGTCGACTGATAGGATGTGTTAGTAAACGTGAAGCTCTCAACAATTTTTTTGGTGAGCATAGCGTATTACGCACTCTCGTCTTGCATATATGAGGTCAAACCAACCCTCTAAATCAGTAGCAAGAAATCATCAAGAATACCTGCAGCTTGTAAGAAAGTAAAACAAGGAAAAGAGGATGGTGAGCATCCCCATCATCCCTTTCACTACCAATACGAGTTACAATGAGATATTCGTTGTATGATGGCCTAGCTTGAGAGGCTGTTCTTGAGGGCCTCGACCTCCTAGGTGCATCACTCTCAAATATCTCTCCAATAGTATGGTTGTTCATGCCTGGTATTCTCAAATTTAAACACCTATTAAACAAGTGATTGCAAAGTAAATATAATGAAGGATTCTACTCATAGGGACTTGCAAGAGGCCTAAACATGCATTAAAACTATATCTCTAAGCATCAAACAAGCTTACAAGCTCTCATAACCAGTCACCTACAGCAGCAAAATACTCAAGATATAATCCACTAAACACAAATCTACTTGGACAAGGGGAGGAGTCACATACCAGGGAACAAATGCTCCAAATTTCAGCAAGAAAGAAGGGCTGAGCAAGGAGATCGAAAAAATCGAGAGCAAGCATAGCAAGAACATGATTTTGAGCAATAAACTGGAGCTTACTCGGGAGAGAGAAGAAAGTAGTAGGTGAGAGAGTTAGTGGGGGGCCAGGGGTGGCCCACACCAGGGCTGGCCGCGCCAAAATGTGGTGTGCCTACCTGGTGGCCCCCCTGGTACCTCCCAGGTACTCCTCTGCCCCTTTTTTCACGTAAAAATTTAATATGAATTTTCTAGAATTTTTCGAGACACTTTATTTTTGGGCATTTTAAAGAAATAGAAGAATGATTTTTCTGACAGACAGATTTTTTTTCTTTTCCAAACATGATGCAAGGACAAAACAAGGCTAGAACTACAGAAGTTCTAAGACACTCTAACATGCAAGCAACTAACAACAAAAAGAAAACTAAACGAAAGCAAAAACTAAAATGCAAAGGGTAGAAATAAACGGAGATAATCATAATGAAAACATTGTTTTGTTCAATGGAATCCTTTTGTTAACAAGGTTGATCAAGTCTTGCTACCAAAACAATTGCATATGAGACAAAACTTTGTATTCCACTAATGATTATGTTACCTCAACCTTGATAGCAATGGTCCCAATCATAATAGTTTCAAATTTTTCTCTTGGTATGGGACAATATATTTCTCCAACTTGAATGCCTTCAACATGTTCAATTGAATTCAAACCATAAGTCCTTTCAATCTTCTTGGGGAAATAGACAGTATGTTCCTTATCATTAACATTGAAGGTCACCTTTCCTTGATTACAATTAATAACAGCTCCTGTAGTATTAAGAAAAGGTCTTCCAAGAATAATAGACATATTATCATCTTCAGGCATTTCAAGCACAACAAAATCAGTTAATATCAAGCAATTGTGAGCCACCTGAACAGGCACATCCTCACATATACCCACAGGAATAGTGGAAGATTTATCAGCCATTTGCAAAGGTATATCAGTTGGTATTAATTTTCAAGTTGAAGCCTCTTATATAGAGAGAGAAAGGCATAACACTAACGCCAGCTCCCAAATCACACAAAGCAGTTCTAACATAACAGTTCTTAATAGAGCAAGGGATAGTTGGAATCCCTGGGTCTCCAAGTTTCTTAGGAACCTTACCATTGAAGGATAATTAGCAAGCAAAGTAGAAATTTCTTCATTAGGGATCTTCCTTTTATTCAAGACAATATCCTTCATATACTTTGAGTAAGGAGGCAATTTAATAGCATCAGTCAAAGGAATTTGCAAGAATAAAGGTTTCATCCACTCACAAGTCTTATTATAATGTTCATCCTCCTTTGACTTGTGTTTCTTATCAGGGAAAGGCATAGGTTTTTGGACCCAAGGTTCTCTTTCACTACCATGTTTCTTAGCAATAAAATCTTCTTTGGTGTATTTAGTATTATTAGTGTGGTTTTCAGGTTCTTCTTCAACTTTTTCTTCATTAGGAACTTCATTTTCTTCATTACCACTTTCAGTATCAGCATCAGAGATAGATATACTATTAGGATCTATAGCAGGTTCAGAGGGTTCTACAACAGTTTTATGTTTCTTTTTCCTTTTCTTACGAGTAGAACCACTATTTTCAGCTTGTTGAGAATCCTGCTCAATTCTTTTGGGATGCCCCTCAGGATATAGAGGATCCTGGGTAGCAGCTCCACTTCTAGTTCTAATTTCATAAGCATGTTTTTCTTTAGCAGCATTAACTAGCAAGTCGTTTTGCACTTTAACGAGTTGATCTATTTGAGTTTGAACCATTTGAACATGTTTAACAATCATTTTAACATCATTAGAGGTTCTTTCCACAATATCTTTCAACTCAACAATAGCTCTAGTGTTTTCCCTTAGATGATTTTGCACCCTTTTATTAAAGTTTATCTTGCTTAACAATAAAGATATTGAATTCTTCTAAGCATTGATCAGGAGGTTTAGAGTAAGGGATATCACCTTCATCAAAGTGTTGGAGAGAGTGTACCTCAATAGTGGATGAGTAGGGAATAGGTTTACATAATTCTTCTATCGGAGGTAAATTCTTGACATCTGCAGCTTTAATTCCCTTCTCCTTAAGACATTTTCTAGCTTCCTTCATCACTTCATCATTTAATTCAATAACTCCCCTCTTCTTTGATGTTGGAATAGGCACCGAAATAGATGGTTCAGGTACAATTACTTCAGGTATAGCTTGTTTAGGAGGAGTCCAATCTTCATAATTCTTGCTTATTTTAGCCATTAATTACTCAGCTTCCTTAGGAGTCCTATTCCTGAAAACACAATCAGCACAACTATCTAGGTATGTCCTAGATTCTTCAGTTAGTCCATTGTAAAATATATCAAGAAGCTCATTCTTAGGTAATGGACTTCCAGCCTGTGCATGAATCAAAGCACAAAACCTTGCCCAAGATTCGGGCAATACCTCTTTTTCTCCCTGTTTAAAATCAAAAAGTTCCCGCAAAATAACATGTCTAGCACTAGGAGCAAAATATTTCTGCGGGAAAGTAATAATCAAGCACTCAGGGCTATGAATTGATCCAGGAGGTAAATTACTAAACCAAGTTTTAGCTTCTCCTTTAAGTGAAAAGGGGAAAATCTTAGCAACAAAGTAAGTACGCATCTTAACATCATCAGAAAACAAGCCACTCATGGTAGAAAGTTCATTCATATGTGCTACCGCACTTTCATTCTTAGTCCCACAAAAAGGTTCATTCTCGACAATATCTATGTAAGATAGATCGAGAGAGAAATCATAATCTTCATCTACAATGTTGGGAGAAGCAGCAAACTTAGCAACAGAAGATAATTTGGGTCTAATAGTACGCCTTTCAAGGAGACTCTTAGCAGCGCTCTTATCATGGATGTTTTTACATTCTCTAATAAATTCATCGGTCATCTCAACATAACCATCTTCAATATCATAACTCTCACTAGACTCGGGTGAACTAACAGGTGTGGTAGTGTCTTCATTAGGAGTTTCGGTATTTCCAGCTATAGTTCTAGCAATCATAGCATCTAGGAAAGGACCTAATGAACCACTCTTATCAAGCACAGTAGAGGCAGCATCATAAGCATCAGAAGTTTCAGATTCAGCAGTAGTAGCAGTGTGTGTAACATGTGTATGTGGTGGTGTAACGAGCTTACTTATAATAGATGGTGAATCAAGAGCAGCAAAGGTGTTCAGAACCGTACCTCTTGTAGTGGATGGTAAAATAGGAAACTTGCCATCACGAGACTTACCCATGATAGATGGATAGCAGCGAACAATAGAGAATCCAAGTGAACTTGATAAATAAAGCTATGCTCCCCGGCAACGGTGCCAGAAAATAGTCTTGATGACCCACAAGTATAGGGGGTGTATCGCAGTATTTTCGAGGGAAGTGAAACCCAATTTATTGATTCAACACAAGGGGAGCCAAAGAATATTTATAAGCCTTAACAACTGAGTTGTCAATTCAGCTGCACCTGGAAACAATCTTGCTCACAGCAGTTTATCAGTAGCAACAGTTTTGTAGTAGGAATAGCAAAGTAACAACAGTAGTAAAGTAAAGACAGCAGTAACAATAGCAGTAACAGTGGGATTCGAGTGCGGTATGCATAGGGATGGATGGACGGGCGTTGCATGGACAAGACAATTCACATAGCAATCAGAACATAGGGCAATTGCAGATAAATAAGATAAAGCATCCAAGTACTAGACAATCCTAGGCATGTGTTCCATATATAGTCATACGTGCTCGCAATGAGAACTTGCACAACATCTTTTGTCCTGCCAGCCCGTTTTTAGTGGGGCCTCTAGGGAACTACTGGAAATTAAGGTGCTCCTTTTAATACAGCACCGGAGCAAAGCATTAACACTCCATGAACACATGTGATCCTCACATCAAAGCCATTCCCTCCGGTTATCCCGATTTCTGTCACTTCAGGACCATTGGTTCCGGACAACAACGTGTGTACACAACTTGTAGATAAGACCAAAAACAATACTATCATAATGAATCAATAACATGTTCAGATCTGAAATCATGGCACTCGGGCCCTAGTGACAAGCATTAAGCACAACAAGTCGCAACAAAGTCATAAAGCACTAATAAAAGATACTAGGCACCATGCCCTAATAATCTGATGCCATTACATGAATGATCTCATCCAATCCCTACCATCCCCATAGCCTACAGCGGGGGATTACTCACTCATAGATGTGGGAAACATGGATGGTCGATGGAGAAGCGATGGTGATGATGATGGCGATGATCTCCTCTAATTCCCCATCCCGGCAGGGTGCCAGAATGGAGTTTCTGGTGCTGCTTTGTAGAATCTGGTGGTGGCGGCGGAGCAGAACTCCTTCTGGAAAAACGTCGAACCCCTCGAAGTTTTTAGGTCAGAAGGCTCCTTATAGGCGAAGAGAGAGGCCGAGGGGTGCCTGGGGGGCCCACACACCCCCTGGCGCGGCCTGGCCCACGCCAGCAGGTGGTGTGGCCACCCCTGGCTCTTCTCCGTCTCGTATTCTGGCTCCTGGAGTCTTCGGGTGAAATAGGATTTTTGGCATATTTTCCCGGATTTCCTGATAGTTGGTTTTCTGCACAAAAAGTAGACACCAAGGCAATTCTGCTGAAAACAGCGTCAGTCCGCCTTAGTTGCATCCAAATCACACAAGTTTAGAGGAGAAATGATAGTAAAAGTGTTCGGAAAAGTAGATACGTTTTGGACGTATCATTGCTCAAGCTTGGGAAAGAATAAATCTTTGGTAAAGAATTGTCCCACTCATGGACTGACTGCTTGGATGATCATCCAAACTTTTTATGCAGGATTGAACTATTCTTCAAGGAAACTATTGGATTCTACTACTGGAAGTACCTTTATGACCATCACTTTCGGTGCTGCAACAAAAATTTTGGACGATATGATGGTTAATTATTCTGAATGGCATACTGAGAGAACTCCACAAGGTAGGAAGGTAAATTCTGTTGAGGAAACCTCCTCCTTTAGTGATAAGATTGATATTATTATGTCTATGCTTGTGAATGGGAAAGCCCATATTGATCCAAATAATGTTCCTTTAGCCTCTTTGGTTGCTCAAGAAGAGCAAGTTGATGTGAACTTCATAAGGAACAACAACTTTGGCAATAATGCTTATAGGAACAATTTTGGTAACAACAATTATAAGCCATATCGTCCTAACAATGGTAATGCTTATGGAAGTTCCTACAATAATAATACGAGTGCTCCCTCTAAACTTGAAGTTATGCTTAAAGATTTTATTAGTAAACAAACTGCTTTCAATAAAACTATTGAGGAAAAACTCTCCAATGCTGAAAGAAATATAACATCTTTGGCTGAAGCTCAAATTTCTTTGAATAAAATGGCTGCTAAACCGTAAACTAATGATAATCCCTTTGCATCTACTAATGCTATACAAGTAAGAATTGATGAAAATGTTAGACTAATAGATGAATTACATGTTAAGTGGGAAAGAGAAGATGAAATTGCTAGAAACATTAGTGTTTCTACTATCACCACCACTAGTGTTGAGGCTAGTAATAGTTCTACTACTTTAAATGATAATTATGATTTTGATCTTGATGGTTGCAACATCTCTGAAGTTATTAAGTTCCTACAAAAGTTTGCTAAAAGTCCTAATGCAAGTGCTATGAACATGGCCTTTACAAAACGCATTACTAATGCTCTCAGAAAGATTAAAGAAGAAAAGAGGAAACATAAAGCTTCTATTCCAATAAAACAAGAAGATGGTTGGGAATCCATCATTAATATGAAAGTGAATGACTTTGATTTCAAAGCTTTATGTGATCTTGATAGTAGTGTTTCTATTATGCCTAGAAGGATTTATGATATGCTTGATTTGCCTCCACTTGAAGATTGTTATTTGAATGTCCCACTTGATGATAATGCTAAAAAGAAACTCATGGGGAGTCTTAATGATGTTCTTATTATGGTTAACAATGCCTATGTCCACGTTGATTTCTATGTTTTGGATGTTGAATACAATGCTTCTTGTCTTATTACTTTGGGAAGACCTTTTCTTAGAACTGTTGGTGCCATTATTGATATGAAAGAAGGCACCATTAAATATGAACCCCCACTCAAGAAAGGTATAGAACACTTACCTGAGAATAGAGAGAAGATTTCTTTTGCTTCTCCTATGAAAACAAAATTTGGTCTTAATGCTTCTTCATTTGAGAACACTTGATTCTTTCTTGCTTCTTATGCCTAACTTAAAGGCGTTAAAGAAAAGTACTTATTGGGAGATAACCCAAAAGTTTTAGATGAGTCTTGGAAGTTATTAACTCAGTAATAACCTCTCCTTACCCTTTTTATTTGCTTTTTCTGCCAAGAATAACCAATATTGAGAGAGAAGAAATGATTGGGAAAGTTGCTGTCCCGAAACAGATTTTTGTGCTTCACCGTAAAAATTCGTGTAAAATCTCTGAACGTCTTTTTGAGGCGTGATTTTTTGTGCTTCTGCCCCAGCTTGTTATATAACTTTGGTTAGTTCAACACTTTTTTATTTGAGAAACAGAAGGTCTTCTAAAAAATTTGGCTATACCTGCTGGTCTGTTTTGACAGATTTCAGCCATTTTCGGCATTGTCTTCTTGTTGGTTCCTTTTTGAGTTCTTTTGGGGAATTGAGATTTTTTAGGGAACTACTAAAGTAGCTAGTGTTCTAATGGAAGTTTATTTGGTGTTGGAACTGAACCTTAAGACCTATTATCTAGAGTGCACTAATGTTGCTAATAAAGATTGTGTGAGGTTTTGTATGAAGAAAAATTGCAGGTGTATGGAAGGAATGAGTAATGAGATGAAGGATGGACTAAAGCTCAAGCTTGGGGATGACATGTGTGTCACCCCAAGAAATATCCAAGAAGTACAAGCGCCAAATCTTGGGGATGCCCAAGGCATCCCCTCTTCATCAATAAAAATCTCAGGTTTCTTCCAAACGCTTCATTTTTATTGTTTCATGCACAGTTGTGTTGTTCTTGGAGCGTCTTCTTTTTCGTTTTCGTTTTGGTTTTCATTTGCTTTTGTTTTATTAGTTTTCTGAATAAATTGGTTGGACCCCCTCTTTCATACATTGGTTTGCAAATAGTTTGGTTTGGTTTGGAAAAGAGTAGGAAAGTTCATGCTTATGTGGTAAAAAGAGCTCGTTTTTGACTGTGGCCTATGCTTTGTCATGCCATGATTGATATTGTTTTGGCTTTATGCTTAGTATTCTTTGCTGTAGCATGACTTTTTATAAATAATTGAGATTGCTTAATGTTCCTTGGATGAATCATGCGTTATTTTAGCATATTAAAGCATAGTATAGTGGTATTCTCCTTTGATGCTTTATTTGGGTTGACTTGGCGCATGCTCACACCATGTTGTGACTATTCCAAGTAACCATAGCCTTTATGATCCTTTAGTTTTCAACTTGTAGTATCACTTTATGCTTTGATCAATGATGTTTTGTCGCTCTGCATGATTATGGCCACTATTGCTCTCTTAGTTTGTCGCTCCGAGTATTTTGCTAGCCTCCACAACCAAGTATGAGTTCCACTCATGCATCCAACCCCCTAAACCAAGTTATTCCCAAGAGTCCACCATACCTACCTACTAGCTTATGATATTCCAAGTATATTCATGCTTTTGTTTACCTTCCAGATTAAACTTGTTATGAGAAAACTAGTGATTAAAGCTCTCACAAACTTGATGGCACACTTTACTTTTCTTGCCCTTAATAAACTTGAACCATTGTATCGTCTATGTTGTATATGCTTGCACTTATTTGTTGGAAATTAGCAGAACCATGCTTTCATGGGGAACGCTTTTAACATTGCACTTGGTACTTGTACCTAGTTGATATCATGCTCTTTTGTATATGGATGTCGTCGGTGTGAAATGAAAGGGGAGCTTGTAAGTCCATGGAGTTATGTATATGTGTTAGAGAAACGCCTGGGCCGCTGGTCTAATCCATGCTGACATGGTGGAAACCTGTAGCGTAACCATAATGAGCTGTCTATGAAGCATTCTTCTTATAAAAAAAAGAGTCCTATTGAGAAAAAAAAAGAGAAAGAAAAAAAGAGATTACGAAAGGAGGAAAGAGAGAAAAAAGCACCATATTCCCATAGTAAATAAGAAGATTGTTGAGATGCTCGTTGTCTGCTTGCCTTATCATTTTGATATGGGGATTCTTCCGTATCATCGGGCAAGGGGTACCCCGTTGGCGGTTCTCTATGATACACATGTACTTACGATGACAAGAACTTACCGGTGACTAAACTTGAGTAGCATGAGGAGCGGCCCTCGTATACAAGGGACATAAGATTTCTAACTTATACTTCGTCAAGCATGTACACCGTAGTTTGTTCACTTTAACCTTAATCACTTCAAGATTCTTATGATAGGGGCAATGAGAGCTGAAAGCTATAAGTACCATAATTTTTGGAAGCTCTTTATGAAACTTGAATCCCTACTTCCTTTTATGAAGGCCCTTCTTCCACCATTACATTGAGTCTCCACCTTCTATCTTTATGCACCTACTTTGAGAGCATAGTGGCCATTCTTAGTTCTATGTGCATTGTCCCAAGACTAGTTGATTGATGCATATCTTGATATTGCTTGTTTTAAACTATTTGTATCTAGTCACTCTTATGAAATTTGAAGGTGTCCTATGCATTTATATGTGCTACTCTATGAGGCACAAGCTGAATACTATTATGCTATGTTTTCTTTATGTGAAACAAACAAATGTCTTGCAAAGCATTGTTATTCATGAATCTTTTGTTTGTGCCTTTTCAGGTTACAACATAGTTTCTTTGTCTTATTGCTAGAACTTTTTCTTTCATGTTATGATTGTAGTACTATGATCCCAGCTTCGAATGTTTTACAAATACTTTGATCAAATCTTTGATGGTGCATGTCACCTCAAAAATTATTCTTTCTTTTTATCACTTACCTACTCGAGGACGAGCAGGAGTTAAGCTTGGGGATGTTGATACATTGCAAATGTATCTATAATTTTTGATGTTCCATGCTTGGTTTTATCCACTTTCTTGTGTTTTGTCCACACTTTGGAGTACTTTTCATATGATTTCTTGGACAAACCTATTAACAAGTGCCACAGTGCCAGCTGCCTGTTTTCTGCTGTTTTTGGTTCCAGGAAAGTCAGAAAATGAATATTCTCGGAATTGGACGGGACAAAAGCCAAAGTGCCTATTTTTCTGGAAGTCATCAGATGCCAGAATACGAGACGGAGAAGGGATGGGGGCTGGCCACACCACCTGGCCGTGCGGCCAGGCCTGGCCCGCGCCAGGGGGTGGTCTGGCCGACCCCAGCACCCCCTCGGCCTCTCCTTCCGCCTATATATTGCCCTCGGGACGAAAACCCTAAGGACCCGATCAAAATTCCACGAAATAGTCTGTAGCCGCTGTCATCTCCATCCCTAGATCGGGAGGGATCTGAAGCTCTTCCCGGCACCCTGCCGGAGAGGGGAATTCACCCTAGAGGCCTTCTTCATCATCATGCAAGCCTCCGGTGTGATGCGTGAGTAGTTCATCTCTGGACTACGGGTCCATGTAGTAGCTAGATGGTTGGTTCTCCTTTGTGCTATCATGTCTAGATCTTGTGAGCTCCGTTCATGATCAAGATCATCTATTTGTAATTCTGCATGTTGTGTTTGCGGGGATCCGATGGATATTGAAATGCTATTTTAGATTGATTATTGATTCTATCATGTCTTTGCTATTTGTGATCTTGCATGCTTTCCGTTGTTAGTAGCTATCTTGGCCAAGTAGATGCTAGCAACTCCAAGAGTTAGTATTTATGCTCGATAGTGGGTTCATGCCTCTGGTAATCTAGGGAAGTGATAGAAATCTCTAAGGTACTAGATGTGTTGTTGCTACTAGGGAGAAAACAACAATCCTTTGTTCATAGAACAATCGTATTGTTTACATCACACGCAATTTGTAAAGCAATAATCTGTTGCTTGCAACTTAATACTGGAGGGGGTTCAGATGATAACCTGAAGGTGGATTATTAGTCATAGAAGCAGTTGGATGGCGGTCTATGTATAATGTTGTAATACCCAATTAAGTTCCAAAGGAGTCAAGATGATTAGTATATGCATGTATTACTTTCTCGATGTTTGTCAATTGCCCCGCTGTAATTTGTTCACCCAGCATGTTATCTATCTTAAGGAGAGCCACCTCCAGTGAACTATGGATTCCGGTCCTTTTCTTTACATACAATCTATAAACTGTTTACTGCTTTGTGTTTACTTTCTGCAGACTATTACTTCCTTCCATTCGATACGTTTAATCCTTTGTTTTCAGCAAAACATGGTGAGATTGACAACCTCATTGCAAGTTGGGGACAGAGTTCTGTGGTTGTGTTGTGCAGATCTCCACGTTGCTACTAGCACTGGTAGTGCGCCCTGCCAAGGCTCAGCTAGCAACACCTTTGGGGTGTTTCCTTGCTCCTACTGGTTTGATTAAACCTTGGTTTCATAACTGAGGGAAACTTGCTGCTGTGCTCATCATACCTTCCTCTTGGGGTTCCCGAACGAGCTTGTTAATACACGAGCCATCACCAATCAAGTTCCAAAGGAGTCAAGATGATTAGTATATGCATGTATTGCTTTCTCGGTGTTTGTCAATTGCCCCGCTGTAATTTGTTCACCCAGCATGTTATCTATCTTAAGGAGAGCCACCTCTAGTGAACTATGGATCCCGATCCTTTCTTTTACATACAATCTACAAATTGTTTACTGCTTTGTATTTACTTTCTGCAAACTATTACTTTCTTCCATTCGATACGTTTAATCCTTTGTTTTCAGCAAAACCGGTGAGATTGACAACCTCATCGCAAGTTGGGGACAGAGTTCTGTGGTTGTGTTGTGCAGGTCTCCATGTTGCTACTAGCACCGGTAGTGCGCCCTGCCAAGGCTCAGCTAGCAACACCTTTGGGGTGTTTCCTTGCTCCTACTGGTTCGATTAAACCTTGACTTCATAACTAAGGGAAACTCCGTTGCTATTGTCGCTCGTCATCGCCAACTCCCTAGTTGGGAGGTCCTAATTGATGGAGGCTGCTCCCGCGCCATCATTACGGCGAACACCCTGAACCGGATCCCAAATTCCCCGAGGCCTGGTGCGCCCCGTGGTGAATAAAATAGTAGGGATAATTCCTAGAAGCACCGACACTCCACTCAGGCGAATCACGCTGTCGGTGATGTCCGAAGCGGGGGACAACTTTTGAACATATATGTGCTCATTAGAGGTCTTGGATATGAACATGCCATACAATGCCATCATGGGGAGACCTCAACTCGCCCAGTTCTATGCTATACCCCACGAGTCCTATCGGTTTCTTAAGCTCTCAGGACCGGCGGGAGTAACCAATGTCCAAGGAGAGGCATGTCGCAATGACCCTTACGATGCAAGGAGGTCTAGCATGGCCTTCTAACCATGGATTGCACCTGTCTTAGCTGAGAAGCACAAGCCGACTGTACCAAAGAAGGATTGTGGTTCTACCCAAGCATCAAGGTCAAGCCCAGTCGTCCCAGCTAGTGGAGCAAGGTTGGGCAGTCCAGTTACATGAGGATGATTTGTCCTCATCGGGCCAAGTCTCGACCATGATGTTAAAAGTGCACTTATCACCTTTCTATGAAACAACACTGACATCTTCGCCTGGGATAGCTCGAACGTTCTAGCTAGGCATCCCGTGAGAGCTCACGAAACACAATATCAAGGTTGACTCATTGGCGCAGCTAGTGCGGAAGAAGTTGAGGAGGTTCACGCTAGAACAGGAGGAGTTTATAAAGGAAAAGGTAGAGTAAATACTTGCTAAGGGAAGATCATTACCCAATGTGGGTGGATAACCCCGTCATACCCCCTAAGAAAGGAGGAGGACAGCGAATGTGTGTGGATTTCACTAGCCTAAAAAATGTCTGCCCTAAGGATTCTTTTCCCTTCCACAGATAGATCAAATCATCGACTCCACTACTAGGAGTAAACTAATGTGTCTCCTGGACGCACTCTAGTTACCATCAGATTCACATGAGTAGGTAGGACATCGCTTGTACAGAGTTTATCACCCACTACGGCGTACTGCTACAAGAAAATACCCTTTGGACTCAAGAACGTGGGAGCATTGTATCAACACACGATGCATGATGCCTTCTCGGACCAGGTCAGAAGAAACATGAGAGGTTATAGTGACGACCTTGTCAACAAGTCTAAGGAAATGGAAGACCTTATACCAGACCTCGAGCAGAACTTTCAGGACCTCTACAGATACTGGATCATGCTGAACCCCACCAAATGTGTGATCATCTCACACCGCGGGATTGAGGCAAACCAAAATAAGGTTGGTGCGATCCAGCGAATGGAATCACCCTAGGATAAGAAGTAACCCGAAGTTCACCTGTTAAATCGGTTTATATCAAATGATCTACTAAAGGGGATGCCCGGTTCATTTAATGAAGCGGCTCATGGAGGAAGATGAAGACGTCGAGGTTCCCATTATCAAGTATCCACAAGATCCTAGTCAAATCGTAGACAAAGCGGTTAGGCATCTAGCATTCAAGTATACCATGATTAACGATCAATTATACCGTTGGACAGTTGATAGTCATCTGCTAAAGTGCTTGTCCAAAGATCAAGCTGCGGTCGGCATGGGAGAGGTACATGACGGTTTATGTGGAACACATCAATCGGCTTATAATATGAAGTGCACGCTCCGGTGTGCTGGATTCTACTGACCGACAATGATGAACGATTGCTTCAAATAATACAAGATATGCAAGACCTGTCACAAATTTGGTAATATTCAATTGGTGTTGTCTTCTATGCTTAACCCTATTATCAAGGCATAGCCTTTCATAGGATGGACACTAGATTTTAACGGCATGATCTATCCACGATCATTAAAGGGGCATATGTTTGTCCTGTTAGTCACTAATTATTTTACCAAATGGTTCGAAGCAATAACCTCAAGAAGACGACCCATGAGGAGGTGATACAGTTTATCACTGAACAAATTGTTCACCGCTTCAGCATACCTTAGACTCTTACAACTGATCAAGATACATCCTTCGTGGTGGAGGACGTACAATTTTTTTCCAAATCATACGGGATCAAGATGCTCAATCATCTCGTTACTACACTATGAGGACCGGAACTTAACTTCCAGACCCCCTGTGTTTATTCGTCAATCCCAAGATCAATGTTGATGGCACAGCGAAACATAAATCATTGCAGACGTAGAAAAGTAATTTATTACAAAGTCTAGATAATAATATAGTGAAATGTCTAGTGACATTTATTATATCCAGAAAACATAGCGGAAATATAAAACGCGTAGAGATTCTATCTCAGTCACAGACAGTCGATGTAGTCCACGAGGCCTCATTCATCAGGATAGTATTCATAGTCATATCTTTCTCTATAGTACTCTGAAGTATCACAAAAGAATTTCCATGAGTACATGACGTACTCAACACACCCCTTATGCAAAACCTATAGTATCTACATGTGGCTTCAAGGAAGGTTGTATGGTTCTTTTGCATAAAGCCAATTTTGTTTGCAATAAGATAATAGTTTTGATAAAAGCGATTTCAGACGAAAACATGTTTATCATCAATGTGGTATTTCTCAATAGTGTGATTATCCACGACAACTCACACAGTTCATAGATTAAAGGATAAGGATATGAGCAAAGAGGGAAGTAGCAAGATAGGTTCCCGTATGTCAAGAAAGATCCATGTGTCCTCCATAACCATGGACACTGCTATTCAAATAGCTTAAACTCTGCAGAGGTTGTACACTTTCCCACACTACACAATCTCAGCTTGACGCTCACCAGCCATCGCTGGTTTAATACACACCAATTGGTGTACCGGAAGAGGGATTGTGACAGAGCCTTTTAGCTAGATCCCCAAAGATGTGACATGCCCACCGGATATGGCACACGGAACTGGGAGTACGTCCCCAAACCGGTCACCCCATTTGTGCCGAAGGCTCCCCCACAGGCAGACACCTCATCAGCAGTACGGCAATATCGACACCTAAGGCTGACTAATTTACTTGACCAAGCCAGTGCGCATTATAGCATGTGGTTATAGGTTTGGTCACAATCTTCAAATCCAAGACTTATTAGGCACTCATGTGGCACGGACGAAGGATTGCCCCCTCCAACTAGTGAAGGGCAGCCAATCGCTCCTTCCTTTTATCCAGTTGTCGCCCGCGCAAGTGTTTAGACGATCAGTTTTACCTAGAGTAGAATAGAGTAGAGAAAGCAACAGCAGATAGCTCGTCAAGTTTCAAAAGGGGTGTATGTGACCCGAGGGTCATACAGTTCCTCTGAAGAGGAAAGATCAGGGATCCTAAATATTATTGAGCATGACTAAGCAAATCTACTCTAATAGGATTACTATATAATATCTACTCAGGGTACTGTATGGCAACGGGTAGATCAAGATATGTGTGTGACAAAATAGCATATATTTGTAAAATAATAAAATAGATGCACTTTATAAAATTGGGATAAGACATGATAAGGGGCACAACTTCGTTGTCGTGAAAGTGTTCTTCCTTGTAATCTTGATCCTGCTCGAACCCATCACTCTCTACTCGTATAACGATGAAACACACATAAATACACATTTCAAATAACCATAAATAAGATTCAAATAGAAAGATCCAAATAGGCTTGCAAGGTTTAGACTGTTCGGTATATTGATCGGTCTACCATTGTCGGCTAATAGTACGTTCTCAACTAATAGTTGAATTTTAGTAAAATAATATGTTTATTTGAAATATTCACGTCCCATAAATAAAATACGACATGCACGAATAGACTATATTCTAGCTAGTCATACAGATCATGCAAAACAAAATCAAAGAAAAAGAATCTTTTGTAACTGTACGCATGCCACATGAATAATCTAGCATTTGGAAGAATTGTGTACATGCGATACCGAACACTTCTAGGATTCAGGTAGTAGCATGGTAATAAGAAACAATTGCCAGGGTAATATAAACTAAGAACTACATATTAAAAAAACAACCAGCCTGATACGCAACATGCTAACAAAATAAAAACTCATACAATCCTAGTCTATAGGCATGAGAAGCACACGATATGCTCCAGTGATCATAATCAAACTAGATAATTCACGTAGAAGAAAAGGTACTCCTGATACAGTAATTAAATCTTATAAATCCAACAGTTAGTCATATAACTAAATACCGCATAATTAACAAGGAACTACTGCTACAAATAAATATAATACGCACTAGCAAAAACCAATCTATCGATCTTAAAGATGCATGGTAGTTTAAACTAGGCAAACATGAATTTTCTAAATAGCTAGCCAGTAGCTTTGACAAACAACTCCACGGCATGACAGTACGTGCATAACTATACACCAATTCAAACCTCTTATCATAAAAGTTTAATAAACCTCAAATATATTCTCATATAACAACACTACCGGGTTCCTAGAGGTCTTTGGCATGATTTCTAAGTTGGAACCAAGATCACTTGCCGTGTGCATGGTAGGATAACATGACGATGCCACCGAGTGGCATTCGGTTCACCGGTGACACGGTCAACTAGAAAGATACGACAAGAAATCATGTCTAGGAGGTAGGCATATGTGCGGATAGGGTGTGGGTGCTAGAATTTGTGCCGGAGCTCACCGAGTACGACATGATCGTCAGAGAAAGTTGATGAACTGAGATGAAACGGCGGTGGAGTATCGAAAAGTGAACAAATAAGAAGCAAATTGGTACTTTAAAAGCAGATTCAAATAACAATACTAAATTGTACTATGAGAAATTAATCGCCTTCTCTTTGTATGTCATATTAAAACACTTGGAAATAATTTTCATAACTCTGAATAAAATATTGGATTAATCCTATTATTTTTATTTGACCACGTCGTAACATCTCCTGGTTTAAAAAATGGCCCACAAAAATCAGGATGTTACGCTACACTCGAGCAAATGGACAAGCTGAATCCCCCCAATAAGGTTTTGATCAAGTTTATCAAAACAAAAATTCAGGATCATCCTAAGAAGTAGCACGAGGTATTATCTGAGGAATCATGGATAATATCAAGGCATAGAGATACTAAAGTAACTCCTTGTAAATTAGTCTATGACAAGAAGTTATTCTTCCTCTTGAGATAAATCTGGGAGCTTTGAGATTCGCCTAGCAAAACAGTTTATCAGCTAAGGTTTACTATGACTCTATGATGGACACCATCGATGAAGTAGTCGATAAGCGCTTGATGGACGTGCGAGACACCGGTAAAAACATATTACGGGTGGTAAGGACCAACAACAAGAAAGTCGGCTAAATAACCTTTCAAGTTGGGGATTTGCTCTGAAAAAATATCCAACCGAATAGAACCCAAAGCAAGGAATTTGGCAAGTGGTCTCCTAATTGGAAAGGCTGATGCAGATTATTAGTCTGGTACGCAACTCTTATTTGATGGAAACTTTGGTGGGGAAGATGATAACACAAGCTATCAAAGACAAATACCTCAAGAAGTTCCATCCTAGCATGTGGCAAATTGCTTAGCTGTAGACAATGTCCGATAACATAATATCGCCCTCAGCCCAATACATGGCCGGTGATCACATATATCACCCTTAGATGAGCTCTACACATAGTATTTTATGGTTTGCAAGATTCACCATAAAAAGTGGGGCATATGTTGTCACCCATTTTGGGTCGGCTTTGAACCAAGATGATGAAGGCATGTTTTTTAAGATGGGCTTGACATATGCGTTTTAGCCTTGAAGCCGGATCATGAAGAAGTCAAAGAACAAATTAACTAGGAGAAAGAAAAGATCTGCAAGGATCCAGAAGGTGTTCCAAGGAACCCATCAAGGGATATCAATTATCGCCATACATGTGCCAGATCAGTTTAATACCAGTTCAAATCTGGAAATGATGATCCATAACCCAGATTAATACTCAAGATGGCCTAGTTGGTACATGTTTATGCCTACAAGCCTGTGGATCAACATCTATGATGGCATGAAGACAAAGGAAAACTCTAATCCAACATGAAAGGACCATTGGCGGCTTGACGTGGAAGACGACAAACGAACACTTGGGTCTAGGTCCAGTACTAAGCTGGAGATAGAAGCTACCTAGTTTAGAGCTAGGATTAGAAGTTTGATTCCTACTTGTTAACATGTATGAGTTTTCCTAGCTTACACGGGAAGACCAGCCGCCTCATATAATGTGATAGGTGATGGCTGATTGAGCTTAGACGCAAACAATCGACAAACCAATACCTTTAATTTTTTCTTCTCAAACTTTGTCCACGATCTCTATTGTTTTGGAGATTTTGCACATAGATCGCCCGAAAAATCGATGGTCGATCTAAGTGTGGCCAAACCCGACTTAGTTCAGCCCATAGTTCCCAGAACCTCCTATAGGATCCTTCCAAAGGGACTGGGACTTCAGTTATCAAAAGCACCAGCTTGATTGTATTTCATATCGCGCTTCTAACAGGCCGCCTCGGACGTGAGTTGCGGTGCATCACCCTCGGTGTTGGAGGTACATTTACGAGTGTATAAGCTGGAACCTATTTTGGCGTAACACCTGGTTGATAAAACAAGCTGGACTAAGATGTTGTGTGGTGGCTTGTGTAAGTTAATACATGTTATTGTCGAATTTTTTTACAGTGAGGTCGTTGGAAAGAAAGATAAAAGCAATCAGGTCCTTAGAAAGAAAAGGAGAAAAGCAACGGGGTCCTTGCGAGTTCATAGTATCGTTGGGTTCTCTACCATGGCGCGCGCTAGGAGGCGGAGCTTGGGACGTTGGGTGGCGGCGTGACGAAGCCGAGCTTGGGCGGCTGGGTGGCGGCGCGACGAGGTGGAGCTCGCGTGCTCGCCAGGACCTCACGTGCAGCTGCTAGGAGCTAGGGGAAGGGCCAGGAGCGGCAACCCGTCGCCAGGAGCTCGCGCGTCGCTGCCTGCTTGAGGGAGAGCTCGTGCGCCGTCGCCCGCTCAAGGGAGAGCTCGGGAGTGGGGCCTGGTGGTGAGCTCAGAGGTGGGACGGGCAGTTGGTCGTTGGAGAGATGGGATCTACGGGTGGGAAATGGAGAACTCGAGGTATGGGACGGTGACCCCTAGCGGACTCGCTAGATTTTTTCGGGTGGACTTGTGCACACTGATTTGTGAAACTTGATTTATGCTTCACAGCAGGTCATGACTGAGGACCTGTTTTGGTACAAGGTGAACATAGCCCAACATAGCCGACCCAACGTACCAAACGAGTGGGCTGAGGTGGAAATTTCTAGGTTCAATCCAGCTACCAAAAACACACTTAATGGTTAGGCCTCCAGCTATATACCCCTACCCCTAGCCCATGAAAACGGGCCGTGCGGGTCGCCCATCGATGGCAGCACGCCCTTCTCCGTTTGATTCGCCATCGGCCATTCGGCTGGGCAGCCCAGGATCGTCTGGTTCGCCTGGCCGGAGCTTCCCAAGTCGGCGACGTCGCCCTCTCCCAAAGAAGAAAACGATGACGGCGAGAGATAGCGACCGAAGGCCATAATACGATTTATGATGGCGAACTAATGTCATCTTCCCCCATGATGCCCGCACGTGCCTGGTTCGATTTTCTTCTTCAATTTGAGAGAGAGCGTGTCCTATTTGATTTCGGCAATCGACATTGACGGAGAGGTCTCAACTTCTGTATTATATAGATGTCCACCAGTTTAGTACATGGCCTACAGGGCCGCATACATCTATGGACTTGCGTGCATTCATGTTGCCATCTCGAGACGGAGCTGGACGGAGACGGGAGGAAACAGAGGGCGCGAATTATTCACTCCGCGACGAAACAGAGCTAACAGCAAGAAGTCCTCTCCGTACCCTGCGCCAGCGGCGGCAAAAGCTCGAACCTTAGGAGAAGCCTACAGCCATGCGTTCAGTCGGTGTGGAACCAGCGGCTGCCTGCTTTGACGGGCATGTATATCATCGGATGGGCCCTTGCTGCCCCGAGACCACGCACGGCACTTATCAGTTCGCAAGCGTTGGATGAATTATTGCTGGAAGGTGGCTCAAGTGGCAGGAGCATCGACAGTGAGATAACCTAATTCTTTTCTTTTTAACGGAGGCAAAAGCTCTAATTCTGAAATGAACCGTTTGATCGTACCAGTCCACTCGATTATGGGATCGACTGTGTCACTGCAAACAAACATGTTGCCGTGCTACGTGCCAAAAAAAAGTTGTCGTCGTCATGAGGGACCGGGAACCCGATCAAATGAGTGGAGTTCTTCAATAAATTGATTTTTCATTGTTTAGGTCAGGGATTCGGTAGTCGTCTTCCTTTTGGGCCCCATGCCGACGGAGAAGGCAACTTGTACAATATGATCTTTGACCCTTTGTATGATGAACAAAGTTCCTTCACAACGACTACAATTGTGTTAGAAGTTAAATTCAATAGGTCCTTCAAATCTTGCTTCACCAGATCGGTTTAAGATTTTCTCTCATGGTTGTCATTACTCATTAGGAGGATTGTTCTCGCAAGATTTTTCATGGTTGCTATGTCCTCGGCACTGGTGGTTCATACTCGATCTTGGCTCTCTGACTATGTAGACAAGGCTATTTGGTTGCATTTCTCTAGAATGTTGGTGATGATACTCTTGCTGGTGTTGCTTAATTACTTCAATGTCGCGTATCCTTTGCATCCCGCTCAAAATCAAAATCATAGAAATCCCATTGGTATTCACAAGCTTATTGTGTGGTCTCTATGTCATTTTCCTGCGTCCGCCTTCAGAAAATTACAATATTGTGTCATGGAAGTAGAAAAAGGTTGAAGAACTAGTTTAGAATTTTTTTATGACCGTTGGAGACAACTCACGTATCTCAACCATGTATTATTCCCTACTATAATATATCGTGTATTGATCTAAAAAAATATATCTTATCATGATCCAATTAAGTTATGTAAAAATACAGGGAGCCCAATCAATAAAAGATGGGAGACCTGAGTGAGCTAGGCTTGTGCCATCTATCCAACACAAACCAACCCCCCACATCAATAGAATAAACTAGTATGGATGCCGAAGTTGATTTTGTTGGGCCACGCAGAGATAAACAAAACTTTTTCCCTAACGCGGTACTCCCAAGATCCAGCTCAGGTTATAGGCCACGAGATTACCGCTAGACGCTCAGATGCGGAAGTTGATGTAGCGCGTCAAAGCAGAGACGAACGATCCCACGGACAGCCCTCTGAATCCCACGGACAACTACACCGGATCCCACGAACTCCTTCGCCAGATCCCCACGAGCTTCCCTGTCTCCAGCGCTGCACGTGCAACGCCTCTACCGGTATCCACACATACATGAAGGAGCTTCAGACAAAGGATTGCTAGATCCTGTCTAGCCCGAAATGGAAGTGGAGAAAGTGACGGCTAGGTCAGGGACTATCCCTTGTCACTTCACTTATATACACTCCTAGTTGGGCTCAACGCTTGAGGCCCATCTAAGCTGTACTCTAATCTCCATATGGATCTAATCCACATAGGCTCCTTACCCTTAAGTGTGTGACCCTGTAGGTTCACGTACACCTGGACACGACATGAGCTACTCCTTCAAGTATCCCGTCATGGCTTTGAGTCCAACTCACTCCCATGAACACTCGGTCTCAAGTCGATAGATGGTAGCGGCCTCTAGCAAGATGTGCCAACTCCCAAGTGTCGTAAAGTCAGAAGATGAACCTTCAATGTGACTTTCGTCCAAGTCCCTTTTCCACATGATATATTTGTTAAGCTATAGGCGAGTAGTTGCCATCCCTTAAATAGCTTAACTCTCTTCTCGTACCATGATATGTGATTCACTGGACTAACTCTTAGTCCGACTCCTCAGTTAACACTTAACTGAGTAGCGCATGGCCATGCTTCCAAATCATATCACACGAGAGGGCCCAGAGAATATCTCTCCATTACGGAGGGACAAATCCCATCTTCGTAATCCACGTCACGCATCTTGCTTCACAACCAACCCGAACTCTACCTTTATAACTGCCCATTTACGGAACAACGTTTGATAGAACCTAAGTTGGCGATCCACAACTTGGATCATGCAATCACCTCAGGTCAAAGGATTCCATTGCTTGAGACTGCAAATGACAACTTGCTCGTTGCATCTCAACTGTGGGTCAGTCTGACTCGCTAAACTCTTTAGCCGAATCAGTGTAAGTCGGAATAGCATCACCATGCCCATGACAAGTGGAACCGTGTCATCAGCCGACCCGCACATTGGTCTAAGTTGTGTGTCCAGCACAACCTCAACGACCAAGGACAATCTAGTATGAACAATCATGAATATATAGTTCCACAACTAAATCACGTATTTAGTGATACATATCTGATGTTCATACAAGGACAACTTTACTTTATGAATACTTTAGGAAATATCATCAACCATGATTGCCTCTAGGGCATATTCCCAATAGTCTCCCACTTGCACTAGAGTCAATCATCCCGACATCACATGTCTAGGCATCTAATGCCCATGGCTCTTACGTGCGCCTCATGCTTAGGCTGTGGAAGTGGCTTTGTCAACGGATTTGCAACGTTTGCATCCGTGTGTACCTTGCATAACTTGATATCACCATGATCCACGAACTGGTGAATCATGTGGTATCGCATGAGTATATGTTTGTTCTTCTGGTGTTGTCTAGGTTCCTTGGCTTGTGCAATAGCACCATTGTTGTCACAATACACGTCTAACGGAATGGATGAGCCCTGAACCACACCAAGATCAATCAGGAAGTTCCTGATCCAAACAGCTTCCTTTGCCGCCTCCGAGGCAGCAATATACTCAGCTTCTGTTATAGATGCAGACACAGTCTCTTGCTTGGAACTCTTCCAGCTCACAGTCCCTCCGTTCATTACGAACACGTACCCAGATTGTGAACGAGAATCATCAGAGTCAGTAAGGTAACTCGCATCCGTGTAACCCCTTACACTGAGTTCATCCTCACCTCCATAAACTAGGAATACATCCTTAGTCCTTCTCAAGTACTTAAGAATGTTTTTAACTGCTGCCCAGTGGATTTCTCCAGGGTCAGCCTGGTATCTTCTCACAACACTTAGAGCATAGGAAACATCTGGCCTAGTAGAAATCATGGCATACATGATGGACCCGACTGCCGAAGCATACGGAATCACACTCATCCTACTTCGCTCATCCGTTGTCGAAGGACACTGAGTCTTGCTAAGTCTTATGCCATGGGACATCAGTAAGAACCCCTTCTTAGACGATTCCATGTTGAACTTCTTCAACATTTTTTTCCAAATATGTACTTTGGCTCAATCCAATGAGCCGCCTGGATCTATCTCTATAGATCCTGATTCCTAGTATGTAGGTTGCCTCACCCAAGTCCTTCATTGAGAAACTCCTTTCCAATGACTTCTTGGTTTCTTGCAACATCTGGACATCATTTCCAATCAATAATATGTCATCCACATATAAGATCAGAAAGTTTACTTTGCTCCCACTAAACTTCTTGTATAAACAAGAATCATGATCACTCTTGATGAAGCCAAACGATTTGACTACCTCATCAAAGCGAATGTTCCAACTCCGAGATGCTTGCTTCAACCCATAAATGGATTTCTGAAGTTTGCATACCTTGTCAGCATTAGCCGGATGAACAAAACCCTCGGGCTATATCATATAAACGTCCTCGGTTAATTTTCCATTAAGGAAAGATGTTTTGACATCCATCTGCCATATCTCATAGTCGAAATAGGCTGCTATAGCTAACATGATCCGAACTGATTTAAGCATCGCTACGGGTGAGAAAGTCTCATTGTAGTCAACTCCTTGAACCTACCGGAACCCCTTCGCGACAAGCTGTGCTTTATAGATAGAAACCTTTCCATCCATATCAGATTTCTTCTTAAAGACCCATTTGCACTCGACGGGTCTTGCACCGTCTGGTAGATCAACCAAGTTCCAAACTTGATTTTCATCCATGGACTTTAATTCGGATCTCATGGCTCCAAGCCATGACTCAGAATCAGAACCCACCATCGCTTCCGAATAAGTTGTCGGCTCATCACTGTCCAACAGTAATATATCACGAACACTTCGCAATCTTGCCGATCTTTGCAGTGTAGGTACAGCTGCTGGCTCAGCTACCACGACTATCTCAACCTCCAAGGCTTTCACCAAATCTCTACTGACCGGTTCCTCTCGAACTTCTTTGAGCCGCACCGAACTCCCACTGACTTCCCGACTGAGAAACTCTTTCTCAAGGAAGAACACTTTGCCCTCTTCTCGGTTGTAGAAGTAGTAACCCAAGGTTTCCCTTGGATACCCAACGAAAATACACTTATCCGACTTGGCTGTAAGCTTGTCCGACTGAAGTCGCTTGACAGAAGCTTCACAACCCCAAATCTTAAGAAAAGACAAACTCGGCTTCTTGCCAGTCCACATCTCATGTGGTGTCTTCTCTACCGATTTTGATGGTACTTTGTTTAGTGTAAACGCCGTTGTTTCTAGAAAATAACCCCAAAATGATAAAGGTAGATCTGTCTGACTCATCATTGATCGTACCATGTCCAACAGGGTCTGATTCCGCCGTTCCGACACACCGTTCCTCTGCGGTGTACCTGGCGGAATGAGCTGAGGAACTATTCCACAACTCTTCAGATGGTCATCAAACTCGTGGCTCATGTACTCGCCTCCTCGGTCCGACCAAAGAAACTTTATTTTCTTGCTGAGTTGATTCTGTACTTCATTCTGGAATTCTCTGAACTTTTCAAAGGTTTCCGACTTATGTTTCATCAAGTAGACATATCCATATATACTCAAATCATCAGTGAAGGTAATGGCGTACTCATAACCACCCCTGGCTATCGCGCTCATTGGACCACATACATCACTATGTACTAGTCCCAACAAGTCAGACGCCCTTTCACAACTCCTTGCAAAAGGTGTCTTGGTCATCTTGCCCAGAAGGCAGGATTCACATGTCTCGAATGACTCCAAGTCGAGCGAAGTTAGGAGTCCATCATCATGGAGCTTCTTCATGCGTTTCCAACTTATATGACCAAGTCAACAGTGCCAAAAGTAAGTCATATTCGGATCATTTGGTTTCAACCTTTTCACATTTATGTTATAGACCGACCCACCATCAAGATTCGAAATAAATAACCCGTTTTGAACGGGTGCAAAGCCGTGAAACATATCATTCAAATATAAAGAACAACCATTGTTCTTAATATTAGACTCATAGCCTTGTCTCATCAAACATGAGGCAGAAATGATGTTTCGACTAAGCACTGGAACATAATAACAATTATTTAGTTCCATTAAGAATCCTGAAGGTAAATGAAGTTGCATCGTGCCGACTTCGAACGCAGCAACTCTTGCTTTGTTGCCGACCCGAATGTCAACCTCGCCTCTTGCTACGCCCCTAGTTCTTACCAGTCCCTGCAACGAGTTGCAGATATGAATGACTGATCCGGTATCATATACCCAAGAACTACCGGGTGCATCAGCAAGATAAAGGTCTATAACATTGCAAACAAGTGTACCTGAGTTGGAAGTCACACCTCCACTCTTGGCTTTATCCGCCAAATACTTGCTGCAATTCCTCTTCTAGTGGCCATCCGTCTTGCAATAGAAGCAAGCGGATCTGGCTGAAGGAGATGACTTAATCCCTAAGGAAACGCTTGGGATCTCATCCTGAGCATTACCTCCTGACTTAGCCTTCTTCTTCTTAGTCCAAGAACTCTTCTTAAACTTAGCCTTATTCTGTACCACCAACACTTGGCTAGTACTTTTCTTGAGATCAACCTCTGCCTTCTTAAGCATCCCATGCAATTCAGTGAGCTTCTTATCCATACCATGCATGTGGTAGTTCGATATGAACTGACCATACGCACTAGGAAGATATTTTAGAATTATATCTGTAGCAAACTCTTCGCTAATGGGATAGCCAAGCCTTTCTAGAGACTACACATAACCAACATCTTGATTACATGCGGACTCAGTGGATCACCATCCTTAAGCTTACAACTCAGCAAAGCTTGAGAGACTTGATACCTCTTGGTCCTTTCCTGAGCTTGGAACATACTTTTGAGGCTTTCGATCATATTGTAGGACTCAACATTCTCGAACTGCTGCTGCAAGTCCGGTTCCATGTGAGCAAGCATAAGACAGCTAATTTCTATAGACTCATCACATGTTCTACGATAGGCATTGGTTGCTGCGACACTCGCATTCTCATCCGGCACATCTGGAAGCGGGTTGTCTAGAACATGGTCCCTCTTTTCTTGTTTGAGAACAATTCTCAGATTACGATACCAGTTGGTGAAGTTTGTTCCATTAAGTTTATATTTCTCTAGGATGGTCCTCAACGCAAAACTGGATAACTGAGGGAGACTACTACTAGGTGCCATTATCTACAACAAAAATATGCAAAACACTTTAGACAAGTATCCATAAAAGAGCATGCGTGTTAAACACTTTAATACTTGTGCTCCCACTAGAACCAACATCCCTCCGATGGTTACTTAGTGATTCAGGACCCTAAATAAGCAAGCCGACTAGTGAGCTTTAGCATCACCGCTAGCCGTCAAGTGATCTAGGTAGGCAACTCCTTGCCAATCGCACCTCATGCGACTCCTGTTGGTCGGGTGGCATCACATGCCCCGGCTCCTGACCGCCCTCTCCCCGAGCCCCACAACCATTGTGATAGACCCGTCTAGCTTACCAAGTGCTTCCACTGTAAGAGTCCGACTCGAACCCATCTAGTCAAAAAGAATTGGTAGCACCTCAATTTTATGAGCCCACTACCAAGAATGTCCGACTTGTGATGGTGCAACACTGGCGGGGAGACCGACTAGACCTTCTTTGAGGGATTAAAGTTTAACCACTATCCCATAGAGGTAAAACTAGAGACATAACAATCACACAAAATAATCCAATTATAATGTGAAATGGTATGGCTCTCTTCATGGTGATCTCCATCTCCATGAACCTGTTCGTCATGCCTTTGGCTGCAGTGTCCTTCAAGTCCTCCAAACATGCTACTCTAGCACTAAGAAATATACAAGAAGATGGAATCTCATGCCGACACGCAGGTCGTTATACAATAACAATGATATCACTTTGGCTCCAGACGGCTGACAAACCCGTGATACACAGATCACGTATGGATACACACATCACATGCACATAAGCCATACCATTCACAACTTCCTGCAAAACAAGTTATGCATAGATACGATATCTATCGGCGTTGTGAACCTCACAACGACATCTAATGCGCTACGACAGGGCGAAACCGACGGTCCCGCTAGCCGGATAGCGGGCGGGGATAGAAGGGGCAGGGCCCGACGATTTTTCCGAAATCACAGATCTAATCTGCATTCCGAACCATGGATTCCTTCATTGGATAAAACACTTTTACTTAAATCTGATCCCTGTGCAGAGCTGACCAATCTCATTGATCATCCACACCTGATCTTCCATGCACCCACGAGTGCGATTGATCTAATCAATCTTGCACAAAACCGATCTATCTCATAGATCGACCACGGAAACCCTAAGTGGATCTCATCCACCACCTCGTGCATATCACATACGCACAGATCTAGAGCCTAAAACTAGAAGCTTTCGCTCTGATACCACTGTTGGGCCACGCAGAGATAAACAAAACTTTTTCCCTAACACGGTACTCCCAAGATCCAGCTCAGGTTATAGGCCACGAGATTAGAGATTACCGCTAGATGCGCAGATGCGGAAGTTGATATAGCGCATCGAAGCAGTGCCGAATGATCCCACGGACAGCCCTCCGAATCCCACGAACAGCTACACCGGATCCCATGAACTCCTTCGCCAGATCCCCACGAGCTTCCCTGTCTCCAACGCCGCACGTGCAACGCCTCTACCGGTATCCACACATACATGAAGGAGCTTCAGACAGTGGATTGCTAGATCCTGTCTAGCCCAAAATGGAAGTGGAGAAAGTGACGGCTAGGTCAGGGACTATCCCTTGTCACTCCACTTATATACACTCCTAGTTGGGCTCAAAGCTTGAGGCCCATCTAGGCTATACTCCAATCTCCATATGGATCTAATCCACATGGGCTCCTTATCCTTAAGTGTGTGATCCTGTAGGTTCACGTACACCTAGACACGACATGAGCTACTCCTCCAAATATCCCGTCATGGCTTTGAGTCCAACTCACTCCCATGAACACTCGGTCTCAAGTTGATAGATGGTAGCGGCCTCTAGCAAGACGTGCCAACTCCCAAGTGCCGTAAAGTCAGAAGACAAACGTTCAATGTGACTTTCGTCCAAGTCCCTTTGCCACACAATATATCTGTTAAGCTATAGATGAGTAGTTGCCATCCCTTCAATAGCTTAACTCTCTTCCCATACCATGATATGTGATTCACTGGAATAACTCTTAGTCCGACTCCTCAGTTAATACTTAACTGAGTAGCGCATGTCCATGCTTCCTAATCATATCACACGAGAGGGCCCAAAGAATATCTCTCCATTACGGAGGGACAAATCCCATCTTCGTAATCCACGTCACGCAGCTTGCTTCACAACCAACCCGAACTCTACCTTTATAACTGCCCATTGACGGAACAACGTTTGATAGAACCTAAGTTGGCGATCCACAACTCGGATCATGCAATCACCTCAGGTCAAAGGATTCCATTACTTAAGACTGCAAATGACAACATGCTCGTTGCATCTCAACTGTGGGTCAGTCCGACTCGCTAAACTCTTTAGCCGAATCAGTGTAAGTCGAAATAGCATCACCATTGCCATGATAAGTGGAACCGTGTCATCAGCCGACCCGCACATTGGTCTAAGTTGTGTGTCCAGCACAACCTCAACGACCAAGGACAATCTAGTATGAACAATCATGAATATATAGTTCCACAACTGAATCACGTATTCAGTGATACATATCTGATGTTCATACAAGGACAACTTTACTTTATGAATACTTTGGGAAATATCATCAACCATGATTGCCTCTTGGGCATATTCCCAACAGATTTGCATTTGAGAATCAGATAGAACAAGCTCAATAGTAAGCTCACTTAAATTTCGGAACTACTAGAAGGAGTAAAGTAGGGCGGTGGCATGTGAGAGTTTAGTCTTATATTGCTAGGGGTCAAAGATGTGGACCTCCTTATAAGGTGGCATCTTTTGATTCACTCGAGTGAGATGAGAAGAGGGAGCTACGCTAAGTGTACACCACACTTGGCACACACATAATAGCGCGTACATTAGCGTGAATATTCACGACTTATGAATTTGCACTTTGGTGATGGCGTGGCTAGCCTATCAAATAGAATGTTTATTTTTTGCTACTTTTGATATATGAAGATTACTATAGCATGATTAATTTGTGGATGCCACATAGTTTTGAGCAGGGTCTGCTACGTGCATGCTTATGGTTTTATTATTATTAACAACCCTAAACTCAGTAGAACGACATAGTCTAGAGAGCGGTGGCAACATAGGTTGATTGACTAGAGTGGTGACAACACGTGATTTTCATTTTTCTTGGGAACTAGGCGTATACTACATGTTTCTCATATGAAGCATCAAGCAAAAGGACTATTTTCTGGTCTAGGTTGATGGACCTTCATTTATTGTTTTTCACCCAGTTATTCAGGGTTTCAGCAAACTTGTTGTTTATGTAATCACATTTTTTTGCGGGCTTGAAGGCAGTCCTCATCTATAACTATTTTTTCTGAGCTTACAAGTACTTCACAAAGTCATGACACTCATCTAGAATCTTCATTCATAAAATATTGATAGATCTAAGGATTGTAAGATATAGCACTAGACCACATCTAACGAAATGTGCTACTAGAGTAGTGCTCTTACAAGTTTAACATCAGATGGTCATAACATTCTCTACGTTTAGCACGCGGGTTGTCGTGGTGGTGTCACGGTAGATGCCATGGATAGGCTAATAGTGGGGACTAATATGCACTAGGGGAATCCAGGGAGGGATAGTGAGGTGATTCCTCACACATAAGTTATATTTGATTCACTTCCAAGGTTTACAAGTGCTCCTAGAGCTGTCTTGGGGAGAGGAGGAAGAAGGGACTCTCTTACTCTCGCCACTAGCTAACCCGTACAAGACCAACCCGTAGAACCTAACCTCTCTACTGAGGCCCTAGCCCTCCTTATATAGGGGTGGCTAGGTCTCCACTTAGGGCATACGTGGAGGCATATTCCAATATGCCTCCTCCCAAGATAGTAAACCGACCGGGTTACTTTTCCCCCGCGTCATCCATGCAGAGTCTACGTGAGCCTCTGCGGCGCCTGCGTCACCTGACATTGGCTTCGTCACCTTTGTCGGCCATGCCTCGCTGGTCCTCCCTCTGTCCGCTTCGCTCATGCCGTGCGTACCAGGGCTACTTTTGACCAGCGAGATTCCTTCCTTCTCCTAGAAGCTTGACATGACCCGGATCGTAGTTGATCCGGCCACACCTGTTCCTGCATGAAAGTTAGACACATCATTCCGGCTTACGGCTTAAGTCGGTTGAGACCTAGTTAGGTGGACGTCCCCTGGTCCGGGTTACTCCGTGATTCGGCCTGCCTTGAGGTGGCCCGGCTAGCATCCGCTTTGACCTTGCCGAACCTCGGCTAACTCGGTCTTTATACCCCGGCGTGACCCTACCCGGGGGTATCCCCCCAACATTAGTCCCCGAAGTTGGTGCGGTCTTAGCTGCCTTGGCCGCTAAGGCCACATCAGGTTCCATTTCACTGAGCTTAGGATCTTATTTCCGAGTTACCTCCTTATCTCGGATTCTATGGATTTACTTTCCCTTGGCACATTCCAAGTTTTCCCTTGTTGGCCGGGTTACCACCTTATCTCGGATTCTATGGATTTACTTTCCCTTGGCACATTCCAAGTTTTCACTTGCTGGCCGGGTTACCACATTCTCATCCGGGTTGTTCTTCCTTCTCTCGTATGCTTCCCCACGTGGAGGGTAATCATCACATCGCCTCATTTTAAGGGCCAGCCACAGTAACCGCCGCAGTGACTGTCAGGAGTTACTGTGCGCGTGTCACTTCACACCTGCCTCCTCGTTAACCGCATCAATGCGTCGCGTCATGGGATCTGCTGCGCCCTGTGATATTCCGTGTGGCCTGATTCTGATTGGCCAATCCGGTGTGTACACGGCCACACCGTGTGGCGTAACCACATAACACGATCCTACTTCCCCCACGAGGGAGTAGTTAAATAGGGGAGGGGAGCGCCCCTTAGGTCTTTTCCTCCTTCCGCGCCCCTCTGCTTCTTGTTCTTCTTCTTCGTCTTCTCCCGCGACAGCGCCGTCGCCACCTCTTCTAAGTAGCAGCGCCGCTGCCGCACTGCTTCCACGCGTCTCTGCGTCGCCGCCACCGCTACGCACCTCCTCCGCCACGGGTTGCTGTCAGTCTAGGCCGCTGCCCCCCACCATCGCTAGCACCAGCGAGGGCAGCGAACTCGAGATAACAGAGGAGGAGCTCGCCGTCGCCGAGCAAGAGATGGAGGAAGACACCGCCACGGCGGACCGTGGTGCGTGGGCCGGATCCTGGGTCTGCCAGGATGACCTGGACTGGCTCTACCGCACCAGGCGCATCCCCACCGGAGTCACCGCGTGCCTCGCCTCCGCCGAACTCGCCCCCTCACCCAATCCGGGTGAGTATGTGGTGTTCTTGTCACATTTCCAGCGGGGTTTCGGTTTGCCGGTCAGCGATTTTTTCCATGACTGGTTGAGCACCTACGAACTCCAGCCGCACCACCTTCCTACCAACGCAATCACCTCTTTCTCTGCTTTCGCCTCCACGATCGAAGGCTATGCCGGATTATGGCCCACGAAGGACCTATGGATCCGGTTCTTTGGCCTCCGTCGCAACGTCATTTCGAACATTCAGCTTGACCCAGAGCACAAGCAGCTTACGCAGTTCGGGGCTGCGTCCATCTCTTCCCGAAGGCTATTCATCTTCCCCCGAGTCACCGGGCTGGAGTCCTGCAAGGGATGGGCCCGGACTTTCTTTTATGTCCGGAACGCCGGCACCGAAGACTTGATTCGGCTGCTCCCCTATGCTCCGGGTCCTCCTAACCCGGAGTTGTGGGACGTTGTCCCCAAGAAGCCCACGGCCTTGGCCAACCAGGTCAATAAAAGGTTCGTGGAACTGAAGAAGCTCGGGTTGCGCAACGAGGATGCCATGATCACGTTCGTCCGCAACTGGATCTCCCCCCTCCAGAAGCGCACTCACAAAGTGTGTCACATGAGTTGGGGCCGCGATCCTAACCAGACCTCGTCCTTCGAGTTGAGCAACACGGAGATCTATCGCCGGGTCAAGGCTCTCTTCACCACCCACAAGGACTTCTCCTCTGAGTGGACGTGGGGAATTGAGCACTTTTGCCGTGATAGGCTTCCTCCCGCGGTAAGTTTCGTGCCGCAAACTCTCTCCGAATTAAACCTTATGTCGGTCGCCGTTGTATTTTTAACTCTGTTGTCTGTTCTTTTCCTTAGCTATTCCTTCAGCAAACCCTCGAAGATGGCACCGACCCCACCCTTAAGTGGGCGCCTGACCGGGAGTCCTCGGATGAGGAAGAGCCGGATCAGGAGATGTTCCTTCCAATGACCGACGCTACGAAGCGACCTACCGGTAAACCCTCTTCCATTAGAGATTGGCCCGATGATGAAGATGACTTGGATGTTGAGGTGATAGAAGCTCTTGACCCTGTCCCCCTTTCTTATGCTTTTCCGCCATCAGCTAACCCCGGTGGGAAGATTCATGAGGACCCTCCCCTTGCCATGGGTGACCCTGTTCCGATTGCACTAAAGAAGAAGCGGGGAGCTGCATCAACCTCATCCTCCGGACCTTCTCAGCCTACCAAAAGGCGAAAGAAGTCCGGGGACAAAACTGCCTCCAAGCCTGCAACCAAGGCCCCGGCACGAAGGGCTCGGAAGGCTAAGGATCCCCTGACCTCGGATGCGTAAGCCTCTTTTCCCTCAACCACTTACTTGCTCTTGTACTTTTTTAGTTACTCATCCGACATTGTTTGATTCGGCAGGGCCGCGGTGGAGGTCCCCCAGAGTGGGTCTGGCATTGCTTCGCCGCTCCGACCTAGCCCTTCTCCCCCTCGTGGCGACGAGCCACGCCCGCTGAGCCCTATTCTAGAGGGTTCTGCGGCTGCTCCGGGTTCTGCTCCACCTCGTCAAGAGGGGGGCAACCTTGAAGCGGGGGAGACTGGCCCAGCCGAGGCAGCGGCATCCACAACTTCGGCTCCGCCGCAACCAACTACCACCGAGACTACCTCAGCACCAGCACCAGCACCAACTCCGGCACCAGCACCAACTCCAGCAGCAAGATCGCCAGTAGCAGCACCAAGCCCAGCAGCAAGAGCACCAGCGCCAAGCACCTCCGCCTCGTCCGAGACTTCTCAGTCTTGGCGAGAAAGTACCCAAACAGCTCCCAAGGGAAAAGCTGCTTCAAGCACTTCCTCCTCCCAGCAGCCCAAGGGCAAAAAGGCCCCTGACGCCACCAGGACAACGTTCGTCGAGGCTGGACAGCGCACTCTCGCATCCATGCTTCCCAAAAAGCCTCCAGCACCGAAGGACGCCCCTGCCGAGCTAGCTGATGCGCAACATATGGTTTTGCACACCAGCCCGGCCCTTGCCCTGGTTGAGAGGAGGGAGGCGCATGCGAAGGGCTTGGTGGCACCCCATATGCCCACCAGCGAGCGATACCCTCCGAGCCTGATCGAATTCGTCATGAATTGGAACAAGGCGGAGTTCGTCGACAACAACGATCTTCCGGAGAAGTTCGCCCCGCTGAATTTTCTGCTCAAATGAACACAGCCGCTAAGGCAATCAACCTCGCGGGTCGGATGATGGAGGTACATTACTTCCTTAGCATGTTGTAGATATTGACGACATAACCATTAGTCCCCGAGCCTCCGGGGGAGTAACTTGTTACTCAGCCGGATGCTCCTTAGAAAACTAACGTAGCTCCGTGATAACTTCGAATATGCACACACCTAGAGCCGGGTTAAGTTCCACTTGGCCTGGATTTTGATAACTTCGAATATGCACACACCTAGAGCCGGGTTAAGTTCCACTTGGCCCGGATTTTGATAACTTCGAATATGCACACACCTAGAGCCGGGTTAAGTTCCACTTGGCCCAGATTTTGATAACTTCGAATATGCACACACCTAGAGCTGGGTTAACTCCCACTTGGCCCGGATTTTGATAACTTCGAATAAGCACACACCTAGAGCCAGGTTAAGTTCCACTTGGCCCGGATTTTGATAACTTCGAATATGCACACACCTAGAGCCGGGTTAAGTTCCACTTGGCCCGGATTTTGATAACTTCGAATATGCACACACCTAGAGCCGGGTTAAGTCCCATTTGGCCTGGATTTTGTACACTTCAAATATGCATGAAGCTAAGTCGTATTTTTGTATTCTTTCCAGGTGACCACCAACTGCCGGAGCGCTGAGTTTCAGCGTCTCCTGGACACTCATAAGATGTTGCGCGCCAAGCATAACGCACTCCTCGCTGAACACGAGAAACGGGGTTGGTTTCTTCCTTGACACTTCTCCATTTTCCTTCATCTTCTTCTACCGAACTAATCCCTCATTTCGGTTTTCGCAGCTGGGATGGAGGCTGAGAACAAGCTTATGAGGAAGAATTTGGATCAGATCAAGGGTAAGTTATATCTACTCAACCTTGCTTATGCTTTTCATCTTCTTTCCTCCTTGGCTCGGCAAACATTTATATCCCAGCTTTGCCGGGTTGACAAACTATTTTATTATCGCTAGAAGATAGTGTGCCCGTGCCTGATATGATGCTGCATTTTCTCGAACAAGCAGGGCAGCATCAGGCCGAGCTTAAAAAGAAAGACGATGAGCTTTCCCTCCTCCAGACCAAGGATGATGAGATCGCCAAGCTTAAAGCCGAGATGAAAAAATTGAAGGCACAACATCAATCCGAGCTCCAAAAGGCTGGCCAAGACTATATCGAGGAGCGCGAATGCCTCAACCTCCAAATTGCCAAGGACCGAGAACTTCTCTAGGAGTCCGACGTCAAGCTTGAGTCGGCGAATGCTGAACTTGCGCAGCTTCGCAAAAGACATGATGACTGTACCAGGGAGTTGACTCGGGTCCTCAGCCATATTTCACGTGAGTTCCTTTCCCTTATCTGGCATATTTTGTGGGGAATATGCCCTAGAGGCAATCATGAATGATGATATTCCTGTGTATTCATAAGGTTATGGTCCATGTATGAACTGCTGATATGTATCATCAAATATGTGATTTGATTGTGGAACTACATATTCATGTTGTTCATACTAATTGTCCTTGGTCATTGAGGTTGTGCCGGACACACAACTTAGACCAATGTGAAAGTCGGCAGATGACTAGGTTCCACTTGTCATGGGCATGGAGATGCTATTCTGAGTTACGCGGATTTGGCTAAAGAGTTTAGCGAGTCGGACTGACCCATATTGAGATGCAACGAACAAGCCGTCATTTGCATGTCTCAATCAATGTAATCCTTAGACCTGAGGTTATTGCACAATCCGAGTTGAGGATCTCCGACTTAGGTTCTGTCAAACGCTGTTCTGTCACTGGACAGTTATAAAGGTGGAGTTCGGGTCGACTGAGAATCAAGCCGCGTGATGTGAATAACCAAGACGGGATTTTGCCCCTCCATCCGGAGAGATATTCTCTGGGCCCTCTCGGAAGATATGATTCGGAAAGCATGGCCATGCGCGTCTCGGATTAAGTGTTAACCGAGGCAATCGACTAAGAGTTAGTTGGATGAATCACTTATCTCGGATCGAGAAAGAGAGTCGGACTATTTAAGGGATGACGATCATTTGCCTATAGCCCGACAAGGTATATCGTGAGGCAAAAGGGACTCAGATGAAAGTCGCATTGGAAGGTATGTCGTCATGACTTATTGGTACTTGGGAGTTGGCACATTCTGCTAGGAGCCGCTACCAACTGATCGATCACGAGTGAGACTCGGAATCGTGTCCGGGTTACCATGAGCCTGTCGGGTTACACACTTAAGAGTGGGAGCAAGTTTGGGTTAGACCCAAACAGGAAACCTATTTGGGTTGGACCCAAATAGAGACATGGACTTAGTCAGCAAGTGAGACTTGTAGTGGCTAATATAGGCCTTTTTAGTGAATGGGGCACAAGTGAGTGGAGCCCACTTTCACTCCCTATATAAGCTGGGGCGCATGTGCTTAGAGCACAAGGTTAGGTCACTCCATGTGTTGGAAACCCTAGCCCCAGTCCGTCCTGTCGCAGCCGTACCGGACCTAGCAGTCCATCGACGGCGCTCCTCCTCGTACGTGTGGATACCGGCGGAGGTGCTTTACGTTCAGCACTTCGACGATCATGAAGAAAGTACGGATCATGGATCGTGGAACCGGAACGGATCACGAGGACTACACTGCATCAAGCGACGTGCTTCATCAATTCCGCAACTGCGCGTCTAGTGGTAATCCTCGTGGCCTTCTACCTGAGCTGGATCTTGGGATCACCGCGTAGGGAAAAGTTTTGTTTATCTCTACGTGGCCCAACAGTGGTATCAGAGCGTTAGCTTCTGGTTTTAGGCTCGAGATCGCGCATATGTGATATGCGGTTGGCGTTAGATTGGATCTAATTGCAGTTTTGGTGGTCGATCTATGAGATAGATCGGTTTTGTACAAAGTTGATTGGATCAACTGTACTGGGGGAATGGATGATCTGGTTTCCGTGATCTAACTGCTAAGGTCGTGGAACGACATATCCCTACCGGTCAGCTTCCGCCATCGGGGTAGACTATGACACGTAAACCCGGATGCAGTGATCGAAGATCAAAGGGTTTGATCGAATCGGAGTCCGGATCGGATTTGGGTAAAATTGTTTTATCCGATGACGAAATCCATGTTTGGAATGCCGGCTTCGCCCTGTCGTAGCGCCTTAGATGTCGTTGCGAGTTTCACAACGCCGGTAGATATCGTATCTATGCATAACTTGTTTTTGCAGGATGATGTTGTGAATGGTATGGCTTATGTGCATGTGATGTGTGTAATCCATACGTGATCTACGTATCACGGTTTTTGTCAGCCGGCTAGAGCCTAGGTGCTGTCATCTTATTGTATAACGACATGCACGTCGGATTCTCTGTGTAATTTGCATTACTAGCTAGTGTAGCTGTTTGGAGAATCCGGATGGCATGCAAGTCGGTGTACAAGTCGGCTGCATGGTGTAAGATGGCACGTGACAAGAGTTGACACGAGTCGGATTACAGGCTTTATGGAGATGGAGATCGCCATGAAAAGAGCCATACCATTTCACATTATAAGTGCTTTTATTTTGTGTTATTGTTATGTCTCTATTTTACCTCTATTAGATAGTTGGTAGAATATAATCCCTCAAAGAAGGTCTAGTTGGTTTCCCCGCTAGTGCTGCACCATCACAAGTCGGACATTTTTGGTAGTGGGCTCATAAAATTGAGGTGCTATCAATTCTTTCCGACTAGGTGGGTTCGAGTCGGACTCTTACAGCGGAAGCACTTGGTAATCTAGACAGGTCTATCACAACAGTTGTGAGACTTGGGGAAAAGTCGGATGGGAGCCGGGGCATGTGATGCCACCCATCCAACATGAGTCGTATGAGATACGATTGACAAGGAGTTGTCTACCTAGATCACTTGACGGCTAGCGGTGATGCTAAAGCTCACTAGTCGACTTGCTTATTTAGGGTCCTGAATCACTAAGTAACCATCGGAGGGGTGTTGGTTCTAGTGGGAGCATAAATATTAAAGTGTTCAATATGCTTGCTCTTTATGGATACATGTCTTAAGTGTTTTGCATATTTTCTGTTGTAGATCAATGGCACCTAGCAGTCTTCCTCAGATTTCCGGTTTTGCTTTGAGAACCATCTTAGAGAAAGATAAGCTGAATGGAACTAATTTCACCAACTGGTATCGTAATCTGAGAATTGTTCTCAAACAAGAAAAAAGGGATCGTGTCCTAGACAACCCACTTCTAGCTGAGCCGGATGAGAATGCGACTGTCGCAGCCACCAATGCCTACTGTCGGATTTGTGATGAATCCATGGAGATTAGCTGCCTTATGCTTGCTCACATGGAACCGGACTTGCAGCAGCAGTTCGAGAATGTTGAGGCCTACGATATGATCGAAAGCCTCAAAAGTATGTTCCAGGCTCAGGCAAAGACTGAGAGGTATCAAGTCTCTCAGGCTTTGTTGAGCTGCAAGCTTAAGGATGGCGATCCACTGAGTCCGCATGTGATCAAGATGGTTGGTTACGTGCAGTCTCTGGAAAGGCTTGGCTACCCCATTAGCGAAGAGTTCTCTACGGGCATAATTCTGAACTCTCTTCCTAGTGCGTATGACCAGTTCATATCGAACTACCACATGCATGGTATGGATAAGAAGCTCACTGAATTACATGGGATGCTCAAGCAGGCTGAGGCGGATCTCAAGAAAGGTGCCAGTCAAGTGTTGATGGTACAAAACAAGGCTAAGTTCAAGAAGAGTTCTTGGACTAAGAAGAAGAAGGCAAAGTCAGGAGGTAAGGCGGAGGACCTAGTCCAAAGCGCTTCCTCAGGGAGTAAGCCATCTCCTACAGCTGGATCCACTTGCTTCTACTACAAGTCGGATGGCCACTGGAAGAGGAATTGCAGCAAGTATCTGGCTGATAAAGCCAAGAGCGGAGGTGTGACTTCCGGCTCAGGTACGCTTGTTTGCAATGTTATATCTTGCTGATGCACCTGGTAGTTCTTGGGTATGTGATACCGGATCAGTCATTCACATCTGCAACTCGTTGCAGGGACTGGTAAGAACTAGGAGCGTTGCAAGAGGCGAGGTTGACATTAGAGTCGGAAACAAAGCGAGAGTCGCTGCGTTGGAAGTCGGCACAATGCAACTTCATTTACCTTCTGGATTCTTAATGGAGCTAAATAATTGTTATTATGTTCCATCGAAACATCATTTCTGCCTCATGTTTGATGAGACAGGGTTATGAGTCGAATATTAAGAATAATGGTTGTTCTTTATATTTGAATGATATGTTTCATGGCTTTGCGCCCGTCCGGGACGGGTTATTTATTTTGAATCTTGATAGTGAATATGTCTATAACATAAATGTGAAAAGGTTAAAACCAAATGATCTTAATATGACTTACTTTTGGCATTGTCAGCTTGGTCATATAAGCTGGAAACACATGAAGAAGCTCCATGATGATGGACTCCTAACTTCGTTCGACTTGGAGTCGTTCGAGACATGCGAATCCTGCCTTCTTGGCAAGATGACCAAGACACCTTTTGCAAAAAGTTGTGAAAGGGCGTCTGACTTATTGGGACTAGTACATAGTGATGTATGTGGCCCGATGAGCACGACAGCCAGAGGTGGTTATGAGTACTTCATTACCTTCACTGATGATTTGAGTAGATATGGATATATTTACTTGGTGAAACATAAGTCGGAAGCCTTTGAAAAGTTCAAGGAATTCCAGAATGAGGTACAAAATCAACTTGGCAAGAAAATAAAGTTTCTTCGGTCGGACCGAGGAGGCGAGTACATGAGCCATGAGTTTGATGACCATCTAAAGAGTTGTGGAATAGTTCCCCAGCTCACTCCTCTAGGAACACCGCAGAGAAACAGTGTGTCAGAAAGGAGGAATCAGACCTTGTTGGACATGGTATGGTCAATGATGAGTCGGACAGATATGCCTTTATCATTTTGGGGTTATTGTCTAGAAACTGCAGCGTTCACACTAAACAGAGTACCATCAAAGTCGGTAGAGAAGACACCACATGAGATGTGGACTGGCAAGAAGCCGAGTTTGTCTTTTCTTAAGATTTGGGTTGTGAAGCTTTTGTCGAGCGACTTTAGTCGGACAAGCTTACAGCTAAGTCGGATAAGTGTATTTTCGTGGGTATCCGAGGGAAACCTCAGGTTACTACTTCTACAACCGAGAAGAGGGCAAAGTGTTTTGTCGCTCAAAACGGTGTCTTCCTTGAGAAAGAGTTTCTCAGTCGAGGAGTCAGTGGGAGTACGGTGCATCTCGAAGAAATTCGAGATATACCGGCTAGCAGCGAGTCGGCAAAAGCCTTAGAGGTTGAGCCGGACGTGGTACCTGAGCCGGAAATTGCACCAACACTGCGAAGATCGGCCAGATTGCGAAGTGTCCGTGATGTATTGCTATTAGACAGTGATGAGCCGGCAACTTATTCGGAAGCGATGGTGGGTTCTAATTCCGAGTCATGGCTTGGAGCCATGAGATCCGAGTTAAAGTCCATGGATGAAAATCAAGTTTGGAACTTGGTTGATTTGCCAGACGGTGCAAGACCCGTCGAGTGCAAATGGGTCTTTAAGAAGAAAACTGATATGGATGGAAATGTTTCTATCTATAAAGCATGGCTTGTCGCGAAGGGGTTCCGACAAGTTCAAGGAGTTGACTACGATGAGACTTTCTCTCCTGTAGTGATGCTTAAATCAGTTCGGATCATGTTAGCTATAGTAGCCTATTTCGACTATGAGATATGGCAGATGGATGTCAAGACGGCTTTCCTTAATGGAAATTTAACCGAGGACGTGTATATGATACAGCCCGAGGGTTTTGTCGATCCGGCTAATGCTGACAAGGTATGCAAGCTTCAGAAATCCATTTATGGGTTGAAGCAAGCATCTCGGAGTTGGAACATTCGCTTTGATGGTAGTCAAATCGTTTGGCTTCATCAAGAGTGATCATGATTCTTGTTTATACAAGAAGTTTAGTGGGAGAAAAGTAAACTTTCTGATCTTATATGTGGATGACATATTACTGATTGGAAATGATGTCCAGATGTTACAAGAGACCAATGAGTCATTGGAAAAGAGTTTTTCGATGAAAGACTTGGGTGAGGCGACTTACATACTAGGAATCCGGATCTATAGAGATAGATCAAAGCGGCTCATTGGATTGAGTCAGAGTACATATTTGGACAAAGTGTTGAAGAAGTTCAACATGGGATCGTCTAAGAAGGGGTTCTTACCGATGTCCCATGGCGTAAAACTTAGCAAGACTCAGTGTCCTTCGACAACTAATGAGCGAAGTCGGATGAGTGTGATTCTGTATGCTTCTGCAATCGGATCCATCATGTACGCTATGATTTGTACTAGGCCGGATGTTTCCTGTGCTCTAAGTGTTGTGAGCAGGTACCAGGCTGACCCTGGAGAAATCCACTGGGCAGCGGCTAAAAATATCCTCAAGTACTTGAGAAGGACTAAGGATATGTTCCTGGTTTATGGAGGTGAGGATGAACTCAGTGTAAAGGGTTACACGAATGCGAGTTATCTCACTGACTCGGATGATTCTCGTTCGCAATCCGGATATGTGTTTGTGATAAATGGAGGGGCTGTGAGCTGGAAAAGTTCCAAGCAAGAAACGGTGTCTGCATCTACGACAGAGGCTGAGTATATTGTTGCCTCGGAGGCAGCAAAAGAAGCCGTTTGGATGAGGAATTTCCTCATGGATCTTGGTGTGGTTCAGGGCTCGTCCAATCCATTAGACGTGTATTGTGACAACAATGGTGCTATTGCACAAGCCAAGGAACCTAGACAACACCAGAAGAACAAACATATACTCATGCGGTACCACCTTATTCGCCAGTTCGTGGATCAAGGTGATATCAAGCTATGCAAGGTACACACAGATGCAAACATTGTGGATCCGTTGACAAAGCCACTTCCACAGCCGAAGCATGAGGCGCACCTGAGAGCAATGGGCATCAGATGCCTGGACATGTGATGTCGGAAGATTGACTCTAGTGCAAGTGGGAGACTGTTGGGAATATGCCCTAGAGGCAATCATGAATGATGATATTCCTGTGTATTCATAAGGTTATGGTCCATGTATGAACTACTGATATGTAACATCGAATATGTGATTTGATTGTGGAACTACGTATTCATGTTGTTCATACTAATTGTCCTAAGTCATTGAGGTTGTGCCGGACACACAACTTAGACCAATGTGAAAGTCGGCAGATGACTAGGTTCCACTTGTCATGGGCATGGAGATGCTATTCCGACTTACACGGATTCGGCGAAAGAGTTTAGCGAGTCGGACTGACCCATATTGAGATGCAACGAACAAGCCGTCATTTGCATGTCTCAATCAATGTAATCCTTAGACCTGAGGTTATTGCACAATCCGAGTTGAGGATCTCTGAGTTAGGTTCTGTCAAACGTTGTTCCGTCACTGGGCAGTTATAAAGGCGGAGTTCGGGTCGACTGAGAATCAAGTTGCGTGATGTGAATAACCAAGACGGGATTTTGCCCCTCCATCCAGAGAGATATTCTCTGGGCCCTCTCGGAAGATATGATTCGGAAAGCATGGCCATGCGCGTCTCGGATTAAGTGTTAACCGAGGCAACTGACTAAGAGTTAGTCGGATGAATCACTTATCTCGGATTGAGAAAGAGAGTCGGACTATTTAAGGGATGACGATCATTCGCATATAGTCCGACAAGGTATATCGTGAGGCAAAAGGGACTCAGACGAAAGTCGCATTGGAAGGTATGTTGACATGGGTATACCTTACAGGTACTCGAGCTTGGTATATACGGTCTGAATACATACAGGCCCACGGTGTTGCCAAGGCCCAGACGAAAGGACTCGACTAACCTGTGGACTCTCGATTGCTTGAGAGACAAGAAGAAGCTAAAGATAGAAAGTTTGAAGGGAAAAACTCTTACTTGTAACTGACTCGACCTGCTACCCGAGACCTAGCCTATCTATATAAAGGCTAGGAGGGGGAGGCGAGGAGGACACACGCAACCCTAGTTTCCACAACTCTCGCCAGATTACATCTGCGCACCATTGTAACTTTCGACTCCTTTGATAATTCCACGAGCAGACAAGCAGGAGTAGGGACCTCTACGAGGCCTGAACCTAGGTAAATCCTTTGTCCCCTGTGTGCTTGTTTGCTAGCTGATAGATGTCTCCAGCACTCCCTCCTTCTCCAAAACCCAAGTCCATAAAAATGGGCATTGATGAGTTAAACCCTCGTCAATTGGCGCCGTCTATGGGAATTGGGAGTGCTGATGTTGCGGCTTCTTCGGCCCCATAAACTGTGATCTACAACTCCGCAACAACGGAGATTCGCCAGCTCTTCGGCGCCTTTGACTTCACCGTCCACACGCCGGCCACCCGCCCGGCCTTCGAATCCGTGGGCGATGGAATCAGCCTGGCGATTGGCAGCTTCCGCTTCCAAGTTGGTCAGATGGGCACGCTTCGCATGCCTGATCAACCGACGACACCGGCGATTGCCTCGGCATCATGGTTCCCTCCATCAATTGGCACCCTCAGTGAGCTCAATGCTCTGGTGGTAGTCGGGAACACGATTAGCGACAGCAGTCGCGACTCCGATCTGAGCGATCTGGCCACAGAAGATGAAACCAATGGTTGTGAATCTGAAAGTTGTGGAAGCAGCAGCTTCCCCAATCACTTCATGTGCGCCGTCATTAACGCAGGCGACACCTCCGCCAATCGCGGCAACGGCGGCAACAGCGGTAACGGCACCAATGGGGGAGCAGTCGAACCTCCAAGTATAATCAATGAGCAAACCGGCGAACGCGTCGTAATCAAGCTCAACGAGCAAGAGTGGGAGCGCTGCCGTGAAGCCCTACGAGGTACACCGCTACCCCTCGGGTCCCCGCAGGAACTACTGATGGGCTACCACTGGCTCCTAAAAGAGGAGTTCACGCGCCAAAAACAAGCAATCGCGCAACTTGAGGTGCGTAAAAAGGCGGCGGACGAGTCGAGCCTTCGTCGCGCTGGGCTCTCCTCCTACGGAGGATCCTCCTCACGAGGCAACGAGTACATCGCCAAGAAGAGGCAGTCGCAAATGGCTCACCTCACCGAACAAGAGCGCATAGACGCCGCGAAAGTCCTTGACTTCGGCTCTATGATAGTCGACACGAGAGGTAACGTGGTTCCCAGGACGCTGCAGGCCACGGTGACAGCAGCCACCATGTATCTCCTCAACAACCAGTCACCGGCTGGAGATCCCTGAACCGCCATGCACTGATCTACGATCGCAGGTTTGGAGCTAATCGAGGCCGCCCTCGACAAGGAGCCGGTACCAGACCCAAAAAAGGGCAAAGAGCTAGCAAAATGCTACTCCTCACCCTCACTAGCGATGACAGTCACGACCTGTCTCGACGCCGTCGTTCACGGCAACACGATCGCGACTACGATGCACGCAACGACCTCACACAACGCAAGATCGACAAGTCAAGAGCACGACATGCTCGGTTGAATGACTCGGAAGAGGAAGACGGGGAACTCTGCGGCGCCAGATGCTTCAGTAGATCCATTAGGCAGAAGCGAATGCCTAAGGGGTTTAAACTTCCGTCAGAAAATCCGAAGTTCGACGGTCTATAGGACCCTAAAATCTGGCTAGAAGATCACATCTCCTCCGTCAGGCTCCACGGAGGCAGTCGAAGTACTGCCATGCAATGCTTGCAGCTACAGCTGCAAGGCGCCGCCCGAGCATGGCTCAATAGCCTCCCACGCGGATCCATTCGCAGTTGGGATGAGCTGGTCTACAGCTTCGTGCGCAACTTTAAAGGCACGTATAAACGGCCCACATCAATCGAACAACTGAGATGCTGCCAGCAAAGATCTGGCGAATCGCTGTGCTCATACATACGAAGGTGGTCCATCATCAAGAACTCCGTGGAAAACATCTCGGAAGACCGCGCGATTGATGCATTCAACGGTGGCGTCCGTCGTCTAGAGCTCAGGGAGGAGCTGGGCCGCTCGAAGCCCCAGACCATCGACCACCTGATGGAGATCGCGAATCGGTGGGCTGATGGAGAAGATTCGGTGCAAAACCGCGCTCACTTCGACGAGGAGGCAGAACTCGAACGCAGACACGACCGCCGAGGCAAACACCGCATGCGCATCTACGACGACCGTGACGACGTCAACATGGTCGCAGTCGGCTACGCCGATAGACGCGACGATAACCGCAACAGCGGATACCGTAGCGGTGGATACCACGATTCTAGGAAAACCATGCAAGTATGGCAACGCCGCACTCGCGACGAGGCACCCGTGACCTCCATCGAGGAAAAACTGTCCGGACCATGCATGGTACACTTCTACATCGACAAGCATGACGGCAAGAGAAAGTCTAGCCACCTCCTCAAGGACTGCCGCGAGTTCCTCAAACTACACGAGGGATTGGTTCGGATGAACCGCAACGCAGTCGAAAGAGGCTACGGGGCTCCTCCAGGCGCCGTGGCACATGGCGCACCGCCACCTCCACTGGGGCCACCACCAAACGAAGCTGCACCGGACCAACACCATGGAGGAGAACCGTACCCACGGGCCATGGGTACCATGATGATCCAAAAGGGGCGCCCCTCCAACAGGGTGCAGAAAGCCATCACTCGCCAAGTCAACTTGGCCACGCACTCACCACCATCCACCACTGAGTACCTCAGTGGCAGTGAGGCGTGCATCACCTTCGATAAACGAGACCACCCGCCTCAAGTACCTCGCCCAGGCCATTGCCCCCTCGTACTCGAGGCACAAATTGGAGGCTTCAACATGAGTCGCGTCTTCATGGATGGCGGAAGCGGCATCAACCTCATATTCGCGAGTACCTTGCGAGCAATGAGGATCCCTCTAACTTGCTTGGAGGCATCGGACACAATGTTCCACGGCATCGTCCCAGGGAAAGGCGTATACCCCCTGGGCAAAATCAACCTCGACGTCATATTCGGCACGCCAAGGAACTTCCGGCGCGAGCGCATCGATTTTGAGGTCGTCGACTGGCCCTCACAATACCACTGCATCCTCGGACGCGTCGCGTTCGCTAGATTCATGGCGGTACCCCACTACGCCTACCTACAGATGAAAATGCCAGGTCCCAATGGCGTCATCACGATCAACGGAAGCTTTGAGCGATCCGACAGTTGCGACAGGGAATTCAATAGAATCTCCCAGTCCTTCGGCATGCAGGAGGAGCTCGCGCGATTGAAGGAAACGACAGACAACAGTCTGCCTCCCTTAAGTAGGCCAAGCTCACCTGATCTCTCCTTCGACTCATCTGTGCACACAAAGAAGGTCCAAGTCCATCCGACAGATCCCGACAAAACGGCCCTCATCGCCAACAACTTGAGTCCCGCATAGGAACTCGCGCTCGTCGAATTCCTCCGTGAGCACTGGGAAATTTTTGCCTGGTGTCCTAAGGACATGCCAGGAGTTCCCAGGGAATTCGCCGAGCACGCACTCAACGTCAACCCCGAAGCAAGGCCAGTCAAGCAAACAATCAGGCAACTGTCTGAGCCACGAGCGCAGGCAGTTGGCATGGAGATCAACAGACTCCTCGAGGCCAAATTCATACGCGAGATCAAGGAAAGCACTTGGCTCGCCAATACGGTGCTGGTGCCAAAAAAGGACACGGATATCCTACAGATGTGCGTGGACTTCACTTCTTTAAACAAGCACTGCCCAAAAGATCACTTCCCGCTACCACGAATCGATCAAATCATCGACTCCACCGCTGGGTGCGAGCGCCTCTGCTTCCTCGATGCCTACTCAGGCTATAACCAAATTCGAATGAAGGAGGAAGACCAGGAGAAGACCGTGTTTACAACGCCCTTCGGTGTGTTCTGCTACAACACAATGCCCTTCGGGCTAAAAAACGCGGGAGCCACCTACGAGCGGTGCATGCAGGCTTGCCTCAAGGAGCAATTGGGTCGCAACATCCATGTCTATGTCGACGACATAGTAATCAAAACCAAGGAGGAAGCCTCTCTAATCGACGACTTGCGCAAAACATTCGCCAATCTCGATCGTTACCGGATTAAGCTCAATCCGGACAAATGCGCCTTTGGCGTACCATCTGGGCAGCTGCTCGGATATCTCATCTCCGCGAGAGGGATTGAGGCAAACCCGAAAAAGATAAAGGCCATACTGGCCATGGAGAAGCCAAAGAACATAAGAGGCGTCCAACAACTAGCCGGACGAATCGCGGCCCTTAGTCGATTTATCAGTCGAATGGGAGAAAAGGCACTGCCCTTCTATCAGCTCATCCGCAAAGCTGACAAATTCGAGTGGACCAAGGAAGCGCAAGAAGCATTCGAAGATCTCAAGCGCCTGTTATCCACCCCGCCGGTACTGGTGACTCCACGAGAAAGGGAACCACTACTGCTGTACATCTCCGCTACCAACCAAGTAGTTAGTATAGTGCTCGTCGTCGAACGGGCAGAGGAAAACAAGGTCCATGGCGTACAACGCCCGGTATACTACCTCAGCGAAGTCCTCACGCCAACAAAACAACAGTACCCGCACTACCAGAAGCTGGCGTATGGCGTCTTCATGACCGCCCGGCGACTGCGCCATTACTTCCAGGAACACCCAGTCGTGGTGGTCAGCGACGCCCCATTGGGACATATCCTCAATAACCCCGACGCCACAGGACGAGTCGCGCTTTGGGGAATCGAACTGTCCCCACGAGACATCACATACGAAAAGCGTGACACAATCAAGTCGCAAGTTCTCCCTGACTTTCTCGTGCATTGGATGGAAAACCAACTCCCGGACAAGCCAGATATGTCCTACCTCTGGACAATGCACTTCGATGGATCCAAGTGGAAAGACGGAGCAGGAGCAGGTGTCATATTGACATCACCTCAAGGAGACAAGCTGAAATACATCCTGCGAATGCAGTTCACAGCCTCAAACAATGAGGCTGAATACGAGGCCCTGTTGCACGGGATGAGGATGGCAAAAGCCTGCGGCGCAAAGAGGCTCATCATATATGGCGACTCCAAGCTGGTCGTTAACCAAACAATGCACGAGTGCGACGCACTCAATGACAACATGATCGCATACCGCGACCTCTACGATACACTCAAGGGAGACTTTGACGGTTGCGAGTTGCGACATGTAGGTCGCGAAAGCAACGAGGAGGCGGACGCACTCGCCAACATAGGCTCTACCTGCGCCCCCATACCACCTGGGGTATTTCTCGAGCGCATCTGCGAACGCTCCATCAAGCGAAAGGCCGTAGAGAAGAAAATAAGCGCAGCAACAGACTCGGGCGCTACGCCACCCAATGAGCCAATGGCACTCGCAAACTTGGAGCCAGACATAGGACTCGAAGGGCCAATGAGCGTCATGATGATCGAACAATCATGGACGCAACCGTACATTACATATCTCCTCAGCAAGCACCTACCGGACGACCCGACAGACGCACGGCACATCGTGCGACGCTCTAAGGCATTCGCCGTAATCAACGGCGAACTATATAAACGCATCATCACAGGCGTGTTACAACGATCCGTCTCCCTGGCCGACGGAAGAGCAGTCCTCCTCGACATACATGAGGGGACTTGCGGACACCACGCCGGAAGTCGCGCCCTCGTTGCCAAAGCTCTACGATCTGGATTTTACTGGCCCACGGCCATGCGCGATGCCAAGGACATAGTCCAAAAATGCAACGCCTGCCAACGATTCGCCGACAAGCCACACGCACCAGGCGTAGAACTACGGCCTATTCCATTGGCCTGGCCCTTCGCCTAGTGGGGTCTCGACATGGTTGGCAAACTCCCAAGGTCCTCGCAAGGAGGATACGTCTACCTCTTGGTCACAGTCGATAAATTCACCAAGTGGATCGAGGCCATGCCAGTAACCAAGCAATCAGGGCACAGCGCAGTCAAGTTCTTCGAGTCCATCATCTACCGCTTCGGCGTGCCGCACAGCATCATCACTGACAATGGGACGAACTTCACATCCAAGGAGTTCCAAGAATTCTGCGAAAACCTGGGGATCAACATCAGTTATGCCTCAGTCGCGCATCCACAGACCAACGGTCAGGTGGAAAAAGAAAACGGGCTCGTCTGCAGCGGCATCAAGAAGTGACTCCTTCGACCACTCGAACAAGCCGTGGGTTGCTGGCCAGATGAGCTCCAATCCGTACTCTGGAGCCTACGTACAACTCCAAACAGCGCCACAGGCTACACGCTATTCTTTATGGTGCACGGGGCAGAAGCGGTACTACCCGCCGAAGTAAGGTACAAGGCGTCGTGCATAGTCTCTTATAGCGAACAAGAGTCATCTCTTGCACTCGAAGACTCCGTCGACCTCCTCGACAAGGCGAGAGAAATCGCCGCAAGAAGATCCACGATCTACCAGCAGAACCTGCGCAACTACCACAGTAGAAGGCTTCGCCCCAGATCCTTCGTCGAAGGTGACCTAGTCCTGCGACTGAAGCAGCAGGGGTATCTCAAGCTCGAGTCCCCCTGGGAAGGACCATACTTGGTTACAGAAGTAATCCTAGGTGGCGCCTATCGCCTTCAAGACCTAGAAACAGGAGTCGCATACTCCAACCCTTGGAACGTCGCACAACTGCGACGCTTCTACCCCTAGCTGTTTTTACTTTTACATCGCAAATAAGGCTACCCAGCCAAGGCTACTTAGCCACACATTGTACCTCGTACTGTTCTCCAAATAAATAAAAGCTAAGTGCCCCAAATCTCTGTGTTTTTTCTTTTCACTTCTGTTACTATTGTACTCGGGGGCTACGCCACCCTACACACATTTGTTCTTCGAACTAATGAACGCGACATCCTGAGTAGCTGGCACATCAATTGAACCCCTTAAACGCAAAATCAACCCAGCTGCAATGCACCTGGCAAGTTGATAAAAGGGATGGCCAGGCTAACGAAAAGGACTCGCATAGTGCAACGCACCTTACGCTTACAAAAGCTATTTGTACGCGTTCAACAATAAATTACATACAAATATATATATGAACTTTACAACACAAATACACTTATGTGCAGGATACAAATCTGGTTACTGCTGCAACAGAAGAACATTGGTTTGCTCCTCGAAAAAGTCGACAATCTCCTCTGCTGGCCGGTCCACCGCTTGATAGTGCGGCACCATATTCCAAGCAGATCCGGCTGGCGGCGCTGGCAGACCGGAAGCTATGACGGCGACATCTACGTCAGGCCTGTGCAATCGCACCATCGGGAGGGCAGCCTTGGCACCAGCCACCAACTGCTGCCTCACGCACTCGCGAACCGCAGACATATCTTGAAATTTGGCCAGGAGAGACAACAGGCTTGACGGCGTGTCATCCAACGGGAACATCGCCCGATAGATATTCTTCAAACATGACTGCGACTTCTTCAGGAAGAGCAGCACTCGCGAAGCGCGATCCTGCAGGGTCGCCAATGCAGTCGCATGATCATGATCCACCCAGAAGTATCCACTCTCTTGGAGTTGCTCCTGGGTGAGCCCATGATGGCGGATGGCAATCCTATCCCTCTCCTCCTGCGGATGGCGTGCGCTAACAACTACACCAAGCGGCACCAACAGCATGAGTACAACATACAACTGCGACTAACTACAAAGGTAAAGATGAGGATGAGCAAACTAACACTTAAACTGGTCGCTCAGCTGTGTCACCTCGCCAAGCAGATATTGCTCGCGGGCGGCGGCTTTTTCCGCCTTTGACTTCCACACATCTGCGTTACCACGGATCAGGGGCAACTCATGCTCCAGCTGCTTCACGCAGTCACAAAGTCGCGACAGCAAAGGCAGCGCCTCCTTTCTTCTTTCCCATTGTGCGGCGGCAATGAGAACGCAGAAAATAACTTGGAAATGAGCGGAGATGGTCCAGAGCTGAGGAGGAGATGAGCGCAGAAGAAAAGCAGAGGAGCAACGACAATGGCGATGGCAGCGAGGAAGAAAAGGGCGCAGATGGAAATTTACCGCCGTAGCATCGCTACTTAACCCCTAAGAGATGCAATCCAACGGCTCACAAAAACCCTATTGGACGCATGGCACATATCGCGCTCGACACGTGGGGAAGAGGAAGCGCGAACCGTCCCTCCATTGCGCGGAAATCGAGGAGGCACAGTTAATAATAAGATTATGCACGCCCAGTCAAATCAAAGTCAGAAAGTGGGACCCACCGCTCGTCACGTCCCGTCAAAACCGCTCACACGGGTAACTGAGGTCATGAAAGCGTCAGCACTGACGTCATCAACAGCTACGCAGCGGAAAACAACGACTACTTTAGTCCTTGCTAGAGTCTTCGACTCCACCACGCACTCGGGGGCTACTCCCATAGGGAACGCTGGCCGTGCACCCTATGATTTTCTTTTCTTATTACAGGGATACAGGCAATCACAATCAAACCCAACCACTTGAAAAACGATTCGACTATGGACGTGGGTTACTCCCATAGGGAGCGCTGGAAACAATTTCGACTGAAACAAGCAAGCAAAAGACGACAGCAGTCGCAACCCAAGTTTTCGACTCAAACAAACAAAAATGACAGCAGTCGCAAAATTTCTTTAGTCCCTACCTGAGTCTTCGACTCAACCAGGCACTCGGGGGCTACTCCCATAGGGAGCGCTGGTCGCGCACCCTATGATTATTTGCACGAAAGCTGTACGTTGATTACATCAGCACTCGCAGATCATGGCGACACCGCCTCATAATTTTCCCTACAAAGAGATTACGTCTCCTGGGTTGCCCGAATCATCTCCGCGATGATAAAATTCAGATGCCGCGCTTACAGCGTGAAGGTAAGACCTGAATAAAGGCCTGGCAACGCATTTAACTGCGCACTACCAGAAACATATCCGTGCCTACAGGCACGATGAACATGCCTTGACGGATGCGTCAAGTGCTCACACTCATATAACCGGAATTCGACTCCTGTAAGACCTCCGCGGCCTGAGGCGAATTACGCCAGCACTTTTCCGGATTCGAGTCCGGGGACTCGAGTTCGAGTAGATTGTGTTGTTTCACCCTAAGGTGGTTAACTGGTACCGATACTTCGGTTATATCAGGCACATATATCAACAATCCCTATGACACAAATAAAAGCAGTCGAAATGCACTCATTCAGGCACTCGAAACTTCAAAAAGTACCCAGTCGACTGGATACTCGGGGGCTACTGACATGGGTATACCTTACAGGTACTCGAGCTTGGTATATACAGTCTAAATACGTACAGGCCCACGGTGTCGCCAAGGCCCAGACGAAAGGACTCGACTAACCTGCGGACTCTCGATTGCTTGAGAGACAAGAAGAAGCTAAAGATAGAAAGTTTGAAGGGAAAAACCCTTACTTGTAACCGACTTGACCTGCTACCCAAGACCTAGCCTATCTATATAAAGGCTAGGAGGAGGCGGTGAGGAGGACACACGCAACCCTAGTTTCCATAACTCTCGCCAGATTACATCTGCGCACCATTGTAACTTTCGACTCCTTTGATAATTCCACGAGCAGACAAGTAGGAGTAGGGACCTCTACGAGGCCTGAACCTGGGTAAATCCTTTGTCCCCTGTGTGCTTGTTTTCTAGCCGATAGATGTCTCCAGCACTCCCTCCTTCTCCAAAACCCAAGTCCGTAACAATGGGCATTGATGAGTTAAACCCTCGTCATATGTCGTCATGACTTATTGGTACTTGGGAGTTGGCACGTTCTGCTAGGAGCCGCTACCAACTGATCGATCACGAGTGAGACTCGGAATCGTGTCCGGGTTACCATGAGTCTGTCGGTTCACACACTTAAGAGCGGGAGCAAGTTTGGGTTAGACCCAAACAGGAAACCTATTCGGGTTGGACCCAAATAGAGACATGGACTTAGTCAGCAAGTGAGACTTGTAGTGGCTAATATAGGCCTTTTTAGTGAATGGGCCACAAGTGAGTGGATCCCACTTTCACTCCCTATATAAGCTAGGGCGCAGGTGCTTAGAGCACAAGGTTAGGTCACTCCATGTGTTGGAAACCCTAGCCCCAGTCCGTCCTGTCGCCGCCGTACCGGACCTAGCAGTCCATCGCCGGCGCTCCTCCTTGTATGTGTGGATACCGGCGGAGGTGCTGTACGTTCAGCACTTCGACGATCGTGAAGAAAGTACGGATCGTGGATCATGGAACCGGAATGGATCGCGAGGACTGTACTGCATCAAGCGACGTGCTTCATCAATTCCGCAACTGCGCGTCTAGTGGTAATCCTCGTGGCCTTCTACCTAAGCTGGATCTTGGGATCACCACGTAGGGAAAAGTTTTGCTTATCTCTACGTGGCCCAACATATTTCTCCGGGTTACTTCACATGTCTTTTCTTTATCTGTTTCTCTTATCTTGTTTTCAGGAAAATTCACAGAGGGCACTGCCATCGCGAGCGCTGCTGTTGCTGATTTCCGCTGAGAGAGGGGTACTCCCGTTGGGCCTGATGCTGAAGAGATTCCCTATTACATGGAGGACCTACTGGTCAGCCTGTCATCTCGCGTGGAAATCATCAAGAACTATGTCAAGGATATCCTTGACGCTGCAGTCCGAGTCTTCAACACGTTTTGGCCTACAGAAGACACTCCGGAGGGAACCACACTTCTTGTTGAAAAATTGATGGAGTGCGAGACCCAGCTCGACCTTTGGAGGGAATCCGCTGGACGCGCCACAGCTAAGACCGTTCTCCACTACGTACTCACATGGTACGAGAAGATTGACCTCAACCTCTTAACGTGCATGCGCACCGGATCCAAATGGACCAGTGACCCGGAGTGGGTAGCTCGGCGCAAGGCTTGCGCCCATAGCCTCATCGAATATGCTCCCATTCACAAATGGACTGAGGGACCGAGCTTCCTGGAAGCCGCCGGAACGTTGAAGATGGGTCGGATGAGGACGAAGAGGGTGATGCCTCAGACATTGGACAAAAACGCTGAGAACGTTGAAGATGGGTCGGATGAGGACGAAGAGGGTGATGCCTGAGACATTGAAGACAGCGAAGATGACGCCGAGCTTGCTCCTCCTGCTGCTCCTTAAGTGAAAAAACTTTAAAGTTTATCAGATCCTCGATATGCCGGGTGGAATTGTATCCAGTACACATGTGATATTTTGCTACTAAGTTTTTATGCCGGATTAACTTGGGCGTAGCCCCCGAGTTTCATTTTCTTGTTCGTCCAATCTTTTGGCTCGGCTCGTGTCTACCTTGATTCGGTTTTATGACTTATGAACCCAAGCTTCAAAAATTGTCTTAACAATACTAGGAAACTTTTAGGCTTAGCTCAAAAATCAGCATAATAAACTAAAAACATACAAGGTTAGTTCAAAAAACAAACGTCGGCTCGATTAAGTTCTTTTCCTTAGTCGTTTTTCATGTGCTACGCAATTCCAAACTTGTTCTCTTGCTTGCCATGAAGCCAATTCTTGTTGGACAGCAGCAAGTCGAAGAGTTGGGTTTTTTGTGCTCACACACTACTAATCCGAGTTAAGTAGAACAACTTACTCCAGCTGATGCACAAATAATAAAAGACAACAAATATTATTAAGGCAGTCCCTGAGTTACTTCTCGAGGTGCCAACATCTCATTGATAAGCTCATTGCCGGCATACATACCGACATATAAGAAGACTCGGATACATACACTTCTCTGCTAAGTGTTGAAAGGACGAAGTAGAGCTACATTCCACGGACGCTTAGATTCCTCGCCGGACCTGTCCACCTTGTTCTTTTCCTGTGGCTTTGCATCTATAAGATAATAAGAATCATTGTGCAATGCTTTGCTCACAATGAATGGCCGTTCCCATGGAGGAGATAATTTATGCATGCCAGCAGTACGTTGTACCAACTCGAGCACCAGATCGCCTTCCCGGAAAACTAGGGGGCTTACTTTCCGGCTATGATAGCATCGGAGATTTTGCTGATATATGGCGGATCTGGACAATGCCAATTATCTCGCTTCTTCCAGCAGATCAACATCATTTTGCCGGGCTTCTTGCACTTCGGCTTCTATGTATTGGGTGACCCTAGGCGAATCATGCTCTATGTCGGCTGGTAATACAGCTTCTGCCCCATATACCAGAAAAAATGGCGTATAGCCCGTTGATCGATTCAGAGTTGTTCTTAAACTCCACAGTACCGCTGGTAGTTCTTCTATCTAGCACCCTGCTGATCTTTGCAGCGGCTCAATGAGCCGGGGTTTTATCCCGGATAATACCAATCCGTTGGATCTTTCCACTTGTCTGTTCGAAGCGGGGTGGGCTACTGAGGCAACGTCTAACCAGATCTTCTTATCCTGGCAGAAACGCGCAAATGTTCCTTCCGCAAAGTTTGTGCCATTATCAGTTATGATACTGTGAGGATAACCGTATCTCAAGATGATGTCTTTGAGAAATGTCACGGCCGTAGCTCCATCACATTTTCTTATTGGCTTCACCTCGATCCACTTTGTAAACTTGTCCACCATGACCAAAATGTGAGTCATATTTCCCCTTGCTGGTTTAAACGGGCCCACCATGTCCAAACACCACACGACAAATGGCCAGGTGATTGGTATGGTCTTGAGCTCCGACATTGGCATATGTGTCTTGGTAGCATACCTCTGACAACCATTGCACTTTCTCACCAGATCTTCTACTTGTTCTAAGGCACTTGGCCAGTAGAATCCATGCCGGAAAGCTTTTGCCACCAAGGCTCGGGGCGAGGCATGATGCCCGCACTCCCCTTGATGTATATCTTGGAGGATGTCAAGCCCTTCTTCCGGGTCAACACATCGCTGGAGGACATTGGTTACACTCCTTTTGTATAGCTCGAAATTGATGATTGTGTACGCCTTTGCTCTCCTCTGAGTTTTCCTGGATAGCACTTCCTTAGTGGGTAACGTTCTGTCTTTCAGGAATTGAAATATAGGTAGTGCCCAAGCTGGTATGGCTCGCACAGGGAACACGTCCTCATCAATTTCCATCTGATCCACCGGCATAACTTCAACCGGATCATGCTGAGCAGTCCCCGGGTCTTGCGAAGCAGTCCCCGGGTCTCGCGAAGCAGTCCCTAGGTTTCGCGCACCACCTCCTGTGTCAATGTCCATGGGCACGGCTCCGGATTCTGCATCCTCCGGGACGTAAATTGAGTCGGTTTCTGGGGACGGCCTGATAGACGGTTTTCTGAGGTGTTGCAATGCTACCCCCGATGGAATTGCTTGTCGGGTTGATCCGAGCTTTGACAATACGTCGGCAGCTTCATTTTCCACCCGGGGTACATGGTGAAATTCACATCCCTCAAAGTAACCAGATATCTTCTGCACATGAAATCTGTACAGCGCCATGTTTGGATCAAGGGCGTCCCACAGTCCCGACACTTGCTGTATTACCAAATCTGAGTCGCCAAAGCATAGGATGCGACATATCCCAATTTCTTTTGCCACTTTGAGCCCATGCACAAGTGCTTCATACTCAGCGACATTGTTTGATGCCGTGAAATGGATCTGCAGCACATATTTCAGCTGGTCCTTTGGCGAGGTAAGTACAATTCCGGCGCCTAGCCTGGTTTTTGTTTTAGACCCGTCAAAGTGCATCCTCTAGTAATTCGGATCTGGTAGCGGTGGTTCGTATTGTACCTCGGCCCAGTCCACAAAAAAGTCGGCCGCAGAAAAGTCGGCTAACATCTTCTTTAAGTGAGCAAAGGCTTCATTGGCCTGCGGCGTCCAAACGAACTTATCCGACTTTTTCATGAGTTGATAGAGAGGCAATGCCTTTTCTCCCAACCGACATACAAACCGACTTAACGATGCCAGGCAACCAGTGAACTTCTGGACATCGTTGCGACACTTCGGCAGTTCCATTCGCTCCTAGATTTTAGTTGGATTAACTTCGATATCTCAGCTGGAAACAAGAAATCCGAGTAATTTTCCAGCCAGGACACCGAAGGTACTTTTTTCCGGTTTTAGCTTCATCCGGAACCTTCTTAAGTTCGCGAACGTCTGCCTGATATCCTCAAGGAGCGTTTTGCTTTCCTTGGTCTTGATAATCACATCATCCACATACACTTGTACATTTTGACCTATTTGGTCGTGCAAACATTTCTGCATACATCTTTGGTATGTTGCTCCTGCATTACGTAAACCAAACGGCATGGTGCGATAGCAATAAGCCCCATACGGGGTGATAAACGCAGTCTTTATTTGATCGTCCGGATTCAGAGTTATCTGGTGGAAACCAGAATATGCATCAATGAATGACAGCAGTTCACATCCAGCAGTTGAGTCTATGACCTGATCTATCCTGGGTAGTGGAAATGGATCTTTTGGACACGCCTTGTTCAGGTTCGTGTAATCGATACACATACGCCAAACCACTGCCATATTCGGATCATCCTTCTTCTTCTCCACCAGCACCGGATTAGATAACCAATCCGGATAAAGAATTTCCATGATAAATCCTGCAGCCAACAATCGAGCTATCTCATCTCTGATGACTTTCCTCCTATCTTCGGCGAAGCGGCTGAGAGGTTGCTTCACCGGCTTTGCTCCGGGTCTCACATTCAAAGAGTGTTCGGCCAACTCCCTCAGAACACCTTGCAAGTCCTGTGTGGATCAAGCAAAAATGTCCCGATTCTCACGGAGGAAGTTGACGAGCTCGCTTTCCTATTTGTCATTTAACCCGGCACCAATTGTCACGGTGCGCTCTGGGAACATATCATCAACATGCACCTTCTTGGTATCTTTCGTGGCTTGGAATGAGACACTCCCATGCGGGTTACTCAGCGCCGGCATATACTGCTGCGCGGACTGAGCCAATGCCTCCACCTCTTGAATTTTTCTTTTCTCTTGCGCGATCACGAGTGACTCGGCTATATTAGACCCGACCGACGCACACTCAATGGAATGTCGGAAATCTCCAGCAATAGTAATCACTCCATTTGGCCCGGGCAACTTCATCTTTAAGTAACTGATGTGACAACTTGCCATGAAATTGTTCAGTGCTGGTCTTCCGAGTAACGCGTGATACGCACTTTCCAAGTTCACCACTTCAAACTCCAAATTCTCAGTTCGGCAGTTATCTCTCGTGCCAAACAATATGTCAACCCGGACCTTGCCTATGGGCTCACAAGAAATGCCGGGCACAATACCATGGAAAGTTGTCCTTGTAGCCTAGAGCATGTTCTCCGAGATACCCAACTTGCGCATTGTATCCACATACATGATGTTAATGCTACTGCCATTGTCAACCAGTACCTTGGAGAACCTTACATTGATGTTAGGCCCAATGAATGTCGGATCCAGCACTAACGCATACGAACCAGGACTTGGCATAAGCTTGGGATGATCTTTAATGCACAGGTGATTTCTTGGTCTGACCACGGCATATACCTCGTCACTGCTGGCATTACCGCATTCACCTCCATATGTCGGTGCTACAAGCTCTTTCTGTCTGTTTCCTCAGTGGTAAACACACAGTAACTCTGATGATGCTCTCTATACTCATTCCTCCCCTCATTTCTGGGGTACCTCTGATCCGGCTGATGCTGGTTTTCTACCTGATGCACTGCATCCCTTCTCTCATGGTTATCATACCTCGGCGGAGGGGGAGGCAACATTAGCTATTGCGTGTTTGCTCTGGAGAGCAATTGCTGCCGGGGTAACTCCTGCCGAGGTTGATCATTCCGGGGTACCTGAGCATTCCCCGATCCACCTTGTTCTATTTACGCATCCACTCACATTGCCTCGTCGTATGACCCGCTGGGTTACTCGGATTTGGCGTGTGAAATTTACACGGCTGATCCAACATCGACTCATAAGTGTACCTCGGACAGTCCTTTTCTTGCCACTGTTTCTTCTGCTCTGGCGTCCAAGTTTTCTTTCCATCATTTCTCGGTGTCCATTGTCCCCCTCTAGTTTTCTGACATTGATTGCCTCCTGCTCCGGGCTGATCTTGATTCACAGCTGCAACTTGTTGCGAACTATACCAGTGATCCGGTCTGTCATCTCTTCTTTTTCCTCTGTAATCATTCCTCCGGGATGATCCGGCTCCATCTCTTTAGTAATATTCCTCATTTGACTCGTTTGACACGAGCCTGGGTTGAGTTGGATCACCCAAAGCATACGAATCAGCAATCCGGATCATCTCTACCAATGTGGTTGGCATTTTCCTTTGCAACTTCTGCCACAACTCACTTGCATATCTGCACCCTTGCGCAAACCACGCTATGGCCTGTGACTCTATCACACCCTCACACGAGTTTCTCACGGTACACCACCGGGTTAAAAACTCCCGGTCCGTCTCGTTCGGTCTCTACTTACACATAGCTAGGGTTTGTGGCCTATTCGGCCTCTGATACGTAATTGAGAAATTGCTGATAAACATTTCCTCAAAATCGATCCAGCAGTTAATACTTCCGGGCGGCAAATTGTTTAGCCATACCCTGGCTGGCCCCTCCAACATCTGGGGTACGTATCTCACGGCCCATCTCAAGTTGCCTGTAGCAATTTTCACAGCTGTAGCATAGTTTATCAATCAATCCTCCAGCTTAGTACTGCCGTCATACGTCTTTGTGCCTCTGGGTAACTGGAAGTTAGGTACTGGCGGCTCCTTCATGATCTGGGGCCCAAAACACGCAGGACCCGGTGGACCTTGACATTCGATCTGTTCCGACCTATACAGTCGATCTAGTTTCAACCTGGCATCATCAGGCATCAAATCCCTGCTTCCCAATCTTGACCCTATCACATGATAGTCCGGCCTTGGGTATCCTGCGTTCACCATTTCCGAATCTCCATCGTTATACCGGTCTTTCTCTCGTGGAGCAGCTCTCTGTTGCATACCTCGGCCGACACTTTGCTCTTGCCTTGGTATATTCCGCTGCTGCGGTTGTCCTGCTCCTGCCGAGTTTCGCTGTCCGGCATTGCCGTTTACAACATTTCCTTGACCGACATTGCCTTGGTCGCGGTTACCTCGGCCAGCTTCACCTCGGCTCACACTTCGTCGATCATCATTTTCTGTACTTCTTTTCCTTTCCCTGCCCGTGTTGGGTCATACGGGACGATTTGTTTGTTCCTTCTGGCCGAGGTTACTACTTCTTCTCTCCTAGGACCACCATGAGGAGACGATGCGGCTCCAGCGGATTTCTCCGGGTTACCCACTGCCGAATGAACGATCTTGGAGGCCCCAGCTCTCTCCGGGTTAGCCCTGAGAAATTCCTCATTTTGCCTGTTCGCGATCCGAACCAACTCATTGACCCTATCTTGCTGTCTCTGACGGGCCTCACCCGTTAGACCCTCTAACTCGGATGCAGCAGCGTCTGCTGCCCTAAGGTTCTTAGCCGGGGTACTATACCTCGGCAGCCCCACGGACAAACAGTTTTCTGACCCCTCAAATCCTAGTGTCTCCCTCTTTGTTCATTTCGCTTATGAGGTTTCTCCCCTTTACTTTTACAACATCAACTTTGTTTGCCTTTGCGTACTCACGCAGCGTCATGTTTAACGACTGTTGAGCCGCGGCTATCTTTTTCGCACCCTCTAGTATTTTTTGCCTAGTTTCCTCTAGCTAGGCCTGTGCCTGAGCCGGATCTACTGCTGCTACTACAGGGTTTGCTAAGCTATCCATCGCTTCCTGCATCACATTCTCAGGCCTCTCTAGTGGAGGACCTCTACCTTTCCTCGGTGCCTTAGGCGTTACCTCCGGATCTGGTGCCGGATCCTTGCTTGTGCCAGTACCAGGCACAGTCATCATCACCTCAGCACGGTCCGGGGAGCGAGTGATACGCGCCCCGTGAACCACGCTAAGGGGTGGCTCCCCTACCTCGACGACGTGCCGCGGATGAACACACGACACATCGACAGCAACGTAGACCTTGTGCGCGCCGAGCTTGACGAAGAGGCCGTTGCGCGGAAGCGGGCGCGTGCCGGAGCAGCCAGCGTTGTCGCTGACAAAGTCCAGCGCTCCAAAGCGCTGAACGAGCCCAGAGACGATGCGTTCGCCGGTGCCGATGAAGTTTCCCGTCCGGATCTTGACCCCTGCTAGCGCCGCTAGCCCCACGGTGGGCGCCAACTGTCGTGGTGGTGTCACGACAGATGCCATGGATAGGCTAATAGTGGGGACTAATATGCACTAGGGGAATCTAGGGAGGAATAGTGAGGTGATTCCTCACACAGAAGTTATATTTGATTCACTTCCAAGGTTTACAAGTGCTCCTAGAGCTGTCTTGGGGAGAGGAGGAAGAAGGGACTCTCTTACTCTCACCACTAGCTAACCCGTACAAGACCAACCCGTAGAACCTAACCTCTCTACTGAGGCCGTAGCCCTCCTTATATAGGGGTGGCTAGGTCTCCACTTAGGGCATACGTGGAGGCATATTCCAGGGAATATTCTTCCTCCCAAGATAGTAAACCGACCGGGTTACTTTTCCCCCGCGTCATCCATGCAGAGGCTACGTGAGCCTCTGTGGCGCCTGCATCACCCGACATTGGCTTCGTCACCTTTGTCGGCCATGCCTCGCTGGTCCTCCCTCTGTCCGCTTCGCTCATGCCGTGCGTACCATGGCTACTTTTGACCAGCGAGATTCCTTCCTTCTCCTAGAAGCTTGACATGACCCGGATCGTAGTTGATCCGGCCACACCCGTTCCTGCATGAAAGTTAGACACATCGTTCCGGCTTACGGCTTAAGTCGGTTGAGACCTAGTTAGGTGGACGCCCCCTGGTCCGGGTTACTCCGTGATTCGGCCTGCCTTGAGGTGGCCCGGCCAGCATCCGCTTTGACCTTGCCGAACCTCGGCTAACTCGGCCTTTATACCTCGGCGTGACCCTACCCGGGGGTATCCCCCCAACACGGATATACTGGCTAGCCTACATTTAGCAACCCTTTGCATGCATCAGTGCATATAGCCAATGGACTCATGTCACCTATTGATCTCTTTAGTTTCCTCAAATACTAGTGCCAACTTTATTCTATTTCTAGCTCAAACATGCAGAATGTCACTGAGAACATCTAGTTGTGCCCAACAAGTGTAGTCGCAGATGCTAGGCAGCATTTCCATCTACTGGACAGTTCCATTTGTATTTAAATATGGCTTACAACCATCCTGGAATCCTTGATACAAGGTTTAAGTACCATAAAACACACACACACACACTCTCTCTCTCTCTCTCTCTATATATATATATATATATATATATATCTTCCACCTTCTTCTTTCGTGTCAATCTCCACAACACTTCATGGAGACTTTTCTTGTACCTCGGCCTTGAAGTTGTAGAACATTATGAAGCTGTCATCCCAAACCTAAATATAGTATTTTTAAAGCTCTCTATTTACCATACCTTTCCAAACTATATGATACGATAGTGCGATGTGGTAATCAAAAAAAAGTTTATCCTGAATAGTCTTCGCAGACTCCATTGGGTTATCATTCAGCCCCTATCCGCCACAACTCTAGCTCCTCCATTTGTCGGTTCCCCCTCCTCTGGTCGACCTCGCGAGCATCATTAGGGGAGGGGGAGCTGGTGAAATGAGTGAAGTTTTCCAATAATACTAGTTTTCATTGATTAGGTGAGGGGTTTGGTAGCCGTCTTACTTTTGGGACCTGTGTATATGGAAAAGGCAACTTCTACAATAAGATCTTCAACCCTTTTTATGACAAGAGTTCATTCCAAATGTCTACAATTGTGTTAGAAGATTAAATTCAATAGGTATGATCCTTCAGATCTTGTTTTGACAGATCAATTTTGGATTATTTTCTCATGGTTTTCATTAGGAGGATGGTGCTCGCAAGATTTGTCTTGGTTGCTATGTCCTTGACATTGGTGGTTCATACTCTCTCGGCTCTCTGACCATGTAGACAAGGCTGTTTGATTGCATTTATCTAGAATGCTGGTATTGGTACTCTTGTCAGTGTTGCTTAATACTTCAATGGTGCATATCCTTTGCATCGCCGCTCAAAATCAAAACTATTGGAGAACCCTCATTGGTATTCATAGGTTTATTGTGTGGTCTATATGTCATTTTATTGCATCCGCCTTCAGAAAATTACAAGATTGTGTCATGAAAGTAGAAAGAGTTTGAAGACCTAGATGATTTTCTCATTTCTTTTGGACTTTCTTTTGTGGTCACAAGAGACAACTCATGTATCTCTACCATGTATTATTCACTACAACAATATATCATGTATTGATAAAAAATACATCGTATCTTGATCCAATCATGTTTTGTAAAATTTATTAACATTTTGGTTGTACTAACATAGTAAGAAAGAGCTACATGTTCTCTCGTAGTTATCTTCAGCGATTAACGAAGCCACTTGATTAGATGTTCAAAGACACTATGGAATAATAGAAATGTTGAAAATGTACTAACCTAGACAGAGCATAGAGAGCGGTCACAAAAATGGTTGATCGACTTGAGCCAAAGTCATAGAGGAAATTCCGTAATTCAATGATCTAGTCATATAGTGTTGCATATGTAAACATAAATTATGTGATATTTTTCTTCGGCACGAAGTGTATACTACATGTTTCTCGTACGAAGCATCACACCTCAGGTTTTACTATCGAAATAATGAAGCAAGGTCTATTTTATGGTAAAAAGGATAAAAAATAAACTAAAAATGAAACCCCGCATAATGAAAAATTGACCATGTTGCAGCTACACCAAGCAATGAGACCCCTTTACGAGCATCGGAATAAAACACACATGTACCAAAAGGCATCCTACAACATATATAGATTAAAAATCAACTTATGTGTCGCTTCAAGTCTTTGTGATATTCACATATGCATTTGATTGTGCATCTGCATCTTCGTACAAAGACACCTCATGACTCAACATAGAAACACCTGCATCTTCGTACAAAGACACCTCATGACTCAACATAGAAACACCTAACAAATGTGAACGTCTTATCAATGTTCAAGCATGTAGGTCCATTGTTGTTGCCTAAAGAGACACACCACCACAAAATAGCACCTCCCTCTCTTCTTGTTCATGGAGACTGTAAAATGTTTGCGAAAAGAATATGTGATTTGATCAACTTATTCTCAAAAGAGCACAATTCCAAGTATTCTATAAATCCTTGAAGAAAGCTTCAACCCCAATCACATCAAAATATAGAAATATATTACAATGTTTTAAATTCAGTAAAAGTATCCAGAGAAGTTCCCAAGCCAATGTGCAGAACCAACATACATACTCACTAAGCACCACACAGAATTTCCCCAAGGCATAAGAAAAATAGATGATGTGTAGATTCAGTTTCATAAAAGAATCTACAAGTTAGATCTCCATGTGAGCCTCTTTTCTTCTTATCGTCTTCAGTGGTAATCGAACTTTGAAAAATAAACCATAACCAAATTTGACATTTTGCACTATTCTTTTGTCTTCCACATGTGTTTGAACAATCTTTTGACCCAATGTTCATCAAGTTATTTTATTATTAAAAGCCAATATGGACGTATCTTCCCCCACTCTAAAAGGAAGATCTACTAATAGTTCTGTAGTATTATTATGTTAATCTTGCGAAATTTCATCTAACCATCTTCTAAACCTCAACTGCCACCTGGAACACTAGATTTACGAATTAGGATTTACTAATCAATGCACAAAACATTAAGACTAGAGATATAATGCTTAAAATGTCGTAAGAAATGCTAATTTCCATCAAAAAACTACTCTACTCTCAAGCACCCACTCTCATAATTTCCCCACAGTTTTTTATAAGTAACTCAAACAACATGACATATCTGTTTCCTTATGCATTAACAAATCTGCATGTACATTTCTACAAACTTTGGTTTTGACTATCCTCTCCTTTTTCGAACGTTAACCACCATTCATACACAAATAACTTGTATTCAACTTCTCTAAATATTTGATGCCTAAACAAACTTTTGGTTTTGATCTAGATACAATTTGTCATTTAATCAAATGATAACTCTTGACAAAATTGCAGCTTGTAAGAAACTTTCCTCTAGATTTTAGACTACTTAGGTTCAACAATTTTTGCCAACCTGTACATGGACACATGAAAAATGGGGATGGTTCTCATTTAAGGATTAATATCCACTCATTCATGTACCAAGGAAAAAATACCATGTTAACCGTCCAATCTTTTTTTGAACTTTTTTCTCCTACTTTCTCCAATTCTTAATATGAAATTTAGGACCAAAGTTAGTACGCACATACTCCCTCCGTTCCATTCTAATCTACAACTTAAAAAAATCAGACAAACTAGTACTTCATTTATTAGTACTTATGTGATAAACCAATCGAAGCTACATTGAGAATGACGGCATCCAATACAGAGAGTAAAATCACTCTTTTTTATGTCCTTGTTGACTAAAAGCTAGAATGTAGATTATTTCAGAATAATTTTTGGCTCTAGAATGTAGAATATTTCAGAACGGAGGGAGTAGGTACTTACCAAACCAGATAGCCACCTGACAGTTAAACACGAAACATAAATTTCCATCATAAATCTGTTCTCAACTACCATCTATATTTCACATTTAAAAAAATTAATTTTCAATCATGCCATAGCTTAAAAAGGTAAAGTAACAATTTCATATTCCTGTCAATTTGTAGATAATCTTCAAATAAAATGATGAAGTCATTTGCATACTTTGGAATAGTCACTCCTCTGATAATATGTGGAACCAAATCGTCAACCAAAACAATTATTTGAGCTTTCCCAATCATTCCTGCTAAACTATCAACCACGGTGTTCAATAAAACATGCATAGAGGCAATATCGTTGCCTGTACTCCCTTATCACTAAAAAATATGTCCCTAGCACACAATTATACTTCACACTCAAAGTACCACTAACTACTTTTTAAATCCATACACGCCAAGTGGAGTTTTTTAACTTGCATATTCTACATTTACACCTACCTTTTACATTGATCAAGCTATAAAATACCCAATTTGTATGTGACAACTTGTTAACCATAATATCAACATTGGGTGAATATCACTAAGAGCGGACAATCAATAGGGAATTGATCTATGTGTTGCTCCCTCCACTTGTCTCCACTCTTGTGTGCGAGCATAGAAAGCCAAACTCAATATCATTCCAGCGTGTTACTTTCGTTGACCTTGCACCCAATTACTCCCTCCGTTTTAAAATATAAGATGTTTTAGCTTTGTAAAAGGAGTGTATCTAGACCACTTTTAGTGTGTAGGTTTATTCTAAAACTACATGAACCAACAAATTAAAAGGAGACTAGATACACTCCTTTTACAAAGCTAAAACATCTTATATTTTAAAATGGAAGGAGTAACATTTTTCGTGATTTTATATTTATACCGAAGACATGTTCGGTTTGCAGTTCTGCACACATGCTCCACGACAAAGATAGATTTCCCTAACTTATTCACTTGATGGAGTTTGGTTTCTCCTTGTCTTGTGAACCTCGTTTGGATGTTAGTACTTGTTTCTATTTTATGAACCTGATGTTTGTCTAGGTTGATGGACCTTCATTTATTTTATATTTTATTGGGTTGCATGCATGTCCATGTAGACGGAGGAGAGACTGGTTGTATTGGGTAACACCTTTTTGAAGTGACATCAAAAAGTATAACCTTCAGGTACAAAAAAAGTATAACCTTCCATCATATAACAAGTGAAGGAATCCTAAGTGATAGAAAAAGGGGAAGGAATGTATGTCTGTTGATATTTTCAAGATTTCACATGACTAGTATTTATTTCAAAAACAAAATTTTACAGTGAAACCGTATTATGGTGACAAATTCGATTTGAATCCCGGTCTATGAGAATGTTCAGATAAAACCCTAAACTTATAGAAGCCCTTTATCTTCAACCCTTGCACCTTTCTCGATTGTGGTTTTGTATTCAGGTGTTCTAAAAACTGTGAAATTAAATTAATAGTATTTAAAATTTTAGCATGCAAAAAGGTTTAAAATTAGGTCTAGCCTTTTCACGTGCAAATAATAACAAGATAAATCATGTATTCTTGTCTATTTTGAATGGAAGACTATTTTTTCTCATACTTTCGTTGAACCTTTATAGGTTCCAAATCATAATATTCGCTACGTTCTAACATTCAATTTTTTCAATATTTTATAAATTATCTAAGATGAAAAACTAACTCTAAAAAGCATGTTAGAGTTTAGACACGGTCTTGATATTCATAAGTTCTAGAAAGAATCTCAAACGGTTCACACGTGTGTGAAGAATGCTACTACCTCCGTTTCATGTTAACTGTCACAGATTTATCCAGATTCGTATGTATCTATACATAAAATGTGTCTAGATACATGTGTATCTACACCAATCTGCAAAAGTCAATATGAAAAAATGAAACTGGGTGGGGGAACCACGTCGCCTTGCTTTTATTGATGTACTCGTGCGTACGCAAAAGGAATGCGAGTGAGGGACTCGAACTCGAACCTAGACGGACGAGGGTGTATCAACACACCCAAGCCAGTGGGATGTGCCTCGGTCTGCACGACAGGGACGGGACCCCAAAAGAAAGTTAATATGGAGCGGAGTTAGTACAAAGTAATAAGAAGTAAAAAGTATTAAACAATATGATCAAGTATGTTCCATACAAAAAATACAAAATACATGAATTTCACTAATCAATTTTTACATGATATAACTAGTCATATTGTTTCCACAAAATTTGTTGGGTTATCATATCATAGAATTATTTGCTTCCATGGGTTTTTCCAATTGGTTTTTGAGGGACTCGACTCCGAAACCCCTCTTCAAAACAAGTCAAGGGTTTATTTTCAATTGGTTTTCAAAACTTCTAGGTCTAAGTTAGATGATTTATTAGTTCTACGTTTAAGTCGCACTAAAAAAATACTTCCTCTGCCCTGAAAAGGATGTCATATTCGAATCTAGACAAATACGTGGCACTTTTGTACAACAAGAGTACTAGTTCAGTTTTCGTAGGGGCGGAATCGTGTGATTAGACAGATACAGACATACAGTTAGCTCGGCTGTCTGACACACAATGACACGAAGTACAATCATCTCCAAATCGTACTCCCACATAATTAAGCACACTGCACAAGACAGTAACCATGTTCTGAACAGTCAAGATTTGTCAAATCCAGCTAATAAGCTTAGCTCAGCTGATCTGTACCCACATTATAGCACGCACCAAGTGTCAAGTACGACAACACGTTCGTGGGTATCCATGCATGAGGCAGCACATGTACACAAAGCACAAACCTTGTCCTTGTACCTTGTGGGAGCCTACCTCTTTTTTGGGTATATATAACCACCGAGGCCCGCCTCAGCAAATCCTTGCAACAGCCCGCCCGCCTACTCTCAATTAGCTTCTCTCGCGCCAAGCGTGAGTGAGATCTCTCGGTGCCCGGCTAGCTACCCAGGTAGCGGCGGCGGCGGCAGGCAGGCGCGGGCGTTGCCATGGAGGAGCACAAGCCGTTGGTGGCCATGGTGGTGGTGCAGTGCATCTACTCAGGCATGGCGCTGTGGGCCAAGGCGATGTTCAGCGGCGGCATGAGCCCCATGGTGTTCGTCGTCTACAGGCAGGCCATCGCCACCCTTGTCCTCGTCCCCATCGCCGTCCTTGCCAACAGGTAAGAGAAGAGAAGATCATCTCTTTCTCTCTCCCTCTCAGCGATGATCGATCGTCGTAGCGTTCGGTGGTGATTATTGCTTCTCCAGGAAGAGGCTGAAGGAGATGGTGTGTATCGGACCGACAGGCTTCGCGCTGGTGTTCGTGGCCTCTCTTGTTGGGTACGTACGTGCGAAGTGTACATTTGTTTAATTTGTACTATACTGAGAACTGACTGCACTTGCTTAGATCACTGATCACCCTGGTCTGTGTATGCGATTGATTAACAGGGCGACGACGAACCAGTACTTGTACTACACGGGTCTGCAGCTTGGTTCATCGTCCATGGCGACGGCAATGACCAACCTGATACCCGCGATCACCTTCGTCATGGCAACTTCAGTAGGGTGAGTTCCTAGAACCTGGAAGTAGAAAGCAAAACGTTCTACTTTTCACCTCAGCAAATTCCATTACCATACGTTCCTAAACAAGCAGTTTGATCTGTCGACTGAAATGAACTCAATGAGCACGTGGACGGTGGGTGGACCTTGTAGATCTCATCTCACTGCATAATTAACTAAGGATTATCGGGGATAACAATATGGGAGGAGGCTCTAGGGTCATACTATAGAGTAGTATGCAGGGTAGATCCAGAGAATGTTCCGTGGTTGAATTAACTGGAATAACAAGACAACTCGTCCTCAACTACATCATAATCTAATTTTTTTTCCTTGTTGGCTCGCTGCGCCTAATCGAGTCCTCATTGGAGCTTATAATGGTAACTGCGTCAAGCGCACGCATGCCTGCATTATTAACGTGGAATGTGGGCGTGCGTGTGTGGCTTGAGTCCATAATAACATGTGTGTATGGTGGACATCCATCCTCTGTGAGTCTTTGTACGTTAGCTCCCAATAAGTTGTGGTGATTGGTGAAGCACAACTCTCCGGGATCGATCGATCGACGACAAACATATATAGGCCACACACTGTTGGCGTGCAACTATTTGCAGAACATTCTGTGCCACTAATTTACACCTGGAACCGGAGGCTGAAAGGTTTCACACTTCACCGCAGTCCGCACACTTTGCTATGTGTGTGTCTATCTTACAACAACGTGCTACACATTATTGTGCTACTTGTAAGAAAAACACCAAGAGAAAATATGTGTACCCTAGTTCAGAAAAACCCTCTCTAGTCTGAATGTTTTATTTACTCGACGGCTAACTTTCAGAAGTGGATTGGTGTCTGAATGTACCAAATTACCGTCGTCTGAATGTTTTTTCACGCATACTACAGGCTAGAGAGCGTGGAGATTAGAAAACCGCGGAGCATGGCCAAGATATTCGGCACGGCGGTCTGCGTCGGCGGCGCGATGGTCATGGCGTTCTTCAAGGGCCCCCAGCTGCTACACGACTCCCCCGGCGCCGGCGGCCTGTACGACGTGCTCCTCCTCCACACGCCGGCGAGCCGTAACTGGGTGATCGGCGCTCTGCTCCTCGTAGGCAGCAGCTCCTGCTGGTCGCTGTGGCTCATCCTGCAGGTGCCCATCTGCAAGTCGTACGTGGACCCCCTGACGCTGTCGGCCTGGATGTGCTTCCTGTCCATGGGGCAGTCGGCGCTGCTCACCTCCTTCGCGGTGCCGGACCTGCACGACTGGAAGATCCGCTCGCTCTTCGAGGTCATGGGCCTCATCTTCGCGGTAAGTTTTACTCCCCTCGTCGAGACGCACGTGCAGTTTGTATTCTCATGCTCTTCTGCTAGTTCTAAGCACTGTCGTGTCGATCATGGTGCTATGTACATATGCAGGGTGCGGTTGGGTCGGGCGTGACGTTCTACCTGCAGTCGTGGTGCATTACGGTGAGGGGCCCTCTCTACTCGGCCATGTTCAACCCGCTCTGCACCGTCATCACCACCGTCGTCGCCACCGTCGTCCTTCACGAACATCCACACGTCGGAAGGTACATACACATGTGCAATTTCCAGTTTTTTAAATCAGTCCCGCTCCTGCAATTTTCAGTTTCACTCCTGCCATTTTTTACTTCTCAAAACTCATTCACGAACGGTTTTTATTTATTCCCCATTTTTCTAGCTTGTTGGGTGCTATCGCTGTGGTCGCCGGGCTGTACATTGTGCTGTGGGGCAAAGCAGGCGACGACAAGAGCCAGAGGGTGCCGGTGGCGGTGGACACCGTAGATCTGGAGAAGACCCTGGCGTGGTCGGAGTCGCAGCTCGACGCCGCCGGTACCATCACGGAGCCGCTCCTGGCCGACAGCAACCAAACCGAAAAGTAGTAGTAGCAGCTAGGAGACATTTTGGAAAAACCATTCTTCAGCTGAGGTCATACGTATCGATGTAGAACATTCAGTTCGTTTATGCATGGTGGATTCTGTGACGACCCCCATGATCACACCGCTAATATGCAATCAAGGAGTATGTATGGGAGGTTTGTTCTTAGTAATCAATCATATTTTTGCCGGGCCACGGTTTGAGTTCCACCGGATCATGCAGAAACTTCAGAGGCTAGCAACCTATTAACTGACAAGGATGTCTGAGGCAGTCATGGTCCATTCCAGTGAGGACCCTCTGAACTCTGTACCCTGTCACGCCACGCATGTTCAGCCTAGTCATGCCCATGGAACCAGGCGAGGTAACGAGCGACAGCGAAAGGTGCTACTCCTAAAAAAGATCTCAAAAATGGACTGCAATTTCAGGAGATCACTGCAATTCTTTTTTTAGAAAAGGAGAAGCGAATTTGGGGAAGCAAACCAGGCAATCATGCCGCAGAAACCAATTGATTAGCAGGGAACACGAGTCACATGAAAGAAACAGAACATGATCACGTACTTGGCATCTTTGGTCGAATATTTCAATCAATCAAACCTGCTGATGCAGGCATGCTCGCCGCATCACCGTGGCGGCCGGCAATTCTTTAATCGTCGCCGAACCATTCAGAACTCAGAAGTAAACCAGCACGGCGGCTACCTTGTCCTCGAGCGAGCGCGCGCGCACATGGATGCTCAGGCTCCTACTTAGCTGGTGACTGCCAAGTGAGACTTGATCTCTCTCACACACTGACACACACTCTCAACGGCGCGCTCGCAGATCCCGATTCCCGCGCGTGATGGCAGGCGGCGGCGGCGGATGGCGGCCGTGGGCGGAGCGGTACAAACCGGGGGTGGCGATGGTGCTGGTGCAGCTGTTCTACTCGCTGGTGGACATGGCGCTCAAGACGGCGTACGGGCTCGGCATGCGCCCCATCGTCTTCGTCGCATACCGCCAGGGCATCGCCGCCGCCGCGCTTTTCCTCGGCTCCCTCGCCACCAGGGGGTTCACGCTGCGCCCCATGGCCGTCGGCTACCGAGCCTTCGCCCTCCTCTTCGTCGCCTCCCTCGCCACGTACGCACGAAAATCTCGGCGTTTCCGTCTCCAATCAGCTTCTGTTCCGCCCCCTTCTGTTCTGCTGATATGTGTTTTGGATCTGGCAGCGCGACGGGGCAGTACTGCTACTTCATGGGGCTGCACCTGGCGTCGCCGTCGATGGCCCGGGCGACCACCAACCTCGCGCCCAGCATCACGTTCGCCATGGCCGCCGTCATCGGGTACTCCGCCTATTCTCCCCTCGTGTCATGTGTGACTATGATGTGTTCATCGCCGCCGCGGAGCAGGCAGATCACGCTGGCCGTCCAATTGCTTTGCTCGCTTTCAGCTACTACGGAGTACTTATTTTGGACAGGCCCACCTGCAATGTCAAATGAGCCCATCAGGGCTGCTGGTCTAGTCCAGGCCCAGCTCAACAGTTGGGTTTAGGTAGCCTCGGTCTAGTCCACGGAAGCTCCTCCATTTCAGCCCATCTGGTGGAGTGACTCGAAATGCTTTGACTGATCCCGCACATTTGCAGGTTGGAGAAGGTGGATTTGAGAAACTCAAGAAGCGTCGCCAAGATCATCGGCACTGTTGTCTGCCTCGCCGGAGCAATGCTCATGGCATTCATCAAGGGGCCAAAGCTTTTCGGGGCGCTCGTCATCGATGACTGGGTGACAGGAGGCATCTACCTCATGGGAAACGCTTTATGTTTCTCCATTTGGTACATTTTGCAGGCAAGCACTGCAATGCTCCTTGACAGCACTTATCCTTTTTATTTTCTTTTATTTTATTATTGTGGACCAGCTTTATCTTTTGTTTGATGAAGAAAACGAATTGCACTAGAGTTACTTTTTTTCTACTGAATGCCAAGTGCATGATCATTTTCAGGTACCGATCTGTAAATCCTACCTTGATCCACTTTCATTGGCAACTTGGATGTGCTTCCTGGCGACCTTGCAATGTATGGTCGCGGCATTCTTCCTAGAAGCAAACTACATGGAGATATGGAAGCTTGCTTCGATATGGGAGCTCCCTTGCATCTTATATGGAGTATGTTCTGCTCAATCCGAATGCATTGTGTGGCGATCTATATATTGTTCTGAATTGCATATGCACTACCAATATAAGTATAGCCACTGAAAACAGACAAACTTGTAGGGTGTTTTCGCCTCGGGGGCAAACTTTTTTATGCAATCCTGGTGCATATCGGTGAAAGGTCCCCTTTACAGTGCAATATTTACACCTCTGAGTGCAGTGATCACGACAATATTATCTACGGTCTTCCTTCAAGAAGAACTCCATATTGGAAGGTATGTGCTCTTTTCATTCGTCATTAGTTTATATACGTACAGTAAAAAAACTGGTGCTGAAAAAAAAATGCTGTGATCAGTGCATAATTACTGTTGTTGGTGGTGATGTTGACTGTGCATTTTTCTGCCGCGCAGCGTACTAGGTGCTATCACCATCATCTTCGGTCTGTATGTAGTGCTGTGGGGTAAAGCAGATGATGCAAAGGGCGAGAGGCTGGCCATTCGTTGTAGTGATTCAGAAAACAATGCAGAACAAGATGTTGTCGGTGTAAAAGTAGAGACTGTGACTAATCTTTCAGAACCATTGTTATCTGAAGACGCGAATACTGAAACTTCAACATGGCAATGATGTTATTGCAGTATTCTTAAATCAGCATCTAGCGTTTTTGATTTTAATCATCTTCTTTTACTTACTTTATGTTACTGCTTGTTGCCTAAAGTAAAATATATAGTTGTGGTTTTGGTGTCGATGGCCATGGTAACATGATCAAAGGCACAGCCTGTCAGTGTGCTGAATGTAGTGCATGATCTGCCCAACAAGCCATGAACCCATCCCTGTCTGCCATTACTAGGATGGCTCTGGGAACATGGAAGATATGTGCTTGAAAGTGCCAATTAGCAAGTAGTGTGGCCTGTGCTAAGAGCCTAAGGAGGGCCACTAGTCTAACAGGAAAGAGTCTCACCGAAAGGACGTCAGGAAGGCGATGCCATGCCTAGCTATAACTATTGTTGTTACATCTATTATTGCAAGTGAAAGTGAAATGAGGAAGATATCTTCGAGGTTGTGGTAGGCCGGACTTGCCTCTCTCGTAAATCATGACCCACCACAGCCATAGCTCTCCCTTCTAATAGTAATACTTCGATGGGAAGGATGCCAGAAGTTGTCAAGAAAAACATTGAAGGCACGCCAGCAAATCTGTCTGCTACTTTCTATGTAAATGACGGATAGCTGCAAATTGTCTGAACAAGAAAGGACGGTGATTAGCTGATCGGATTGAGGTAGGTTTGTTTATGATAATGACACTTGAGGTACGTACACGCCAGAGAACATAGAAAGTGAATGCGACACAGATCGTTCAAAACCATTCGGCCACTTGGAAAAATTGGATGGAAGTAATATATGAAATAAATAACGCCAGGTAGTACGTACATATATAGATATATAATGGTCTGCCATATCAAAGAAGAGAATATACAACCTCCTACTAATCATAATACAGTAAATACTCAACAAGTAATAATCTCGTCTGTACAAAGCTAGACCAGGCCAACCTAGTAGTGATATACTAAATGACAATGGACATGATGGCTGATCGCATCAAAGAAAGCAGCACAAGTGACCGTGACCATGACAGCCGGTCATCACCGGCCAGGCCGAGGCGAGGCTCCGGCCGGCAGATGATCAAGCGTATGCGCCCTGCTTGTAGCCGCCGTTACGGTGGTCCCTGCGGTTGTTCCTGAAGGCGCAGCAGCCGACGGAGTAGACGATGATGATGAAGACGAGGAAGATGATGTTGACGATGGCGATGCGCTTCCAGTCCGTCTTGAGCGTGGCCACAACGCCGGCCTTGCACGACTGGCAGCCGTAGCAGAGCGTGGAGGCGTCGTTGCCCCAGGTGCCGCAGTCCTGGTCCGACGTGTTATTGGGGGTGCCGGTCCACTGCGTGCTGTTGACGAAGGTGAAGCCGCAGCTGGTCGGGGGCTTGCAGCAGCCGGACTGCAGACACACGAGAGAAAAGGAGAAATGGTCAGCCTCGGTTGGTTGGAACAAAATAGTGATTAATTAATTTTATCAGTATACTACATAAATAGAGTATTTTTATTTGGATGATCCAGTCCCAATATCTCTATAGAAAGGACATGTTTGGTCACCGGGCAATTGAATTCTGCGACCTAATTTAAAAGTTTGGTGAAATGGCACCGAGCTGTTGGTATGAGTGTTTAACTGCCAAATCCTATCCTTTATCATTGCAACGGTCAACACATTTGGAAAGAGTTCAAATCAATCCAGCCATGAGGATTGCTGCTTCGGGTTGAAGCAAAATCGCTACAAGAGTTAGGAGCAATCCGTTGACAACATCACGCTCAAAGTCGCAAGTATTCAATTTATTTATGGAGACGATCGTATCAAACTGAACAATCTGAATTTTTACCAACAAGCAATTAACTGTTATTTGCAATATTAGTATCCAGTTTGGGACTCATAAGAAAGTCTAGCAGAATAGAAATTTCAAAAAGGGTAAAGTCTGGCAGAGTAGGCATATCACCCTTAGATAAGTTATGTCATTATTAAGTCGTCGATGATGATGTTTACCTCTGGCCCAACCGTACACGTAAACATCACCCATAGATATTAAGTTGTGCTAGTACTACAAGTCTACGACGTCTGAAACTACATTGTTGACTTTGGCACTATCTTATCCTCTTGCCCGTCAGAAATATCTCCGCGGACACATAAGCAACACGTGAAAAAAAAAACTCATCTTTATAAGAAAACAGAACAAGTATTCAAAGGAAAAAATCAGTATATCTCGGATGAAAGTTTCTTCAGGTTAGCGACATTACCGTACTACGTCAGATATACGAAGTTAATGGCCACTTGTAATGTTTTTTGAGGAAGTTCAGTAATGATCGAGCGAGCGGTAATTAAGTGACTCGCCTGGATTGGGGATAGGTCTGATTTGATGAACTGCTCGAGCGTCTCCTGCTTGTCCTGTAGCGACTTGCAGACCTTGGAGTCGACGAGGCATCCCCTGATCTTGTTCCAGTTCTTGTTGTTCTCGACCCTGTCCTGCAGCCAGTTGGAGTAGTCCCCGAGCCTGTACTCCTTGAAGCCGCGGCCGGAGACGGCCTCGCCCGCGCCCTTGTTTGTGACGACGAAGGCGAAGACCGTGAAGCCGAGGAGGACGACGATGAGGATGAACATGGCGACGAGGTAGAACCATAGGAGGCAGGTGACGCGGCAGCATGCGCCGACGAGCCCCGCGATGGAGACGACGATGAGGAAGACCCCCACCGCGATGAAGGCCGCCGCCAGGTACCGCTCGCACTCTGTGCCGTCGGCGCGCGCCCGCAGCCAGATGCCGCCCGCCAGGATGGGGATGGATAGGAGGAAGGTGATCGCGTTCAGGACGCCGATCATCGTGTTGCTTAGCCGGACCATCTTGGCCGCCGCCGGCGATGTGTTGCGGTTTCTTGGAGGGAGTGGCGGTTGGTTGGGACTTTGGGAGGCGGTTTTCGAAGGTTTTTTTGGGGGAAGTGGCGCGTTGGCGCGGTGGTTTGTGATGACTGATGAGTTGTGGTGGTGGTGATGGTGGACGTGGTATTTGTAGATGGCAGTTCGTGTGCGCGTGGGGGATTGGGCCTGGCCGTGGGAGGGGGAGCGGAAAGTTCTTGGGCTTTTCGTGTGGGAGGGAAAGGTGGCGCGGTGGTTGACGATCGTTGGTTGGTTCCTGGGCACGGAAGCTCTTGACCGCGACTACCTCCCTCCCAGGGTCTGCACACGCAAGCGTATTGACCCAGCCCCTCTTGCCTCGAGCCTGTTCCATTTTCTTCCATTCAATGTGTTGAAGGGGATGTGGCTATTTGTGAGTGCTACTATTCAGATCACGCGTTCTGGGGGTCGGTATCCGTCCATCGCAAGATGTTTTCAACTTGGTAATGACAACAAAAGATGGTGCATCTTTCTCGACGCGCTGAAGGAAAGTAGGATCTCTCTCGTGCACACACGCCGGCCGTGTAGGAGCACACAATCAGTTGCCCCGTCCCGCCGTCAGGCTACCGAAGAGGTTTCTCTTTTCTTCTAGTATCGCATTTTACACCCCCAAGGAATTAAGGCCGCTACATACTCTTCTGCCTGCCACAAGTGCACGTAACCCGAGAGAACGCATTAGCAAGCAGGGGCGCCCGGTTTTGTCTGACTTTTCTACACGTCGCCGCGTGGAGTTGGCACGAGGTCTCCTGTGCGAATGCATGCATGCACCAAGCAAGTGGCGTTTGGTGCGCCATGCTGCTTCTTCCGGCGGCCGGCTTGATCGGTTTCGTCGACAAACCACGCGGGCTACGTACTTCTAAAACCAGCAAACAATAAATGGAGATCGATCTTACCCGGTGTGTCCTGCCTCGGTTCGGTTGGCTATCGTCAGTTTAATTGGTTCCAAAAGCGCGGAGGCGGACCTCGCTACCGTGACAGCCTATACTAGCGTCAATCACCACTTGCTGAGCGTAGTAGTAGCACTCTGCCATTAGTCCACGGAGGCCCACGCGCGCGTACGTAAAAATGTAGTGTGAAATCGTGTGTCATCCGGCGGACCAATATGCCCGGTTGTACAAAATTCTTGATCTATTTTTTTTTTGATAAGAGCCCGAGGACCAGACGTTAAATTAATAACGCTAAACGGCGAAGAATACAAGGTAATGCACTCAGCTTACCCTAAACAGCAGGAGAGGCCATTACAGTTACTACAGAAGCGGAAGGCAAGCACAAGACGTCTACAGTGTCGGGCCGGAGCTCCTCCAGAGGACGAGCCATTTTCACGCGCGCCGTCGAGAACCCGCCACCGCTGCAACAACGCCACCAGAAGCCGACCACCTCCAGGAACCAAACTAGGCTTCTCACATGCCTCATGCAGCGTCGAGGGAGCCCCAGGAAGTGAGGGGGCATGTCCGCAACAAGCCTTGCCGAGGGAGACACACCGTAGCTCCAACCGTCCGAAGACATCACAGCTCTGCCAAACCTCCGTCGGAGAGGCACATGTCGATGGCTCCAAGGCGGCGTCTTCAAGAAGAACACAACGCCAGCGTGTCGCCACCGCCCGACCCGAGGATCAGGGTTTTCACCCGGAGCACGAGGGAGACTTAAAGCACCACAACGACGCCTTCACTAAGGGAACGACATTCGTAGACGCCGTCGTCTCGGCCCAAAGGGCAGGGTTTCCCCTCGGCCAAGCCTTCTGCCTCCCACAAAGACTCACCGAGCACCGCCACGGATCCAAGGATCTTGGGTTTTCACCCGGAGCACATGGACACACCAAGCGCCGCCACACCGACGCCTTCAAGAAGGGGACGGCGTCCATGGATGCCGCCGTCGAGGCTCAAGGGCAGGGTTACCCTGGCAAATGCGCTCGGCAGTCCATACCCCATGACATGCAGCTCACTCGACAAGAACCCCTGGCACGCCCGCCAACCACAAGGCTCCTCACCGACTAGGGCCGCCGCCCCGGGAACCAAGCTAGCAGCACCGAAGACGAGAAGAGGCTATTCGTGCCTCGCACTGGATCATGACCGGGCTCCACAGATCCAAGGCGCTCCAGCTCGCGTCGCCCGCCACCAATGCCGACGCCGCCGACGCCGCGAGCACGCGCAGCACACCGAGTCACCACACCGCCGCTGAAGTCACCGCGCCACCGCGCTCCCGACCAGCGACGCGCCCTCGCCGTCTGCAACAGCCCGCGCCACCACCTCCACGCAAGAGGGAGGGAGAAAAGGCCCCACTGCTGCCGGCGCCTCCGTGGCTTTGCTTGGCGATGCCCTCAGGCAGGGGCGGGGGGAGTGGCTAGCGGTGCAAGAAGCTAGGGTTCCGCCGTGTCGCTCGCGGGAGCGGGCAGGACGAAACGATCTCGTCCGCTTGGCAGATTGTGACATTGTAGATTACCTGCCTACCATGTCTTACTATCCACATCTCTATGAGCTAAGCAGAGATGGAGACAGGTGAATACCTGCGGCAACAAATGTGACTATATAGGATATATGGTTTACAACTTTTTCTACTAAACTTAGCACTCAAGTCCAACTAAATATTTCATATTTGGCTCATATATTAATGAATAACTAGATCATGTTGGCGCGCTGCCGCGCCCGTCCATTAGGAATAGAATGTTAGGTATTGATTTAAATTTATTTGGATTTGAACCGAGGAGCTTAAAAGCCGATGGAATTAGATATAGTAGAGAAATAATGTAATAGACCAAAAGGAGTAAGCAAGTTCTGAGGCAAACAGATTGGAGGGAAATGTTCTAGTAACTGGTCTCCACCATCGTCAACATGAATAGAAATGTACCAGTGGTAACATAAAGCACATAAAGCACATCAGATCTCTCCATAAACACTTCCGTTGCACTGACCATCCATAGGTTCAACTTTGCCCACCCACCTTAAAGGAGGATATATTGCATAAGCGGTTACATATATAGAACTACAAAAAAAAGAATGTCTTTGTTTGCGAGTAATAGCAAGATTCAGCTCACGAAGTGAAATACATAGGTTAGTTGCTTTTGATTAGTAAATCCTCAGTGCATGAAAGTTACTTATAAAATATAATAGGATAGAATCGAGTAAATATTACAAGAAAAAGCACCTGATTTGATGTTTTCCAGCCTTTGATAACCGGATCTGGCCTTGAATTAAAAAACAAAGTGAATTTGAGAAGTGTTATGCTTATATCTTTATACGGAGGTTTATCAAGATAAGGGAAATACAAAAATAGTATGGTGTTTCTTGAGAAAATGCGCCACTACTGATCGACTACACTATGGATTCGTCTGCAGAAGTATTATGGTATTGCTTGAGTATAGTTTCTTCTGGAATCTCTCAACTAAATACATTTTTTATTTTCCTCCATGGAACTGCAACATCATTCTGAAACATACCCAAAATACCGACTACACTATCAGCACTAGGAAGTTAGCACCTAATCAGTCCAAAGTTCACTGCAATGTGCAAGATAGCAGATAAAGAAAACACGGAAATTATGTACCTTGATTGGAATATTAGATATGTATAAATATCATTGGTACCAAAGCTATAATTGAAGCAGCTTCAGAGAGCATGTGTAGATCAGAACACATAATATCATGAACAAAAGTGAAATCTACATATCCAGCTCCAACGCATAGGTCAAGGAATTGAGTAGTTCACAGCCTGTAAACAAACAATGTACACGATCAGACACTGGACGCATGAATGATTTTCCATTGCATTAGCTACCGTCATACCTACAGAATTGATGCATAGCTTGAATTGATTACATCGGAAGATCTGATAGAGCTGTTTTCAGAGGCATAGAAAGAGGCGCACCTTCCTCGGTGTTGGCTTGCTCCAGACTTCTCTTGTTCCAGCACAAACGTGACGCCCCTAGTGCATTGCCCGTTGCTGCCCGGTTCGACTTTTACCTTCTCCGTCGAGGCTTGAGGCCCAAGCTTGCGCGACCGCTCTTACCGCAAGCATAGTTTACATCATGCGGTAGACGGAGGAATCCATCCCTAGCAAACAACATAAACATCAGCGATCTATAAAATGCGGGAATCAGACGAATTTGGATATTCAGTTGCCTTTGGAACTGAAAGTAGTACAAGTACAAAAAAGGGGGCGGCGGAGATGTAGACTCCTCACTCCCAGGTGGCTTGAATCGACATGTGACGGGCAGACGGCGGTGCCATGGCCGGTTTGAAGTAGATGACCTTGGCGTTGATGTAGAGCATGTACATGGGGTCGCGGGATCAGGGCATTGGCGTTGCGTAGTCAACGCGCTCCTCCTGGCGATTGGGATTGGCTCGCCTGTGCACATGGAGGCACAGCTAGGGCACATGAGAAGTTGTGTGCACGTGGAGAAGGAGGGGCAGCGAGCACACTCGAGGTTGAACTCGGGGGCACCATGGCCTAATGGACAGTGCAGGGAGACGTCGGTAGAGGCGGCGTTGGACGTGCCACCATGTCACTGGTGACGAATCGTGTAGGCGGCGACGCTCAGAACTACCCTGGTCTCGTCTATAGCTCACTCCCTAGATGTCTGTTCGCGGCTAGGTGGGCTTCAACGAGCGGTCTTAGGCCCATTTAATCAGAGTAGGTCAATTTGACAGGCACAGAAGCGTCCCCTAGGGACAAATGGACCAACGCGGGATCTATGTAAATCGGACGGTCAAAAACGTAGGTGTAGCCAGATCGGATGGCTGAAAATATCCAGTTGATGAGAGTGCTCTCAGTTATAATATCCCTAATAGGGTTAGAGCGTGAACATAGGCGAGAAGAAGGTGAGGCGGCCAAGATGATGGTTGATGGGGAAAGGATAACAAGGCCACTATAACATGAAAATGCCAAAATGTCTTGAAAATAGAGTACATGAACTGATCAAAATTGTTAGAGTATTGGGCATATACAGTTGTTATGGTAGTTTAGATAGAGTTAGGATCTGTTTACATACCACCTCTGTTTGGGATTATTAGTCCTAAGAGCTTTGTTATATTGTTTGAGATTATAAGGGCTAATCATTTATTAGTCTCTCTCGTCCAATGCATGTTCTCCTTTTTCTCTCACTTCTCTCATGCATGTAAAACAATTGGTGCATGTATATATTAATGAGAGAGAGTTATGGAGTGTCTTGGTATTAGCAACTTGGCCCTTAGGACTAATAATCCCAAACGAAGATAGTACAATCCTAACTTGACTTGTATTCCAAGATAATTCACTGTACGCCTATATATACTCGCCCATGAGGCTCAATAATATATCCATCATATTCCGCCAAACTCATACTCTTTCATGACATCAGACTAACTGGTCCAAACCCTAGCCGCACTGAAAGGATCGTATGGGCACATAGAGGGGGGGGGGGGGGGGTGAATAGGTGCTACTTCAAATTTTACTCATTTTCAAGTTAGGGTTTGACACAAAAGGTAAATTCTCTATATTATGCAAATATGGTGAATTTACCTATATGTCAATCTAACACATACACTAAGCAGGAACTAGATAAGTAAAGTGCAGTAAATAATAGAAGTAACCAAAGTGGAGCACGCGAAGACACAAGGATTTGTTTCCCGTAGTTCCTTCCTTTTGAGGGGAAGTATGTCTACGTTTAGAGAAGGGTGGTTTCAAACCACCAACACCACGAGAGGCCTCCCTTGTTCTCCGATGAACCTTACCCCGACGGGTTCGATTCACCTCTTCCACTATAGCGGCAACCTTCGAGGTGGAAGCCGACACCTTTACAACAAGTTCGAGGCACACATCCATAACCTAATTGGAGGCTCCCGAATACAAGCAAGCTGTCAAACAATCAAAGACAAGCTTGTAAGAACCAAATCATAAGCTAGGGTTTCCAATGAAACACTAGAGCAAGGGGCCCTCAAGTGAATGAGGGTGAAATGAAGATCTCTCTTGGTGAATCTATAGATCAAGGCCTCCTCCTTCGATTCTCCAAAGATCAATGACTTTGGATGGTTAAGTGAAGAGATCTTGAGGATTTGCTGGCTCAAATGTTGCTGTTGTTCTTGAGGTGGACGAGCAACTCCCAAGGTAGAAGGGGCCTTTATATAGGGCCCCTAGAATTAGAGTCGTTGGGAGCCACTTACCCCGGACAGTCCGACAAACACTAGCCAGACAGGCCGGTACAAACAACCGGATACTCCGGCCTGGCAAAGTTTCCGACCAGTGTCCGGACCATGTCCGGGTGGTCTCCGATGTGATGTTCTGATTGTCCGAGCAGGTCGACGAATCCCCAGGGCCAGATAGTCCAGTAGAAGCCAATAGGATAGTCTGGCTGGGCCAGACACTCCGGCGCAAATCAGCCGGATAGTCTGGCAGGGATTTTGTTCCTGCACAGAGTTGATCCTCGGAAGTCATTTTCCTTAGGTACAAAATACAATCAAGTAGCTGATAACTCCTGAAACATTTAACAACAGATTAAACCTATCCAAGTGTTGTCAGCAAACATCAAAATAATAGGAAGGGCATAAATGCCCTTTCAGTCTCCCCCCTTTTGGTGTTTGATGACAACCCAAGGATTTGCATATAGGATAGGTAATAATTTTCACAATAGGAGATTTACAAAATATAGTAAGGCTCCCCTAGATGTGTGACCAATTTAGCTTTGCATTTGAATACAAGATCACACACCCTAGGATCACATCCTCACTAGATTTTGTGGTTATCAGGTTATGACATGATAAAATAACGACTAGATCAACAAGCTAGGCATAACATAGTCATTAACGTAACCGGGTAAGCATGACACAAAACACATAATGGAGTTCAACACAACATAGTACTCAAACAAGTAAGATAAATACACGAAGCTTCAAAGAGGCAAATCGAAATAACGTGAAGCTCGTGTACCCATGCAAATCCCCGGTAGCAACGTAATAAAGGGGCTACTTCTCCCCCTTTGGCATCGAGACGCCAAAAAGGGAAAAGAGCACAACTAAAGCGCCCCAAAGCCAACTCTAGCCACTGTAGTCGTCGGCGGCGGCATCCTCCTCCTCATCCTTGTCCTCATCCTCATCATCATGATCATCTTGAGTAGAGCTCTGGCCGTGAGGGCGAGAAGAGGAAGACACGTCCTCAAACATGGACCAGTCCACACGTCCCTGACTCCAGTGACCATAGGAAAGAGTTCTATCTAACGCCCGCTGATGAGAAGGATCAACATCCATGGGCTGGTTGATCCGCTTGAGTTCCTTCATGACATTCCGGTTAGCCTTATATGCATCATATTGTCCATGGCGAATGTCAATGTTCTGGCATAGGAGGATCTTCTTCCACCAGGAGGCCTTCTTCACCTTCTTGTGCACTTCCTCCTTAGGGGTGGTGAAGCGATATGCATTGCTAGCATGCTTCATGCGAGGGCCACGGTCACAACCTCCAGTACCTCCTCAGACCCATCATCACTGTCAGAAGCATCTGCATCCATCTCATCATCCTCAAATATGTCCTGAGCAGAGGGGTATCCATGAGGAGCCTTTGTGGTGGGGGCACCCTTCCTCTGTAGCTTGGCAAGAAGGTGTGGAACAAGATTAGTGTAGAGCAATGGAGTTGCTGGAGCCTAAGCAGCAATGAGCTTCATCACATAGGGAGCAAACAGAGGACACTTCTTGTCAGTAATGCACTTGTACATGTCCTGATAGATGAAATCCATGACATCTATAGCACCACCAGGATGGTCAGGGCCATGGGTATACACTGAGTGAGCATGGGCCATAAGATCGATTTATGCACCTCTCATCTCGTCCTTGTTGCCCGCCTTGGGAGTGAGCGTGTGGCGAAACATGTGAGGCAAAATGTTGTAGATGAGATTGATGTTGGTGGTTTGACCAACCACACCATTCTGAGAGTAGATTTGAGACAACCTCTTCTTGTCATATGCCTGACCATGTACATGCATTCTGAGACCATTGGGAGCATTGGGATTGAATGGCAATCCAAGAAGGTGTGCAAACTGAACTATATTGGAACGACACCTAGTAGTGCCAGAGATCCACTCAAGGGGAATATCTGTAGTGTCCCCAAATACCACAGTGGTATAGAACTGCTGGACCAACTCAACATTGTAGTCTTATTTTGCTTGAAAGATGGTGTGCAGCCCCATCTTCTCAGTCACCCATAAGGCATCCTCAAAGTAGCGGTGAACGTGAAGCTTCTCAATATCCAGCCACTCCATGGGGCACACAGGAGTTCTGAATCCACAGAACACCTCAGAAAAGAGCAGAGCTTGTTCATTTCTCCAGAAGCGATCATCATCCGAGGTGCGAGCCATAAAATAGAACTGTTGGACTCTCATCTCCACAAACTCCTCGATACCCAAATCTGCCAGAGTGGTTAATGCTTCGAACTTCATGCGCTGGGCTTCATCCCTTTTTAGTTTTCTGATCTTTTCTTGTTTTGCTGCAGCACGGTCACGAGCAGCCTGTCTGACCATGGAAGGATCAACATGGACGTCACTCTCTCCATCACAGAACCTACTGATACATTGCAAATGTATCTGTAATTTTTGATGTTCCATGCTTGGTTTTATCTACTTTCTTATGTTTTGTTCCAACTTTGGAGTACTTTTCATACGCTTTCTTGGACTAACCTATTAACAAGATGCCACAGTGCTAGTTGCCTATTTTCTGCTGTTTTTGGTTCCAGGAAAGTCAGAAAATCAATATTCTCGGAATTGGACCGGACAAAAGCCAAAGTCGATATTTTACCCGAAGACTCACGGAGCCAGAAGACGAGACGGAGAGGGGCCAATGGCTGGCCACACCACCTGGTGGCGTGGGCCAGGCCAGGCCATGCCAGGGGGTGGCGTGGGCCCCTCCGGCACCCCCTCGGTCTCCCCTCTCGCCTATAAGAGCCCCCCGATGCATAAACCCTAAAGAGTCAAGCCTCCAGCCACAAAAAGTTCCGCAGCGCCGCCGCCATCGAAGGGGAGATTCGGGGGACAGAAAGTCTCTATTCCGGCACCCTGTCAGGACAGGGAAGTGCCCCTGGAGTCATCTCCATCAATCTCCACCACCATATCCATCACCATTGCTGATTCCCATGATGAGGAGGGAGTAGATCTCTCTCGAGGCTAAGGGTTCTACGGTAGCTATGTGTTCATCTCTCTCTCTATGCATGATCATATTGTGATCATGAGCTTTGTAATCAAGTAGATCTACTTTGCTACTCAAGTGCTTTAATAGATCTCTGCTCTCCCCATGTGTGTGAAGTTGACAGTGTGCACACCATGGTGGCACTTAGGCTAGAGATTACAAATACTTGTTATGAGTTATATTTGGAGTTGGATGTCTTTATGAAATTGTGGTGTTCGTTGGAACCATCTAGTGCTCAAGGTGACAGTGTGGGGTTTTCTAGATGGGAAAAGGCTTACTTTGAGGTGTGCTGTTATAGCCGTACCATGGATTAGAGTGTCCAACCGGAGAGTAGTTAAGAGTAGTATCATAAAGAGAAGATATTTATATGAGAGTGTTCACTAGTGAAAGTATGATCCCTAGGCCTTGTTTCTAAGCATTGATACACCGTTTGCAATTAGATCTGTTACATGTTTGCTTTCTTCCATCTTTTTTTCAGTTTGACTTTAGTTTCTTCCATGCTATCAAGCTATTTTCTATCACCGTTACCACTTATAATTATCCATACCACTTGTATTTCACAATCTCTTCGCCGAACTAGTGCACCTATACACCTGACAAGTGTATTGGGTGTGTTGGGGACACAAGAGACTTCTTGTATCTTGATTTCAGGATTGCTTGGGAGGTAATACCTTTGACCACTTCCTGAGTTCGATAAACCTTGGGTGATCCACTTAAGGGAAGACTTGCTGCTGTTCTACAAACCTCTGCACTTGGAGGCCCAACAACTGTCTACAAGAATAGAAGTGTGTAGACATCAAGCTATTTTCTGGTGCCGTTGCCGGGGAGGTAAGGTAAAAGGTATTCACACCGGAGGATTAAAGAAGAAGAACCTCCGACGGCAAACGCCTATTTTCTGGCGCCATTGCCGGGGAGGTAAGGTAAAAGGTACTCACATCCTCCGGTGTGAGTGCTCGAAGTTATTTCCTTTAGATTCTACAATTTTGTCTTTTTGTTTCTTGTTTTCACTAGTTAGGCTTAATGGAAAACAACAAAAAAATTAGAGAGCTTTATAGTATTTATCTTGAGTTAGGACATGAAGTGTTTGAAGAGAAAATTAAAAAACCGATGGAACTTTATTTGCATGCTAATAGCAATGTTGTTAGTATGAATTCTTTAGACACCATTATTGCTAATGCTATGGAAAAGTCTAAGCTTGGGGAAGCTAGTTTTTATGAAAATGATCTTTTTAGTTCCTCAGCTTTGGAAGATAGCTATTCTATTGCTTATGATGATACCAAACCTCCAATATATGATGATTATGATGATGAATATGATATTTTCAGTCCACCTACTATTGACGAGAAAATTGATTATGACTACAATATGCCTCCTATATTTGATGATTATGGTGATGAGAATTATAATGATAGCTATTTTGTTGAATTTGCTCCCACTACAATTAATAAGAATGACTACGCTTATGTGGAGAGTAATTATTATTATATGCATGTGGCTCATGATAAGAATGTTTTATGTGATAGTTATATTGTTAATTTTATTCATGATGCTACTGAAAGTTATTATGAGAGAGGGAAACATGGTTTTATGTATCTCAACAATATTAAGTTTCCCCTCTTTATGTTGAAATTTTTGAAGTTGCACTTGTTTTGCTTTACTATGCTTATTGCTTTGTGCTTTCATGACTTGTTTATTTACAAGATTCCTATGCATAGGAAGTGGGTTAGACTTAAATGTGCTTTGAATTTGCTTCTTGATGCTCTCTTTTACTTCAATTCATATTTCTTATGTGAGCATCTTCTCAAACTATCATGCCTAACTTAAAGGCGTTAAAGAAAAGTACTTATTGGGAGATAACCCAAAAGTTTTAGTTGAGTCTTGGAAGTTATTACCTCTGTAATAACCTCTCCTTAACATTTTTGTGTGGTTTTTGTGCCAAGAGTAACCTCGAATGAGAGAGAAGTAATGATTGGAAAAGTTGCTGTCCTGAAACAGATTTATGTGCTTCACCGTAAAAATTCGTGTAAAAATTCTGTACGTCGTTTTGAGGCGTGAATTTTTGTGCTTCTGCCCCAGGTTGTTATCTAACTTTCGTTAGTTTAACACGTTTTTATTTGAGCAACAGAAGATCTTCGAAAAAATTCGTCTTTACCTGCTGGTCTGTTTTGACAGATTTCTGCCATTATTTGCATTTGCCTCTTGTTGGTTCCTTTTTGAGTTCTTTTGGAGAATTGAGCTTTTTGAGGGAAGTGCTACAGTAGCTAGTGTTTTAATGGAAGTTTTATTGGTGTTAGAACTGAACCTAAAGACTTATTATCTTGAGTGCACTAATGTTGCTAATAAAGATTGTGTAAAGCTTTGTATAAAGGAAAAATTTCAGGTGTATGGAAGGAATGAGTAATGAGATGAAGGATGGACTAAAGCTCAAGCTTGGGGATGCCACGCGTGTCACTCCAAGAAATATCCAAGAAGTACAAGCGTCAAAGCTTGGGGATGCCCAAGGCATCTCCTTCTTCATCAAAAAAATCCCAGGTTTCTTCCAAACACTTCATTTTTATTGTTTCATGCATAGTTATGTTGTTCTGGAGCGTCTTCTTTTTCGTTTTCATTTTGGTTTTTGGTTTGATTTGGTTTGCTTAGTTTTCTGAATAAATTGTTTGGACCCTCTTTTTCATATATTGGCTTTCAAATAGTTTGGTTTGGATTGGAAAAGAGTAGGAAAGTTCATGCTTTAGTGGTAAAGAGAGCTTGTTTTTAACTGTGGTCTATGCTTTGTCATGCCATGCTTGATATTGTTTTGGCTTTATTCTTAGTATTCTTTACTGTAGCATGACTTGTTATAAACAATTGATATTGCTTAATGTACCTTGGATGAATCATGCGTTGTTTTAGTATATTAAAGCATAGTATTGTGGTATTCTCCTTTGATGTTTTATTTGGGTTGACTTGGCGCATGCTCACACCATGTTATGACTATCTCAAGTCACCATAGCCTTTATGATCCTTTAGTTTTCAACTTGTAGTATCACTTTATGCTTTGATCAATGATATTTTGTCGCTCTGCATGATTATGGACATCATTGCTCTCTTAGTTTGTCGCTCCCAGTCTTTTGCTAGCCTCCACAACCAAGTATGAGTTCCACTCATGCATCCAACTCCCTAAACCAAGTTATTCCAAAGAGTCCACCATACCTACCTACTAGCTTAAGCTATTCCAAGTATATTCATGTTTTTGTTTACCTTTCAAATTAAACTTGTTATGAGAAAACTAGTGATTAAATCTCTCACGAACTTGATGGCAGACTTTACTTTTCTTGCCCTTAATAAACTTCAACCATTGTGTCGTATATGTTGTATATGCTTGAACTTATTTGTTGGGAATTAGCAGAACCATGCTGTCATGCGGAACGCTTTCAACATTGCACTTGGTACTTGTACCTAGTTGATATCATGCTCTTTTGTATATGGATGTCGTCGGTGTGAAATGAAAGGGGAGCTTGTAAGTCCATGGAGTTATGTATATGTGTTAGAGAAACGCCTGGGCCGCTGGTCTAATCCATGCTGACATGGTGGAAACCTGTAGCGTAACCATAATGAGCTGTCTATGAAGCATTCTTCTTATAAAAAAGAGTCCTATTGAGAAAAAAAGAGAAAAAGAAAAAAAGGATTATGAAAAGAGGAAAGAGATAAAAAAACACCATATTCCCATGGTAAATAAGAAGATCGCTAAGATGCTCATTGTCTGCTTGCCTTGTCATTTTGATATGGGGATTCTTCTGTATCATCGGGCAAGGGGTACCCCGTTGGCGGTTCTCTATGATACACATGTACTTATGATGACAAGAACTTACCGGTGACTAAACTTGAGTAGCATGAGGAGCGGCCCTCGTATACAAGGGACATGAGATTTCTAACTTATACTTCGTGAAGCATGTACACCATAGTTTGTTCACTTTAACCTTAATCACTTCAAGATGCTTATGATAGGGGCAATGAGAGCTGAAAGCTATAAGTACCATAATTTTTGGAAGCTCTTTATGAAACTTGAATCTCTGCTTCCTTCTATGAAGGCTTTTCTTCCACCATTATATCGAGTCTCCACCTTCTACCTTTATGCACTTACTTTGAGAGCATAGTGGCCATTCTTAGTTCTATGTGCATTGTCCCAAGACTTGTTGATTGATGCATAGCTTTGATATTGCTTGTTTTAAACTATTTGTATCTAGTCACTCTTATGAACTTTGAAGGTGTCCTATGCATTTATGTTTGCTACTCTATGAGGGACAAGCCGAATGCCATTATGCTATGTTTTCTTTATGTGAAACAAACAAACGTCTTGCAAAGCATTGTTATTCATGAATATTTTATTTGTGCCTTTTCATGTTGCAACTTAGTTGCTTTGTCTTATTGTTAGAACTTTGTCTTTCATGTTATGATTGAAGTACTATGATCCTAGCTTTGAATGTTTTACAAATACTTTGATCAAGTTTATGATGGTGCATGTCACCTCAAACATTATTCTTTCTTTTTATCACTTACCTACTCGAGGACGAGGAGGAGTTAAGCTTCGGGATGTTGATACATTGCAAATGTATCTGTAATTTTTGATGTTCCATGCTTGGTTTTATCTACTTTCTTATGTTTTGTTCCAACTTTGGAGTACTTTTCATACACTTTCTTGGACTAACCTATTAACAAGATGTCATAGTGCCAGTTGCCTGTTTTCTGCTGTTTTTGGTTCCAGGAAAGTCAGAAAATCAATATTCTCGGAATTGGACCGGACAAGAGCCAAAGTCGATATTTTACCGGAAGACTCACGGAACCAGAAGACGAGACGGAGAGGGGCCAGGGGCTGGCCGCATCACCTGGTGGCGCGGGCCAGGTCAGGCCGCGCCAAGGGGTGGTGTGGGCCCCTCCGGCACCCCCTCGGTCTCCCCTCTCACCTATAAGAGCCCCCCGATGCATAAACCCTAAAGAGTCAAGCCTCCAGCCACGAAAAGTTCCGCAACGCCGCCGCCACCGAAGGGGAGATTCGGGGGATAGAAAGTCTCTGTTCCGGCACCCAGTCGGGACGAGGAAGTGTCCCCGGAGCCATCTCCATCGATCTCCACCACCATCTCCATCACCATTGCTGATTCCCATGATGAGGAGGGAGTAGATCTCTCTCGAGGCTAAGGGTTCTACCGGTAGCTATGTGTTCATCTCTCTCTCTCTCTCTATGCATGATCATATTGTGATCATGAGCTTTGTAATCAAGTAGATCTACTTTGCTACTCAAGTGCTTTAATAGATCTCTGCTCTCCCCATGTGTGTGAAGTTGACAGTGTGCACACCATGGTGGCACTTAGGCTAGAGATTACAAATACTTGTTATGAGTTATATTTGGAGTTGGATGTCTTTATGAAATTGTGGTGTTCGTTGGAACCATCTAGTGCTCAAGGTGACAGTGTGGGGTTTTCTAGATGGGAAAGGCTTACTTTGAGGTGTGCTGTTATAGCCGTACCATGGATTAGAGTGTCCAATCGGAGAGTAGTTAAGAGTAGTATCATAAAGAGAAGATATTTATATGAGAGTGTTCACTAGTGAAAGTATGATCCATAGGCCTTGTTTCTAAGCATTGATACACCATTTGCAATTAGATCTGTTACATGTTTGCTTGCTTCCATCTTTATTTCAGTTTGCCTTTAGTTTCTTCCACGCCATCAAGCTATTTTATATCACCGCTACCACTTATAATTATCCATACCATTTGTATTTCACAATTTCTTCGCCGATCTAGTGCACCTATACACCTGACAAGTGTATTGGGTGTGTTGGGGACACAAGAGACTTCTTGTATCTTGATTGCAGGATTGCTTGAGAGGGAACACCTTTGACCACTTCCTCCCTGAGTTCGATAAACCTTGGGTGATCCACTTAAGGGAAAACTTGCTGCTGTTCTACAAACCTTTGCACTTGGAGGCCCAACAACTGTCTACAAGAATAGAAGTGCGTAGACATCACCTACGAGGACAGGCTTTCTGAGCAGCCCTAGAGAGGCAAGGACGAGAGCTACCTGTGAGTTCAGAGTAGAAGGATAGCATATGGGTAAGCACATTTTTCCAGAAGATACAAACACATAGCAGTAGTCAGAGTAATGCAGGAGCTGTACTGGCTGAAAAACACCCGGACTATCCGGAAAAATCACCCCGGAGACTCCGCCATGACCGGACATTCCAGTGCGTATGCACCGGGCATTCTGGCTAGGCCGGAGTGTCTGACTTGTACACGCCGGACATTCCGGCTAGACCGGAGTGACCGACCTGTATACACCGGACATTCCGGCTGGAGTCTTGATGATTTTTTGGGCAGTGCGAGAGTGTTCAACCAGATCAGATTAGGATTGCTAGAACCACTACAAGGACGAGTATTGCATGTAGTATGATGTATCCATGGATATAGGTAAGTCATTGCCTCCAAAATTTCATCTAGAGCAAACCCTAGAGATGGAGAAGGGAGAGGCACAATACCAGCATCTATGGAGACCTTCACCGGAGGGGAACATGTCCCAGCGGCAAAGGAAGAGAATGGCCGGTGGCAACGGCTGGATCCGGGGTGGAGGAGCCCTCCCGGTGGTGCTCCTGGTCGGGGGCAGCATGGTATGTGGAAGAGGAAGTCGGGGAGGAGAAGGAGGATTGAACCGTCCACTTCTCCTCGACCCCTTTTACAAGTTCAAAACTGCTAGGGCCAGAGTGTCCGTGTGAAAATCACCGGAGTGTCTGGCCTAGCCGAAGTGTCCGGAGTGAATCAAGCGGAGAGTCCAGCTTGGCCGGACACTCCAGTTGGTTCAGTGCCGACAGTCCGACCCCCCACGACCAGAAAACCCCAGATTCAATTAGTGGACAAATGTGTGGCAAGAGGAGCATGTTTAGAGATGAGAATAGGCCTAGGATTCAGAAGATGTACTGTGGAGAACCAAGAAACCGTAAATAGTCAAGAAGATGACAAATTAAGTTCCAAACCAAAAAAATCAAGAACCTACTCTTCAAATATGAAGAGGGCGGTGGCCGAGGCCACCATGTAAGAGTTTGTGGCATGACACGACGAAGAATTATCCTTGGGTTCATAGCCACTACTCATCAATGAAGCTCACATATCACTAAATGATATTAAGAGAATTGATTTTCTTAATGTTGGCATTATGGGGGGTGGATAGTCCAATGTATTAGGACCGCACTCCCCCTATCTCCATGCCTGCACCTAAACCAAATAAGAGTCAAGACATAGGTGAGTATGCAAGGTGATCAAGTCAAGCTCCTTGAATCTATGATATTTAGTTCATTTCCTCAAATAACAAAACCTTGCTTCATCAAGTGGCTTCATAAAAATGTCGGCAAGTTGGTATTTGGTTGACACATAGGATAGCTCAATATCACCTCGAGCAACATGGTCTCTAATGAAGTGATGACGAATCTCAATATGCTTTGTCCTTGTATGATCCACAGCGTTGTAGGCAATCTTGATAACACTTTCATTATCACATAGAAGAGGAACTTTGTCACAATGGACAACATATTCCATTAAAGTTATCCTCATTCGTAGCCATTGAGTACAAGCACTAGTAGCTACCACATACTCGGCTTTGGCGGTGGAGAGAGATATACAATTTTTCTTCTTAAAAGACCAACACACCAATGACCTCCCAAGGAATTGGCAAGCCCCGGAGGTTGATTTTCTATCATCCTTGTCACCAGCCCAATCCGAATCTGTGTATCCACAAAGAGAGAGAGAGAGTTGAGCCCCTAGGATACCAAATACCATAGTTTGGGGTATGAACCAAATATTGAAAGATTCTCTTGACCGCCATCAAATAGCTTTCTTTAGGAGTTGCTTGATACCTTGCACACACTCCTACACCCAACACAATATCAGGTCTAGAGGCATGATATATCCATTTTGCATCACTATTCTATGTCTTAATTCACTATTATTCATTGATATATTTTGTATTGAGAGGTGATACTTATGTTATTTCATCTGTTTTTGCATGGTTGATGACTTTTGGAGCATGGACCGCTGCAGTCAGGATTCTGATGGAAAAGGTGCTGTTTGGAGGCAACATTCGCGAAGTCTGAAAATCCGGGAAAATATACGGAAAATTCTATTTTTCCAGAAGACTCAAGATGCTAGAAAGATGGAGTGGAGGTGGGCCACAGGGGGCCCACACCACCCCATGGCGCGGGCAAGCCCAGGCCACGCCAGGGAGTGGCGTGGCCGCCCTGGCCCACTCCAGCCTCTCCCCTCTGGCGTATATCAACCTCTCGAAACCCTAAGACCCGGAGAGCGACCACAGAAAGATTCCACCGCCTCTGCGGGGCGGAAAACACCGAGAGAGAAAGATCTCTCCGGCAGACAGATTTTTGCCAGGGGAATTCCTTCCCGGAGAGGGGAGACCGTCGCCATCAACAACATAATCAAGCTGGGCTTCATCGGGATCATCATCATCATCATCACCACCATCATCACCATCAGCACCCTCATCACCATCTCCATATTGTTGTAACAATTGAGTTGAATCTTGCATTAGTTCATAGGGGAAACTTTCCCGGTGTTGATTACTCTCTGTAGTTGATGCTATTATTGTTTATGTTCAGATTGTTATACATCATTATTCTATCTCTGATCATGATCCATATGATGTCTTGTGAGTAGTACGTTTTGTTCTTGAGGACATGGGACAAGTCTTGTTGTTAGTAGTGGAGTTGCGTTGAGAAAGATTCAATAGATTGTTATTTAAGTTGTGGTGTACTTCTTCTAGTGGTGTCATGTGAACGTCGAGTACATGACACTTCACCTATATGGGCCTAGGGGAATGCATTGTGTATTTGGCTACTAATCGTAGGGGTTGCCGGAGTGACAGAAACCTAAACCCCCGTTAGGAAACCATTGCACAAGGGACGTAAGGGTCTTAGAGTTTAAAGCTGTGGTTGGGTTTCTACCTTAATTACTTTCTTGTACTTACGGATGTTTGCAAGGGGGTTTAATCACAAGTATGTATTAAGTCTTGGATGGGACGGTACATTAGCACAGGTTCACTCACACAACACTTAGCAAGCTAGAGAAGATTAATCGACTATATGAAGCGAAAGCACTTGACAGTCTTCCCATGTGTCCTCGAGAACGTTTGGTCATCTATAGAAATACAACCGGCTTGTCCTTTGCTGCATAAAGGATTGGGCCACTTGCTGCATTCATTCTTACTGTCTTTTATTTACTCGTACTTTGTTTACTTGCTTTATCGAAAACCCCTAAAAATCCGTTTGCTAAGTATTTGCAGAGAATTCCTGATCCATACCACTAGCCAACACCTTCTGCTCCTCGTTGGGTTCGACACTCTTACTTATCGAAAATACTGCGATACACCCCCAATACTTATGGGTCATCAAGACTATTTTCTGGGGCCGTTGCCGGGGAGTGAAGCACTATTGGAGAGTGGAACTGGTAAAGGAAACTTCTACTGTGAGTATTGTTTACTTCTGCTAGTTGCTTTATTTTCGTTATGGATAGTTCGCTGAGTTTCTTATTTGGTAATGCTACTACCACTGCTAAGGTAGTAGATAAGCCACCACCTGCTGAGAAAGATGTTTTCAAAATACCTACAAGAATTATTGATCGTGTTATGGACAACTACTATGTTGGGGATGGAAATGTCCATCCCGGTGATCATTTACTCTTTATACACGAATTATGCGGGTTGTTCAAGTGTGCATGTATTACTACAGATCAAGTTAAGAAGAAGTTATTCTCATTATCATTGAAAGGAAGAGCTGAGGAATGGTATAAGCTGCTGAAGAATGGTCAAGCTCTGGAATGGGAGGAAATAGTGCCTCTCTTTTATTCAAAGTTTTATCCTCCTATTGAAATTCATAAAGATCGGAATCAAATATACAACTTTTGGCCTCTTGATGGAGAGAGTACTGCTCAATCTTGGGGGAGATTGAAGTTACTAATGCTCAAATGTCCCATTCATGAGCTCCCCAACAATATTATTATCAATAAATTTTATGCAAGGCTCCCTCTACATGATAAAGATTTATTGGATGCTTCTTGTGCTGGATCATTCACTCATATGGAAGAAGAAGTTAAATGGGACCTTCTGGACCCTATTCAAGACAATGCTGAAGCTTGGGAGAACGACAAAGGTAGAAAGTCAGGTATAAATTATGATTATGAATGCATTGAATCTTTTATGGGAACTAATGACTTTCAAAATATTAGTAATCTTTATGGTCTTGATTTGCAAGTTATTACGAATTTCTTTAGAGCTTTTGCTTCCTATATTGAAATTCCAAAAAGGGGATGGAACAAGTACCATGCACCTTACAAAGATATTGTAGACTATGCTCCTATTGGAAGTGGTGAGTATTGCATTATTGATCCCATCTTACCCGAGCCTTATATCGAGAAGATTCCCTTTCCTGAAAAGGTAAAGGACCATCCTATGATAACTAATGTAATCACCAAAAGTGAAAAAAGAACTGTAAAACCTGATGAACAAATAAACATTGAACCTGTGGTAGCAATTGTGAAAGACCTTGTCACTAAAAGCGTAGAAGATGGGCACATAGTATTTTGTGAGGATGCTTCTAATATTGTTTCACATCCCAATAGGTCTAAAAAGGCTAGTGTTCCTGTGCTTTCTGTTAGAGTAGGTGATCATTGCTATTATGGTTTATGTGATATTGGTGCAAGTTCTAGTGCTATTCCTTATGAGCTTTACAGAGAAATTATGCATGAAATCAGTCCTTGCGAGTTGGAGGAGATTGATGTGGTTATTCACCTTGCTAATAGAGAGACCATCTTTCCAATTGGTATTGTGCGAGACGTGGAAGTTCTTTGTGGTAAGATTAAGTACCCTGCTGATTTTCTAGTACTTGGTTCAGCCGCTAGTAAAACTTATCCTATCATTTTTGGTAGACCTTTCTTGAGTACTTGTGGAGCTATTATTGATTGCAAGAGGGAGAAAATATTGACTAAGTTTGATGGGGAATCCTATGAGTTTAATTTTTCGAAATTTGCTAAAGAACCTTGCGAAGAGGAAACCCATAATGAGGATTTTAGGGTTGAACAACTTGCTTCTATTTCTCTTGCTCCTAACAATGCTTTGCATCAATTTATGGAGGAACATGAAAGTGAAATCTTCATGGAAGAAAGAAATGAGATTGACATGATTCTCCGTGATCAACCAGTGATGCTTAAGCACGACTTTCCTATAGAAGACTTGGGTACCACGATGCCACCTAAAAAGGATCCGTTCTTCGATCTAAAACCTCTCCCTGATGATCTTAAATATGCTTTTATTGATGATAAAAGATATATCCTATTATTATTAGCGCTAAACTTTCAGGGGAGGAAGAAGAAAGATTATTGGAAGTTCTGAAGAAACACCGAGGAGCCATGGGCTATACTCTGGATGATTTGAAAGGGATTTCACCTACTATATGTCAGCATTCTATCAACATAGAACCAGATGCAAAGCCAGTAGTGGAGCACCAACGACGTTTAAATCCTAAGATGAAGGAAGTGGTAAGGAATGAGGTATTGAAACTCCTTCTGGTATTATTTACCCTATTGCTGATAGTGAATGGGTTAGTCCTGTTCATTGTGTTCCTAAAAAGGGAGGTATTACCGTTGTCCCTAATGATAATGATGAACTTATTCCTCAAAGAATAGTGGTGGGCTATAGGATGTGCATCGATTTTAGGAAAGTAAATATAGTCACTAAGAAAGATCACTACCCGCTTCCTTTTATTGATTAAATGTTGGAAAGGTTGTCTAAAAAGACCCATTTTTGTTTTCTTGATGGTTATTCTAGTTTCTCTCAAATTGCTGTCAAACAACAAGATCAAGGAAAAACTACTTTTACTTGCCCTTATGGAACTTATGCTTATAGACATATTCCTTTTGGTTTATGTAATGCTCCTGCTACTTTCCAAAGGTGCATGTCTGCTATCTTTCATGGATTTTGTGAGGAAATTGTAGAAGTGTTCATGGATGACTTTTCTGTCTACGAAACTTCTTTTGATAATTGTCTGCACAACCTTGATAAAGTTTTGCAGAGATGTGAAGAAACTAATCTTGTTCTTAATTGGGAAAAATGCCACTTCATGGTTAATGAAGGGATTGTTCTTGGGCATAAAGTTTCTGAAAGAGGCATAGAAGTTGATAGAGCTAAGGTTGAGGCAATTGAGAAGATGCCATGCCCAAGAGATATCAAAGGTATTCGTAGTATCCTTGGTCATGCTGGTTTCTATAGAAGGTTTATTAAAGAATTTTCTAGGATATCAAAACCCCTTACCAATCTTCTTCAAAAATATGTACCCTTTGTTTTTGATGATGATTGTAAGGAAGCTTTTGAAACTCCTAAGAAGGCTTTAACTACAGCCCCTATCGTTCAACCACCTGATTGGAGTTTACCCTTTGAAATAATGTGTGATGCTAGTGATTTTGATGTAGGTGCTGTCCTTGGGCAACGCATTGATAAAAAGCTAAACGTTATCCATTATGCTAGTAAGAATTTAGACGCTACTCAAAGGAATTATGCTACTACTGAAAAGGAATTTCTAGCTGTTGTTTTTGCTTGTGATAAGTTTAGGCCCTATATTGTGGACTCAAAAGTAACCATTCATACTGATCATGCTGCTATTAAATATCTTATGACGAAGAAGGACGCTAAGCCTAGGCTTATTAGATGGGTAGTGCTTTTACAAGAGTTTGATCTACATATAGTAGATACAAAGGGTGCTGAAAATCCTGTAGCTGATAATTTATCTCGTTTGGAAAACATTTCTTTTGATCCTATTCCTGTTAATGATAGTTTCCCAAATGAATAATTAGTCACGGTAGGGGTGAACTCGCGAGGAAGCCCTTGATATGCTGATTATGCTAACTTTATTGTCTCCAAGTATTTGCCTCCAACTTTTACAGCTCAGCAAAGAAGAAAGTTCTTTTATGATTTGAGGCATTATTTTTGGGATGACCCACACTTATACAAGAAGGGGTTGATGGTATTATGCGAAGATATGTTCCAGAGTATGAACAAAAAGAGATATTGTGTAAATGTCACGGGAGCGCCTATGGAGGACACCATGCAGGAGATAGAACTGCACAAAAGGTATTACAATCAGGTTTCTACTGGCCTACCCTTTTTAAAGATGCAAGAAAATTTGTTTTAACTTGTGATGAATGTCAACGTGTTGGTAATATTTCTAAACGCAATGAAATGCCTATGAACTACTGTCTAGTTATTGAACCTTTTGTTTGTTGGGGATTCGACTTTATGGGACCTTTCCCTCCTTCGAAGGGTTACACTCATATTCTTGTTGCCGTTGATTATGTTACTAAGTGGGTAGAAGCCATTCCTACGAAAAGTGCTGACGGGGAAACCTCTCTAAAAATGCTTAAGGATGTTATCTTTCCTAGGTTTGGAGTGCCTAGGTATCTCATGACTGATGGGGGTTCTCATTTCATTCATGGCGGTTTTAGGAAGACCCTTGCTAAGTATGATGTTAATCATAGAATTGCTTCAGCTTATCACCCCCAAACTAGCAGGCAAGTAGAGTTATCAAATAGAGAAATTAAATCTATCTTGCAAAAGACTGTTAATAGGTCTAGAAAAAACTGGGCTAAGAAGTTGAATGATGCTTTATGGGCTTATAGAACTTCTTATAAGAATCCTATGGGAATGTCTCCTTATAAGATGGTTTATGGGAAAGCTTGCCACTTACCGCTAGAATTAGAATACAAAGCTTACTGGGCAGTGAAAGAACTAAATAGAGATTGTAAGCTAGCTGGTGAGAAAAGACTTTTTGACTTAAGTTCTTTAGATGAATGGAGGAGTGAAGCCTATGAGAATGCTAGGCTCTTTAAAGAAAAAGTTAAAAGATGGCATGACAAGCGAATACTTAAGAGAGAATTTCATGTTTGTGAGAAAGTTCTATTGTATAGGTCTCATCTCAGATTTTTTGCAGGTAAGCTACTATCAAAATGGGAAGGACCTTTCATCATTGAAGAAGTATACCGTTCAGGAGCTATAAAAATTTCTTCTCTAAAAGATAATACTACACAAGTAGTGAATGGACAGCGACTCAAACACTATATTGCTAGAGATTCTTGCAATGAAGATGTTGATGCCTTTCAAGTTATAACTCCAGAGAAATTCATTGAGGACCAAATTCAGAGACCTGTAGAGTCTGTTTCCAACTAGGTAATAGTTCTGGTAAGAAAAGTTCCACGTAAATACAATACAACTGTATTTTTGCAGTTTTCAGTCAATAAGGAAAGCTACGAAGCGAAAAAGGGACGGAAACGGAGCCAGGGTGGCCCACACCACCCCATGGCGCGGGCCCACCCCTGGCCGCGCCACCAGGTGGTGAGGCCACCCAGGACTCCGCCTCCGACTCGTTTTCTCCCAGTACCTTCCTTTTGAAGTGAAACTTTGTAATTTATAACCCCCCGGATCCCTCGAGGTTCGTATATCGTGTTTTTGTCGTGTTTTTGTTTCGATTTGTTTCTGCCAGGTAGAATCCCAGATTTGGAGCCACAATGTCTTCCTCTGGAACATCCAAGAGAGATTCCTTAGAAGATATCATCAAGCCATACATGAGAGAATTGAAGATTCATCCCAAGGAGTTGTTGCTCGAAGGTGGGGAGGTCCGGATTAAGGAGGTTCAAGGCCCTAAAGGTGAAGGAAGTCTGGAGGACAGGATGGAAGCATTGGAGCAAGAAGTCTTTAGGTACAGGAAGATGGCGGAGCGCGAAGTGGACATCATCCACAAGATTTGTTCCGAACTCATCGCCAAGCACCAAAAGGAGACTGCTGAACTCAAAGATGAAGTCTTTTCACTCCGCCAAACAACCAACGAACTGCAAGCACAGTTCTATGACGTTAAAAATCAAAACTGTGAGTATGAGGCTAGATTTAAACGCATAAGTGCTACTGCAAGTTTCAGGATGTTGGAAACCACAATGTCCTTTGTTGATGGGAAGCCTTTACCCTGGAAGACGGACGAAGATGAGAGTATACCACCACCACCGAAGGAGTAATTCGTCATCAGGTTTGGCATCCCCTTGGTTTGTTCCAAGCTTGGGGGAGTGCCGCGGTATCATATCACTATCTTCTATCTTTTTACCTTATTAATAGAGTCATATCATGAATAGAGGAGTTATTATGTAGTATGGTTTGCATTATGGAAGTGTCCCCTCTCTCGTTAGATATGTATCCCTTGGTGTGAGTTTCCGTTATGGAATATTAATGAGAAGTTCTATCATTCACTCTTTTGCATAGCTTATATTAGTTTTCAATTCGTGGTTATATGATTGATCTTGTTGTTAGTATTGGTAGCACTCTGGGATCATTGAGTTAATTTAGTTGGTTTTGGCAAACCTGGCTCGGTCAGTAGCAACACCTTTTTGAGAGTTGAAAAGAAAAAGAAAAATAAAAAGATAGAAGTACTCTAGAGAAAAATAATTTCATCATCTTTCTTTCTTGATTTGCTAATAATTTTAGTATTCTCTACTTAAGATCTTTTGTGCTTCCAAGGAAGATTGCATGTTTGTCTTTATCACTTGTATGTTTGTTTGTTTCCTTCAACTCTTGTACTTGCTACCCAGCCTTGCTAGCCAAAAACCTGTACTGAGAGGGAATTCTTCTCGTGCATCCACCTCCTTTAAACCAAAACCTTTGCCATTTGTGTCCACCATACTTACCTAGTAGCATTATTGCTATTCAAGTAAATTCTTGTTTGATCTACCTCCCAAATTAAACTTGTTATGTGAAAATTAGTGATTAAAGTTCTCACGAACTTGATGGCACACTTTACTTTCTTGCATTTAATAAACTTGAACCATTGGATCCTTCTTTGTTGCGTATATGCTTGCGCTTTATGAGTTGAAGTTAGCAGAAGCATGTATCATGAGGACCGCTTTCAACACTTCATCGGTGCTTGTACCTAGTTGATATCATGTTCTTTTGCTTATGGATCTCGGCGGTGTGAAATAAAAGTGGAACTTGTAAGATCATGGAGTCTATATGTGTGTTAGAGAAACGCCTGGGGCGCTAGCCTAAGCCATGCCTAATCATGGTGGAAACTTGCAGCATAACTATAGTGAGCATTCTATGAAGCATCCTCAATAAAAACCTATGGAAATAGCAAATAAAAAGATCGCTGAGATGCTCACTGTCTGCTTGCCTTGTCATTTTGATTATGGGATAGCTCCTATGTCATGTGCAAGGGGTACCCTGTTGGCGGTACTCAATGATACACATGTATTTACAATGACAAGAGCTTGCTCGTGACTGAAGTTGAGTAGCATGAGGATCGGTACTCATAAGTAAGGGGCATGAGATTTCAACTTATAACTTGTCAAGCATATCCTCTTAGTTGTGTCACTTTAACCTTAACCACCAAAAGATGCCTATGATAGGGGCAATGAGAGCTGAAAGCTAGTAAGTATCATAATTTTTTGGAGCTCTTTATGAGACTTGCAATCCCTGCTTTCCTCTGCGAAGGGCCTTTTTTTACTTTGTAGTTGAGTCAGGAAACCTTTTCCCTTCTATCTCAGCAAGTATTTTGAGTTGATGTGTTTCATTCATTCATATGATGATTTGTTCACTCATGTTTCTTATGTTCCTTGCTTTGCACATTGCTCTTATCTTGAAGTTTACTACTTTGAAATCTTTCTTTGAAATTCAGCTATTTGTAAACTCCAGCAAGTTATCAACTATTCTTCGACCAAGAGCTAAGTTTTCCATTACCAATTATGATTCACTTTATGTGTCTTTATTGTGTTTCCTTTACTCATTGCAAGTTGAGTTGTATAATAGTGAGTTGTCTTCTTTTATGATCTATGTATTTGATGAATGTGATGCTTCTTGTCCGTATTCTTTTATCGACTCTTCACTCCATAAACTTGAGGTCATGTTTATTGAGCTCAGTTTCGCTTGGGGACAAGCGAAGTCTAAGCTCGGGGGGAGTTGATACATCCATTTTGCATCACTATTCTATGTCTTAATTCACTATTATTCATTGATATATTTCGTATTGAGAGGTGATACTTATGTTATTTCATTTGTTTTTGCATGGTTGATGACTTTTGGAGCATGGACCGCTGCAATCAGGATTCTGATGGAAAAGGTGCTGTTTGGAGATAAAATTCACGAAGATAAGAAAATTCGGGAAAATATACGGAAAATTCTATTTTTCCAGAAGACTCAAGATGCCGGAAGATGGAGTGGAGGTGGGCCACATGGGGCCCACACCACCCCATGGCGCGGGCAAGCCCAGGCCGCGCCAGGGAGTGGTGTGGCCGCCCTGGCCCACTCCAGCCTCTCCCCTCTGGCATATATCAACCTCCCGAAACCCTAAGACTCGGAGAGCGACCACAGAAATATTCCGCCACCTCTGCGGGGCAGAAAACACCGAGAGAGAAAGATCTCTCCGGCAGACAGATTTCTGCCGGGGGAATTCCTTCCCGGAGAGGGGAGATCATCGCCATCAACACCATCATCAAGCTGGGCTTCATCGGGATCATCATCATCACCATCAACACCTTCATCACCATCTCCATATTGCTGTAACAATTGAGTTGAATCTTGCATTAGTTCATAGGGGAAACTTTCCCGGTGTTGATTACTCTTTGTAGTTGATGCTATTGAGTGAACCATTGAATTATTGTTTATGTTCAGATTGTTATACATCATTATTCCATCTCTGATCATGATCCATATGATGTCTTGTGAGTAGTTCGTTTTGTTCTTGAGGACATGGGAGAAGTCTTGTTGTTAGTAGTGGGGTTGCGTTGAGAAAGATTCAATATATTGTTATTTAAGTTGTGGTGTACTTCTTCTAGTGGTGTCATGTGAACGTCGACTACATGACACTTCACCTATATGGGCCTAGGGGAATGCATTGTGTATTTGGCTACGAATCGTAGGGATTGCCGGAGTGACAGAAACCTGAACCCCCATTAGGAAACCATTGCACAAGGGACGTAATGGTCTTAGAGTTTAAAGTTGTGGTTAGGTTTCTACCTTAATTACTTTCTTGTACTTACGGATGTTTGCAAGGGGGTTTAATCACAAGTATGTATTAAGTCTTGGATGGGATGGTACATTAGCACAGGTTCACCCACACAACACTTAGCAAGCTAGAGAAGATTAATCGACTATATGAAGCGAAAGCACTTGACAGTCTTCCCATGTGTCCTCGAGAATGTTTGGTCATCTATAGAAATACAACCGGCTTGTCCTTTGCTGCATAAAGGATTGGGCCACTTGCTGCATTCATTCTTACTGTCTTTTATTTACTCGTACTTTGTTTACTTGCTTTATCGAAAACCCCTAAAATCCGTTTGCTAAGTATTTGCAGAGAATTCCTGATCCATACCACTAAGGCACAAAGGTAAAGCAAATAACCAATCATGGGCCGGTATACCTTTTGATCCACATCTTTACCATTTGGGTTTAGTTTAAGACGAGTCTTTGTTGCCATGGGAGTAGGAGCTCCATTTATATCTTTCATGCTGAATCTCTTGAGCATATCTTGGGTATACTTGGCTTGGTTGAAGAATGTTCCTCCTCTTACTTGCTTGATCTCAAAACCAAGAAATACTCTCAATTCCCCCATCATAGACATTTGGAACCTATTAGTCATAAGCTTTGAGAATTCATCATTAAAAGCTTTGTTAGATGAGCTAAAGATAATATCATCAACATATATTTGACATACAAAAAGCTCCCCATTGACCTTCTTAGTAAAAAGAGTGGAATCGATTTTCCCAACCTCAAACCCACGGTGTAACAACAACTCTCTAAGGTGCTCATACCACGTGTGTGGGGCTTGTTTGATCCCATAGATCGCCTTATCAAGTTTGTAGACATGGTTTGGGAACTTGGGATCCTCAAACCCCCGGGGTTGCTTTATATATACCAACTCATGCAATGGACCATTAAGAAATGCACTTTCTACATCCATTTGTTGTAATTTAAAGTTATGATGTGCCGCATAAGCAAGAAGGATACATATGGACTCAAGGCGAGCCACGAGTTCATATGTCTCTCCATAGTCAATGACTTCAATTTGAGAGAACCCTTGTGCAACCAATCTTGCCTTGTTCCTCACAACAATTCCATGCTCATCTTCCTTGTTCTTGAATATCCACTTGGTGCCTATAACATTGCAGCAATATTTTGGCTTTTCAACTAACTTCCGATCCATACTTTGTTTCTCTCAAAGTTGTGGAGCTCTTTGTGCATTGCTTCCAACAAATATGGATCTTCAAGAGCTTTCCATACTTTCTTTGGTTCCACCATGGAAATATGTGCTTGGTGTTCACCAAAACTCTTCAATTGTGCTCTAGTGGATATCTCTTTTCTTATATCTCCTACCACATTTTCTAGAGTGCAGTCTCTTAATTCCAAGATTCTATCCGTTCTAGCTTGGCGATGAGTTTCGATCTCCTTGTTGATTCTTGTGGGGATCTCTTCATCATTTTGGTCCTCGTCTTGACCATTAACTTGACCTTGATTATCATTGGAATCATTGTCTTCTTCAAGAGGCAAAGGTTTACCTTGATCTTGATCATGCTCACTTCTAGAAAGGCGTTGGGCTGCCCTTATGGCAGTTTCTATAGATCTTCTTGTGTAATAGACTTAGCACCGTTGGACATTCTGGCAATTGGAGACTCAAGCTCCTCCTGGCTAGAGGTTTCTCCCTGATCAACTTGTTGAGGGTCCACAACTTGTCTTTGGCTTGGGTCATTGTCCTCCTCGATAGGAGCTTGTTGATGTTGTGAAGATGAGGGCTCCACTTGGGTAGAGCATAGTTCTTCTAGATCCACCATAAGGGGTTCCTCAACGGGGCAGATGAAACCCGCACCCATTCTTCCTATGGCATCTTGAGGCATTTCATCATCTACATCACAAACATCAATACGCCCCCCTTGGGGAACATCATATTCTTCAAACACCACACTACAATATTCTATGACAATTCCAGAGAGCTTGTTATAGATTCTATAAGTGTGGGATTCGAGACCATAACCAACAAAAATACCCTCTAATGCTGAATCAAAATTTGACAAACGGATACCCTTGATGCGATATAAACACTTACATCCGAACACCCAGAAGTATGACACATTGGGCTTGTTACCGGTAAGAATTTCATATGAAGTCTTGATCAATTCTTTGCGAAGGTAGAGACGGTTTGATGTATGGCATGCGGTGGAGATTACTTCGGCCCAAAAATTGTATGGAGATTTAAACTCCACCAACATGGTTCTTGCCATATCAATAAGAGTCCGGTTCTTCCTCTCAGCTACACCATTTTGTTGAGGGGTATATGCTGCGGAATATTGGTGTTTTATCCCTTCATCACAAAGAAATCCATTCAAGGTGTAGTTCTTGAACTCTGTGCTGTTGTCACTCCTTATTGTTAACACAGGGACATTGTGTTGACGTTGAGCCATGTTGATGAAGTCAATGAAGTTTTCTTGGGTCTCACTTTTCTGCTTGAAGAAATATACCCATGTGTATCTTGAGTAGTCATCAACAATCAGCAAACAATAATTCTTACCACCAAGACTTGCATGAGATGGAGGACCAAAGAGATCCACATGAAGGAGCTCCAAGATCCTCTTGGAATTGATGTAGTTCTCTGGCTTGTGAGGAGAATTATGCATCTTTCCTTCAACACACGCCCTACAAACACGATCTTTGGCAAAGCAAACATTTTCTTTTATTCCAACAATATGACCTTCCTTTTGGAGACTTTGCAAAGTTCTCATGTTGACATGGGCTAGACGGTGATGAGTGCATATTTGCATCATGTTCTACATTATTATTTTGCATTGTAGATGTAGGATCTTGGTATTTTACGGCGCTCGCGCGCACATTTTATGTCTATTTTCACCAGGATCAAGACAGATGATGGATCTAATGGGCGCAATTATTGAAGCAGTTGTAGTATGGAGAAAAGGAGTCAAAACAACGTAAATCGCTTATTTGGGAAATATTAATAATACCAGAAGAAAACCAGAAGCAAACAAGGAGGCAAAGAGCCCAACGACCAACTATATGGCAGGAGCAACTCTTCCGCCCGTATAGCTCTGGCCGTATAGTTGGCCCCGCCTCCGCCTCGTCTAATAGTTTCACGCCGTGCAATTGGTTCGAGGAGACGACATATAGAACACCTAGAAATCGCGAAAACCTCACCTCCGGAAGGCATCTGGAGGGGGAACTCACCCACAAGGGACGCAGTTCCAGGAGGCTAAGGCATCAATCTTCATCTACCATCGCTGCATCAACACCATCTTCATCCATCCCATCTACATCTTGTCTAGATCTTGTTGTAATTCCTATACTCGTTGTGGATTTATACAAGTACTATTCATCTATGATTGTTTCCATTACCATTGCCATGATTATAATTGCCTTCATGTCTAAGTAGATCTCTAGTTCTTGGGGAGATGGAGAAACCCTAGCATATGACTGAGATGAGATAGAGATTATTATGTTATACATCATTATTTTTACGTGTTAATTGTCTTCATCTTGATATTAGGGATAAGTGCACCTCCTTAATATTTGCCTCCTATGGGGACTCGATGGAGGGGATTACTTGTTAGTAGACGGAGGGATGATGGCGCTTACAGTGATTATAAAGTTGTTGCCATTCTTTACATACTAACTTGGGGAACCAAGGAGAACTCATCAAGCCATGTCCATGCCACGGGAGAAATCCCTTAATAGCATGGTAATGCAATGGTTGTCGATTACTGTCTGTTGTGGTTATGAGGACGATGTGTGCAGCGGTTGCTGGCAAATCGTCCATATATGGAGCTCCTCCACTTTTAGTTATTTACTTTCGTTGTACTAATTTTTTCTTGAGTTGCAGGACCACAACAATGGATAATACTCAGCATTTAAACCAGCTTTAGGCAGTAAGGAAAATGGTTTGCCCATGGATGCTTTTATAACTATCAACAAAAGCATAAATTTGGATGGAGTCGAGATCCATCCTTTATTATTCGAATTGTTACATTCTAAGAAATTTGCGGGAACCAATGAAGAAAGTCCATATGGACACTTACAATTCTTTGAAGACATTCTTAGTTCCTTTATTTTTGACGACTGTAATCTTGATATGGTTAAAATCCAGTTGTTTAGACAAACTCTCTCTAATAATGTTTGTGATTAGTACAGATCTTTTTGTGCAGAAGCACCAAGGACTTGGGAGGAATTGACAACTAAATTTCTATCAAAATATTATTCTGAAAGCAAAGCTCACAAGATGAGAGGTATTATTATCAGTTTCAAAAATAATCCTAGTGAAGGCTTATATGAAGGATATATAAGGTATAAAAGTTACCTAGATAATTGCCCCCATCATCGTTTGCCTAATTGGTTAATCACCCATACATTTTATGGAGGACTAAATATTGAAAATAGGACGAATCTAGACATTGCTTCAAATGGCAGTTTTCTATCTTATACCTATGGTGAGGCTTGGAATCTAATAATAAAAATGAAAGAAGCAACTGAAAATTCTATAGATATGGAAAATACTACAAATTGTTTTTCTGAATATGCTTGCATTAACGATTTCCTTGCAAATGAGAAGATAGATAAAATGATTAAAACCCTCGGTATTGATTCTTACTCAGTAAAGAAAATTATTGAGAATCATGTAGGGCATTTGTAGGTAACTACAGAATGGGAACCTCGTAAGACTCTCGAAGAAAATAAGCGTGCAAGAGCGCTAATGGAAGAGTTCTCCTCGATACCTATAAAAGGAATCTTTGAAAAAAGACAAAGAGAGGAAGAACAAATAAAGAAGAGACCGAAGAAACCTTAAAGGAATTCCGGAGCTACAAATATAAATAATGTTATAATAAAAGATCTTATGGAAGCACGAATAGTGGAGGATGAAGTGGTTATGTTGGACCGTGAAACTTCAGAATTCATCCAAGGTAAGGTTCGAGGTAACGAAACTTCAAAACCTATGACCCCTATATATTATGGAGAAACTTTCTTATATGGAATTTGCAAACCAATTTCCACCATAAATATTATGTCGTCATCGCTTTATGAATAACTTTGCTACAACTTAAATAATCCAGATGTTGAACTGGTAGACACTATTATTAAATTGTCTAATAGAACCAATATAAAACTAGAAGGGGTAATCATAAATATCTATGTCTTTATTAGCTTACCCCCTTGATTTTCATATTGTTGATATGCCTCGAGATTCTTTTTGCCCTATTCTTTTAGGCAGGCCTTTTATTTCCATCACCAAAGCTCGAGTGGATAATCAAAAGGAAATGACATTCCACTTTGCCAAACTAAACAAGAGGCCATATGAAGTGGAGGATATCAAGGAAATAAAGACGATTGCCGAGCTAGCGGCAATTCATTTCAGTACTCCACAAGATGACATGGATGATTACCTTGATTCAATTCCGGAAGCACAAAATCCACATGACTATGAAGAATTGGTAAGAACAGGAGATGAAGAACCTCCACCAATAGAATTGAAAAAACTTCCAGACAATATGAGGTATGAGTTTTTAGACATTGAAAGTAAATGTCCTGTTATTATTATCAAGATCGATCAGAAAATGAAACGAATAAACTCATTTCAGTTTTGGTTAAGCATCGTGAAGCCTTTGGCTATACAATAAATGATATTAAAGGAATAGATCCATCTATTGTAACACATAAGATTACCAAGCTTGATGATGTTGAACCCGTAGTAGATACACAAAGAAGGCTTAATCCTAAAATGAAGGAAGTAGTAAGAAAACAAGGTATATGCTTACTTGATGCTAGCATAATATATCCTATTTCTGATAGTAAGTGGGTTAGCCCAGCTCATTGCATACCAAGACAAGGTGGTCTTGATGCTGCTATGAATGAGGAAGGAGAGCTAGTTCCCGTGAGACCAATTGTAGGATATCGCATGTGCATTGACTTTAGGAAACTAAACCGTGAAACAAAAAAGAATCATAAACCTATACCATTCATGGATAAAATTCTAGAAAGACTTGGTAATAATTCTTACTTTTGTGTTCTTCATGATTGATGTCTACGCACTTCTATTCTTGTAGACAGTTGTTGGGCCTCCAAGTGCAGAGGTTTGTAGAACAGCAGCAAGTTTTCCCTTAAGTGGATCACCTAAGGTTTATCGAACTCAGGGAGGAAGTGGTCAAAGGTATTCCCTCTCAAGCAACCCTGCAATCAAGATACAAGAAGTCTCTTGTGTCCCCAACACACCCAATATACTTGTCAGGTGTATAGGTGCACTAGTTCGGCGAAGAGATAGTGAAATACAAGTGGTATGGATAATTATAAGTGGTAACGGTGATAGAAAATAGCTTGGTGGCGTGGAAAAGACTAAAGGCAAACTGAAATAACGATGGAAGCAAGATAACATGTAACAGATCTAGTAGCAAACGAAGTTTCAGTGCTAAGAAACAAGGCCTAGGGATCATACTTTCACTAGTGAACACTCTCATATAAATATCTTCTCTTCATGATACTACTCTTAACTACTCTCCGGTTGGACACTCTAATCAATGGTAGGCTATAATAGCACACCTTAAAGTAAGCCTTTCCCATCTAGAAAACCCCACACTGTCACCTTGAGTACTAGATGGTTCCAACAAACACCACAATTTCATAGACAAATACAACTCCAAATATAACTCATAACAAGTATTTGTAATCTCTAGCCTAAGTGCCACCATGGTGAGCACGCTGTCACTTTCACACACATGGGGAGAGCAGAGATCTATTAAAGCACTTGAGTAGCAAGTAGATCTAATTGATTACAAAGCTCATGACCACAACAAGATCATGCATAGATAGAGAGATGAACACATAGCTACCGGTAGAACCCTTAGCCTCGAGAGAGAACTACTCCCTCCTCATCATGGGAATCAACAATGGTGATGGAGATGGTGGTGGAGATCGATGGAGATGGCTCCGGGGGCACTTCCCTGTCCCGGCAGGGTGCCGGAACAAAGACTTTCTGTCCCCTGAATCTCCCCTTCGGTGGTGGCGGCACTGCGGAACTTTTCGTGGATTTCTGATTGACGATCTAGGGTTTATGCCTCGGGAGGCTTCTTATAGGCGAAGAGGCAAGGTCGGTGGAGTGCTAGGGGGCCCACACCACCTGGTGGCACGGCCAGGGCTAGCCCGCGCCACCATATGGTGTGGCCAGGCCCTCCTCCGTCTCTGCTTCGGGATCCGTGAGTCTTCCGGTAAAATAGGAACTTTGGCTTTTGTCCCATCCAATTCCGAGAATATTGATTTTCTGACTTTCCTGGAACCAAAAATAGCAGAAAACAGGCAACAGGCACTATGGCTCTTGTTAATAGGTTAGTCCAAGAAATCATATAAAGTACTCCAAAGTGTGGACAAAACACAAGAAAGTAGATAAAACCAAGCATGGAACATCAAAAATTATAGATACATTTGCAATGTATCAATGGTTATTCTGGATATTCTCAAATTTCCATACAGTTGGAAGATCAAGAGAAAACAACTTTCACTTGCCCTTATGGCATGTATGCTTATAGATTAATTCCATTTGGTTTATGTAATGCAGCACCAACTTTTCAGGAATGTGTTCTAAAGATTTTTGATGATTTTGTTGAGAAAACTATGGAAGTCCTAACAAACGATTTTGTCGTTTGTGGAACAACTTTTGATAATTGTCTCTACAATCTAACCAAAGTTTTGCAGAGCTGCAGACAATCAAACTTGGTTTTGAATTGGGAGCAATGTCGTTTCATGGAAAGAGAAGGTAAAGTTTTTGGGCACAAAGTTTCGAAGAAGGGAATAGAAATAGATAAAACTAATATAAATGCTATAGAAAATGTCCCAATACCTCAGGACATTAAAAACTTAAAAATGTTTCTGGGACATGCAAGATTTTATCAGCGGTTTATAAAAGATTTTGCTAAACTAGCTATGCCCCTTACCAATCTTCTTGATAAAGAAACTCCATTTTATTTAGACCATGACTGCATTGGAGCTTTTGAGAACCTTAAAGACAAACTAGTTTCAACACCTATCATGCAACCTCCAAAGTGGGATGAACCTTTCAAAATTATGTGTGATGCTAGTGATTATGCTTTAGGGGTTGTGTTGGGACAACGAGATGGAAGGAATTTAAATGTTATTTATTACTCTATTAGACCTCTTAATAAGATTCAGAAACATTATGCTACTACAGAAAAATAGTTTCTAGCTATAATTTTTGCTTGCGACAAATTTAGATCTTACGTAATTAATTCTAATGTAATAATCATATGGATCACCAGGCTTTGCGTCACCTACTTGTGAAAAAATATGCTAAACCAAGGTTGATTAGGTGGGTTTTATTACTACAAGAATACGATTTGCAAATAGTAGATAGGTGGGGTAAGGATAATCCGGTAGCAGATCATCTCTCTAGGATGGAGGGAATAATTAATGACCCCGTACCTATTAATGAATCATTTCCGGAAGAATATTTAGCAAAGGTAGAAATTGCTGATCCATAGTATGCACATTATGCTAACTATCTAGCAACAATTTTTTACCTCCCGGTATGTGAAGGAATCAAAGAATGAAATTCTGTAATGATCTTAAATATTACTTTTGGGATGATCCATATCTATATCTTCATGGACTTGACGGAATGATTCAGAAGTGTGTTCCTAATCACGAAATGAATGCGATATTGAAGGCTTGTCATGAGAGTCCATATGGAGGGCATCATGCAGGTAAAAGAACTGCTGCAAAGGTACTTTAATCCAGATTCTATTGGCCCACCTTGATTAAGGATGCACAGATGTATGTGGAATACTGCGATGCTTGCCAAAGAAGAGGCAACATATGTAGGCGACAAGAAATGGCAATGAATTATAGTCTAATAATGTAACCCTTTGATGTATGGGGAATGGATTACATGGGACCATTTACAGAGTCAAATGGTTATACTCATATTCTTGTTTCTGTTGACTATGTTACTAAGTGGGTTGAAGCTATCCTAACAAATCATGCAGATGCAGCTACCTCAGTGAAGATGATCAAGGATATGATATCCCCAGGTTTGGAGTTCCTAGATTTTTAATTACTGACGGTGGTTCTCATTTTATGAAAGGGACTTTCAGGAAAATCCTCAGCAAGTATGGAGTAACTCACCGCGTGGCCTCACCATATCATCCCCAAACAAGTGGTCAAGTGGAACTCTCAAATAGAGAACTGAAGACCATACTCGAGAAGATGGTGGACAAATCAAGGAAAGATTGGTCATACAAGTTAAATGACACTCTATGGGCATATCATACTGCGTTTAAAAATCCAATTTGTATGACACCTTATAAGATGGTGTATGGTAAGGCATGCCATTTACCATTAGAACTAGAACACCAAGCTTTTTGGGCAATCAAGAATCTAAATTATGATCTCAAAGCAGCAGGGGAAAAGCATTTATTAAATATGCATGCTTTAGATGAGTTTAGAAGTGAAGCCTATGATAATGCTAGGTTGTTTAAGGAAAAAATTAAAAGATGGCATGATAGAAATATAGAGAATAAAACTTTTAAAAGTGGAGATAAAGTGCTGCTCTATAATTCTCGTCTTAAGTTGTTTCCAGGAAAACTCAGATCGAAGTGGGAAGGTCCATATGTAGTTGAAGAAGCCTATTCGTCAGGAGCAGTGAAGCTCCAAGGAAAAACACCCTCTCTTGCATGGGTTGTAAGTGGATAACGCTTGAAGCATTATCGGGTGAAAGAAGATATAAGTGAAATCACTATAGAGCTGAGCACCCTCGAGGAAGTGATAAAGCGAAAATATACGAAGAACGACAATTACAAGAAGAATGAACTCAAGACGGAATGATCAGTACTACGTTCAAGCTATTGACCATAAAAGAGTGCTTCATGGGAGGCAACCCATGTGAAATAAAGGTTGAGTAAGTTTTTAAAATTTTCAGTTAAAGTCTAATTTGAGTATTGTTTTAAATGAGAACGATTCATGCTCTAGCAAAGAAGAAGGAAGATTGATGATGCCAAAATTGGTCGAAAGTCTAAGATGAGATTTCTCTTTCAAAACTCGATATTTTGTTAAGTTTCACATTAATAAAGAATACTTGGAGAAGCAGAATTTTTTTGGTGGACACAGAAGGTTTAACGACCAACTATACGGCGGGAATAAAAATTCCGCCCGTATAGTTCCGGTCGTATAGTTGTTGCGACGTCAACGCTTCCGTCCACAAAAGGTACTGAGAGTTTAACGACCAACTATACGACCAGAATTAAAAATTCTGCCCGTATAGTTGCGGTCGTATAGTTGTCTGCACCTTTGCCAAAATAATTTCTGAAATACTGAGAGTTTAACGACCAACTATACGGCCGGAATTAAAATTTCCGCCCGTATAGTCGCAGTCGTATAGTTATCGACCCCTCTCCAAAAAAAATATCCAGGAAACAGAGAGTTTAATGACCAACTATACGGCCGGAATTAAAATTCCGCCCGTATAGTTCCAGCCGTATAGTTAGGTTCCACCATAGATCTAATCTATAGTCAGTTCACAACTATATGGCGGGAGCTATATGGGTTGGGCCCGTATAGTTGCTCGTTACGCAAGGCGGCTAGGGTTTTTGACCGCTCCTTTTAAAGCTGATCGCATCTAACCTTTCTCATTAAGTTTTTGCAGAGCTACAGCCTCCAGCCTTGAAAGATTTTTGTCATCCCTATACAGGTCCCTTTAACAACATTCATGCAGCAAAGCCATGCAGCCCTTCCACGTCAACCAGATCTAGAAGAAGAAAGATGAGAAGCCTGTGAAGAGGATTGAGGAAGCAGAACCTAATGGATCGTCGTCATCATCCGGCCTAGAGATCAAGCCTCTCCCAAATTGGGAGGACCTGTTCCCAGAGAGGAAGTATATGATGAGACAAGCTGAGCAAGGAAGGAACAAGGATGAGTATCTCCCTAATCCTTATCATTAGAACATAGGATCCTATTATAAACCTCCTCTTGGTCTATCACCTCTTAAACCTAAGAAGGTGCGGCAAGATGAGATTTATGATAAGATCTTTGAGTTAGAAAAGGCTTCTAAGGCATGCGTTGAAACAATTGGAGAAGGAATTGACTCCTGCTGGATGATGAGCAAAGACCTTGAGAAGAAGGTCGATGCAATCGATGGTAGAGTTGGTTTCCTAATTAAATCTGTCTTTGAGTTAACAGATGAGAAGAAATTCCTCAAGAGGAAAATGTTGAAGCTCCAATACGACATGACCAAGCTCAGCATTCGCTTTGAAAGCATAGTTAAAGCGGGCAACATAAAGGAAGAAGGCGACGCTCTATCTACCCAAGAGGAGGAATAGATACCCACAAGGAGTTAATTGATCCTACCTAGCTTGATTCCAAGCTTAGGGAGATCTTTAAAGACCTTGTAATCTTTCTTATAAGTTTTATATTACAGTTTTTGCATTAGTTCAAACTGAAAATAAAGTTGCATCATTAGAATTCCCTTCAGGAATAGTCGATCCCTTTTATGAAATTCCGAGTTTATTATTATATATGGAGCAATATTGAATTTGTGTTTTCTTTATTGATATATGAATGGCTTGAGTATGATTTTACTTGCACTTGATGATAGCAATAGGAGTCTTCCACACCATTGGTATTAATGGAACACATAAATATAATTTGGTCAACATGTTGTAAGTCTACTGTTTGATTTACAAAGAGAAATTAACTATACAATTAAGTCAAAAAAGAAACCTCGAACAAAGGAAAATGAAAGTGCTATCTAAATAGAGTGAAAACAAGTCAAGGTAGAATCTCCAAGTCATAAGAATGCTTCATATACAGTTGGAATTTGATAATTGAGATTGTTGAACTTTGAATTCCTACATGAAGTGGAATATATGGCTAGCTCCTTTGCACAGCACTTAAAACAAAAGTGTGAGCATGTATACAAAAGAAAAGAAAAAGAAATAAGAAAAAGAGTGAATGTGCAAAGAGCAAATGGGCATATACCACTGTATTGTAGAATGACAAAGAGACACTTTAGAAATTTTGAATCCCAAGTGAATACGTTGATCCTAAAACACTTGGGACTACCTCGTTAGCTCATTCAGTTGAACCAGATACTTTTACATTATGTGAAGATTCATCTTTACGAACTGTTAATAAGTAAGGTGTGGAAGCCTTCCAATACTATTCAGATGGTTCGAGTAAGGTACTATTCATGAACTTATTCCCCTCTATCGTACATGATAAACACATGCTACAATTGCCTCATTTATTTTATCGACTCAGCTTCATGAATATGAGGATCACATCCATTAAGCTAAAACTTGCTCGGGGCGAGCAAGAGTCTAAGCTTGGGGAAGTTGATGAGTGCATATTTGCATCATGTTTTACCTTATTATTTTGCATTCTAGATGTAGGATCTTGGTATTTTACGGCGCTCGCACGCACATTTTATGTCTGTTTTCACCAGGATCATGACAGATGATGGATCCAATGGATGCAATTATTGAAGCAGTTGTACTATGGAGAAAAGGAGTCAAAAACAACATAAATCGCTTATTTGGGAAATATTAATAATTCCAGAAGAAAACCAGAAGCGAACAAGGGAGGCAGAGAGCCCAACGGCAAACTATACGACGGGAGCAACTCTTCCGCCCGTATAGCTCTGACCATATAGTTGGCGTCGCCTCCGTCTCGTCAAATAGTTTCACCCCGTGCAATTGGTTCGAGGAGACGACATACAGAACATCTAGAAATCGCGAAAACCTCACCCCCGAAAGGCATCTGGAGGGGGAACTCACCCACAAGGGATCCATCTTCGCCCTGCGCAGATCCGGGAGGCTAAGGCATCGATCTTCATGAACCACCACTGCATCAACACCATCTTCATCCATCCCATCTACATCTTGTCTAGATCTTGTTGTAATTCCTATACTCGTTGTGGATTTATACAAGTACTATTCATCTATGATTGTTTCCATTACCATTGCCATGATTATAATTGCCTTCATGTCTAAGTAGATCTCTAGTTCTTGGGGAGATGGAGAAACCCTAGCATATGACTGAGATGAGATAGAGATTATTATGTTATACATCATTATTTGTACGTGTTAATTGTCTTCATCTTGATATTAGGGATAAGTGCACCTCCTTAATATTTGCCTCCTATGGGGACTCGATGGAGGGGATTACTTGTTAGTAGACGGAGGGATGATGGCGCTTACAGTGATTATAAAGTTGTTGCCATTCTTTACATACTAACTTGGGGAACCAAGGAGAACTCATCAAGCCATGTCCATGCCACGGGAGAAATCCCTTAATAGCATGGTAATGCAATGGTTGTCGATTACTGTCTGTTGTGGTTATGAGGACGATGTGTGCAGCGGTTGCTGGCAAACCGTCCATATATGGAGCTCCTCCCACATACATACACACTATGAGAATATTCGTTATAATACTCTCGATTACTTAGTCTAAATTGCTAGCGGTGTATCCACTACTCCCCAAGAACGCCCTTTCCCTATTGTAGTTCCAAAGTTCTTTTACACACGCGATTCTTACTTTCTGCATTAAGTTTTTTTTTACTTTAAATTACCTTGTTCAACTAAATACCGAAAAACAACTCTACTTATCTTGCATCTTAAAGTTATTTCTTAAGTACTTCGTTTAGTTATAGTTAAAAGCATTTTAGTATTTTGCCTACTACTCCTTGTGGGATCGATATCTTTATTTTGAAACTAGCTACACACGATCTGTGCACTTGCAGTCATCAGATGGTGATGCCATAACGAACCCACATCGGCCTTTCCGAATAAGCACATCGCACTTGTAGTGGTTTCCCCAAAAAGTCCACCACAAACAAGTCATTTTCGACGTACCCATTGAAAGCGACCTTTAGAGACTTGCTCCACATGAGGATCACAATATCATTATCAATAAAGACGACAAAGCCCATCTTTCCTAGAGCACGAACTGAATGTAAATTATGGCCAAGGGTCTCAACAAGCATGAAGTCCATGAGAGTAATGTCATGGGTAACCACAACCTTGCCGAAACCCATTACCTTAGACTTTGACTTGTCAGCATATGTCACGGATATTTGATCAACATTTGGTCTCAACTCCTTGACACTAGATGCTCTTCCGGTCATATGACTCGTGCATCCACTATCAAGCACCCATTTTGATCCACCGGAAGCATATGTCCACAAAAGATCAAACTAGTTTTTAGGTACCCATTTTTCAATGGGTCCTCTTTTGTTAGCAACAAGGGCCTTGGGAACCCAAATAGACCAAGCAATATAACCATCAAATGGGCCAACATATTATGCATACACATCACCATAATACTCACGCATAAAAACATAGTGAGGGTTAGCACTACCCACAAAGTCATCATGGGACATAGTTTTGCCACTTGTGGCCTTACTACCCACAATTGCCTTGTCTTTTTCTTGTGCGGGCTTGGCCTTCTTCTTCTTATTGTTCTTCTTCTTGGCTTGGAGACAAAACCAATGCCCCCTTTCTCACCATTTGGTCTCTGCTTACTCAAGAGGTCATCAATTGACTTGTTTCCTTTGGTAAAGGTGGCCTTAGCTAGCTCCCCCTTCAACCTAGCATTTTATTCAAGTATATTTGTACAACTAGAAGGAATGAAAGTACTAGGTGAAGAAATATTGGTCAATTGAGTTTGAAGCTTTTCACGAGATTTTGTGAGAAACACGAGTTCACACTCCAGGGCCTTCTTAGCCTTGTCAAGTAACCTAAAGTCCTCGGCAAGTTTTTCATGAACAACACCAAACTCAATCTTGTCCTTTTTAGCCTTTTTATATGTAGCAATAGCATGGTCATGTTCCTTGATGAGTTTATTAATAATGAGGTCATTTGCTTCATCAAGCCTTTCAAGTTTAGTTTCAAGAGACATCCTAGTCTCTTGTTCTTCTTCTAGAGCATTATTTAGAGCTCTACCTCAATCATGTGCTCTCTTCCTAATTTACATCTCTCATCAAGAAGCTCTTATGTGTGTAAGAGTTGATTTAAGAGCTCCACAAAATGTTTCTTGTGTTCCCCTTGCAAGTTAGTCATAAACACATCAAAAGCAACTGATTCCTTTTTGACCTCAAAAGATATCTCATCATCAAATTCATCATCAACTAAGAAGGTGGGGTGTGATGATGATAATACCTCCATTCCTCTTGCCATAAGGCAAGTGATGTTCTTGTTGGAGATATTCTCATTTGGAGAGTCAAAGAGTGAGAAGGTAGGTGTAGACGTAGTGGCAAGATCAGCCACACCACTTGATATTTCCTCTTCTTCATCTTCATCATCATCATTGTCGGAGGAGAATTCTTCATGTGTTATCAAGAAAATTTCACCCGACTTCTTGTTGGTGGGATTCCTTTTGATGAAGGGTTTCTTGAAATGAGCTTTGGAGGTTTTTTTCAACACAAGTTTACCCCATGATCTTCTCTTTTCTCATAGGGACAACCGGCAACAAACTGATAGCGGTCACCACAATTGAAGCAAGTTCTCAACTTAGACCCATTGTCTCTTCTCCCATTGGGGTTGCTTCTTTGTTGCATCTCCATATTAACCTTGGCGGGGTCTTTCCAAAAGTTTCTTGCATAGAAGGCCATGTATTCACCATGAGCAACCATGACCTCTTCAGGGTGGCTCATTGAAAGTGCCTCATCACTCCCTTCATCTTCATCATACTCCACAACCTTGGCCTTCAAGGCAAGATTGACACAACTACTCATTCCAATAGCATGAGCACAGGCGTCTTTGGCATTCTTGGCAGCAACCTTGAAAGCGGCCATCTCTTGCATAACTTCATTGGAGGTCATGACATGGTAGTTGTGTCTTCCTTGGAGACTCTTCAAGTCAGTGGGCTCGAAGGGAATGCGAGAACTCACATACTTCCTATTGATCCAAGCATCATCAATGTGAGAGGCACCAACATTCCTGAAGGAGGTGGCTGTGGATTTGAGTCTTCGATACATGTCTTCATGATCCTCACCATCCTTCATAAAGTACCCTTCAGCCTCATTGCTTAAGGCATCATACCTATTTCTTCTCATGCTCTCATTGCCAACAAACAAGTCAATGAGAGCATCCCAAGATTCCTTGGCGGTGTTGTAGTGCTCAATGTGGGGAAAATCCTTTGGGCCCAATCCAAGTTGGATCATGTGCAAGGCTGTCGCATTGAGTTGGCTATTGGACACTTCTCTTCTAGTCAAGTTGGTTGGATCCTCAATTTTGAGTCCTTCTTCAATAATGTTCCACAAGTCAATGCAAGAGCTGCGCACATGAGATTTTTAGGTGGGTCACCTCTATTATTTATATGGGGATGAGGGATTGGAAGGTCGGGAGAGTACCATCCGGGAACCGCATGGTGCTCTTCCTTCCCATCACCCTTTTTGGTGGTGGAGTCAGTGGAATTATGTTCATCCCCCACCACTTCACCTATTGGCTTAGCCGGTGCATTTGCCTTAGGGTTAGGTGGTGTTTCCTCTTGAGAGGAAGGTGGTGAGGCTGACTTTTCCATCACAAGTCGCTCAACAAGTTGACGCAACTGTTGGATTTCGTTGCCCAAGGTAGAGCTCAAGCTTGTTTCCAAATTCTTGAGATCTACCATGGTCACCGAGTTGCTAGCCTCACTCCCTCCCTCCCTCATCTCCTGACTTGCCCATAATCTCTTAGACAGTTAAGCCCGAATAAAGATCTGAGGCTCTGATACCAATTGAAAGGATCGCATGGGCACCTAGAGGGGGGTAAATATGTGCTACGTCAAATTTTACTCATTTTCAAGTTAGGGTTTGACACAAAAGGTAATTTTTCTAGATTATGCAACTATGGTAAATTTACCTATATGTTAATCTAACACATACACTAAGCAAGAACTAGATAAGTAAAGTGCGTTAAAGGATAGAAGGAACCAAAGTGGAGCACGCGGAGACACAAGGATTTGTTTCCCGCAGTTCCTTCCTTTTGAGGGGAAGTACATCTACATTTGGAGAGGGCGTGGTTTCAAACCACAAACGCCATGAGAGGCCTCCCTTGTTCTCCGATGAACCTCACCCCAATGGGTTCGATTCACCTCTTCCACTATAGCGGCAACCTTCAAGGTGGAAGCCGACATCTTTACAACAAGTTCGAGGCACACATCCACAACCTAATTGGAGGCTCCCGAAACAAGCAAGCTGTCAAACAATCAAAGACAAGCTTGTAAGAACCAAATCACAAGCTAGGGTTTCCAATGAAACACTAGAGCAAGGGGCCCTCAAGTGAATGAGGGGGAAATGAAGATCTCTCTTGGTGAAGCTATAGACCAAGGCCTCCTCCTTCGATTCTCCAATGATTAATGACTTTGGATGGTTGAGTGAAGAGATCTTGAGGATTTGGTGGCTCAAATGGTGCTGCTGTTCTTGAGGTGGACGAGCAGCTACCAAGGTAGAAGAAGGGGCCTTTATATAGGGCCCCTGGAATTAGAGCCGTTGGGAGCCACTTATCCCGGACAGTCGGACAAACACTAGTCGGACAGTCTAGTACAGCTGGACACTCCGGGCAAAAACAACCGGACACTCCTGCCTAGCAAAGTTTCCGACCAGTGTCCGGACCATGTCCGGATGGTGTCCGATGTGATGTTCTGATTGTCCAAGCAGGTCGATGAATCCCCAGGGTCGAAAAGTCCGGTAGAAGCCAGCCGGATAGTCCGGTTGGGCCGGACACTCCGGCACATATCAACCGGACAGTCCGGCGGGGATTCTGTTCCTGCACAGAGTTGATCTAGGGAAGTCCTTTTCCTTAGGTACAAAATACACTCAAGTAACTGATAACTCCTAAAACATTTAATAGCATATTAAACCTATCCAAGTGTTGTCAACAAACATCAAAATAATAGGAAGGGCATAAATGCCCTTTCACGCACGCTTACGCTGCGCCGCCCCTGGGGGGGATCGATCTCCATGATCTCCGCCCGGGGCCGCGCAATCCGTCATAGGGTTCATCCGCCGATCTATGATCGGCTGCCCTAGTGAGTCTTTTCCGATCTACTAGATCGGTTTTCCTCTCCGTCGGTCGCTTGTCCAGTCTTATTTTTTTGGTTTACCGATCATAGATCAGATCGTGTCGCCCACCACCGTCGTCATCACCGTGCCTCTACTTCGACCATATGCATCGATGTCTACACCGCGCATGTGCGCCTGCCTCCTCTACTGCCTACCTCGGTAGGTTGTCGCGGCCTCACAGCATGCTGCTGCACACCTCAGCCGGTTGCTACACCTTCCTCGGTAGGCTGCTACGGCCGTCCCCCTTGGATCGTCTTCATCGTCATCGCCCGGGACTTCACCGACAACGCCGCCATCAACTCCGATCTACGTGTCGTCAATGTCATGGCGCATACGACGCACCATCGGTCTGATCAACCGATATTGTGCCCGTCTATGCCAAGCATATCCCCGAGCACGCGCCTACCACCGATCGAGCTACGGGCTAGCGCCGTGTCGCCCCTTCGGGCTACAGCGCCACCGCCTTTGGTCCATGCTACTGGCTTCCTAACACGTCTTTCTTGGCGTGTACATTGCTGGTGGTCTCCTAGCCGCTGCACCGACTTGCGCCTTGCAGCTATGCCGCCCCAACGGGTCATAGCATCACTGCATGCAGTCTACATCGCCGTCCCTATGCACCGATGCCCTAGGCTATCTCTGCACCACCTCCACAGTGCAGGTCGTCTATGTCCGCGCATGGTCTTCGTCATGTGGGATTCTTCTTTGCCTACATCGAGTACTATCGTCGCACCAATCTAGGAGTCCAACATGACCACTCTAGGCCGCCGTTGGTTTCACCACCTTCTACGTCTTCGTCCCTGCCCTTGCGTGCCCGGTATTGGGAACACAGGTGCGTTCCTTCGTCCCCAATGCGTCCCCGAGCCTAGCAATCTCGGATCGGTGCCTCGTCTTCATCGTCCTTGACAAAGTCTTCTTCGGCATTGACACCTTCCTCTACGACTGTCTCGACTGCGTCACTAACAAGCTCTTCTTTGTATACTTGGTTCTAGCAAAACTAGAGTGCGTGTTCTTCCCTGACGTGTGCCTACTTCTGGCAAAACTATGGTGGTACCTCATCCTCGAGGGCTTGGATTGCATTGACTTCGGCATCGACACCCCTCGACAAGCTTTCATGGCCCCACGGCAAGCCTCTGCGGACCCTCGGCAAGCTGCCGCGGCCCCATGACAACTGCCTTGATGCGTCTCTGTCATCCTCCTTGCGCACTATGCGCATGCGGCTTCACATGCGGCTAGCTCGACACCAGCATCCCCGACCACGACATCGACCACAGTGACCCCTCGCAACGGCTACCTGACCTCGACACCTCCTCAAGATCTCCACTCCCTCGACATCGGCACAAGGGCTATCACCTCGCCTGAGCATCTCACCAGCTTCCTCTACAGTCCAAGCTACCGCGACGTGATACCGTCCACGATGTTCCTGCTCAGACAGCGAGGGGATGTCAGCCTACTGGATGCTACTTTGGTTTATCTTTAGTATGTCCATCCGCGACATTCCAGTTGTTCACGACGCTACCGCTACGGCTGCATGGGAGTGTTAGAGTATTAGACATATACGGTTGTTATGGTAGTTTAGATAGAGTTAGGATCTGTTTACGTACAATCCTAACTTGACTTGTACTCCAAGATAATCTCCTATACGCCTATATATATACTAGCCCATGAGGCTCAATAATATATTCATCATATTTCACCAAACTCATACTCTTTCAAAAATTTCATCAAAAGATATGTGTGAGGCCTCTCGTCTGCGCACAAACTTGTCCAAGTGTTTGATTCACCTTGTTTGGTGCTCCCGCGAGCAAAGGGAGATAGTGCAACATGGTTTTTATGTTGCAGTGTTAAGGGATCCCTACCTACCACCTGCGTAGGCGGTTCTGTTGGGTTCGAGAAGGCCAGAACAACGCAATTGTGGCCTTGTACACAGAGAGTGACACTGGAGACCTACCAGCTAGACAGAACATGCCTACACAGAGCAATGAAACAAAGTGAAAAAGCGGATACGATGAAAAAAAGTTCAACACAACACACATTTCATGTAAATTGAGGCTGACACTATGGACCTAGCACGCGGACGAAACAACTGCTGCATCGAGCAAAACGTTATCAAGGTCAAAACAACGGGCATGACGGAAATACAAAATTCCAACAGAGCACACATTTCCTATAACGAGAGGCTAACACGATGGACCCAGCAGCCGGACAAATCTACCGCATCGAGCAATGTTATCAAGTCAAAATGGCGGGTGCGACCGAAAACTAAGTCCAACAAAGCACACATTTCTTTGAAACAGAGGCTGATACTATGGACTCAGCAGCCGGACTAAATGGCTGCTGCATCGAACAATGTTATCAAGTTTAAAATAATAGGCGTGCCCAAAAAATTCCACCGGAGCACATGTTTCCTATGAAGAGAGGCTACATTGTGAATCTAGCAGCTGGACTAAACAGCTGGTGCATCGAGCAACATTATTGATGGTTATGAAAATAGCAATCTTTATTCGCGTTTAAATCTTATATTAAGTCAAGAATTGATAAAAATAACTCTCTAGCCTTGCCACTAATGACTAATTATTGCAAAGATGTGCAATTCCTTGTTTTAAATTGTAATGTGCAGGAAATCACTCTTTTATGGTGAAATATGGAGCAATCAAGGGAGAATCACACGTTGCCAAATCAACCAAGTCAACTAGGGATGAATAACATCGTCTAGAAGTGTTGACAAGCATCATTATGGGTAGGGCTTTCTCGTACCATCCGCCTGTACCAGATGACGGCAGCTTCAACATGTCAAACAAAGCAACTTTCGTGAAGGTCCCTATATATTTCAAGACTTCCAGCCACCACAGAGAGAGCCTCTGTTCGCAGATTGCATCTGAAAACACATCAATAAAGACCCACCACTTCACCACCACCATAGTTCATCATATCCATCTCCACCTCCATCCATAGCCATAGCCATAACTTGTATTCATGATATCCTCACGGTTTGTGACTTTGTAAGGATATTTGATATTAATCTAAGTAATTCTACAATGTTTTATATTCTCACTACTAGAAATATGATATTTGGTGACAAATAGCGTGATGAAAAAGTTGCAAACCGTCATGGATATGTCTTACTAGGTGACGGTTTGGGTCAGGCGTCAAGCATGTGTGTTAGTCGTTGACGGTTTCATTTATTGTCATTGTTTTCCACCCCGTAAACCTCACGTATTAACAATGGAGAAGGGGTGGCCTCGTTGGTCATACAAGGGTGACAAAAAAGGTTTGTGGTGTTTTAGTTTGTCGTTGATATCATGTTGGAGGACATGTCTGGGAGAAGGAATAGGAAAGGGATAATTTGCAAAAAGATATATTTTCTGCGAGAATCGAAATTCGAACCCAAGAACAATAGGTCGGTCTGCATACAACCATTGGAGTAGGGATCGATTAGTGTTAGATCTAGGATTATTACTTGTTTTGTAGTATTAATTAGGTCTGTCGTTGTAAATGCAGTCACATAGATCGAGGTTTTAATGTGTCGGCATCCTGGATCGGTAGAATAACTGCTTGGGCTTATTGTCTTGTTAGCCACCACCGCCACCGCGAGGGATGCATTCACGTTGCACCCAAAATCAATCTCGTGCCCCAGCTAGGTGATCCCGATCATTGTTGAGTCGGCATTGCTGGGCGGCATAGGATTAGACTTGGCGGAGGGAATTTTTTGGTGAGTTTAGGTTTCATGTTGATTATTAGTTGATATGTCGACCGGTTGTTTGATTTTGATTAAGATTGTTCCTTTATTCAGTGCAATGGTATATTTGGCGTTCATTGAACTTTGGGACTAGTACGTTAGGGAGTTTTTGTGCTGTATAGTGTATGAACATGTACGGTCGTAGTAGTTTGAATAATTAAATGATATGATGAGTTTGTATTTATGCTCATGCATTTAGTGTTACAATTTGATGTATTGTAGGTAATGGATAAATCTTGGATCACCGAGGAGATAAAGTTCACAGATCCATACATGAAAGGTGTAAGTGAGTTTATGAAGTTTGTGCGAGATAACGAGAAAGGTGACTGGATCCATTGTCCTTGCACTAAGTGCCTTAATGTTGTACAAAATTCTCAAAAGATTGTTCATCGTCACCTGAATTGCAATGGCATGGACGTGACATATACAAGGTGGGTTTATCATGGGGAAGCATTTAGCGATGACGACAGTAATGTGGGTAGCGAGCAAGGTGCGTATGTAAGTGATGACGATGATGATGTTGAGGAAGACAATTCAAATAATTTTGATGATTTGAATAGAATGGTTGATGATCTGAAGAACTCAGGGAAGAAAGGCCCTAATCAACCAAACATTTGTGCAAAGCTTATTGAAGAAGCTAAGAGAGAGCTTCATGAGGGTTGCAGTACAACCACGAAGTTGAACTTCATTATCAAGATGCTTCATATCAAATCAAGCAACTGGGCCACCCATAGAGCATTTGATTTATTATTTGGGGTGTTATGTGACTCTTTGCCAAGTGTGAATTTTCCAAGATCTTAAGTTCAAGCTAAGAGAGTACTATTTGATGTTGGTCTTGGTTACGAGACAATTCATGTATGAAAGTTTGATTGTGCTTTATTCTGGGGAGATTCTAAGAACCACACTAATTACCCTAATTGTGGAGTTTCAAGATGGAAAGACCCAGATGCAAATAAGAAGGTTCCACACAAGGTGCTTCGATACTTTCCTATAATTCCGAGGTTACAAAGATTTTTTGTTTCGAAAGAAATGTCAAAGAACACCAAGTGGCACAAAGAGAAGAGGGTTGCTGAGCATAATGTATTGAGGCACCTAGCTGATGGTGAGGCATGGAAGCACTTTGACAATGCGTTTGAATGGTTCTCTGCAGATTCTCGTAATTTGAGGCTAGGTTTTTCCATGGATGGATTCAATCCTTTTGGCAGTATGAGTAATTCATATAGTATGTGGCCTCTTTTTGTCATTCAGTACAATTTTCCTTCTTGGATGTGCGTGGATCAGTCCAACTTCATGTTGTCATTACTTATACCTGGAAAGTGTTCACCGGGGAAGGATTTTCATGTTTTTATGCAACCTCTGATTAAAGATATGATGGAACTTTGGAAAGGTGTGACGACATACAATGCATGCACATGAGATGAATTTGACTTGCATGCGGCTTTCCTTTGGTCTATTCATGACTATCCTGGATATGCCACTATGTCTGGACGTAGTACTAAAGGTTTTTTTTGCATGTGTGCATTGTGACGAGGATCCTTACTATGAGTCTTTGAAAAACAAAATAGGATATATTGGTACTCGACGATTCGTTCCAACAAATTATCCGTATAGAAAAATCAAATTATTCAATGGAAAACTAAGGAGAGAGGTCCCCCGAGGAAGTTCTCATTTGAAGAAGTAGAAGAGAAGGTTGAAAAAGTGAAGGATTACGAATCAGGAAAAAATCATGCATGTAAGAAGAGAAAACATACAGTTCAAGGTGAACCTACGTGGCACCTGAAGGTGAGCTTGCATTATCTACCATACTGGTCGAAACTAAAGATAGCTCACAACCTTGATGTAATGCACATCGAGAAGAACATTTTAGAGAACATCCTTGGTACCCTACTTGAATTATAAGGCAAGAATAAAGACACTGTTAGTGCGAAACTTGATTTAGAGAAAATGAAGATTAGGAATTTTTTTTGGATGGATGATGAGGGTGATAGTTATTCAAAGCCCCATGCGCCATGGACTCTTCAAAAGGAGATGAAGTTAAAACTGTGCAGGTATTTGGCAAAAATCAGATTTCTAGATGGTTTCTGTGCGAACCTAGAAATATGTGTAGATATTGTAGGTGGTAAAGTACATGGTCTCAAGACGCATGACTGTCACATTCTTCTTCAGCGTGTATTGCCTGTTGGGCTTAGAGGAATTGCATCAAAGGATATGTATGAGGCTATCGCTGTGTTGGGCAGATTTTTCAAGGAGTTGTGTGCCAGGACTCTTAGAGTTGAAGTGCTTGATCGATTGAAGGTTGAAATAGTTATAATTTTTGCAAACTTGAGATGTTGTTTCCACCAACTTTTTTTGATATAATGGTTCACTTGGCAATACATCTTCCTGATGAGGCTAAACTAAGGGGCCCTGTCCATTATGGTTGGATGTATCTCGTTGAGAGAAGACTTGGATACCTTAAGTCAACTGTGCATAATAGATATAGGCCGGAAGGCTCAATTGTGGAGGGTTATATAGTAGATGAGTGCATGAGCTTTTGTTCTAGAATTTTTAAGTATGACAAAAAAATTGATAGGTATGCAGATAAGCAAAGAACATTTGGTGTTGATGAGTTTAAGGTTTTCTCAAATGGAGCTATAGGGATCGGGAAATCAAGTTTGAGAAAATTTGAGAAGGAATATCATAAAATGGCTTAGTATGTGCTAGACAATTGTGAAGAGGCACAAGGTTACATAAAGTAAGATCCCTATTAAATTTGTTTACAAATTCCATGCATGTTGTATGAAATTATGATATCTAATATCTAAATATTTATTGTTCTGTGGTTTAGTGTTTGCCGAGCACAACTTTTTTGAAGAGGGGTGTGATTATCATCGAGGAGATGCTCGAGAAGGAGTTCCCTGCATGGTTTAAAAAGCATGTGAGTGAGATGGAATCTGCATCTGAAGATTTACAGTCACTTCCACTTGGGCCAGACGAGCATGTTGTAGTATACTCTGGTTTCCATGTTAAAGGTGCTAGGTTTCGTACAGTGACTCGTGAGAAGAACCAAAAAACACAAAATTCTGGTGTGATGACAAAGGGTGTTTTTGATGAATCTGAAGAAAGAGAGTACTTTGGTGTTCTACAGGAAATAATTGAGTTACAGTACGTGAAGAACAAGCACGGTGATAGATCAGTATACTTGTTCCGATGTGATTGGTTCGACACTACTGACATTAATTGCAAGATGAAAGATGATACATTCTTCAGAAGTGTTAACACTTCAAAACTATGGTACACGAATAAGCCCTTCATTATAGCAAGCCAAGATGAAACATGTTTCTATGTTGATGATACCAAGTTTGGTCATCCTTGGAAAGTTGTGCAGACCTTCAGTAATAGAAATGTGTACGATGTTCCAGAAACAGAAGATGGCAATAAAGGTCCATTTCAAGGGAATGGAGATGCATTCCAGGATGACTATGGTTCATCAAATCTTATTCTTCATGATGTTGAGGACATGGAGGCTGCAGAAGAGATTGAACTGGAGGAGGTGCATCATGAATATGAGGTGGAACATGTTGATGCTTGCATTATTCATGATCTAGAAAAGGAAGACGGCAATAAAAACCTTGACATGGAAAGTAGCGAAGATGAAGGAGGAGCAGATGGATTGGAAGTAAATGGAAATGTTGAGGGTGAAATACATCCCGACAACGAGGATTCTGATGTTGAGTAGTACCCATGTGTAGTGCACACTTATTGTCAGTACACGAAAGGATTGTAATGGATGTACATGCTAATTTCTATTGTTATGAATATAACCTATATATATATGTATCTTCTTTCAACAGTTCTTCAGGAATGCTTATTGGAAAATTGGAAATGCTTAGAAGAAGACTACCATCTGCTTTGAATAAACAACAACAACAGAATTAACAATAGTAATAGTACGAACACAAAATGAAAGCAAACATGATAATTGGTTAGCATTAAGCATCACAATCATAAAAGGAGCACCAGTCTTACAATACCATTTGACACACAATGTAGTCTGACTCAATGTAACCAACACAGAAGGAGTTCGACAAAAACATGGTTTGACACATGACCTTCAACATAGTAGTGCTTTGTCATAGAACCATCACCTGTGATCACAAGATGGAGGTAATCTAGTCCTCTCCCTCTAGAGGCACATATTGAATATGTGAAACAAAAAGGTAATCCCCTGCAATTCCTAAGAATAGCTGGAACAACATGTTGTCTCCAATGTAGTAAGTATCCTCCTTCTCCATGAACTCTACCCAGCCATTAACTGACACACGACCATCAAGTGTAGAAATGGTGTACGAAGTGTTGATGACAGTGTGTGGATCATAAATAATAGTTAAGCCACCATATTTGTCCATTTCTTGTGGCATAGCTCGGGCTGGAATTTTCTGTTTACAAAACACCATTGTGATGTCAATAATGGTTGTGCATAGTTGTGTTAACATGTAATAAAAGTAATAAATTAGGAATGAATAGTAAATAATACCAGGTTTTTTAACACAATTAGTCCAGTTTAATGCATGCAGCACTGTAGTAGCTGTTCCTTCATAGAAATTCCCAACTTGATAAACTTCCACAAGATGGTCCAGATAGTCCACATGCTGATTCACTGTCTCCATCATCCTCCAATTGATGATGGTACCATCAGTGACAGTTAGAGAATCAACAATATATCGCTTGCCACGGCTCAAATGATAATAAGCTATCATGTAATGGTGTTTCAATTAAATAAATGAATTGACCCATCGTAACTAAATTGAACATTATTAAGACATGAACAAGTTCAATAGATGTACTTGGATGGTTGATAGGGGCATTTCCTGTGACGACACGGGTCCTCACATCAAGGGTTTTTACAACAAAATAAATACGCTGGCCAACTTTAAGTTGGTATGTCATACCAAATTCTTTCTAAAGTGGTCCATGCAAGAAGGTACAATATGGTTTGATGCAAACCCTGACTGAGTACTGGAAACCTTCTGTGGTGTAGATATCTACCATAAAAATCACTTCTTCGGACATTGTTACCGTGTACTTAGAAAGGAAATGTGCTCGCATGTAGCATGGGATGAACTGCGAGAAAAAGGTTCATAATATTTTAACATTTGTTAAATATGAACATAGAGTACTTCAGAGTTATAAATTACAAAAATTATCATGCTGTATAAAACAATTGGGAGTACTTGATTCAAATGTAAACAATTACACCTGCTTTGGTGTAGTACTACTTGATTTTTTTAGTAGTACTTTGATTTATTTCAATAGTACTTCGTTCATTACTACTTTGATTTATTTAAGAACTTCTACTTGATTTATTGCACTTAAACTTTAGTTAATGAACCAGATTTAAGAAAATTGCCCAAAGGATCAGTTCCAACCAGTGATTACTGATTACTAGTGTACGAATAACTAACCAGTTAGCTAGATCTGGTGTAAGAATAACAAATTCTGGATCAACTCCTTACCGTGTTCTCTTGAAATCCATGCTGAAGAGTAACCGCAAAATAGTCCTTCTCCTTGTCCCCTTTGTTGCACCATCCCTTTGTATCAAAACATTCTGGGCACTGTTTGCGAAATTTGTTACTACTCAAATCAACTATGTTTTCAACTAGTAGATTTATAAGAAAAGGCGCCCTGGTGGAGATAGAACACATACCTGGTTGGGCAATGGCATTGTCCTCCTTGACGTCCGAGTATCGACGGTGATGAGAGACTTAGAGGATGGAGGTGACAGATAGAGGAAGAGAACGGAGCCGGTCTATGCCGCGGTGTTAGGAGTTTTATAGGCGATTTCCAGAAGAAGAGTATGTGGAGTACAATACGGAGTAGGTATGGTAAATTAATTTGGAGGAGATATGCTTGAAATATTTAGTGCATCATTGATGGGGCAACTCATAAACCCTGCGAGGTGGGGACCCATCTATCATCGTGTGCGCACAAATTTCCACCTTCTCGCTAGCTTATAGGGTACAAATAAACCTATCCATTCACTCGCTGCCACATGGTCCCAAAAGAGGAACCTCGGAAGCTCCAGGTAAAAAAGAGGAAAAAATGGACATGCGGCCACACTCTGACGAAGCATAGGAGCCGAGGCGGTTCCTCTGTAGCAGGTTGCCCCCTCCTCTTCCGTATCAGACGAGGCAGTTCCTGCAAACGCTCTTCCTCCTTCCCCAAATCCTCTAACTCCCCCACATTCCCTCTTTCCACCGGCCATGAACAACAGTGAGCTGACGACCGAGAGCTTCAACCTGCTTGCCCATGGTGCGATGAACCTAGAGGTTATGTACACCAATGATCCGCGGTCAGTCGACGCCATTCTTTCCAAGTACGAGGCGTGGCTCGACAAGGATGTGTACCGAATAGTAGGCCTTGATCTTGAGTACATAGTGGATAAGAAGAATATCACTATTATTCAACTGACGATGCAACAACATGTCCTCGTCTTCCACTACTGTAGGTAAGAAGCCTGCAACTCGCATGTAGCAGTTCGTCCTCTGTTTTTTGTATCTGGCGTCAAAAAGATTGATCTGCCAATGTAGAATCATGTACATAACTGATCTGTCAATAATTTTTGCTAGCATTTTACTCTACCATTTCAATTTATTATTTCAATCTCGCATTTCTGATGTTTAGAATGTTCGGACATGTATGTACTGTCAGTGTACCACTATGTTATTTGAAATTTGATCACTGAATGTGAACCTTTTTTTACAAAGTAAAAAAGAGTTAATCTGTTATTAGCTCAGTTAGTAATGAAATATATGTAGATTTTCATGGTCAGAAATGAAGAAATAGTTGCAGATACCCAGGCTGCATCACTGAATTTTGTGATATGTTTGTACTATCAGTTTATAACTCCATTTTTTACATTTTTTTCAGTGAATGTGAATCCCCATTTTACAAATTACACAACTATTTATCTATCAATTTTCTTAGTTACTTCATTTTCTAATTCCTAAACAGGAGTGACAAGGACATACCAGGGCTGCGTAAATTCCTTCAAAATAAGGAAATTACATTTGGAAGTGTAGACACTTACAATGACAGGAAGGTGCTAGAAGCAGAATGGATTTTAATTCCTGAAAAATACCATGTCGACATCCAAACTCTATACAGAATTCCTGGAAAGGGTCTGAAGGCTAGGACGGGGGATATAGTTGCTGAACTTGTCGATCCATCTTACAAAATGATGAAAAGCAATTTCAATGCTATTTCAAGTTTGCACCAAGGCCATGATTTCTTGGAGTTGAAACCCCTTGCCAAGGATAAACTTGACTATGCGGTAGTCAATGGTTACCTAAGCTATGAGTTGCTGAGAAAAATCTATGAATTTTCTAACAGGACAGCTCACACCAGGCCAGCTAGAGCAGTGTATTCCCCCCAAGTCCTGAAAATTGAAGAGAAACCCAGCATATCTAAGTGCGAGAAGGGGACCGCGGATGGGATGATTGGGAAAACTAATTATGTACTGTGTTAATGTCTACATATATGTGCATTACAAGTGTAGTGTTATAGCACTGTATGTATGCATTGCTACCCTAGTTATTTTTTCTAACCTACTTTTGTGTATATGGCCTTCCAACTATCTTCCAAGAGCAATGTCAGACTTGAAATTATGTTGTTGTTAGAGAACCTGCAGAAAATGTATGTATGGCCTTCCAATTGTTCTTGCTATGGAACTAGCAGTAATTCAGAATTCTTGTACACCTTCAGCACTAACAATTCTCTTGTGCAAATCTCCTATCAACTACATTTTTCAAACTACATGATGAAATTTAAAAAAATGACCATGACAAAGTAGCTCTAAATGATCTCAAATTTTGGTAAAAAAGACATGTCTTTCAATAATGTTGCCAAAATATCCACACCTTCACCACTAACAATTCTCTTGTGCAAATCTCCTATCAACTACATTTTTCAAACTACATGATGAAATTCAAAAAAATGACCATGACAAATTAGCTCTAAATGATCTAAACAATTTGGTAAAAAAGACATGTCCTTCAATAATGTTGCCAAAATATCCACACCTTCACCACTAACAATTATCTTGTGCAAATCTCCTATCAACTACATTTTTTAAACTACATGATGAAATTCAAAAAAATGACCATGACAAAGTAGCTCTAAATGATCTCAAATTTTGGTAAAAAAGACATATCTTTCAAGAATGTTGCCAAAATATCCACACCTTCACCACTAACAATTCTCTTGTACAAATCTCCTATCAACTACATTTTTCAAACAACATGATGAAATTCAAAAAAATCACCATGACAAAGTAGCTCTAAATGATCTCAAATTTTGGTAAAAAAGACATGTCTATAATGTTGCCAAAATATCCACACCTTCACCACTAACAATTATGTTGTGCAAATTTCCTATCAACTACATTTTTCAAACTACATGATGAAATTCAAAAAAATCACCATGACAAAGTAGCTCTAAATGATCTCAAATTTTGGTAAAAAAGACATGTCTTTCCATAATGTTGCCAAAATATCCACACCTTCACCCCTAACAATTCTCTTGTGCAAATATCCTATCAACTACATGTTTGAAACTACATGATGAAATTCAAAAAATGACCATGACAAAGTAGCTCTAAATGATTTCATTCTCAAAAATGTATAAACATGCATGATCTACTAATAAGGGTACACAATCATTATCATAAATTAGAGACTTCATGGATCACTTTTGAATAATCAATTATTAATTGTTAAAATTATGTTTATTGTTTCACAAAACTTTAACAAATCATTTCAAACTTTGATGATTCATGTTTTCTTCATGGTTTAATTGCTCTAGTGTATCTTCCTATAATCATATTTTTAGTTTCCATGTTTTCATTCATTTCCTTCAATTACCGAAATTATACATGTTTTCTTATAGGACAATAAAGAGTAGTACAAAATTTCATTTTTTTCCGACCTTTTTTCCACAGGAAAACAAACTTCCCTCCAAATTTTGTACAACTTTTTGTTCCCTCCACCCCGCCCACAACTAGCGCGCTAAATATTTCACCCCCTAATAAAACTCGCCTACCCCGCCCCACAATTCCCTCCCCTTCTAAACTCCCCTCCCAAAAATCCTACACTCACCTCTAAGATCCGATCGCCTCATCAACGGTTTCTCCGATCACGCCGGCTTCCTCTAGTACCCGCCTGCCCTACCCAGTAGAAGACATGACCGACGACGTGCTACGCAGCGGCACCTGCCGCAAACTCTAACGCCAAATCTGACGAAGGGCAATCACAAACGCCCAAGTATTTAATTTCCTACCGTCTGTGGTCTCCTCTCTCTGTTCTCATCTATCTGAGGTAGATCGTAGGTTCTATGTAGAGGGGCTTGGCTTCAAATGTTAATCCTGCTGTACGAAAACACGATGCCTAGTTCATATTGTCTTTTTAGGTTTCAGTTTCGTTAGGTTGTTGTTCATTTCATAGAATTAGTTTCTTTCCTATCACCAAAAAATATCTAGATCACTAACGCCTCTGTTCTCATGGTTCTAGTCATAGTCTATGTAGTGTCAGGTATTTAATTATTGACATGGAAAGTTTATGATAAAAAACTATGGGCACTTGACTAGCTAGGTTAGATTTTTAGACCTGCTTTTACTTTGTATGTAAACTGACACATGTGCTGCTTATTTTGCCACAGCTACTGAAGTACCATATAAATACAGAAGAAAAATCTGGAAGATAATGTTGCGCATATGGATGAGCATTTCACTGAAAAAGCTAAATCCTTGGGTCTGACTGACCAAGACTTCTTGGAGACCGCGCGTAAATTTGTGTACGGCGGGACACAACTCGGGACACGGCCAACCAAAAAAAGTACCGACTTGTAAGACAAGCTCATAGAAGATGACCCTTCATATGAACCTACTGATAATGAGATCGCAAATGCGGACGATGAGCCCACTATATTTGTTTCTTTCATTGTCAATAAGTACATGTTTTTTATTTATTACTAATGTATTAAACTTGCCAGGATGTTGAAGAATCTGCACCCGCAAAACAAAAGGATCGTTCGAAATCTCTTATACCTCCATCTAACATAGCAACCAGATCACGACCAACTCCTACCCCTGAAGCAAGCGGTTTGGAACCGATGCCACAACCAGCAGATGGCAACTCTAAAAATGTGATGTCGTCTATGCAGATCCAAACATCTGGAGATAGCAACGCTCCTGCTGATAATCAGATCATTCAACGGCCAGGTATGACCATCTAACTAGAACCCGTGTACTAATTGTTGTTACAACATTTACAAATAAATTAACACTATTGTTTGTCTAATTTCAGAGTTAGTGACAACCTCTAGCCATTCTAAGCGAAAGCGAGGGGGCCGAAGACCTACTATGGGTCATGGACTTCATGAGTACACAAGAAGGAACTCTGGCAACAAGATGGAAATTCAATTCACGCTTGGCGTTTAAGAGACCCACAAATACTATCAATGCGGCGGAGCTTAGCTCCGAGTGTGGTGTGCACGTCTGCACCAATAAAATGGCTCTTGCAACAAACTGAAGCAGTACACGGAAGATGAATCTCTGAAGAATGTTATTAAAGATGCTATCAAACGTGTAGCGGTGAGTCGACACTGTTTTTTTAAACCAACATTTCTAATGCATGTATACTCATGGGCCCTAATTTCAATTGCATGTCTATTTCATAGGAAAAGTTTGAAATGGACACAAAAAATGAAGATGCGCAAGCAGTGTGCACTGATATCATACAGAGTTGTGTACGCCAACAACGCTATAGGCTTAAGAAGAAGTACTCAGACAAGATAAAGAATCTTACTCCTGAGCAAGCATATCTTCTTGTACCACATAATGTAGAATAAACAAGTTGGGTACAACTTGTGAACATATGGTTCGATGAGCACTACCAGGTACATATTACTTGTTTCTCTCATCTCGAGTTACTGACTTAATATACATGTAATTTAATGAATACTCATTTTGATTTAATTGACTGTAGGATATGTGTGGGAAGAATAAAATTAACCGTGAGGGTGTGAAACAAAAACACACCACTGGTTCTAGATGCTACGTTGCACACTATGAACATATTGTAAGTGCATGCACTACCTATCTACATATCGTATTTCTTTTTTCATTAATATGAAGTGTGCAGAACTAATGTCCAACATGTTGTAATTATTGCAGAAAAATCTGATCGAGGATCAAGAAACCTCTCCGGTTGAGTTTTATAGGATAAGCCACACAAACAAGGATGGCTTGATGACAACAGAAGCACAAACTACCTATGTAAGAAATACTTGACATATGCACAGTCAGACAGTAATTACGACTCTTATTGCCTCATACATTTAATTGCATCTTACTTGCAGGATGCAATGGTGAGATTAAAGTATGCACCATGTGCAGAAGATGGGCCAACCTATACTGATACACAAATTGTTGAATAAGTTCTTAAGAAGAAAAGCTCTTCATCCTCGTCCACAAGCACATTCCTCGCAAGATTGGGCATTGCATCTAGCTCCAGGAAGAACTCGGTTTCAGCAGCACACATTCGTGAGCTAGAAGAAAGACTTACTAATCAGGATAGCAGTCAGTAGCAGCAACTAAAAAGTATCACCATGAGATGGAGGCAAGGATGCTAGCCCAGGAATAGAAATTTGAGGAGATGCGATGGAAGCATGAAGAAGAACTTGAAGCTCTGAAGGGAAGAGAAGAATATTGCTGCTGATAAAAGGCACAAAGTAATGGATGCACTCCTTAATTACGTCCTAATGACATCCAAGCAAGTGCGCCTCCATCCTAATGCACTATGCTTCTTGTAGAGATAATTTCAACAAGATTTTTAAAGTCTTAATTTACACATTGCCCTATCAGTCCTAGACCGATTTGTTAGTCAGATTTACCAACAATGTGTGTGAATATTTGCTATATATAATATAATTTCCTAGTTTTCCTATATTTTCATTCAAGATTTATTCTTACGCACTTTATATTCCTAGAATATTACAAAATTAAAACATATCTATATTTATAGCGCCTGTGACAAAAATGTGACACCGTCACCTCCCTATGGACCCACATGGCATAAACGCATTGGTCCCACCTATCAAAATATGGTGGGTCCCACCTGTAAGAATTTTAGGGCCCACGGCTAAGATCATGTGCGGGCCGATATGACATAATGCCACGTCACTATGCTCTAGACCCACAAGACATCATCCACATCAACACGGTCGGTCCCACGTATCAGCACCCACATTAGCATCATAGGACCCACATGTAAGATTACACGTCATCATTGTTCACTATTCCTATGTACATATTCCATCTGACAATGACAAATCTCACTATATTGATTGACAAAAGGGATTGTCACCTATCAACCATGATGCACGACAAATTTCCCACCATCAATGATTAGCGTTTCATAATGACAACCAATTGCGTATCATCACGCCCAATATTCCGTGACAGATCTTCTATGACAAACCTCATGACGGAAAACATTTGTCACCAACCTATTTTCGGTGACAAAAATTCTATCATACATGACAAAAGGCGTTTGTCAAAAATACCTTTTTACAGTAGTGTATTGATCTTATTATCAGTGAGTAGTCCTCATGGACTATGGGTTAGGGAATAGCCTCACAGCTGTTGTTTGCGTCTATTTACATGGGAGTATTGTCTAGTGATTACATAATAGATTTGTATTTGTATCAGTGTCTCTTACCTCAATCCTATGACTTGTCAGGTATCCAAGACCCCGAGGATTGATTAAGGTTTGAGTTCAGATGTGTGGTAAATGACACCTACACATGAAACCTAATGATAGCAAGGGAAGTACAGTAGTCGTTTAGTGATCCATTTGAAAACAACAACATCATTATTGATCTTAATGCTTTAGTCTATATTTTACTTAATAATCGTTCATAGCCGTGTGCTTCGTGGTGTAACAGTTGGACCAAGAGACTTTATGCTATGTATGTGGCTCACTTCGGCTTTAGTATTTACAGATGTACTGCCGACAAATCCTATCTACATTAGATGATTTACACATGAATATGCTTATTATTATCGTTATACTATATGCATGCATAGCTGTAGGTGAAACCTCAACCCTGGTCTATCCTCATCCATTGACACAACCCCGATAACAAAAGAAAACTAGAAAATTCTGGTAAACAAAGATTCAAGCAAACTAACAAATCTTGTAGGTGTTTCTCAACCTACTATAATTGTTTTCCAAGGTTCGATTAAACCTAGATGTTCTAGGGAAAATCTACTATACTACATCCGTAATCCGGATCAAAGGTATCAGCTATCGAGAACAAAACAAGAGGACACGACCGAAAAAAATACGCCAAAGACACTGATACAATGGACCCACAAGTTTCAAATGACCGCGACAGCATCAATCAGATCCAAAATTCCATGAGGATCCAAAAATTTGACATGTACCACGCGACAGTCGATCATATACCAGTTCGTGGCTGAAGAGGACCCCAAAAAGGAAAAAAGTGTTTCCGTCTACCATGAAACACCATCCAAACTTTGGTACAAGTCCGATCTTCTACCACCACTACTATAGAATCGGGCTTTGTACCATCCACCCGGATTGTGTTTTTGCCTAAATAATTTGAACCACCTTGTAAACCCATTTCCGAAGGTGTTTTTTGTGAAAAATCCACCCCAATAATACACCTGCCTCCAATAATACCTTTTCAGAGGCGGGTTAAACAAATACACTACTGTGATAATTGTGAGGCAGGCAGAAAACCCGGTCGCCCCCCAAAAAATCAACTTATTGGCAGCGGTTCAAATTATGAGCCGTCTGTAAGCAGCACGGTGAAGGCCCAAATATTAGGCCGCCTCAAATTTAATTTCGTCTGTGGAAGTTTTCAAACAAAATTCACATGTCCTATCTTGCCACCATGTGTTGTTCATAATATATTTATTAAAGTTTGATCACAAAGTGAGGCATGGCCTAGTGGTGAAGAGGGGTGTTCCAACCTACCCAAGTTCAAGTCCTAGTACTTGCATTTTGTGTTGTTAAATTAAAAACTTACTTAACATAACCAGATGATTGAATTGGTGTGATAAATTACTAGCAGCATCCTCGGCAAAGCTTAGTGTTTAGGTTTTGGGGTTTAGTGGTAATTAAACCCTAAAGTCTATACCCTAAGTTATAAACCCTAAGGATAGCAGAGGATGCCTCTAGTCACTTGTTACATCAGTTAAAATCATGTAATCATGCCAGATAAGTTTTTTATATACGATCACACATAACTTTTTCTTACTAGTTTAATTTTATCAATAATTTCTCCTATAGTTTATATGTTATTTGAAGGATGCCTCTAGTCACTTGTTACATCAGTTAAATCATGTAATCATGCCAAGTAAGTTTTTTATATACGATCACACATAACCTTTTCCCTATTAGTTTAACTTTATCAGTAATTTCCCCTATAGTTATATGTTATTTGTGAAGGAGTTATGCCCTAGAAGCAAATAATAAAGTGTATTGTTTGATATATCTCTTATATGTTCATAATATGTTTCATACTATGCTATAACTGTGTTAATACGAAACGTTAATACACGTGTGGTATGTAAACAAACAGTGTCTCTAGTTAACTCTAGCGAACTAGTTCATTGGTCATGAGGATGATCTGGGTTTCAAGATCATGGGCATTTCTGCCAATCGACAAGGAGGTCACGTCATTGGTTGAATGACATGATACACAAACATCCGATAGTTGTATCTCAATGAGATCTAGTTACAACGTTCACCATTGATGATAAACGCATGAAACCTCGCAACCTTATCCTTAGACTATGATATAATGCAAATCACCATTCCGGAGGGATCTTAGATGGTTATCAAGTGTCACACTGTGATTGGGTGATCGAAAAGGTGTCACTCAGGTTTCCTAAAGGGGTGCGTTGAGGATTACATATCAAGACCAGGATTTGCCAGTCCATGTAACAGATAGATACAATTGCGGCCATCTTGGTGACGTTGCATTAATGAAGCTTGCAAGCATGTGACTAGGTCACATAATGCAACGACATGGGTACGAGTAAACAAGTTCGTCCGTAACGATATAGAACTAAGGTATGGAGATACCAAAGATCAAGTCTCGGATGAACTAGGTATCAAGTGGCAAAGGGACAGGAAAGGACTATTCACGGTTCGAGCGATAAGATTCGCGGAATGCAAGGGGGTCATCATGGCCATCCAGGTCCCGCTGATGATCATTGATGTGAGAGTGATCTCAATCATTTACGGAGTGTTCCCGAACCAAAGGATGACTGATATCTACACACACTTCTATTCTTGTAGACAGTGTTGGGCCTCCAAGTGCAGAAGTTTGTAGAACAGCAACAAGTTTCCCTTAAGTGGATCACCCAAGGTTTATCGAACTCAAGGAGGAAGTGGTCAAAGATATCCCTCTCAAGCAACCCTGCAATCAAGATACAAGAAGTCTCTTGTGTCCCCAACACACCTAGTACACTTGTCAGGTGTATAGGTGCACTAGTTCGGCGAAGAGATAGTGAAATACAAGTAATATGGATGATTATAAGTGGTAATTGCAGTCTAAAATAAGAGCGGCAGCAAGCAAACATGTAATAGGGCTGATTGTAAACGGTGTTTCAATGCTTAGAAACAAGGCCTAGGGATCATACTTTCACTAGTGGACACTCTCATATAAATATCTTCTCTTCATTATGATACCCTGAACTATTCTCTGGTTGGACGATGTAGGGCTATAACAGCACACCCTAAAGTTCGCATTCCCCATCTAGATAACCCTTCACTGTCACCTTGAGCGCTAGATGGTTCCAACAACCACCACAATCTAATAGAGACATCCAACTCAAATTATACTCATGATAAGTATTTCTGTAACCTTAGCCTAAGTGCCACACGGTGTGCACACTGTCAACTTCGCACACGTGGGGATAAGCAGAGATTAATTAAAGAACTTGTGTAGCAGAATAGATCTACTTATTCAACTAGATTACAAACCTCATGATCTTAATAAGATCACGCATAGAGAGAGAGATGAACACATAGCTACCGGTAGAGCCCTTAGCCTCGAGAGAGAACTACTCCCTCCTCATCATGGGAGTCAGCAATGGCGATGGAGATGGTGGTGGAGTCGATGGAGATGGCTTCGGGGGCACTTCCCCATCCCGGCAGGGTGCTGGAACAGAGACTTCTGTCCCCCGAATCTCCTCTTCGGTCGCGGCAGCGCGGTGAAAGTTTTTGTGGAATTTTGATCTGGTATCTAGGTTTTTCGTCTCAGGGGGTTTATATAGGCGAAGGGGCGATGCCAGAGGTGGACCAGGGTGGCCACACCACCTGGTGGCACAGCCAGGGGACCCGCGCCGGGGTGGTTTGGGCCCCCTGTGGCCCATCTCCACTCCTCCTTCTGGCCTCCTTCGTCTTCTGAAAAAATAGGAATTTCGGCTTTTGTTTCATCCAATTCCGAGAATATTTCTTTACTAGCTTTTCTGAAAACAAAAACATCAGAAACCAAGCAACTAGCACTGCGGCATCTTGTCAATAGGTTAGTTCCAGAAAATATATAAAGATGCCTGAAAGTGTAGACAAAACATAAGATAGTTGATACAAAACAAGCATGGAACATCAAAAATTATAGATACGTTTACGACGTACCAATGACACAATTAAGGGTGGGGACGCTTAGGGATAGATGCGGGATTGAAGGAGAAATAGAGAGACAGAAACCATAATAGTTCCGGATAACATCTAATGTTGATCGGAGGGGTTCGGAAGGAGTTCCGGAGTAAAGGAATATGATAATATATGTATTTGAATGTTAATTGGAGAATTAGTATTAAATATATATTTTATTTTATTATTAAAGGCTTCCTAATGCTAATGGGCCTCACCCGAAGGGAGGCCCAATAGGGCAAGGCGCCTAGGGAGAGGGGTCGGCCGGCTTGGCTTGGTGGGCTACCCATGTGGGGCCCACCTATGGCCAGCAGCAGCCCCTAGGTGGCTGGCGGGTGTGGGGTTTAGTCCCATGCCGCCTGGCACCTGGGTGGTGCACCCCCTCGTACTATCTATAGGGTGACCCCTCCCCCTTGGAATTTACCCATTCCTCTCATTCTCCCTCTCTCATCTCCTTGAGGATTTCTCTGTATATTAGAGAGAACCTCGGGGTGTGAGTTCTCCACCTTCACACCACCATCGTGTGATCTTCGATCCGCCATCTTCTTCTTCCGTTGCTCGGCTGGATCGGAGCCCGGGAGACGTTGCCTACACCGGACGTGTGACGAACTTCGAAGGCACCACACTTGAGGTGCTGCTCGTCTTCATCAACATACGCCTTCCCCGTAAGGCGTGCCTCGGTCTTCTAGGGTATGAATATTGTCTATCTCTCTTTCCGTTACTTGTCTCTACATAGTATAGATCCTGGTATTAGTGTTCGCATAGTTAGAATTTTTTTGTTTTCTGCTACAAAACCCTTTTGTGGTATCTTAGTGGGTCTATGGGTAGACATGTTGTACAGAGAAAACACATAGCAATATGTGGGCATTGATTCTCTAGTTGCTACCCTCTTTTATGTTCTTGTTCATATCACGACACTGTTTGATGAAGCGGCCCCCAACCGACCCCACGTGGTGATTGACAAGACTGGTCCACGAATCAAAGTGGCTTAGGGGGTGTCTGTCTCTCTATAGTAGTTGATATGGCATCAACATTGGAGGGCCCTGAAAAGGGAAGAAGAACGACAATCATTGAATCCACGTTGTGGCTCCACGTTCGTAGGTGGGAAGGGGTTCTGCCGCGAAAGCCCTAAAGCCGCGTAAAATTTGCAATAGATAATATATAGGCGTCTATTTTTATTGTTGCATAGGGGCATGTGTTAAGACATGGCAATGACAAGTTTGTGAAACTTTCATTGAAGCTACATAATGATGATCAAGATGCTATAACGACGTCATAACACTTTACTTTATGAATTATTACTTATTGTGCTAGTATAACTATATATATATTCGACGGTAGCATAATAATATAATCTCTCACAATATTCCAATTATCGTATTCCCCTTGTGTGTGCACCACAAAGAAAGTTCTTCGGTATGAGGCATGCCATGATGATAGGGTGTCAGGCATATCTACATTCGCATACAGTGGGTGTTAGCCATGTTGCACTACAAATACAAACAAGTTAGAACTAGCAAGCCTAGCATGTACAGACATGGCCTCAGAATAAAAGAGACTGAAAGGTCGAGCATGAATCACATGGTTGATGTGATCGACATTAGGGAATGTCCACCTTTGATACTGATACGTCGTAAATGTATCTATAATTTTTGATGTTCCATGCTTGTTTTGTATCCACTATCTTATGTTTTGTCGACATTTTGAGATACTTTTATACATTTTCTGGAACTAATCTATTAACAAGATGCCACAGTGCCAGTTGCCTATTTTCTACTGTTTTTGGTTTTAGAAAAGCTAGAAAAGACATTCTCGAAATTGGACGGGACAAAAGCCAAAGATCCTATTTTACCGGAAGACTCATGGAGCCAGAAGACGAGAAGGGGGGAGCCAGGGGGTAGGCACACCCTATGGTGGCACGGGTCACCCCTGGTCGCGCCACCAGGGGTGTGGCCACCCTGGCCCACCTCTGGCATCGCCTATTTGCCTATATATTCCCCCTGGGATGAAAACCCTAAGGACAAGATCATATTTCCACGAAAAGTTCCATAGCGCTGCCGCCAACGAAGAAGATATTCGGGGGACAGAAGTCTCTGTTCCGGCACCCTGCCGGGACAAGGAAGTGCCCCCGGAGCCATCTCCAACGACTTCACCGCCATCTCCGTCATCGTTGCTGACTCCCATGATGAGGGGGGAGTAGATCTCTCTCAAGGCTAAGGTCTCTACCGATAGCTATGTGTTCATCTCTCTCTCTCTATGCGTGATCTTATGAGATCATGAGCTTAGTAATCTATAGATCTATTCTGCTACTAAGTGCTTTAATTAATCTCTGCTAATCCCCACGTGTGTGAAGTTGACAGTGTGCACACCGTGTGGCACTTTGGCTAAGGTTACATAAATACTTATCATGAGTATAATTTGAGTTGGATGTCTCTATGAGATTGCGGTGTTTGTTGGAACCATCTAGCGTTCAAGGTGACAGTGAGAGGTTATCTAGATGGGGAATGTGATGTCTACGCACTTCTATTCTTGTAGACAGTTGTTGGGCCTCCAAGTGCAGAGGTTTGTAGAACAGCAGCAAGTTTTCCCTTAAGTGGATCACCCAAGGTTTATCGAACTCAGGGAGGAAGTGGTCAAAGGTATCCCCTCTCAAGCAATCCTGCAATCAAGATACAAGAAGTCTCTTGTGTCCCCAACACCAATACACTTTTCAGGTGTATAGGTGCACTAGTTCGGCGAAGAGATAGTGAAATACAAGTGGTATGAATATAAGACAACGGTGCCATAAAATAGCTTGATGGCATGAAAGATACTAAAGGGAAACTGAAATAAAGATGAAAGCAAGCAAACATGTAACAGATCTAGTTGCAAACGGTGTTTCAATGCTTAGAAACAAGGCCTAGGGATCATACTTTGACTAGTGAACACTCTCATATAAATATCTTCTCTTTATGATACTACTCAAAACTATTCTCTGGTTGGACACTCTAATCCATGGTAGGGCTATAACAGCACACCTCAAAGTTCACTTTCCGCATCTAGATAACCCCACACTGTCACCTTGAGCACTAGATGGTTCCAACAAACACCACAATTTCATAGAGACATCCAACTCCAAATATAACTCATAACAAGTATTTGTAATCTCTAGCCTAAGTGCCACCATGGTGTGCACGCTGTCACTTTCACACACATGGGGAGAGCAGAGATCTATTAAAGCACTTGAGTAGCAAGGTATATCTACTTGATTACAAAGCTCATGATCACAATATGATCATGCATAGAGAGAGAGATGAACACATAGCTACCGGTAGAACCCTTAGCCTCGAGAGAGAACTACTCCCTCATCATCATGGAAATCAGCAACGACGATGGAGGTTGTGGTGGAGATCGATGGAGATGGCTCCGAAGGCACTTCCCCGTCCCGGTAGGGTACCGGAACAGAGACTTTCTGTCCCCCGAATCTCCCCTTCGGTGGTGACGGCGCTGCAAAGTGGATGGAGGCTTGACTCTTTAGGGTTTTTGCATCGGGAGGAATCTTATAGGCGAAGAGGCAAGGTCGGTGGGAGGCCAGGGGGCCCACACCACTAGGTGGCGGGGCCAGGGTGGACCCGCGCCACCACATGGTGTGGCCGCCCTGTGGCCTCTTTCTGTACCATCTTCTGGCTCCGTGAGTCTTCCGGTAAAATATCAACTTTGGCTTTTGTCCCGTCCAATTCCGAGAATATTCATTTTCTGACATTTCTAGAACCAAAAATAGCAGAAAACAGGCAGCTGGCACTGTGGCATCTTGTTAATAGGTTAGTCCAAGAAATTCTATGAAAAGTACTCCAAATTTGGAACAAAACATAAGAAAGTAAATAAAACCAAGCATGGAACATCAAAAATTATGGATACGTTAGCAACGTATCAACATCCCCAAGCTTAACTCCTGCTCGTCCCCGAGTAGGTAAGTGATAAAAAGAAAGAATAATTTTTGAGGTGACATGCACCATCATAAACTTGATAAAAGTATTTGTAAAACATTGATAGCTAGGATCATAGTACTTCAACATAGCATGAAAGATAAAGTTCTAGCAATAGGACATAGCAACTATGTTGCGACATGAAAAGGCACAAATAAAAGATTCATGAATAACAATGCTTTGCAAGACGTTTGTTTGTTTCACATAAAGAAAACATAGCATAGTGGCATTCATCTTGTCCCTCATAATGTAGCAAATCATAATTGCATGGGACACCTTCAAAGTTCATAAGGGTGACTAGATACAAATAGTTTAAGAACAAGCAATATCAAAGTTATGCATCAATCAACAAGTCTTGGGACAATGCACATTAAACTAAGAATGGCCACTATGCTCTCTTAAAAGGTGCATAAAGATAGAAGGTGGGGACTCAACATAAAACGTAAAAGAAAGGTCTTCATAGAAGGAAGTAGGGATTCAAGTCTCATAAAGAGCTTCCAAAAATTATGGTACTTATTAGCTTTCAGATCTCATTGCCCCTATCATAAGCATCTTTAAGGTGATTAAGGTTAAAGTGACACAACTAAGAGGATATGCTTGACAAGTTATAAGCCGAAATCTCATGCCCCTTACTTATGAAGACTGAACCTCATGCTACTCAACTTTAGTCACGAGTAAGCTCTTGTAATATTAAGTACATATGTATCATAAAGAACCGCCAACGGGGTACCCCTTGCACATGATATAGGAGCTATCCCATATTCAAAATGACAAGGCAAGCAGACAATGAGCATCTTAGCGATCTTTTTATTTGCTATTTGCATAGGTTTTTAGTGAGGATGCTTCATAGAGTGCTCATTATGGTGATGCTGCAAGTTTCCACCATGATTAGGCATGGCTTAGGCTAGCGGCCCAGGCGTTTCTCTAACACACATACAAAATCCAAGATCTTACAAGTTCCACTTTTATTTCACACCGTCGGGATCCATAAGCAAAAGAACATGATATCAACGGGGTACAAAGTACAAGTGCAATGTTGAAAGAGTTCCCCATGATACATGGTTCTGCTAATTTCAACTTATCAAGCGCAAGCATATACGCAACAAAGAAGGACCCAATGGTTCAAGTTTACTAAATGCAAGAAAGTAAAGTGCGCCATCAAGTTCGTGAGAGCTTTAATCACTAATTTTCACATAACAAATTTAATTTGGAAGGTAGATAAAAACATGCATATACTTGGAATAGCAAATGCTAATAGGTAGGTATGGTGGACTCTTTGGAATAACTTGGTTTTATTTGGAGTTGGATGCATGAGTGGAACTCATACTTGGTTATGGAGGCTAGCAAAAGACTAGGAGTGACCAACTAAGAGAGCAATAATGGCCATAATCATGCAGAGCGACAAAACATCATTGATTAAAGCATAAAGTGATATTACAAGTCGAAAACTAAAAGATCATCAAGGCTATGGTGACTTTGGATAGTCATAACATGGCGTGAGCATGCGCCAAGTCAACCCAAATAAAGCATCAAAGGAGAATACCACAATACTATGTTTTAATATGCTAAAACAACGCATGATTCTTCCAAGGCACATTAAGAAATCTCAATTGTTTATAACATGTCATGCTACAGAAAACATCACTAAGCATAAAGCCAAAACAATATCAAGCATGGCATGACAAAGCATAGGCCACAGTCAAAAACAAGCTCTCCTTACCACTTAAGCATGAACTTCCCTACTCTTTTCCAACACCAATCGACTTATTTGAAACAACTCACAACGATAATAATCGATAAAGATCAGTGAGCTTGTCTCACAAATCCACAAAGAAAAACTAAAAAATTCTAAGCTGAAAGCACAAGAAAACTAAGGCTAAACACAGTGCTAGCAAAACAGAACACTCACAAAACAATACGAATGAAAACTAGAGTGTTCTAAACAATGAATAACGGGGTGTCTCTCTCTACAAAAGAAGTGTGTTCGGATCGAACCAACTTATTCAAGAAAACTAAGAAAAAGAAAACTAAAAACAAAAACAAAGACGCTCCAAGAACAACACAATTGTGCATGAAACAATAAAAATGAAGTGTCTAGAAAGACCTGGGATTTTTATTGATGAAGAAGGGGATGCCTTGGGCATTCCCAAGCTTTGACGCTTGTAACTCTTGAATATTTCTTGGGGTGACACGGGGTGGCATCCCCAAGCTGAGATTTTTTCCATTTTTCATCTCATTATATCATTCTCTCCATACACCTGAAATTCTTCCTTCATACAAAACTTCACACAATCTTTATTAGCAACATTAGTGCACTCAAGATAATAAGTTTTTGGGTTTAGTTTCAACACCAATAAAACTTCCAATAAAACACAAGCTTCTGTAGCACTTCACTCAAAAAGCTCAATTCCCTAAAAGAACTCAAAAAAGGAACTAACAAGAAGCAAATGCAAATAATGGCAGAAATCTGTCAAAACAGACTAGTAGGTAAAGACAATTTTTTTCCAAGACCTTATGTTGCTCAAATCAAAAAGTGTTGCACTAACGGAAGTTAGATAACAACCTGGGGAAGAAGCACAAAAATTCACGCCTCAAAACGACTTACAGAGATTTTACACAAATTTGTACGGGTAAGCACAAAAATCTGTTTCAGGACAGCAACTTTCCCAATCATTACTTCTCTCTCATTAGAAGTTACTCTTGGCACAAAAAGCAAATAAAAAGGATAATGAGCGGTTATTACATAGGTAATAACTTTCAATACTCATCTAAAACTTTTGGGTTATCTCCCAATAAGTACTTTTCTTTAATGCCTTTAAGGTAGGCATGATAGTTTGAGAAGATGCTCACATAAGAAATATGAATTGAAGTAAAAGAGAGCATCACGAAGCAAATTCAAAGAATATTTAAGTCTAACCCACTTCCTATGCATAGGAATCTTGTAAAGAAACAAGTCATGAAAGCACAAAGCAACAAACATAGGAAAGCAAAACAAGTGCAACTTCAAAATTTTCAACATAAAGAGGGGAAACTTAATATTGTTGAGATACATAAAACCATGTTTCCCTCTCCCATAATAACTTTCAGTAGCATCATGAATAAAATGAACAATATAACTATCACAAGAAACATTCTTATCATGAGCCGCATTCATAAAAAAATTAATACTCCCCACATAAACATAGTCATTCTTATTAATTGTAGTGGGAGCAAATTCAACAAAATAGCTATCATTATTATTTTCATCACCATAATCATCAAATATAGGAGGCATATTGTAATCATAATTAATTTCCTCCTCAATTGTAGGTGGACTGAAAATATCATATTCATCATTGTAATCATTATATATTGGAGGTTTGGTATCATCATCAGCAATAGAATAGCTATCTTCCAAAGCTGGGGAACTAAAAAGATCATTTTTATAAAAACTAGCTTCCCCAAGCTTAGAATTTTCCATAGCATTAGCAATAATGCAGTCCAAAGAATTCATACTAACAACATTGTTATTAGCATGCAAACAAAGTTCCATAGGTTTTTTAATTTTCTCTTCAAACACTTCATGTCCTAACTCAAGATAAATACTATAAAGCTCTCTAATTTTGTTGTTGTTTTCCATTAAGCCTAACTAGTGAAAAGAAGAAACAAAAATATATGATTGCAGAGTCTAAGGGAAATAACTTCGAGCACTCACACTGGAGGATATGAGTACCTTTAACCTTACCTCCCCGACAACGGCGCCAAAAAAATAGCTTGATATCTACGCACTTCTATTCTTGTAGACAGTTGTTGGGCCTCCAAGTGCAGAGGTTTGTAGAACATTAGCAAGTTTCCCCTTAAGTGGATCGCCCAAGGTTTATCGAACTCAGGGAGGAAGTGGTCAAAGGTATCCCCTCTCAAGCAACCCTGCAATCAAGATACAAGAAGTCTCTTGTGTCCCCAACACACCCAATACACTTGTCAGTTGTATATGTGCACTAGTTCGGCGAAGAGATAGTGAAATACAAGTGGTATGGGTATAAGACAACGGTGCCAAAAAATAGCTTGATGGCGTGAAAGAGACTAAAGGCAAACTGAAATAAAGATGGAAGCAAGCAAACATGTAACAGATCTAGTTGCAAACGGTGTTTCAATGCCTATAAACGAGGCCTAGGGATCATAATTTCACTAGTGAACACTCTCATATAAATATCTTCTCTTTATGATACTACTCTAAACTACTCTCCGGTTGGACACTCTAATCCATGGTAGGGCTATAACAACACACCTCAAAGTTCGCTTTCCGCATCTAGATAACCCCACACTGTCACCTTGAGCACTAGATGGTTCCAACAAACACCACAATTTCATAGAGACATCCAACTCCAAATGGAACTCATAACAAGTATTTGTAATCTCTAGCCTAAGTGCCACCATGGTGTGCACGCTGTCACTTTCACACACATGGGGAGAGCAGAGATCTATTAAAGCACATGAGTAGCAAGGTAGATCTACTTGATTACAAAGCTCATGATCACAATATGATCATGCATAGAGAGAGAGATGAACACATAGCTACCGGTAGAACCCTTAGCCTCGAGAGAGAACTACTCCCTCATCATCATGGGAGTCAGCAACGACGATGGAGATGGTGGTGGAGATCGATGGAGACTTTCTGTCCCCCGAATCTCCCCTTCGGTGGCGGCGGCGCTGCGGAACTTTTCGTGGCTGGAGGCTTGACTCTTTAGGGTTTTGCATCGGGAGGCATCTTATAGGCGAAGAGGCAAGGTCAGTGGGCGGCCAGTGGGCCCACACCACCAGGTGGCGCGGCTAGGGTGGACCCGTGCCACCACATGGTGTGGCCGCCTTGTGGCCTCTCTCCGTCTCATCTTTTGGCTCCGTGAGTCTTCCGGTAAAATATCAACTTTGGCTTTTGTCCCGTCCAATCCCGAGAATATTCATTTTCTGACATTTTTGGAACCAAAACACAGCAGAAAACAGGCAGCTGGCACTGTGGCATCTTGTTAATAGGTTAGTCCAAGAAAGTCTATGAAAAGTACTCCAAAGTTAGAACAAAACATAAGAAAGTAGATAAAACCAAGCATGGAACATCAAAAATTATGGATACGTTAGCAACGTATCAGAATGCAAACTATAAGGTGTGCTGTTATAGCCCTACATCGTCCAACCGGAGAGTAGTTTAGGGTAGCATCATGAAGAGAATATATTTATTTGAGAGTGTCCACTAGTGAAAGTATGATCCCTAGGCCTTGTTTCTTAGCATTGAAACACCGTTTACAATTAGTCTTGTACATGTTTGCTTGCTGCCTCTCTTATGTCAGATTGCAATTACCACTTATAATCATCTATATTACTTGTATTTCTCTATCTCTTCACCGAACTAGTGCACCGATACACCTGACAAGTGTATTGGGTTTGTTGGGGACACAAGAGACTTCTTGTATCTTGATTGCAGGGCTGCTTGAGAGGGATACCTTTGACCACTTCCTCCCTGAGTTCGATAAACCTTGGGTGATCCACTTAAGGAAAACTTGGTGTTGTTCTACAAACCTCTGCACTTGGAGCCCCAACACTGTCTACAAGAATAGAAGCGTGCGTAGACATCAAGCTATTTTATGGCGCCGTTGCCGGGGAGGTAAGGTAAATGGTACTCACATCCTCTGGCTACTAAGCTATCTTCTAGTACTGTTGCTGGTGTGTGAGTGCTCGAAGTTATTTCCTTTAGATTCTGCAATTATATCTTTTTGTTTCTTGTTTTTATTTAAACAAGTTAGGCTTAATGGAAAACAACAAAGAAATTAGAGACCTTTATAGTATTTATGTTGAGTTAGGACATAAAGTGTTTGAAGAGAAAATTAAAAAACCTACGAAACCTTATTTGCATGCTAATAGCAATGTTATTAGTATGAATTCTTTGAACAGCATTATTTCTAATGCTATGGAAAAGTCTAAGCTTGGGGAAGCTGGTTTTGATGAGCATGATATTTTTAGTCCCCCAAGCACGGAGGAGAAAATTTACTTTGATGATACTATGCCTCCAATATATGATGATTACAATAATGAATATGATATTTTCAGTCCACCTACTATTGAGGAGAAAATTAATTATGACGACAATATGCCTCCTATATTTGATGGTTATGATGATGAGAATAATAATGATAGCTATTTTGTTGAATTTGCTCCTACTACAATTAATAAGAATGACTATGTTTATGTGGGGAGTATTAATTCTTTTATGCATATGGCTCATGATAAGAATGTTTTATGTGATAGTTATATTGCTAATTTTATTCATGATACTACTGAAAGTTATTATGAGAGAGGGAAACATGGTTTTATATATCTCAACAATATTAAGTTTCCCCTCTTTATGTTGAAAATTTTGAAGTTGCACTTGTTTTGCTTTCCTATGCTTATTGCTTTGTCCTTTCATGACTTGTTTCTTTACAAGATTATTTTTAATAGGAAGTGGGTTAGACTTAAATTTGTTCTATATTTGCTTCTTGATACTCTCTTTTACTACAATTCATATTTCTTATGTGAGCATCATCGAAATTATCATGCCTATCTTAATGGCTATAAAGAAAGAGCTTTTGGGAGACAACTCATTATATTTTTACTTTCAGTTTATTTTAGTTTTGTTGAGTCTTGGAAGTTATTACTTCTGTAATAACCTCTCCTTATCCTTTTATGTGGTTTTTGTGCCAAGAATAACCTCTAATGAGAGAGAAATAATGCTTGGGAAAGTTGCTGTCCTGAAACAGATTTTTGTGCTTCACTGTAAAACTTCGTGAACAATATATGGACGTCGGATTGAGTTGTAAGTTTTTTGCTTCTGCCCCAGGCTGTTTTACAACTTTTGTTAGTTTATCACTTTTCGATTTGAACAACAGAAGGTCTTCGAAAAAATGGTTTTTACCTGCTGGTCTGTTTTGACAGATTTCTGCCATTATTTGCGTTTGCTTCTTAATCTCTTTATCTTTGAGTTCTATTTGATCACTTGAGCTTTTAGAAGAAATTGGTACAGTAGCTTGTGTTTAATGGAAGTTTTACTTGTGTTGAAACTGAACCTAAAGACTTATTATCTTAAGTATACTAATGTTGCTAATGAAGATTGTGTGAAGTTTTGCATGAAGGAAAATTTTCAAGTGTAGAGGAAGAATAATGTGATAAGATGAAGTATGGACAAAATCTCAAGCTTGGGTATGCCACCCGTGGGACCCGAAGAAATATTCAAGAAGTACAAGTATCAAAGCTTGGGGATGTCCAAGGCATCCCCTTCTTCATCAATAAAAATCTCAGGTTTTTTCCAAACACTTCACTTTTATTGTATCATGCACAATTGTGTTGTTCTTCGAGCGTCTTCATTTTGTTCTTAGTTTTTGTTTGCTTAGTTTGCTTGAATAAATTGGTTGGACCCCCGTCATTCAACATAGTTTCAAATAGGTTGATTTGGATTGGAAAAGAGTAGGGAAGTCCATGCTTATAAGTGGTATAAAAGGAGTCTTGTTATTGATTGTGGCTTAGACTTTGTCATGCCATGGTTGATATTGTTTTGGATTTATGCTTAGTGATTATTGCTGTATCATGACTTGTTACAAATAATTGAGATTGCTTAATGTGCCTTGAAAGAATCATGTGTTGTTTTAGCATATTAAAGCATAGTACTGTGGTATTCTCCATTGATGCTTTATTTGGGTTGACTTGGCGCATGCTCACACCATGTTAAGACTATACCAAGTCACCATAGCCTCTATGATCATTTAGTTTTCGACTTGTAATATCACTTTATGCTTTAATTAATATTTTTTGTCGGTTTGCATGATTATGGCCATTATTGCTCTCTTAGTTGGTCGCTCCCAGTCTTTTGCTAGCCTCCACATGTACAAAGTATGAGTTCCACTCATGCATCCAACTCCGAATAAAACCAAGCTATTCCAAAGAGTCCACCATATCTACCTATTAGCATTATTGCTATTCCAAGTATATTCATGCTTTTATCTACCTTCCGAATTAAACTTGTTATGTGAAAATTAGTGATTAAAGCTCTTAGAAACTTGATGCACACTTTACTTTTCTTGCACTTAATAAACTTGAACCATTGTGCCCATCTATGTTGCGTATATGCTTGCACTTTATAAGTTGTGAATTAGTAGAACCATGTTATCATGGGGAACACTTTCAACATTGCACTTTATTTAGTTGATATCATGTTCTTTTGCTTATGGATCCCGACGGTGTGAAATGAAAGGGGAGCTTGTAAGGCTCATGGAGTTCGTATATGTGTTAGAGAAATGCCTGGTCGGCTGGTCTAAGCCATGCCTAATCATGGTGGAAACCTGCAGCGTAACCATAGTGAGCAATCTATGAAGCATCCTCTTTATAAAAAAAAAGAGACCTATGCAAATAGGAAAGAAAAAAAGAAAAAAAAGAAAAAAAGGAAAAAAAGAAAAAAAGAGAACCTATGCAAATAGGAATAAAAGGATTGCTGAGATACTCATTGTCTGCTTGCCTTGTCATTTTGATATGGGGAATATTCTGTATCATCGGGCATGGGGTACCCTGTTGGCGGTTCTCTATGATACACATGTACTTACAATGACAAGAACTTACCTGTGACTAAAGTTGAGTAGCATGAGGAACGGTACTCGTAAGCAAGGGGCATGCGATTCTCAGCTTATAACTTGTCAAGCATATCCTCATATTTTTTCACTTTAACCTTAATCACCTAAAGATGCTTATGATAGGGGCAATTAGAGCTGAAAGCTAATAAGTACCATAATTTTTGGAAGCTCTTTATGAGACTTCAATCCCTGCTTCCTTCTATGAAGGGCCTTTCTATTACTTTTATGTTGTGTCTCCATGTTCTATCTTTATGCACCTATTGAGAGAGCTTAGTGGTCATTCTTAGTTTAATGTGCATTGTCCCAAAACTTGTGGATTGATTCATAACTTTGATATTGCTTGTTTTTAAACTATTTGTATCTAGTCACCCTTATGAACTTTGAAGGTGTCCTATGCATTTATGTTTTGCTACACTATGAGGGACAAGCTGAATACAATTCTCATTATATTTTCTATATGTGAAACAAACAAACGTCTTTCAAAGCATTGTTATTCATGAATCTTTTGTTTGTACATTTTCTTGTTACAACATAGTTGCTATGTCTTATTGTTAGAACTATATCTTTCATGTCTATGTTAGAGTACTATGATCCCAGCTATCAATGTTTTACAAATACCTTGATCAAGATTATGATGGTGCATGTCACCTCAAAAATTATTCTTTTTTATCATTTAGCTACTCGAGGACGAGCAGGAGTTAAGCTTGGGGATGTTGATATGTCCTAAACGTATCTATAATTTTTGATGTTCCATGCTTGTTTTTATCAACTATCTTATGTTTTGTCTACATTTTGAGATACTTTTATACATTTTCTGGAACTAACCTATTACCAAGATGCCACATTGCTAGTTGCCTGTTTTCTGCTGTTTTTGATTTTAGAAAAGCTAGAAAAGACATATTCTCGGAATTGGACGGGACAAAAGCCAAAGTTGATATTTACCAGAAGACTCACGGAGCTAGAAGACGAGACGGAGGGGAGCTAGGGGGTAGGCACATCCTAGGGTGGCGCGGGTCACCCCTGGCCACGCCACCTCTGGCATCACATCTTCACCTATATATTCCCCCCGGGACGAAAACCCTAAGGACAAGATCAGATTTCCAATAAAAGTTCCACAACCACCGCCACCGAAGAGGAGATTCAGGGGACAGAAGTCTCTGTTTTGGCACCCTGCCGGGACGAGGAAGTGCCCCCGGAGCCATCTCCATCGACTTCACCACCATCTCCATCGCCATTGCTGACTCCCATGATGAGGGGGGAGTAGATATCTCTCGAGGTTAAGGGCTCTACCGGTAGCTATGTGTTCATCTCTCTCTATGCGTGATCTTATGAGATCATGAGCTTAGTAATCTATAGATATATTCTGCTACTCAAGTGCTTTAATTAATCTCTTCTTATCCCCACGTGTGTGAAGAAGTTGCCAATGTGCACACCGTGTGGCACTTTGGCTAAGATTACAAAAATACTTATCATGAGTATAATTTGAGTTGGATGTCTCTATGAGATTGTGATGTCTGTTGGAACCATCTAGCATTCAAGGTGACATTGAGGGTTTATCTAGATGGGGAATGCGAACTTTGGGTGTGTTGTTATAGCCCTACATTGTCCAACCGGAGAGTACTTCAGGGTAGCATCATGAAGAGAATATATTTATATGAGAGTGTCCACTAGTGAAAGTATGATCCCTAGGCCCGATGAACCACAAGTATAGGGGGTGTATCGCAGTATTTTCGAGGGAAGTGAAACCCAATTTATTGATTCGACACAAGGGGAGCCAAAGAATATGTATAAGCCTTAACAACTGAGTTGCCAATTCAGCTACACCTGGAAACAATCTTGCTCACAGCAGTTTATCAGTAGCAACAGTTTTATAGTAGCAATAGTAAAGTAATAGCAGTAGTAAAGTAAAGATAGCAGTAACAATAGCAGTAAACGGTAGGATTCAATTGTGGTAGGCATAGGGATGAATGGACGGGCGTTGCATGGACAAGACAATTCACATAGCAATCAGATCATAAGGCTATTGCAGATAAATAAGATAAAGCATCCAAGTACTAGATAATCCTAGGCATGTGTTCCATATATAGTCATACGTGCTTGCAATGAGAACTTGCACAACATATTTTGTCCTGCCAGCCCGTTTGCAGCGGAGCCTCAAGGGAACTACTGGCAATTAAGGTGCTCCTTTTAATAGAGCACCAGAGCAAAGCATTAACACTCCGTGAACACATGTGATCCTCACATCAAAGCCATTCCCTCCGGTTATCCCGATTTCTGTCACTTCGCGGCCATTGGTTCCGGACAACAATGTGTGTAAACAACTTGCAGATAAGACCGTAAACAATACTATCATAATGAATCAATAACATGTTCAGATCTGAAATCATGTCACCCGGGCCCTAGTGACAAGCATTAAGCATAACAAGTCGCAACAAAGTCATAAAGCACTAATAAAAGATACTAGGCACCATGCCCTAACAATCCGATGCCATTACATGAATGATCGCATCCAATCCCTACCATCCCCATAGCCTACAGCGGGGGATTACTCACTCATAGATGGGGGAAACATGGATGGTCGATGGAGAAGCGATGGTGATGATGATGGCGATGATCTCCTCTAATTCCCCATCCCGGCAGGGTGCCAGAACGGAGTTTCTGGTGCTGTTTCGTGGAATCTGGTGGTGGCGGCGGCGCGGAACTCCTTTTGGAAAAACGTCAAAACCCCTGAGTTTTTAGGTCAGAAGGCAACTTATAGGCGAAGAGGGAGACCGAGGGGGAGTCTGGAGCGGCCAGACCACCCCCTGGCGGGGCCTGGGCTAGCCCACGCGGCCAGGTGGTGTGGCCTGGGCCCAGCCCCCCTCCGTCTCGTATTCTGGCTCCGGGAGTCTTCCGGCGAAATAGGATATTTGGCATATTTTCCGGAATTTTTCCTGATAGTTGATTTTCTGCACAAAAAGTAGACACCAGGACAATTCTGCTGAAAACAGCGTCAGTCCGTGTTAGTTGCATCCAAATCACACAAGTTTAGAGGAGAAACAATAACAAAAGTGTTCGGGAAAGTAGATACGTTTTGGACGTATCAACTCCCCCCAAGCTTAGCTTATTGCTTATCCTGAAGCAATTCAGTTGAAAACTGAGTGCGATAAAAGAACTTTCACGAACACATTTGCTTCATATGATGTATATATTCTTAGCATGTGATCAACTACTTAGACAATTCATAATAAGGAGTATGCAACTAAGTTTACTTAATAGGCAATGCAAGCTATGAAGAGATTCCAACTCAAAAATAATAAGTAGCATGAAGTATAAACATAAGCAACATTACAATGCTCATAAAAAGGCATGATAGAGTGGTATCTCGCTTGCCTTTGATTTAAGGCACCTCTGAAGTTCAGGTGAAGACTAGAAGTAAAGATATCAAAGATACAAGCATCAAAGTCATAACACAAATAATCAAGTTTTGAGACAAGCACAAATAATGACAACTATGCTCTCAAGAAGGTGCTCAAAGAATATGTGGAGACTCAACAAGTAAATGAGAAGGTTTTGAATAGTTTGAAAGGCTTCCAAATGCTGAAAGTACGGTACTCGTTAACTTTGAGCTCTCATTGCCCCTATCATAAGCATCTTTAAATGGTTAAGGTTAAAGTGACACAACTAAGAGGATATGCTTGCCAAGTTATAAATCAAAGTCTCATGCCCCTTACTTACAAAGACCGATCCTCATGCTACTCAACGTTAGTCACAAGTAAGATCTTGTCACTGTAAGTATATACGTATCATAGAGAACCGCCAACGGGGTACCCCTTGCACATGACATAGGAGCTATCCCATAATCAAAATGACAAGGCAAGCAGACAATGAGCATCTCAGCAATCTTTTTATTTACTATGTGCATAGATTTTTATTGAGGATGCTTCATAGAATGCTCATTATGGATATGCTGCAAGTTTCCACCATGATTAGCCATGGCTTAGGCTAGCGGCCCAGACGTTTCTCTAACATACATACAAACTCCATGATCTTACAAGTTCCACTTTTATTTCACACCGCCGGGATCCATAAGCAAAAGAACATGATATCAACGAGGTACTAAGTACCAATGCAATGTTGAAAGCGTTCCCCATGATACATGGTTCTGCTAACTTCAACTTATAAAGTGCAAGAATATACGAAACAAAGAAGGATGCAATGGTTCAGGTTTATTAAGTGCAAGAAAATAAAGTGTGCCATCAAGTTCGTGAGAGCTTTACTAACTAACTTTCTCATAACAAGCAACCATTTTATTCGGAAGAAAACAAGGCATATTGAATAGCACGGAAGTAGCAAACGATGCTAATAGGTAGATATGGTGGACACTTTGGCAATATTTGGTTTTAGGGAGTTGGAAACATGAGTAAAGCATACTCAGTGAAAGTGAAGGCTAGCAATAGTAAGGGAGCAACAAACGAGAGAGCAATAGCTGTCATAATCATGCTTGCAACAAAACAGGACTAATCATGGCATGAAAGTGATTCAAGATCCTCAAGGCAAAATAATTCATCGAGGCTTAACTGATTATTTCAGTCATATAAATGCGTGAGCATGTGCCAAGTCGATTCAAATGAAACATTCAGAGGAGGATACCACGGTGTCATACCAAGTTATGAATAGAGTAATGCAAGCAAACATTCATAAGACATGCTACAAACTATTAGCAAGCTGGCACTAATCATACGAAAGCAAGAACTACTAAGCATCCAAAGATAACATACACCCTACAGGAACAGACTAAGCATGCCCACAATGATGAGTATATGTACAAAAATGAAAACAAATAGAGTTCGTTACCAGCCTCTTACGACACCTCAAGTTGTCATTAATCCTCATTATTGCTCTTCACTTGTGTGGCTTGAATAATAATATGAAACCAATATCCACTGAGGACTGCTGAACCCTGCAACAAACTCACAAAACCAAAGAAGAACGACAAATATTTTTGGTGTTTTCGATTTTAAAATAAGAACCAAAAAGGAAAAGCAAGCAAAGAAAAATCTTTTTGGGTTTTTCGAATAGTTCAAACAAAGCAAAAAGGGAAAAACAAACCAAGGCAAAAAGAAGAAGAAACAAACCAAAGAGAAAAAACAGAAATATTTTTGGCCTTTTTGTGTTTTAGAAAGCAAAAAGCAAAGAAAGAACGAAAACTAAAAAGAGAACGAAACATGAATACACAAAGTACCGACATAACATGATAAGGAGATGAGTGCAATGTCGGCGTACCTCCCCCCCCCAAGATTAGGATTTTGGCCTAAGTGGGTATCAATCCAGATACGGGTAAGGGTTCCAAGCAGGAGGATCATGATAAGAATGCTCGTACTTGGGCCCGTGGGAAGAAGAAGCTCCCCAATCATAAGCAGGCTGCTGATATGAAGACTCCCCCTCATTCGAGGGCTGGACCGAATCATCCATGACCTCTCTTCTAGTATCCTGCTCCTGTTGGGAGAGCTCTCCCAAGTATGTCTCAAGCTCCTCCTCAGTGAGGGACCATCCTACCCTGTTATCAAGGTTAAATAAAACAAGTGCAGGTAAAAGAACAACACGCTCGGACTTGCTCTATCTCCAACCAGCTTTGAGAAAGGTTATTTCATAAGACAACTCACTCAAAGTAGCCCACGAGGAAACAAATATATGCTGTATCATGGAATTAAGATCAAGCATTTCTATGGGAAACTGTAGGTCTAGATGATGAGGCACTAAACCATGCAATGCTAGTAAACGAGAAGCAATGATGCCTCCACAAATTCCACCTCTCTCGCGGTTAGCGGCAAGACGGAAAGCTATCAAAGCACCCAAGTTGTAAGACCTATCTCGTTTAAGAGCAACAGAGATAAATGCTAGATCATAAGAAGATAACTTATTGACAGTTTTCCTAGCAAGAACACACTTGGCAATAAAGTAGGCAAAGTAGCGAATGGAGGGGAGATGAATGTTACGGATTTTCCCGCCTTCCTTCGGGAAGATGCTCCCTTGGCAAATTTCTGCGTATAAATCCATGAGTGGTTCAGGTCGCTCTTTAATCCTTCTACATGATCCCCACTAAGGTACCTTAATAGCTGCACAGAAGTCATCGAGAGAAAGGTTGACAACAATATTATAAATTTTGTAGTGGACCATGGGGTTAGGAAAAGAGTAACTAAATTGAAAGTCCTGCACCACAGGCATGGTTAGCTTCACAAATTGACAAGGTTCATCTTCCAAAAAGTGCTCCAACATTAGAAACCAAAGTGTGGAAATCTTGGAGAATTCCTGCAGCTCTCATGAACTCAGAGCATGGATAAATGGAAGGAAAAACTTCCTCCTCCCGGTGGACCTTCATGACCTCAGGCACCCAAAGTTCCTGTTGGTTTAGTTGATGCTCATTCATCTTCTATTCTGAAATTTAAACACCTATTAAACAAGTGTTTTCAAAGTGAATAAAATGAAGGGTACTACTCATAGGAACTTGTAAGAGGCCTAAACATGCATCAAAACTATACCTCTAAGCATCAAACAAGCTTACAAGCTCTCATAACCTGTCACCTACAGCAGCAAAATACTCAAGATATAATCCACTAAACATAAATCTACTTGGACAAGGGGAGGAGTCACATACCAGAGAACAAGTGCTCCAAATTTCAGCAACAAAGATGGGCTGGGCAAGGAGATCGAAAAAATCGAGAGAAAGCATAACAAGAACACGATTTTCAGCAATGAACTGGAGCTTACTCAGGAGAGAGAAGAAAGTGGCAAGTGAGAGAGTTAGTAGAAGGCCAGGGGTAGCCCACACCATGGCATGGCGCCACCCAGGGCAGGCCGCGCCACCAGGTGGTGTGCCTGCCTGGTGGGTCCCCCTGGTACCTTCCAGGCACTCCTCTGCCGCTTTTTCACGTAAAAATTTAATATTAATTTTCTGGAATTTTTCGAGACACTTTATTTTTGGGCATTTTTCAGGTATAGAAGAATGATTTTTGACAGACACATTTTTTTGGAAATGATGCAATAACAAAACAAGGCTAGAACTATAGAAGTTCTAAGACACTCTAACAAGCAAGCAACTAACAACAAAAAGAAAACTAAACGAAAGCAAAAACTAAATGGATAGAAAAGAAGTAAGTGGGGATAATCATGGTGAAAACATTGTTTTGTTCAATGAAATCCTTTTGTTAACAAGTTTGATCAGGTCTTGTTACCAAAACAATTCCATATGAGTCAAAACTTTGTATTCCACTAATGATTATGTTACCTTAACCTTGATAGCAATAGTCCCAATCATAGTAGTTTCAAATTTTTCTCTTGGTATGGGACAATATATTTCTCCAACTTGAATGCCCTCAACATGTTCAATTGAATTCAAACCATAAGTCCTTTCAATCTTCTTGGGGAAATAGATAGTATGTTCTTTGTCATTAACATTGAAAGTCATCTTTCCTTGATTACAATTAATAACAGCTCCTGCAGTATTAAGAAAAGGTCTCCCAATAATAATAGACATATTATCATCTTTAGGCATTTCAAGCACAACAAAATCAGTTAATATCAGGCAATTATGAGCCACTTGAACAGGTACATCCTCACATATACCAACATGAATAGTGGTAGATTTATCAGCCATTTGCAAAGATATATCAGTTGGTATTAATTTTTCTAGTTGAAGCCTCTTATAGAGAGAGAAAGGCATAACACTAACTCCAGCTCCCAAATCACACAAAGCAGTTCTAACATAATTGTTCTTAATAGAGCAAGGGATAGTTGGAATCCCTGGGTCTCCAAGTGTCTTTGGAACCTTCATTAAAGGAATAATTAGCAAGCAAATTAGAGATTTCTTCATTAGGGATCTTCCTTTTATTCGATACAATATCCTTCATATACTTTGAGTAAGGAGGCAATTTAATAGCATCAGTCAAAGGAATTTGCAGGAATAAAGGTTTCATCCACTCACAAAACTTATTATAATGTTCATCTTCCTTTGACTTGTGTTTCTTATCAAGGAAAGGCGTAGGTTTTTGGACCCAAGGCTCTCTTTCACTACCATGTTTCTTAGCAATAAAATCTTCTTTAGTGTATTTAGTATTCTTAGTGTACTTTTCAGGTTCTTCTTCAACTTTTTCTTCATTAGGAACTTCATTTTCTTCATTACCACTTTCAGTTTCAGCATCCGAAATAGATATACTATTAGGATCTATAGCAGGTTCAGAGGGTTCTACAATAGTTTTATGTTTCTTTTTCCTTTTCTTACGAGTAGAACCACTATTTCAGCTTGTTGAGGATCCTGCTCAATTCTTTTGGGATGCCCCTCAGGATATAGAGGATCCTGGGTAGCAACACCACTTCTAGTTCTAATTTCATAAGCATGTTTTTTCTTTAGCAGCATTAACTAGCAAGTATTTTTGCACTTTAATAAGTTGATCTATTTGAGTTTGAACCATTTGAATGTGTTTAACAATCATTTTAACATCATTAGAGGTTCTTTCCACAATATCTTTTAACTCAACAATAGCTCTAGTGTTTTCCATTAGATGATTTTGCACCATTTTATTAAAATTATCTTGCTTAACAATAAAGATATCGAATTCTTCTAAGCATTGATCAGGAGGTTTAGAGTAAGGGATATCACCTTCATCAAAGTGTTGGAGAGAGTGTACCTCAATAGTGGATGAGTAGGGGATAGGTTTACATAATTCTTCTATAGGAGGTAAATTTTTGACATCTGCAGCTTTAATTCCCTTCTCCTTAAGACATTTCTTAGCTTCCTTCATCACTTCATCATTTAATTCAATAACTCCCCTCTTCTTTGATGTTGGAATAGGCACCGGAATAGTTGGTTTAGGTATAATTGTTTCAGGTATAGTTAGTTCAGGAGGAGTCTAATCTTCATAGTTCCTGCTTATTTTAGCCATTAATTCCTCAGCTTCCTTGGGAGTCCTATTCCTGAAAACACAATCAACACAACTATCTAGGTATGTCCTAGATTCTTCAGTTAGTCCATTATAAAATATATCAAGAAGCTCGTTCTTAGGTAATGGACTTCCAGCTTGTGCATGAATCAAAGGACAAAATCTTGCCCATGATTCAAGCAATATCTCTTTTTCTCCCTGTTTAAAATCAAAAAGTTCCTGCAAAATAGCATGTCTAGCACTTGGAGGAAAATATTTCTGCAGGAAAGTACTAATCAAGCAATCAGGGCTATCAATAGATCTAGGAGATAAATTACTAAACCAAGTTTTAGCTTCTCCTTTCAGTGAAAAGAGGGAAAATCTTAGCAACAAAGTAAGTACACATCTTAATATCATCAGAAAACAAGCCACTCATGGTAGAAAGCTCATTCATATGTGCTACCGCACTTTCATTCTTAGTCCCACAAAAAGGTTCTTTCTCAACAATAGCTATGTAAGATAGATCGAGAGAGAAATCATAATCTTTATCTATAATGTTTATGGGAGAAGCAGCAAACTTAGCAATAGGAGACAATTTGGGTCTAATAGTACGCCTCTCAAGGAGACTCTTAGCGGCGCTCCTATCATGGATGTTTTTACATTCTTTAATAAATTCATCGGTCATCTCAACATAACCATCTCCAATATCATAACTTTCACTAGACTCAGGTGAACTAACATGTGTAGTAGTGTCTTCATTAGGAGTTTCAGTATTTCCAGCTATAGTTCTAGCAATCGTAACATCTAGGAAAGGACCTAATGAACCACTCTTATCAGGCACAGTAGAAGCAGCATCATAAGTATCAGAAGTTTCAGATTCAGCAGTAGTAGCAGTGTGTGTAGCATGTGTATGTGGTGGTGTAACGATCTTACTCATAACAGATGGTGAATCAAGAGCAACAGAGATGTTTAGAACCGTACCTCTTCTTGTAGTGGATGGTAAAATAGGAACCTTGCCATCACGAGACTTACCCATGATGGATGGATAGCAGAGAACAATAGAGAATCCAAGTGAACTTAATAAATAAAGCTATGCTCCCCGACAACGGCGCCAGAAAATAGTCTTGATGACCCACAAGTATAGGGGGTGTATTGCAGTATTTTCGAGCGAAGTGAAACCCAATTTATTGATTCAACACAAGGGGAGCCAAAGAATATTTATAAGCCTTAACAACTAAGTTGTCAATTCAGCTGCACCTAGAAACAATCTTGCTCATAGAAGTTTATCAGTAGCAATAGTTTTATAGTAACAGTAGTAAAGTAACAGCAGTAGTAAAGTAAAGATAACAGTAACAATAGCAGTAAACAATAGGATTCGAGTGCGGTAGGCATATGGATGGATGGACGGGCGTTGCATGGACAAGACAATTCACATAGCAATCAGATCATAGGGCAATTGCAGATAAATAAGATAAAGCATGCAAGTACTAGATAATCTCAGGCATGTGTTCCATATATAATCATGCGTGCTCGCAACGAGAACTTGCACAACATCTTTTGTCCTGCCAGCCCGTTTGCAGCGGGGCCTCAAGGGAACTACTGGCAATTAAGGTGCTCCTTTTAATAGAGCACCGGAGCAAAGCATTAACACTCCGTGAACACATGTGATCCTCACATCAAAGCCATTCCCTCCGGTTATCCCGATTTCGGTCACTTCGGGGCCATTGGTTCCGGACAACAATGTGTGTAAACAACTTGCAGATAAGACCATAAACAATACTATCATAATGAATCAATAACATGTTCAGATATGAAATCATGTCACTCGAGCCCTAGTGACAAGCATTAAGCATAACAAGTCACAACAAAGTCATAAAGCACTAATAAAAGATACTAGGCACCATGCCCCAACAATCCGATGCCATTACGTGAACGATCTCATACAATCCCTACCATCCCCATAGCCTACAGCGGGGGCTTACTCACTCATAGATGGGGGAAACATGGATGGTCGATGGAGAAGCGATGGTGACGATGACGGCGATGATCTCCTCCAATTCCCCGTCTCGACAGGGTGCCAGAATGGAGTTTCTGGTGCTGTTTCATGGAATCTGGTGGTGGCGGCGGAGCGGAACTTCTTCTGGAAAAACGTAGAAACCCCCTGAGTTTTTAGGTCAGAAGGCAACTTATAGGCGAAGAGGGAGACTGAGGGTTAGTCTGGGGCGGCCAGACCACCCCCTGGCGTGGCCTGGGCTAGCCCGCGCAGCCAGGTGGTGTGGCCTGGGCCCAGCCCCCTCCGTCTCGTATTCTGGCTCCGGGAGTCTTCCGGTGAAATAGGATTTTTGGCATATTTTCTGGGATTTTTCCTGATAGTTGATTTTGTGCACAAAAAGTAGACACCAGGGCAATTCTACTGAAAATAGCGTCAGTCCGCCTTAGTTGCATCCAAATCACACAAGTTTAGAGGAGAAACAATAGCAAAAACGTTCGGGAAAGTAGATACGTTTTGGACGTATCAAGGCCTTGTTTCTAAGCATTGAAACACCGTTTACAATTAGTCATGTTACATGTTTGCTTGCTGCCTCTCTTATTACACATTGCAATTACCACTTATAATCATCCATATTACTTGTATTTCACTATTTCTTCACCAAACTAGTGCACCTATACACCTGCCAAGTGTATTGGGTGTGTTGGGGACACAAGAGACTTCTTTATCTTGATTGCAGGGTTGCTTGAGAGGGATACCTTTGACCACTTCCTTCCTGAGTTCGATAAACCTTGGGTGATCCACTTAAGGGAACCTTGCTGCTGTTCTACAAACCTCTGCACTTGGAGGCCCAACACTGTCTACAAGAATAGAATCGTGCATAGACATCAGATATTGCACTGATGGCCGTGATGATCGGGGGAGGTGCAGGGGATTGGGATCATGTGATCACTAAACAAGCGGAGGGATGTTCGTTTGAGTGTGAGTTATTTTGTTTGAAGTACGATAGTATAATTAAAACTTGAACTCATTATTATGAACATGGTCTAAACACTTTGCAAATCCATTGTAGATGTCTCGCCCACCCACCTTCAACCTTAGCACTTTCCTCGAGAAGGACAAGCTAAAAACTGATAGAACCAACTTCATCGCATAGTTCCGCAATCTTAGGATCCTCCTAGTCCCCTACAAGTTGACTTATGTCATCGAGGCTAAGCTTCCAGCTAAGCCTACAGATTTCGCCTGCCAAGACGAAAAGAATGTCGGCAGTCCAAGGCAGATGATTTCTCCCTTATCCAAAGTGGAATGCTCTATGCCATGGAGCCGGAGCTTCCAAAGCGTTTTGAGAAGATGAAAGCTTTTGAGATCATTGAAGATCTCAAGGATGTCTTTGCTCCATAGGCTCATGCAGAGAGGTATGATGCTTCCGAGCTCTTCTTCTCTGCTAAGATGGAATAGCATAGTAGTATTAGTAAGCACGTAGTCAAAATGTCTAGCTACGTTTAGCATTTGAACACCCTGGATTGCAAAATCCCGGAGGAGCTCGCGATCGATAGGGTGCTACACTCGCTGCCCCCTAGCTATAAGAGCTTCGTGATGAACTACAACATGCAAGGGATGACAAAGACCCTTGTTGAGGTGTTCCCCATGGTCAAAACTGCTGAGGTAGAAATCAAGAAGGAGCACACGGTGTTGATGGTCAATAAGACCGCCAACTTTAAGAAGCTAGGGAACAAGGAAAAGGCAAGGGCAAGAAGCCCAGGAGGGATGGCAAGTCCATTGCAAATGCCTCTAAGACTACCAAGCCTGGCCCTAAGCCCGACACTACGTGCTACTACTTGATACGTTGCTAACGTATCCATAATTTTTGATGTTCCATGCTTGGTTTTATCTAGTTTCTTATGTTTTGTTCCAACTTTGGAGTACTTTTCATATGATTTCTTGGACTAACCTATTAGTAAGAGCCACAGTGCAAACTGCCTGTTTTCTGTTGTTTTTGGTTCCAGGAAGTCAGAAAATGAATATTCTCGGAATTGGACGGGACAAAAGCCAAAGTCAATTTTTCACCGAGGGACACACGGAGCCAAAATACGAGACGGAGAGGGGCCACCACACCACCTGGCCGCGCGGCCCAGCCTGGCCCGCGCCAGGGGGGTGGTCTGGTCGCCCTAGGCACCCCCTCGGCCTCCCCTTCCGACTATAAGATGCCTCCGATACAGAAACCTTAAGTACCCGATCAAAATTCCACGAAAGAGTCTGTAGCCGCTGTCATCTCCATCCCTAGATAGGGAGGGATCTGAAGCTCTTCCCGGCACCCTGTCGGAGAGGGGAATTCACCCTGGAGGCCTTCTTCATCATCATGCAAGCCTCCGGTGTGATGCGTGAGTAGTTCATCTCTGGACTACGGGTCCATGTAGTAGCTAGATGGCTGATTCTCCTCCTTTGTGGTATCATGTTTAGATCTTGTGAGCTCCGCTCATGATCAAGATCATCTATTTGTAATCCTACATGTTGTGTTTGCGGGGATCCGATGGATATTGAGATGCTATTTTAGATTGATTATTGATTGTATCATGTCTTTGTTATTTGTGATCTTGCATGATTTCCATTGTTAGTAGCTATCTTGGCTAAGTAGATGCTAGTAACTCCAAGAGTTAGTATTTATGCTCGATAGTGGGTTCATGCCTCTAGTAATCTGGGGAAGTGACAGAAATCTCTAAGGTACTAGATGTGTTGTTGCTACTAGGGAGAAAACAACAATCCTTTATTCATAGAACAATCGTATTGTTTACTTTACACGCAATTCGTAATTGAATTATCCATTGCTTGCAACTTAATACTGGAGGGGGTTCGGATGATAACCTGAAGGTGGATTATTAGTCATATATGCAGTTGGATGGCGGTCTATGTATAATGTTGTAATGCCCAATCGAATCTCAAAGGAGTCAAGATGAGTAGTATTTGCTTGTATGCTTTTTCGATGTTTGTCAATTGCCCCGCTGTAATTTGTTCACCCAACATGTTATCTATCTTAAGGAGAGCCACCTCTAGTTAACTATGGACCCTGACCCTTTCTTTTACCATTCAATCTACAATCAACTGTTTACTGCTTTGCGTTTACTTTCTACAAACTATTACTTTCTTCCACTGGATACGTTTAATCCTTTGTTTTCAGCAAAACCGGTGAGATTGACAACCTCATCGCAAGTTGGGGACAGAGTTCTGTGGTTGTGTTGTTGAGGTCTCCATGTTGCTGCTAGCACCGATAGTGCGCCCTGCCAAAGTTCAGCTAGCTACACCTTTGGGGTGTTTCCTTGCTCCTACTGGATTGATAACCTTGGTTTCATAACTGAGAGAAAAATTACGGATGTGCTCATCATACCTTCCTCTTGGGGTTCCCCAATGAGCTCGTTAATACACGAGTCAGCAAGTACTTTTTCTGGTGCCGTTGCCGGGGAGTCAAGGACATCTTCACAAGGGGAGTCCCTCATAACCAATCTCTTTACTTTGTTATTTTTGTTTTGCTTAGTTTACTTCTTGCTTTGTTTGCTTGTTTCTTTATCAAAAACACACACAAAATTAGTTTTACAAGTTTGCTTTCTTTATTAAAAACACACAAAAATGACTACTCTGGAAAATACTAAGTTGTGTGACTTCTCTAGCACCAACAACAATGATTTCATGAGCACACCTATTGCTCCACATGTTCCTGAAGCTACTTTCTTTGAAATAAAACCTGCTTTGCTCAATCTTGTTATGAGGGAACAATTTTCTGGTATTGGTAATGAAGATGCTGCTGCTCATCTAAATAACTTTGTTGAACTTTGTGAGATGCAAAAGCATAAGGATATAGATGGGGATATTATTAAGCTTAAATTTTTTCCTTTATCTTTGAGAAGAAAAGCTAAAGAATGGTTGAATTCCTTAAGTAGGAATAGTATTGATTCTGGGACTAAATGCAAAGATGCTTTCATTGGAAAATACTATCCTCCTGCTAAGATTATATCTATGAGGAGTGAGATAATGAAGTTTAAACAATCTGATAATGAACATGTTGCTCAAGCTTGGGAAACAATGAAATCTTTGGTAAAGAATTGTCCCACTCATGGACTGATTGCTTGGATGATTATCCAAACCTTTTGTGCAAGATTGAACTATTCTTCAAGAAATCTATTGGATCCTACTACTGGAGGTACCTTTATGACCATTACTTTGGGTGCTGCAACAAAGCTTTTGGATAATATGATGGTTAACTATTCTGAATGGCATACTGAGAGAGCTCCACAAGGTAAGAAGGTAAATTCTGTTGAGGAAACCTCTTCCTTGAGTGATAAAATTGATGTTATTATGTCTATGCTTGTTAATGGGAAATCCCATATTGATCCAAATAATGTTCCCTTAGCCTCTTTGGTTGCTCAAAAACAGCAAGTTGATGTGAACTTTATAAGAAATAACAATTTTAGCAACAATGCCTATAGGAATAATTTTGGTAACAACAATTATAGCCCATATCCTCCCAACAATGGTAATGCTTATGGAAATTCCTACAACAATAATAGGAGTGCTCCCTCTAAACTTGAAGTTATGCTTAAAGACTTTATTAGTAAACAAACTTCTTTCAATAAAACTATTGAGGAGAAACTCTCTAATGCTGAAACAAATATAGCGTAATTGGCTGAAGCTCAATCTTCTTTGAATAAAATGGCTACTAAACCTGAAACTAATGATAATCCCTGCAGCCACTAATGCCATACAAGTTAGAATTGATGAAAATGTTAGACTATTAGCTGAATTGCATTCTAAGTGGGAAAGAGAAGATGAAATTGCTAGAAACATTAGTGTTTCTACTATCACCACCACTAGTGTTGAGGCTAGTAATAGCTCTACTACTTTAGATGATAATTATGATTTTGATCTTGATTTTTGCAATATCTCTGAAGTTATTAAGTTCCTACAAAATCTTGCCAAAAGTCCTAATGCTAGTGCTATGAATATGGCCTTTACAAAACACATTACTGATGCTCTCATAAAGATTAAAGAAGAAAAGATGAAACATAAAGCTTCTATTCCTATAAAACAAGAAGATGGTTGGGAACCCATCATTAATATGAAAGTGAATGATTTTGATTTCAAAGCTTTATGTGATCTTGATAGTAGTGTTTCTATTATGCCTAGAAGGATTTATGATATGCTTGATTGGCCACCATTGGAAGATTGTTATTTGAATGTCCCACTTGATGATAATGCTAAAAAGAAACTCATGGGGAGTCTTAATGATGTTCTTATTATGGTTAACAATGCTTATGTCCCCATTTATTTCTATGTTTTGGATGTTGAATGCAATGCTTCTTGTCCTATCACTTTGGGAAGACCTTTTCTTAGAACTATTGGTGCCATTATTGATATGAAAGAAGGCACCATTAAATATCAACTCCCACTCAAGAAAGGTATAGAACACTTCCCTAAGAAGAGAGAGAAGATTTTTTTTGCCTCTCCTATGAAAACAAAATTACTCTTAATGCTTCTTCATTTGAGAACACTTGATTCTTTTTCTTTCTTCTTGTGCCTAACTTAAAGGCGTTAAAAAAGTACTTATTGGGAGATAACCCAAAAGTTTTAGATAGGTATTGGAAGTTATTACCTCTGTAATAACCGCTCCTTATTCTTTTTATTTGCTTTTTGTGCCAAGAGTAACCTCTAATGAGAGAGAAGTAATGATTGGGAAAGTTGCTGTCCCGAAACAGATTTCTATGCTTCACCGTAAAAATTCATGTAAAATATGTGTACGTCCTTTCGAGGCGTGAAGTTTTATGCTTGTGCCCTAGGTTGTTATCTAACTTGCGTTAGTTCAACACTTTTCGATTTGAGCAACAAAAGGTCTTCGAAAAAATTCGTCTTTGCCTGTTGGTCTGTTTTGATAGATTTCTGCCATTATTTGCATTTGCTTCTTGTTGGTTCCTTTTTGAGTTCTTTTGGGGAATTGAGATTTTTGAGGGAACTGATACATTAGCTTGTGTTTTATTGGAAGTTTTATTGGTGTTGAAACTGAACCTAAATACTTATTATCTTGAGTGCACTAATGTTGCTAATAAAGATTGTGTGAAGTTTTGTATGAAGGAAAACATTTCAGGTGTATGGAAGGAATGAGTAATGAGATGAAGGATGGACTAAAGCTCAAGCTTGGGGATCCTACGCGTGTCACCCCAAGAAATATCCAAGAAGTACAAGCGTCAAAGCTTGGGATGCCCAAGGCATCCCCTTCTTTATCAATAAAAATCCCAAGTTTCTTCCAAACGCTTCATTTTTATTGTTTCATGCATAGTTGTGTTGTTCTTGGAGCGTCTTCTTTTTCGTTTTTGTTTTGGATTTTCGTTTGCTTGGTTTGTTTAGTTTGCTGAATAAATTGGTTGGACCCCTCTTTCATACATTGGTTTTCAAATAGTTTGGGTTGGATTGGAAAAGAGTAGGAAAGTTCATGCTTAAGTGGTGAAGGGAGCTTGTTTTTGACTGTGGCCTTTACTTTGTCATGCCATGATTGATATTGTTTTGGCTTTAGGCTTAGTATTCTTTGTTGTATCATGACATGTTATAAACAATTGAGATTGCTTAATGTGCCTTGGAAGGATCATGCGTTGTTTTAGCATACTAAAGCATAGTATTGTGGTATTCTCCTTTGATTCTTTATTTGGGTTGACTTGGCGCATGCTCACACCATGTTATGACTATCCCAGGTCACCATAGCCTTTATGATCCTTTAGTTTTTAACTTGTAATATCACTTTATGCTTTGATCAATGATGTTTTGTCGCTCTGCATGATTATGGCCATTATTGCTCTTTTAGTTTGTCGCTCCCAGTCTTTTGCTAGCCTCCGTAACCAAGTATGAGTTCCACTCATGCATCCAACTCCTTAAACCAAGTTATTACAAAGAGTCCGCCATACCTACGTATTAGCATATGCTATTCCAAGTATATTCATCTTTTTGTCTACCTTCCAAATTAAATTTGTTATGTGAAAATTAGTGATTAAAGCTCTTACGAACTTGATGTCACACTTTACTTTTCTTGCATTTAACAAACTTGAACCATTGGGTCCTTCTTTGTTGCGTATATGCTTGCACTTTATAAGTTGAAATTAGCAGAACCATGTATCATGGGGTGCTTTCAACATTGCACTTGTACTTTGTACCCCGTTGATATCATGTTCTTTTGCTTATGGATCCCGGCGGTGTGAAATAAAAGTGAAACTTGTAAGATCATGGAGTTTGTATGTGTGTTAGAGAAACACCTAGGCCGCTAGCCTAAGCCATGCCTAATCATGGTGGAAACTTGCAGCATCACCATAATGAGCACTCTACGAATCATCCTCAATAAAAACCTATGCAAATAGCAAATAAAAAGATCGCTGAGATGCTCATTGTCTGCTTGCCTTGTCATTTTGATTATGGGATAGCTCCTGTATCATGTGCAAGGGGTACCCCATTGGCGGTTCTCTATGATACATATGTACTTACAATGACAAGAGCTTACTTGTGACTAAAGTTGAGTAGCATGAGGTTCGGTCTTCGTAAGTAAGGGGCATGAGATTTCGGCTTATAACATGACAAGCATATCCTCTTAGTTGTGTCACTTTAACCTTAACCACCTTAAAGATGCTTATGATAGGGGCAATGAGAGCTGAAAGCTAACAAGTACCATAATTTTTGGAAGCTCTTTATGAGACTTGAATCCCTACTTCCTTCTATGAAGACCTTTCTTTTACGTTTTATATTGAGTCTCCACCTTCTATCTTTATGCACCTACTTTGAGAGCATAGTGGCCATTCGTAGTTCTATGTGCATTGTCCCAAGACTTGTCGATCGATGCATACTTTGATATTTCTTGTTTTAAACTATTTGTATCTAGTCACTCTTATAAACTTTGAAGGTGTCCTATGCATTTATATTTGCTACTCTATGAGGGACAACCTGAATGCTATTATGCTATGTTTTCTTTATGTGAAACAAACAAACGTCTTGCAAAGCATTATTATTCATGAATCTTTTGTTTGTACCTTTTCATGTCACAACATAGTTTCTTTGTCTTATTGCTAGAATTTTGTCTTTCATGCAATATTGAAGTATTATGATCCCAGCCTTGAATGTTTTGCAAATACTTTGATCAAGTTTATGATGGTGCATGTAACCTCAAAAATTATTCTTTCTTTTTATCACTTACCTACTAAAGGACGAGCAGGAGTTAAGCTTGGGGATGTTGATACGTTGCTAACGTATCCATAATTTTTGATGTTCCATGCTTAGTTTTATCTACTTTCTTATGTTTTGTTCCAACTTTGGAGTACTTTCCATATGATTTCTTGGACTAACCTATTAACAAGAGCCACAGTGCAAGCTGCATGTTTTCTGTTATTTTTGGTTCCAGGAAGTCAGAAAATGAATATTCTCGGAATTGGACGGGACAAAAGCGAAAGTCAGTTTTTCACCAAGGGACACACGGAGCCAGAAAACGAGACAGAGAGGGGCCAGGGGGCCACCACACCACCTGGCCGCGTGGCCCAGCCTGGCCCGCGCCAGGGGGTGGTCTGGCCGCCCTAGGCACCCCCTCGTCCTCCCCTTCCGACTATAAGATGCCTCCGATACAGAAACCCTAAGTACCCGATCAAAATTCCATGAAAGAGTCTGTAGCCGCTATCATCTCCATCCCTAGATCGGGAGGGATCTGAAGATCTTCTCGGCACCCTGTCGGAGAGGGGAATTCACCCTGGAGGCCTTCTTCATCCTCATGCAAGCCACCGGTGTTATGCGTGAGTAGTTCATCTCTGGACTACGGGTCCATGTAGTAGCTAGATGGTTGGTTCTCCTCCTTTGTGCTATCATGTTTAGATCTTGTGAGCTCCATTCATGATCAAGATCATCTATTTGTAATCCGACATGTTGTGTTTGCGGGTATCCGATGGATATTGAGATGCTGTTTCAGATTGATTATTGATTCTATCATGTCTTTGTTATTTGTGATCTTTCATGCTTTCCGTTGTTAGTAGCTATCTTGGCCAAGTAGATGCAGGAACTCTAAGAGTTAGTATTTATGCTCGATAGTGGGTTCATGCCTCTAGTAATCTGGGGAAGTGACAGAAATCTCAAAGGTACTAGATGTGCTGTTGCTACTAGGGAGAAAACAACAATCCTTTGTTCATAGAGCAATCATATTGTTTACTTTACACGTAATTCGTAATGCAATTATCCGTTGCTTGCAACTTAATACTTGAGGGGGTTCGGATGACAACCTGAAGGTGGATTATTAGTCATAGATGCAGTTGGATGGCGGTCTATGTATTATGTTGTAATGCCCAATCGAATCTCAAAGGAGTCAAGATGAGTAGTATTTGCTTGTATGCTTTCTCGATGTTTCTCAATTTCCCTGCTGTAATTTGTTCACCCCACATGTTATCTATCTTAAGGAGAGCCACCTCTAGTGAACTATGGACCCCTATCCTTTCTTTTACCATTCAATCTACAATCAACTATTTACTGCTTTGTGTTTACTTTCTGCAAACTATTACTTTCTTCCACTCGATACGTTTAATCCTTTGTTTTCAGCAAAACCGGTGAGATTGACAACCTCATCGCAAGTTGGGGACAGAGTTCTGTGGTTGTGTTGTGTAGGTCTCCACGTTGCTGCTGGCACCGGTAGTGCGCCCTGCCAAAGTTCAGCTAGCTACACCTTTGGGGTGTTTCCTTGCTCCTACCGGATTGATACCTTGGTTTCATAACTGAGGGAAAACTTACTGTTGTGCTCATCATACCTTCCTCTTGGGGTTCCCCAACGAGCTCGTTAATACACGAGTCAGCACTACTGCAAAGGGGATGGGCACTGGAAACGTAATAGCCCCAAGTACCTTGAAGACAAGAAAGTCGGCAAGATAGCCGCCAAGGACAAAGGTATATATGATATACATGTTATTGATGTGTTCCTTACAAGCGTTAGAGTAACACCTGGGTATTTGATACTGGATCTGTTGCTCACATTTGTAACTCTCTATAGGAACTACATAGTAGGAGGCGCCTGAGGAAGGACGAGGTGACTGCGCGTCGGCAATGGTTCGAGAGTCGAAGTGATGGCCGTCGGCACCCTGCATCTTCGTCTACCATCAAGATTATTTTTGGTTTTGAATAAATTCTACTATGTACCCGCATTGAGTATGAATATTGTGAGTGGATCTTGGTTGTTGCAAGATCATTATTCGTTTAAATCCAGAACAAATGGTTGTTCTATTTATATGAATGCTATTTTCTATGTTGATGCCCCTCTGTGTAATGGTTTATTCTTACTTGATCTTGATTGTGATACGCACATCCATAGTGTTGATGCTAAAAATTGTAAGCATAATGATGATAATTCCATGTTTATGTGGCATTGCCGTCTTGGTCACATTGGCATAAAGCGCATGAAGAAGCTTCATTCAGAAGGGCTTCTTGGATCGTTAGATTTTGAATCCCTTGATACATGTGAGCCGTTCCTCATGGGCAAGATTACTAGGACACAATTCTCCGGGACAATGGAGAGAGTTGTAGACCTACTGGGAATCATACATATGGACATATGTAGACCAATGAGCATCTCAACATGCAATGGTTATCGTTACTTTGTTACCTTTACTAGCGACTTAAGTAGATATGGATATATCTACTTAATGAAGCACAAGTCTGAAACCTTTGAAAAGTTCAAGGAATTTCAGAAAGAAGTAGAGAATCAACTTAACAAGAGAATCAAGCATCTTCGATCGGATCGGGGAGGCAAGTATTTGAGTTATTAGTTTAACATGCACTTGAAGGACTATGGGATCATCCCACAGCTTACGCCAGCCAGAACACCACAACATAATGGTGTGTCGGAACGACGTAACCGAACTCTATTGGATAGCGTGCGGTCCATGATGCCTTTAACTGATTTGTCTGTGTCTTTTTGGGGATACGCATTGGAAACCACCGCTTTTATTTTAAACCGAGCACCATCCAAATCTATGGAGACAACTCTATATGAGATATGGTATGGCCAGAAGCCAAAGTTGTCGTTTCTAAAAGTTTAGGGTTGTGAGGCTTACGTCAAGAAACTACAGCCTAACAAACTCGAACCCAAATTGGAAAAATGTATCTTTGTGGGATACCCAAGGGAAACAATTGGGTATACTTTCTACAACCAGGCCGAAGGCAGGACGTTTGTCGCAAAAGCCGGCACCTTTCTCGAGAAAGAGTTTCTCACTAAAGGAGTTAGTGGAAGGAAAATTGAGTTAGATGAAGTTGTTGACCCTTCTCTCCAAATTCCAAGTAGCGCAACGGAAGATGTTCTGAAACCGCTCTCCAACATGGAGGAAGATCCCAATGATGATGATGAAAACAACAACATCGGGACTCCTGAGGTTCGTAGGTCTACAAGAGTTCGTGCCACTCCTGATTAGTACAGTAGCCTTGCAATGACTGTCATCCTAGATGAACAGGAAGAACCTGCAAACTACAAAGAAGCTATGGATAGTGCTGACTATGAGAAATGGCTAGAAGCCATGAAATCCAAAATAGGATCCATGTATGAAAACCAAGTTTGGACCTTGGTAGATCTTACGGAAGGCCGTAAGGCCATGGAAAATAAATGGATCTTTAAGAGAAAGACAAATGTGGATGGTAATGTGAGCATTCACAAAGCTCGACTTGTCGCAAAGGGGTTTCGACAGATCCAAGGAGTTGAATACGACGAGACATTTTCTCCTGTAGTGATGCTTAAAGCTGTCCAGATTTTACTAGCAATTGCTGCTCATTTTGACTATGAAATATGGTAGATGGATGTCAAGACCGCTTTCCTCAATGGGTATATTGATGAAGAGTTGTACATGATGCAACCGAAAGGTTTTGTTGATCCTAAGGATGTTGGAAAGGTGTGCAAGCTTCAGCGGTCCATTTATTGACTAAAGCAAGCATCTCAGAGATGGAACCAATGTTTTGATTAGGTGATCAAGAGTTTTGGATTTGTCCAAAACCAACAAGAGTTCTGTGTTTACAAGAAAGCGAGTGGGAGCTCAGACATTTTCCTAGTGGTATATGTGGACGACATATTACTCATGGGAAATGATCTGGAACTTATGAAAAGTGTGAAAGTATATTTGAGTAGTCAATTTTCCATGAAAGACCTAGGTGAAGTCGCATACATATTAGGGATCAAGATCTATAAAGATAGATCAAGACACCTAATTGTGTTGAGTCAAAGTACTTATATTGAAAAGATTTTGAAGAGGTTCAAAATGGAAGATGCCAAAAGGGGTTTTGTGCCAATGATGAATAAAAGTACATTGAGTTTGACTCAATGTCTAGCAACAGATGCTGATAGATTAAGGATGTCCGATGTCCCCTATGCCTCAGCCATAGGTTCTATCATGTATGCAATGTTAAGTACTCGACTATATGTGGCATTGGCCCTAAGCTTGACGAGCCGATACCAAAGTAATCTAGGATCAGATCACTGGACAACTATGAAAAATATCCTAAAGTATCTTAAGATAACTAAGGATATGTTTCTAGTCTATGGAGGAAGTGATGAAGCTTTGAACGTAATTCGTTACGTGGATGCTAACTCGAACTCAGATCTTGACGACTCCAAGTCGTAGACAGGATTTGTGTTTCTGGTAAATGGTGGGGCGGTAAGCTGGAAGAGTAAGAAGCAACCAGCGGTGGCGCAGTGTTCAATGGAGTCTGAATACATTGATGCAGCTGATGCGACAAATGAAGTTGTTTGGCTAAGGAGTTTCATCATCGAACTAGGAGTCATTCAAAGTGCGCAAGACCCCATGACGATCTATTGTGACAACACAGGTGCTATTGCGAACGCGAAGGAACCAAGGACTCATTCCACAGCCCAACACATCAAGCTACGATTTCATGTCATTCGCTAGAATGTTGATGAGGGTGAAATCAAGATTTGCAAAGTGCACACGGATCTGACTGTGGCAGATCCGCTGACTAAAGCTCTCATACAAACCAAGAACGAACAACATCGGGATGCCATTGGTGTTAGTTTCCCTCCTGTTGTAAACTAGATTAATTTGTACTCTAGTGCAAGTGGGAGACTGAAGGAGTTATGCCCTAGAGGCAAATAATAAAGTGTATTGTTTGATATATCTCTTATATGTTTCATAATATGCTATAATTGTGTTAATACGAAACATTAATACATGTGTGGTATGTAAATAAGCTGTGTCTCTAGTTACCTCTAGTGAACTAGTTCATTGGTCATGAGGATGATCTGGGTTTCAAGATCATGGGCATTTATTGTGAGACCAGGCACATGGCTTAATAGGATTGATAGAATACTCATACCAACAAGTTGCAACTTCTTTTCCAGAAGCTCATTCGAAAAGAACTCTAAGGTTAAGCGTGCTTGGCCTAGAGCAATTCTAGGATGGGTGACCGACTGGGAAGTGGGTACCGGGTGCGCACGAGTGAGGACAAAGTTGGCAGAAAAGACTAGTGTTGGTCTGTGGGGCTAGTCTAGATATCCTATTAAGCTACCAGGAGTGACACCCCCCGGGCCCAGGAGTGGACGGGGTGTTACATAGTGGTATCAGAGCCGACCTCACGGTTAAACGGGTGTGTGCGTGTTAGTGGCGGGACATGTGGAGCATGGCGCGTGTGGCCCGGAGTGGACACGGCATGGCACATGTGCCGGCACTAGACGCATAGACGCGTGCCAAGAGGGAACGTTCCTGGGGTGTGCTTGATCGATGAGGGCATCGATCTTATAAAGGGTGGGTGTATGTGAGACCAGGCACATGGCTTAATAGGATTGATAGAATACTCATACCAACAAGTTGCAACTTCTTTTCCGGAAGCTCATTCGAAAAGAACTCTAAGGTTAAGCGTGCTTGGCCTAGAGCAATTCTAGGATGGGTGACCAACCGGGAAGTGGGTACCGGGTGCGCACGAGTGAGGACAAAGTGCGCAGAAAAGACTAGTGTTGGTCTGTGGGGCTAGTCTAGATATCCTATTAAGCTACCAGGAGTGACACCTCCCGGGCCCAGGAGTGGACGGGGTGTTACATTTATGCCAATTGACAATGAGGTCACGCCATTGGTTGAATGACATGATAGACAAACATCCGATAGTTAAATCTCAATGAGATCTAGTTACAACATTCACCATTGATGATAAACGCATGAAACCTCACAACCTGATCCTTGGACTATGAGATAATGCAAATCACCATTCCGGAGGGAGCTTAGATGGTTATCAAGTATCACACTCTGACTAGGTGATTGAAAAGGTGCCACTCAGGTTTCCCAAAGGGGTGCTTTGAGGAGTACATATCAAGACCAGGATTTGCCAGTCCATGTAACAGATAGAAACATTTGTGGCCACCTCGATGACATTGCATTAACGAAGCTTGCAAGCATGTGACTGGGTCACAGAATGCAACGACATGGGAACGAGTAAGCAAGTTCATCGGTAACGAGATCAAACTAAGGTATGGAGATACCAAAGATCAAGTCTCAAATGAACTAGGTATCCAGTGGAAAAGGGAACGGGAAACGACTATTCATGGTTCGAGCGATAAGATTCGCGGAATGCACGAGGGTCATCATGGGCATCCAGGTACCGCTGATGATCATTGATGTGAGAGTGATCGTAATCATGTCCGGAGTGTTCCCAAACCGAAGGATGACACACTTAAGGGTGGGGGTGCTTAGGGATAGATGCGGGATTGAAGGAGAAACAGAGAGAGAAACCAGAATAGTTCCAGGTAACATCTGATGTTGATCGGAGGGTTTGAAAGGAGTTCTGGAGTAAAGGAATATGATAATATATGTATTTGAATGTTAATTAGAGAATTAATATTAAATATATATTTTATTTTATTATTAAAGGCTCCCTAATGCTAATGAGCCTCACCCGAAGGGAGGCCCAATAGGGCAAGGCGTCTAGGGAGAGAGGGCCGATCGGCCTTGCCTTGGTGCGCCGCCCAAGTGGGGCCCACCTAGGGCCGGCGGCAGCCCCTAGGTGTCCAGCGGGTGTGGGGTTTAGTCCCACACCACCTGGCCCCTAGGTGGTGCACCCCCTCCTACTATATATAGGGGTGACCCCTCCCCCTTGGAATTTACCCATTCCTCTCATTTTCACTCTCTCATCTCCTTGAGGATTTCTCGGTAATATTGGAGAGAACCTCGGGGTGTGAGTTCTCCACCTTCACACCACCATCATGTGATCTTCGATCCGCCATCTTATTCTTCCGCTTCTCGACTGGATCGAAGCCCGTGAGATGTCGCCTAAACCAGACGTGTGACGAACTTCGGAGGCACCACACTTGGGGTGCTGCTCATCTTCATCGACATACGCCTTTCCGCGTAAGGCGTGCCTCGGTATTCAAGGGTATGAATACCGTCTCTCTTTTTCCGTTACTTGTGTCTACATAGTATAGATCCTGGTATTAGTGTTTGCATACACTACAAGAAATGTGTTATTCTATGACGTTCTCATAGTGACTGTGGACAAAATCGTCATAGAGTTATGACGATTTCGCACCAGATGGTCAAAAGCCATTCTGAAGGTTCAAAATCTTACAAAATTATGACAATTTTGCTCAGGATCGTCATAGTTTCATTAGCTCAAATCGTCATAACCTGACGGATATAGCCTACAACGTTATTTGAACCTCACTATGACGATTTAAAATCGTCATGAGGTCCAAATTAAGATAAGTTAAAATTGGTAGTCAGCCACGTCAGCAATTGCGCCTATGTGTCGTGTCTATGTGTCAGTTTTTTACTATGTGTAATATCTATGTGTTAATATTTGCTGACATGGCGCTGCTTACGTGTCATATATGTTAAACTATAATAGGCAGAAGTTATTTGCAAATACTATGTGTAATATCCGTGTGTTAATATTTGCTTACATGGCACTGCTTACGTGTCATATATGTTAAACTATAATAGGCAGAAGTTATTTGCAAAAAAGAGGACATGCAGGGATTTGAACCCGCGACCTCCCCACCGAACCCGGAGAACCATACCACTACACCAACCAATCTTTCTTGTCATAATACTACAACGACCCAATATATCTATTCAATTGTTGTGCCTGGGCTGATTTCTCTATCGCGATGGGCCTCGATGGTAAGGGGTTTCGCTGTGATGGGCCTTTGTGAGGGAGTAGGTCGCGATGGGCCTCGGTGGGAGCGACAGATTAGGGCCCGGCCAGCTCTCCTTGTTCAGTTTTTTTTCTTAATTCTTTTGTAGCTTTTTCATAGTAAGTCCAAAATAATTGTTTTTGTTTCTATTTTTTATAAAATTCAGAAGAACATCTTAGGGTATTAATTATAAATACTTTGATTACTTAAAAATAGTGGATTTACTAATCCCATATTAGTCCATTGTAGGGACAATACCATAATTCAAAATAAGAGTTTGGAACTAGGGAGTGACTATTCTCGTTTAGGGGTTGACTCTTACTAAAAACTTTTGGTGGATCTCTGAAGAAACATCAAATTGTGAGTCTAAAAATGATTTTTAAAAAAAATCATGAGCATTAGATCATGTACTTGTAGTTCCAACCGGACTCACTTCCTACTAGTTCGGCAAGAATTTGTCTTTTTCACCAAGGGTGGACGGAAAGGTTTCAGATCACTCGGTTGGGATATTGTCCATGTAAGGTGGTCTAATATTTTTGAAAAATGCGATGGTAGCATTGTGAATGATCATTTTGGTGGTTGCTTCACAAAAACCCCGTTTTTTGCGCTCGACAAAAGGAAAATGGATTTTTCAGGCGACGAAATAGAAAATTTCCTCCTGCAACATTGTTCGCCATCCCATGATGCACATGCGTATACAATACATGCATATTATCACAAACTATACCCTGATTCTAGCCATAACATTGGTCATTTGACCCGAAAGCCATGAAACCTCGAACACGATAGGTCATTTTGTGAAGGTTTTTTTTAGACATACTCAATTTACCAAGTTTGGTATTTTTACTTGCAACTATGACACATAACATGACGCCACGCGAAGGATTTACATTGTTCAGACCGTTTTTGAATTTTTTATGCCCGTTTCAAACAATGGTCAAAACGGCGGGAGTGAAGGTCCTTAGCTAGGGGCTAGGCCTTGCAAAACTTTCGGTGGATCTCTGAAGAAACATCATATTGTGAGTCTAAAAATGATTTTTAAAAAAAATCATGAGCATTAGATCATGTACTTGTAGTTCAAACCATACTCACTTCCTATAGGTTCGGTAGAAATTTGTCTTTTTCACCAGGGGTGGACGGAAAGGTTTCAGATCTCTCGGTTGGGACATTGTCCATGTAAGGTGGTCTAGTATTTTTGAAAAATGCGGTGGTAGCATTGTGAATGAGCATTTTGGTGGTTGCTTCACAAAAACACCCGTTTCTTACGCTCGTAAAATGGAAAATGGATTTTTCATGCGACGAAATAGAAAATTTCCTCCTACAACATTGTTCGCCATCGCATGATGCACATGCATGCATTATACGGGCATATTATCACAAACTATGTCCTGATTCTAGCCATAACATTGGTCATTTGACCCGAAAGCCATGAAACCTCAAACACGATAGGTCATTTTGTGAAGGTTATTTTTAGACATACTCAATTTACCAAGTTTGGTATTTTTACTTGCAACTATGACACATAACATGACGCCACGCGAAGGATTTACATTGTTCGGACCGTTTTTGAATTTTTTATGCCCGTTTCAAACTATGGTCAAAACGGCGGGAGTGAAGGTCCTTAGCTAGGGGCTAGGCCTTGCAAAACTTTCGGTGGATCTCTGAAGAAACATCATATTGTGAGTCTAAAAATGATTTTAAAAAAAAATCATGAGCATTAGATCATGTACTTGTAGTTCAAACCGGACTCACTTCCTACCGGTTCGGTAGGAATTTGTCTTTTTCACCAGGGGTGGACGGAAAGGTTTCAGATCTCTCGGTTGGGACATCGTCCATGTAAGGTAGTCTAGTATTTTTGAAAAATGCGGTGGTAGCATTGTGAATGAGCATTTTGGTGGTTGCTTCACAAAAACACCCGTTTTTACGCTCGTAAAATGGAAAATGGATTTTTCATGCGACGAAATAGAAAATTTCCTCCTACAACATTGTTCGCCATCCCATGATGCACATGGGTGCATTATACGGGCATATTATCACAAACTATGTCCTGATTCTAGCCATAACATTGGTCATTTGACCCGAAAGCCATGAAACCTCAAACACGATAGGTCATTTTGTGAAGGTTATTTTTAGACATACTCAATTTACCAAGTTTGGTATTTTTACTTGCAACTATGACACATAACATGACGCCACGCGAAGGATTTACATTGTTCGGACCGTTTTTGAATTTTTTATGCCCGTTTCAAACTATGGTCAAAACGGCGAGAGTGAAGGTTCTTAGCTAGGGGCTAGGTCTTGCAAAACTTGCGGTGGATCTCTGATGAAACATCATATTATGAGTCTAAAAATGATTTAAAAAAAATCATGAGCATTAGATCATGTACTTGTAGTTCAAATCGGACTCACTTCCTTCCGGTTCGGTAGGAATTTGTCTTTTTCACCAGGGGTGGACGGAAAGGTTTCAGATCTCTCGGTTGGGACATTGTCCATGTAAGGTGGTCTAGTATTTTTGAAAAATGCGGTGGTAGCATTGTGAATGAGCATTTTGGTGGTTGCTTCACAAAAACCCCCGTTTTTTACGCTCGGAAAATAGAAAATGGATTTTTCGTGCGACGAAATAGAAAATTTCCTCTTGCAACACTGTTCGCCATCCCATGATGCACATGCGTGCATTATACGGGCATATTATCACAAAATATGTCCTGATTCTAGCCATAACATTGGTCATTTGACCCGAAAGCCATGAAACCTCGAACACGATATGTCATTTTGTGAAGGTTTTTTTAGACATACTCAATTTACGAAATTTGGTATTTTTACTTGCAACTATGACACATAACATGACGCCACGCGAAGGATTTACATTGTTCGGACCGTTTTTGAATTTTTTATGCCCGTTTCAAACTATGGTCAAAACGACGGGAGTGAAGGTTCTTAGCTAGGGGCTGGGCCTTGCAAAACTTTCAGTGGATCTCTGAAGAAACATCATATTTTGAGTCTAAAAATGATTTTTAAAAAAAATCATGAGCATTAGATCATGTACTTGTAGTTCAAACCGAACTCACTTCCTACCAGTTCGGTAGGAATTTGTCTTTTTCACCAGGGGTGAACGGAAAGGTTTCAGATCTCTCGGTTGGGACATTGTCCATGTAAGGTGGTCTAGTATTTTTTTTAAATGCGGTGGTAGCAATGTGAATGAGCATTTTGGTGGTTGCTTCACAAAAACCCCCGTTTTTTGCGCTCGGAAAATGGAAAATGGATTTTTCGTGCGACGAAATAGAAAATATCCTCCTGCGACACTGTTCGCCATCCCATGATGCACATGCATGCACAATACAGGCATATTATCACAAACTATGTCCTGATTCTAGCCATAACATTGGTCATTTGACCCGAAAGCCATGAAACCTCGAACATGATAGGTCATTTTGTGAAGGTTTTTTTGAGACATACTCAATTTACCAAGTTTGGTATTTTTCTTGCAACTATGTCAGATAACATTACGCCACGCGAAGGATTTACATTGTTCGGACCGTTTATGAATTTTTTATGCCCATTTTAAACTATGGTCAAAACGGCGGGAGTGAAGGTTCTTAGCTAGGGTCCGAGCCTCGTTAAACTTGCATTGGATCTCTGAAGAAACATCATATTGCACGTATAAAAATGATTTTTAAAAAAAATCATGAGATTTAGATCATGTACCTGTAGTTCAAACCGGACCCACTTACTACTGATTCGGCTGAAATTTGTCTTTTTCGGCAGGGATGGACAGAAAGGTTTGAGATACCTCAGTCTGGAAATTGTCCATGTAAGGTGGTTTATTATTATTTTTAAATGGGTTGGTACCATTTTCAGTTAGTCCTTTGGTGGTTGCTTCACAAAGCACCGCGATTTTGACACTTGAAAAATGGAAATTGAAAGATGCGAGGACAGTCGTTGGATCATACGAGAATGGACGAAAAAGATTGTAATCTGGGGTGTTGACACGGATCGATGACATGGCGAGCCCGCACCTACCTAATCCACGTGTGGACCCACTCCATCGTCTCATCCCGCACCGCACTGGGTCGACGACGAAGCCCCCACAACTCACAGCGTCTCCTCCCTCCCCTCTTCCCTCCTGCGCTTTCTTCAACCTCCGCCGCCTAGATCCCGGCCAACTCCGGCCACTCCCTGCCCCACCGACCATCTCTCTGGACACCGCCTCCTCCCCTCTCTCTGTTCCACCTCGTGGAATCATAAACCCGCACCTACAACAAAAAACCCTAGTTCGGTATGTTAGCGATTCACAAAGGGGCAGGAGGTCCATGGCGATGGCGGCGACATTCCTGTGTCAGTGGCGCCGGCGGAGAAGGAGGCCGACGCGCAAAAGGAGCCTGGTGTCGGGCTTCTCCATCAACTCATATCCCACGGATCTGGCTGTCCCGGGCCCTCCATACCGCCATATTCGGCCGCCCGCACACGTTAAGTTCTTCCCCATCCCCTTCTCTCCGAATCCCCATACCCCTATCTCCCTCTGACTCATGTCTTTCCACCATAGGGACGGCCATCAACGCATCGTTCATGACAAGAGCATCGCCAGATCCCCTCTCCCGGTCATCGATGGCGGACCTGAGTAGAGGGCCTCCGGTGACGGTGGCCCCGAGGATGGGGGCTCTGGCTGTGGCAGGAGCGGGAAGATGAGTGGATGCGGAGGAGGGGTCACTGCCCAGCTCGTCGTCGTCCCGGTCGACGCCTATCTCGCTGTCCTGCTTGGCCCGACGACACCAACCCGCGGCCTAGGTGACCTCCACTACCGCTCCACCTCGCTCCCCACATCTCAAGATCTACTGGCTAGGTCTTCAAGTCTTCATGATCTAATCATCTTCATGATCTCCATGGTCTAGATAAGTCCCCGGTTCCTCCCTTTTCTCCTCTTCAAATATTCATGATCTAATCCTGTTCTTTTTACTTGCATTATGTGTTGCCTTCATAGAACTTAATAAGGAAAGCTACTCACAGAAAACTAATGGAGTCACATGGTTGATATTGTTACATTGTTCGAGCATAGAATTAGGTGCACTTAGGTGTTCTTGATCGTTTGCAAAGTGTTGCTAGGTAGCTAGCTTTCCTAGCTAATTGTTTTTGGGGAAATATGTGTAGGAATGGAAATTTTGAGACCTCTGTATTCAGACTGAGAAATGGATAAGCACCACACCAACTATATCTCATTGATTTACGAAGTAACTCCATCTTACCTGCCTCCAATTTCTTCTCAAGAAAGCCTTTTTCTGTATATGTTTTATCATCTGTTAGAATGTGAAGGCACATAATCTCATATGTGAATAGCATATATGTTGATGAACCATGTATATCCTTAGATCCAAATTAGCTTATGTATTCTACCATTATTATTTTTTAAAGGCAAGGATTGTTTACTTCACCATTGGTTGCGCTTTCTTTACATATTGTTGGGTTGTTCCTAATATTGTGTCTTTTAGTCTTCTTTACCTGGAGACTCCATTTTATGGCTGTTTTGGTTGCTTCGTACAGTAACACGAATGGAGATATCTCTATAGCTTTCTTAACAAATAGCATGCAAGTCATCATATCTGAACTGTGTCTTCATGAAGATTTGCCCCTCTTTTTTTTGCATAGTTCCAGCAAATCTTGAACTTTGGTTTTTTCTTGACATAACAGTTGGTTGCTGGTCAGTTATAGTATGGATAAATATTTTACTGACATGTGTCTTGACATAACAGTTGGTTGCTGGGGTAGTTCTATGCTAACACATAACTCGATGTCTTATTTTGGTGGCTTAGTCAAACTGACTGTTATGTTGCTGTCATCTAAAAGAAACATTCTAGCCCCGCAACGGAGTTCATATACGTCACTGGCAGGAATTGTTATTATTTGTTGATTCAGTTGAATTTCTAACACATGAAAGGTTCCTTTTTCATAAAAATTTCATTTAGTTCCAAATGTTTGCAAGGAAACAAGCTTATGATTGCAAGGAATTGTTTTCCCCAAGATTACTGGAGCATGTCAAAATTAGGCTATGCATGTGACCGATCCATCTGAATATGCAGTTTGTGCTTTGAGTACATCTAGAACAGATGTACTACCGGCACCAAATCTAATTAATTTTACCATCCATTCAGTTTGTGTATGATCATACATTGTTCATGTTTATCTCAGTTTTACCATGGTCTATTATTCTGTTCTGTTTTGTTCTACATTGTAGTTAATTAGTCAAGCATGTCTAGTCTGAATGTCTCTTCTGCCTCCAGTTGTGCTTATTTTTTATATTTTATTGATTTTCTGAGATGGCTTGTGGCACGACAGTGGCGGTTGCTGCCAAGGGAAAGAAGGGATTGCTGGAGAAGTTCATGTAGTAGTGCATCAAGGTCATCAGTGGCAAGGCTAGGAACCATGGGCGACTCCTTCATCGGCACGCTTGACAAGAGCAAGGTCACTAACACAGTCACCTCTAACAACAACTGACTCCTTCGGTGTGTGTCGAGAAAAAATAAATCATGTACAATTGTTATCCACTTCGCCCCCATCATGGTCAACTCCTAGCTCTGTCCCTGATACTAGCTAGTACAATCTCAGTCTTCCGATATGCAAGAAGATAGAAATTTACATGGTTCCCAGAGACACTACACTCGTTTGTGTTCACATTACATTATTTAATTAGAACAAGACATTCACAAGATATAGGCAACACCATTCAGCACAGTAGTAGATATCATGTCATGGTTGTTTTGTCCACATACATTAGTGTCTATAATATTTTGTACTTTTACTTGTTAGGTGTGTCTGGTCACATCTTGTTCGTGTATTTGCTCGCTGATTTCTTTTTGAGTTTATGCATGATGTAAGTGATAAGTCATAATAATCTATGTAAAATGGAAATTACTGTACTACAGTTTATGCATGACGTGCTCCTGATCAGTAGCATCAGAATAGCCTAGCTCACTAGAGCCTCAACCTTCGAGCGAAGTATTTTTCTTATTTGTGTATTCAGTCTTAGATATTACTGCTGACTTCTAAACTTGAACTCGCATCACTTCTTGTTTTTTTAAACATCTTCCATTGTACTGACATCATTTTGTTATATAGTTTTATTGGTAGGATTTTTGTAAATGCTTTGGGAAAGCCATCTAATAACCTGACAACATTAAATGAAATGGCTGGATTTCCCCAACTGAAGAAATCGAGCTCTACGAGGTGAGTGCAATATTCAGTTCTTTTGTGAGTGTTTTTATTTGTCTTGACCACCCAAAGCTTTGTAACTTGTATTTATGCATTCTTGCACCTGTGTAGTTTTGTCTAGGTGGTTAAGTATTTACTCTTGGATGATAATTAATGTTCTTGTAGCATACATGTATGCACTTCATAGTAAATATTTTTCCAGCATGAATATTCTAAGTTATATGTCATTGTTATGCTGCAAGAAATTAAGTTTTAGCCAAAACAGCCAGAATAGTATTTTTGGAGAACCGGGAGTAAACTCTGTAAACTTTGCTTGTTCACAGTTGGTTAACATGAACCTAAATGTTGTAGAAGCCTACTATGAATAGACATTTTATCGCAATGAATGGTGCTTTTTTAACAGTTTGATTCCATCTGTTTTAGGAAAAGTAGATATTTGTAAGTAGATATGGACTAAAAATGTTGTGCTTCTTTCTCTTTTACAGGAGATCTAGGCCTAAGAAAGTTGAGAAATTTGAAGTGTGGAGCCATGAAAAAAAATGCAGCACATTGAATATTTGGATTGAAGCTGTCGAGCATATTGTAGCAAACTTTAGCTCCTATACAGTAGGCATACCTGTGTTGTAATAGAAGATATAAACATCGTAATAGACTAGTTTAGTGTTATTTGATGAATTTTATTATTTTTCCTCTTCCGTTTGTAATATTGGTAAATAACATATGGGCTTGATCTGTGTAATCATGGATGTGTAGTACTGAATCTAAAGAGGCCAAGGCCCAAATACTATTGCATCGTTAAAAGGCCAGTACGAATTATACTGAATCAAATAGTTCTGTAAAAAAGCAATGGCCCATAAACTTTTGGACCTAATTAGAAAATGCTGAAAATAAAAAAGAAATGGGCTTAAGAAGGCCAAAGCCCAAAAACAAAATTGGAATTACTGGGCTTACCCCATATAACGATTAAAATGGACCGGGCTGAATTTACATTACGACGATTCTATTTCGTCACAATTTTGCCATGTAGGATATGCCACGTTGGATCTGACCTAGCGAGGTTGGACATCCCGTGATGATACTAGATCGTCATAAAGGTTATGACGATCCAATATCGTCATAGATGGTTATGACGATTTTGCCAAAAACGTCGTTATAGTTTATTAGCGACGCCGAGCTTTCGACGATCTCAAAATCGTCATAGAATCGTCATAAATGGACTATTGTGACGATTCTATGACGAAAATAGAGGGTCATATATAGCCAGATTCCTTGTAGTGATAGTTAGATCTTTTTGTTTTCTACTACGGAACCCTTCAATTTGAAGTATCATACATGCATCTAAAGTAACTTACCTCAAGTAAATCTTGATCTTACAACAAAATTTAAAAACTTTGCAGCATTCTGATGCATTCTTGATAAATAATTTCTCAATAGTAGGGATCAATATTATTTGAAGTGCGATGAATGCACTTACATTAATTTATAGATAGTAAAATTACATATACATATTTTATGTGGCTTCGGAAGATGCGTACATTGCATGTTGATTAGCCGGGGACACACATACAAGCTGGCACATTTCTGATAGCAAACATAGACAGTGTTTTGTTATGTTCCTATTTTTTTTCAAAATCTGAACCATAAAATCGTATATACATATTTTAAGAGACTTCAGAAGACTGCACTCGTACATTGCATGCCGATTATCCGGGGACACACGTACAAGTGGACACATTCCTGGTAGCATACACACACCGTGTTTTGATACATTTCTATTTTGTCCAAAATCTAAACCATCAAAATGTATTTTGAACCACTCACATGCATATCAATTTGTTTTAGATTTTTTCCAACCCACAACGGCTAGTTTGACAACGAGCGGTCAGAAAAATCCAGAATCTCTAGGTCAGAACGGCAACCTGCATAATTACAGTCGCCAACGGTGATTCATTGCCTTGTTCAGCTTTATTGGGGGATGTGCTACACCACTGAAGAAGCAGATTCTATCTCAACGTTATCTCCTTCTTATCAACCTTTCTTCATAAAATCAATTCCCCATATTGCCCCAAAAAACTCCAAGGAAGAAGATGGCTCTAAGCTGGGATTCGGAACCCAAATGGAGCCACGACGACCTCAGCAACGGCAGCACCAACGACGGGGTCATCGACGGCCTATAGGAGTCGTGGTCATCCAATGATGCCGAACTCATCGCTCTGCAAGAATATTGGGAGGAGCCGCTGGAACGGTATTCAGATGAGGACAAGGACGAGGAGGAGTTAGAGGAGGCGCCTGCCGATCAGTGATGTCTACGCACTTCTATTCTTGTAGATAGTTGTTGGGCCTCCAAGTGCATAGGTTTGTAGAACAGCAGCAAGTTTTCCCTTAAGTGGATCACACAAGGTTTATCGAACTCAGGGAGGAAGTGGTCAAAGGTATTCCCTCTCAAGCAACCCTGCAATCAAGATACAAGAAGTCTCTTGTGTCCCCAACACACCCAATACACTTGTCAGGTGTATAGGTGCACTAGTTCAGCGAAGAGATAGTGAAATACAAGTGGTATGGATAATTATAAGTGGTAACGGTGCCAAACAATAGCTTGCTGGCGCGTGGTTGACGTGGAAAAAGACTAAAGGCAAATTGAAATAAAGATGGAAACAAGCAAACATGTAACAGATCTAATTGCAAATAGTGTATCAATGCTTAGAAACAAGCCCTAGGGATCATACTTTCGCTAGTGAACACTCTCATATAAATATCTTCTCTTTATGATACTACTCTTAACTACTCTCCGGTTGAACACTCTAATCGATGGTAGGGCTATAACAGCACACCTCAAAGTTCATATTTCCCATCTAGAAAACCCCACACTGTCACCTTGAGCACTAGATGGTTCCAACAAACACCACAATTTCATAGAAACATCCAACTCCAAATATAACTCATAACAATTATTTGTAATCTCTAGCCTAAGTGCCACCATGGTGTGCATGCTGTCACTTTCACACACATGGGGAGAGCAGAGATCTAATAAAGCACTTGAGTAGCAAGGTAGGTCTATAGATTACAAGCTCATGATCTCAATAAGATCATGCATAGAGAGAGATGAACACATAGCTACTAGTAGAACCCTTAGCCTCGAGGAAGAACTACTCCCTCATCATCATGGGAATCAGCAACGGTGATGGAGATGGTGGTGGAGATCGATTGAGATGGCTCCGGGGGCACTTCCCCGTCCCGGCAGGGTGCCGGAACAGAGACTTTCTGTCCCCCGAATCTCCCCTTCGGTGGCGGCGGCGCAGTGGAACTTTTCATGGCTGGAGGCTGGACTACTTAGGGTTTTTGCCTCGGGGGAGATATATAGGCGAAAGAGGCAAGGTCGGTGGCCAGCCAGGGGGGCCACACCATGCCCTGGCGTGGCCAAGGGGTACCCAAGCCATGGGGTGGTGTGGCCACCCTATGGCCCCTCTCTGTCTCGTATTCTGGCTCCGTGAGTCTTCGGATAAAATATCAACTTTGGCTTTTGTCCTGTCCAATTCTGAGAATATTCATTTTATGACTTCCTGGAACCAAAAACAGCAAAAAACAGGCAGCTGACACTATGGCTCTTATTAATAGGTTAGTCCAAGAAATCATATGAAAAGTACTCCAAAGTGTGGACAAAACACAAGAAAGTAGATAAAACCAAGCATGGAAAATCAAAAATTATAGATACATTTGCAATGTATCAACACCCCCAAGCTTAACTCCTGCTCGTCCTCGAGTAGGTAAGTGCTAAAAATAAAGAATAATTTTTGAGGTGACATGCACCATCATAAACTTGATCAAAGTATTTGTAAAACATTCAAAGCAGGGATCATAGTACTTCAATCATAACATGAAAGACAAAGTTCTAGCAATAAGTCAAAGAAACTATGTTGCAACATAAAAAGGCACAAATAAAGGATTCATGAATAACAATGCTTTGCAAGAAGTTTGTTTGTTTCACATAAAGAAAACATAGCATAGTGGCATTCAGCTTGTCCCTCATAGAGTAGCAAACATAAATGCATATGACACCTTCAAAGTTCATAAGAGTGACTAGATACAAGTAGTTTAAGAACAAGCAATATCAAGTTATGCATCAATCAACAAGTCTTGGGACAATGCACATAGAACTAAGAATGGCCACTATGCTCTCAAAGTAGGTGCATAAAGGTAGAAGGTGGAGACTCAATATATATAGTGGAAGAAAGGCCTTCATAGAAGGAAGTAGGGATTCAAGTCTCATAAAGAGCTTCCAAAAATTATGGTACTTATAGCTTTCGGCTCTCATTGCCCCTATCATAAGCATCTTGAAGGTGATTAAGGTTAAAGTGAACAAACTATGGTGTACATGCTTGACGAAGTATAAGTTGGAAATCTCATGTCCCTTGAATACGAGGGCCGCTCCTCATGCTACTCAAGTTTAGTTACCGGTAAGTTCTTGTGATCGTAAGTACATGTGCATCATAGAGAACTGCCAACAGGGCACCCCTTGCCCGATGATACGGAAGAATCCCCATATCAAAATGACAAGGCAAGCAAACAACGAGCATCTCAACAATCTTCTTATTTACCATGGGAATATGGTGCTTTTTCTCTCTTTCCTCTTTTCATAAATCTCTTTTTTTCTCTTTTTCTCTTTTTTTCTCAATATAGGACTCTTTTTTTATAAGAAGAATGCTTCATAGACAGCTCATTATGGTTACGCTGCAGGTTTTCACCATGTCAGCATGGATTAGACCAGCGGCCCAGGCATTTCTCTAACACATATACATAACTCCATGGACTTATAAGCTCTCCTTTCATTTCACACCGACGACATCCATATACAAAAGAGCATGATATCAACTAGGTACAAGTACCAAGTTCTATGTTGAAAGCGTTCCCCATGACATCATGGTTCTGCTAATTCCCAACAAATAAGTGCAAGCATATACAACATAGACAACACAATGGTTAAAGTTTATTAAGGGCAAGAAAAGTAAAGTGTGCCATCAAGTTTGTGAGAGCTTTAATCACTAGTTTTCTCATAACAAGTTTAATTTGGAAGGTAAACAAAAGCATGAATATACTTGGAATAACATAAGCTAGGAGGTAGGTATGGTGGACTCTTTGTAATAACTTGGTTTAGGGAGTTGGATGCATGAGTGGAACTCATACTTGGTTGTGGAGGCTAGCAAAAGACTGGGAGCGACAAACTAAGAGAGCAATAATGGCCATAATCATGCAGAGCAACTAAACATCATCGATCAAAGCATAAAGTGATACTACAAGTTGTAAACTAAAGGATCATAAAGGCTATGGTGACTTGAGATAGTCATAACATGGTGTGAGCATGCGCCAAGTCAACCCAAATAAAGCATCAAAGGAGAATACCACTATACTATGCTTTAATATGCTAAAACAACGCATGATTCATCCAAGGAACATTAAGAAATCTCAATTGTTTATAACAAGTCATTCTACAGCAAATAATACTAAGCATAAATCCAAAACAATAATTGTTTTTCTCTCTTGTAGATATTTTGTAGATGGACTGTTATGTATACATCAAAATAAATTTTGTGGTATTTTATTTTACTGTTTTCAGATATGGCAGGAATAGAAAATCATAAAATTGAGAGATAAGCACTACTCCTAAAATCATAGATATACCTATCCAGAAGCTTGGTTACAACATCGTAGTTCCTTTTGTGCCTCCCAAGATAAGAATCAACATAATGGATATTGCCATCTAGTAGTGAGATAGTGATAAGAATCCAGTGATCCCTGAAAGAACAAGAACACAAGTCAAATTGCACAACACATCAAACATCATTTCCCTAGAAATATCATCCATAAAACAGTACCATCATCACTGTCAGTGCTATATTTTGCCAAATATTAGGAAAACTTTTCAGAAGATCAACATTGTAAAGATATAGTAATGTAATGCAACAAAATTCAAAAATGTGCTTGGGCCACTGGATAAAGATAGCTTACTTTGAATTAAAAGACCAAAATATTGACTCCTTATTATCCTGGAATCTCTTCTCCATCACATGGATGATTTAATCCTCGACAACCCTTTCGCAAGAATTCATAATTTGTTCAGAAGCTAGGTGGGCGTCGACGAAGGCTATTTTATTACCTGCTGCTCTGGCTTTCTGATAGTAGTTCCTATACACATGTAAAGACAAAACATGGATGAATTGTAAATTAAGATAGCTAGAGTTATTGATGCATTGATTGATAAATAATAATAAAAATACTCACAATGTACTGCATTTCACTATGCTGGCGTCGAAGGATTTCAAATTGAACAAGAGAAACAAGTCCTCTCAAGTGACTTGGAACTCGCACAAATTGTCACTCATAAAGTGTTGCGGTTTGTGCCTAACCGTGAGTCCCGAGACTTGGTCCTTCTCTAGCTTCTTGAAATTATTCAAGTAGTAATTCTGCAATGATGCACAAGCCCATCCATACTCTTTGGTAACACTCGTCGAATTGTGTATTAGCTTTTCCCCGCGTTTGTACGTTGGGTGTATATTAGACTCCGGCAGAACACCACCCACATTTAAATAATCTGCCTTGCCGGTCAATTTGGTAGCTTCAAGTGGCATGATTTCATGTTCTGCCCCCTTTTCACCCTTGGGTTTCGTTACAGGCTTGGGTTTTGCAGCAGGTGGCGGCAGTGTCTGTGCTTGTGTGGAGCGTGTCGTCCTAGTACTAGCTGGGATTGCTGGCTGGGCAGCTTTAGGGGTTGTCGAGGACACACAAGCGGGGGTAGGAGCTTTGGCTACTTCTACAATAGCTGGTGGCTTGGGCACACTAGTAGCAGGGGATAGGAGCATTTTTCGGGGCTGGTGGTTGTGTCTCTGCAGCTTTCTTCAGGGCAAGGGGAGGCTGTTCTGAGGAGTCCTTTGGGGCAAAGGGAAGCTTGTCATCAAGGACTCCTGCAGTCCTACCGGGATGGCTCACGGGGGTTGTCTCTTTGATTTATGTAGGGGGTATGTGCTTTATCTTGTACAGGAGCTGGCGGTGTCGACGTCTCTGGTATCTTCGGCAAGGGGAGGGGCTTTCCATACTATTATTTGCTGGTGTTGGGAAGTCAACTTGGACTCTAGTCTTGGCAGCAACACTCGTTGGGGTACTTGTATCTTCAGCATCATCTTGAATAATTGGTGTTTCCTTGATCTTGGGAGTACATGTTGCTGGTGAGAGGTCAGTCAAAACCAGCTTTGGCTTTGGCTGGCCACCGACTAGAAGGATATCTACCTTGGGCCGCTGGATGAAGCTACCCCTTGCTTCAGACAGAGTAACAATCTCTTCGTTGTTAGGGATCGGCAACTCGATCTCACCGAACCCCTGAACGACATTGACCCTAGCAAAACTGTTGGCAAGTGGGATGTTGTGTATCGTCTGCCCTTCCTTTGGGGGCTACACTTGGCCCCAAGCAGCCATCTCGGATACATCAGACCTGACTTTCCTTGCTCTAAGCTGGCAGACGGTGGCCACCTACATATAAGAAAATTATCTCAACTATGATTTCTATGAAAATGCATAATATGTACTTTAGATGATCAATGGGTTTAATTATCGTTATGCGATCACAAGGATAGCTCGTGGCCATATCAGTAGTACCGGCGATGGTGGAAGCATAGCTACTCCAACGTAGGTCAGCGATGGGCACATCCTCTGTCGACGGTGGCGGTTGCGGTGGCGATGGCGATGGCGGTACCTTTCCTGTTAACTACGCTATTATTTCTTCCTTAAGCCTTTTCCGCATGGTTTCTTCAAACAGTGCTTGCCTAGCTCTTTCGCTCGCACGCTTGTCTTCCAGAGACCAGTTGCGGCCTATTTTCCATGGGGCTAAGGCACCTACCCCCCTCGTGCGACCAATGTGCTCTTTGTTTCCCAACCCCTCTGTGAGGACATCTCCATGGAACTCACCTTTTTGCTTCTTATCATCAGCATCCTTCTACATACATATAAAAAACAATTAACAACTGAAGTGAAAATTCTTTTATGAAATCAATACATAAAAACAATGCATCATGAAGCCTTACCAATTTGTTATAGGCTGCAATATCATTTGGGCTAACCAAAGCAGGCTCAAAGCCCGTACTTTCGTTAGATTTACTTCTAGCTCTGGTCCATCTTCTTGTCCTCTCATCTTTAATTTTTGAAAATGGTGGTGGGCGTCTGGCCACCACTGCCTCCAAATCCTGCTTCTCCCATATGTCGGCCATGTCGGCATACCCAACACTCCCCATTTTGTGGAGGTTGCTGTTTGTCAAGGAAAGGGCTCGAGCTGCCTCACTCTTGGCCTTGAACTCGGTGGAGGTCTTCACCTTTTTGAACTCAGCCCAATCCTCTTCTTTAATCTGCGGCAACACTAAAAAGGGCGTCAGATCTTGATCCACGTACTCCGTCACTTGGACTTCCATGCCTTCCACTAAAAGGGCGTCAGTTCTGATGATGAAGTACTTGAGGATCTCCCTTGTCAGAAAAGCACGGTCATCCTTGGATACTTTCTTCCAGCTGGGAAGGTTGATGCACACTCATTCTTGTGCTACGATACCGCAAACAGTTTGAACTTCTTTCTTGCACCATCCGGCTTCAACGGACCTCCGTTGGTAGGATCGATGGCGGTCACGACATACCTAGATTCTAGCCTTGTAGATTTCCCACGACCATCACCTGCACGATTTTTTTTGACCTGGTTCACTTGGATATTGGCTGCAAGGTAGAGCCACTCCTGTAGAAATCAAAAACATATATATGAGATAACAGCAAACAACATACACATATAGTCACTATATATATAATCACTAACAAAATCCGTGAAGCTAAATGGCTAAACAAAGTATAATTCAGTGAGGCAACAATAATGTACTAGGCAGAGAGATCAATAAACCTATAACCAAGCAAATTTCGACAAATTTTCCTGTGATAATGTGATCAAAAACCAAGTCCTAGAATTTAATTACTGCAGGAAGCAACATCTGTTGATAATTTTCAAAACATAAAACTAATAAAAAGCATAAATGAAGTCTACACTAATAAAAAGCAGAAAACTAGCAGGCCAAGAGGAAGAACAAGGATTACCTGCTGCTAGGATCCGGCGGGTTACTTGACGGCGACGCCGTGGTCTCGTCGTTCAGGCCCTCCTCCTCTGATCTGTTGTGGCTTGGGCCTTGCTCCTCGTCGAGGCCAGCGGCGGCGGCGGCCCTCACTCTGGTACTATGCCATCTCAACAGGGAGCCTTCCATTTGGGAGCCTTCCATCTTGCTCCGTAGAGGGGAGCAGCGGGGGAGGGGGAGCACAGGTGAGGGGGAGGAGAGCACAATGGAGGCGACAGCGGCAGCGGTGAGGGTTTTAGAGAGAGAAGGAGGGGAATGGCGCACTGAGAGAAAGAGGAAAGAGGACAACGGTGAGTTGATTTTTGTTTCAGCGGGCGAATACAAAATATTTGGATCGAAACTGAAATTTTTTCAGTTTTGCCGCCAACTATGGGACTAGGATTTGCTCCCGCAAACAGCGAAAATTTTCCGCCATCTCTAAGAATAAATCATCTGGGATGTCCAAGTGAAATCCAACGCCGTAGATCGATCTTTTAGGGACCTTAGATGGTTCTATTTTTGACCGTAACTATGTATGAATTAGAGTCGGTTTGTATTTTCAACCGCCTCTAATATGCTCCTCTGTTCTTCAAGTCGATGAACCCTAGCCACCGCCGACACCGCCACGACCCTCACCTTAGCCCACACCGCCGCCGTTGCCGCTGCCGCTACTGCTCCAGCGCCGCCGCGACCCTCATCCTAGCCCACGCCGCCACCATTACCGCTGCCGCTACTGCTAACTCCACCGCTGCTGCCCACGCCGCGCTCCTCTCCTTTGAAGCCCACGCAGCCACCGTGCCACTACTCTCCTCGTATTCACAATGTCTTATGAATCAGGTATGTAACCCTAGCTACTCCATTTTTATTGTTGTGGTAAAGGTTTAAGGTACTGCTTTATGAGTTCTTGTTGATTGGATATAGATTTCCATCCTTTAGTGTTTTTAAATGTGTGCCAGATCCTGCAAATTGAAAATATATAAGATTTTTACTTGCTTGTCATGGAACATATAGAGTTTACTTGTTGTCCCTGCAATAGAATTCAGAGGTCTTTAGTATTTGTAGCTACACTACAAAATGAAGCAATTACACTAATAAGTTGATATCTAAAATTTTGCTAATGGATAACTTGCTAGAGCCACTCTCCCAAGTTTACTAGCTAGATAAAGTTAACTAATATGGATAATTTGTGAACTAATTAAATTCCTTTTCATATCTTATATGATAGGTTCAAGTGAGGATGATCTTGAACAAGAAGAGGTTATGGAGAGGGTTGGTGGTGTTCCTAGGAGAGCCAATCCTAAAAGAACCTCAAAGAGGTGTGTTGATTCAATGGCAGCTAGGTCATCAAATAATCCCCAGGCAAAGAGGGCCAAGAAGCAGTGGAACTCCGTTGCTCGTAGAGTATTGCCTAAAACCCAAGAAAGATTGATGGAAATGACTAAGCGGAAGTACGATAAGTCTTCATTGGGATCAGAATCAGTATGAGCTGAGAAAGAGACCAAGTGTGGCCCAATGTTCCGCACAGGCAGAAGATCTTTGAAGAGATTATTCTTGCACTTGACACTAAGATTGCTCCTCAAAGGGCAATCGACTTTGAGCACATCAAGGAAAACATAAAGTTTGCCGGTATATTTGAAACTTGTGATCGCTTGGGATTAGTGGACATCATGCAGTTCAAGCATCACTACGACGAAGACGTGGTGACACAGTTCTATGCTACCCTTTATCTTGAGAAGGATCATGACAAGCATTTTCGGTGGATGACTTGGAACAAAGAACACCGGTACCCACTTAGTGCATTTGCTGAAGCACTGCGCCTGCTGTTGGTGAAACCAAATGACATCAGTTTCTTCCGTCTCCATGAGGATGAGCTCACAAAGAAGCCTATTGAACTGGATGGGTGCTACTTTCCTAGTAGCACATCTGGTGGCCAACGTGTTGTGCATGGGCATATCAAAGGCCTCTTGCCCTTCTTTGACACACTGCACAAGCATTTTCGGTGGACCTTGTTCCCAAAGGCGGGAGACACCTCTTACATACGTGGATATGCAAAAAACCTCCTTTGGTACATCCTACGTGGGAAGAAAGGAAATGTTGATGTCATGGATCTCTTGTATCAATAGATAAGGAGGAACATTGTTGATCGTAGGAGGTCACTGGTCTATGCTCCATACATTCAAGCATTCATTGAGCATGTCACCCAAAATACCTACACATCAGGCAAAGCCTTCAAGAAGCATGGTAATCACAAACCCGCCGTTGACAAGCCACTCAAAGGTGCCACGAAATCCCTACGGAACAAGGCCACTAGAGCAGTGGAGTATATGGATGTTCCGGGCTCCACTGGCTATGAGAGTAAGAAGAGGTGGAACTGGATCATTCGTGGTCTCACGACGTGGTATTGCATCTACATGGAAGATCGCGAGAAGCGTCATAGGGATTGTGCTAGACCGAAGCAGAACAACAAGATGCTCAAAGCAATCATCAAGCACTTCAAAATTGATATGCCGGTTTTAGCAGGGTCAGAGGATGAGTGGAGTGATCAAGATGAGGAAGGGGATGTATTTGCAACTGATGATGAATTTGAAGAAGCACAGTCACCACCTCCTAAAGCAGCAACTAAGGACGAAGGAGGAGTACAGCCACCTGCAGTTGACAAAGGAAAGGTGTCACGTGCAATAGTAGCGACTAATGGTGAAGATGGCGATGAAGAGGACGATGAAGAGGGCGACGACCCGTCATTCTAGGGTGTCTCTTGTTGTATCAAACTTTATTTCTGTGTGTTTCATGCTCGTGTGACGAGCGCTAGACTACTGCTATATATGTAACAGATTATGTGGGTGTGGTAGGTACTTTTGAACTGCATATGGAGCTAGAGCACTATCTATTGTGGCTGTCTGTTTATTATCTTTTCTGGTTCCATGCATGATAATGCCCCCATATGCTTTAGATATCTAGGTTTATTTTGCTTGTTTGATGTAGTGTCAACTGATTTATGTCCAAAATTGAAGCCATAATCAACCCTAACTTTGAAGAAATCACTAAAATGGCCATATTAATCGTAGCCCTATTCAGTTCAGCACATAATTGTAAAGCCTGGAAAACATGTGGCAGATGGTCAAAAATTAAAACCATCTCCAATAGTACTATGTCCGGACCCTCCGGGACAAAACCCATACACTCCGGAGTTGGCCAAAACTCAAGAAATGCAATTTTTCGAAAAACAAACGGGTAGACAATGGTTCCTATAGTCTTAGCATTGCTAAATGAAGTCCTGCAACTAATATAAGGTCCTTACATTGAAGCAAATATATCACGTGGCATAAACCTTGGATTCTACCCTGAAAGGTAAGATGATTCCTACCCAAATTTACTTGTTGAAACTCAACATTAGTGAAATTGCTCTAAAAAATTCTAATATATTTAACACACTATATAGGTACCTTAAAATGGACACTTGGCCAGTTTCATATATATTTTACATTTTTTAGATATTATAAAAATTCAAAATCCCTATAGCTACCTATGTAGCTGCAAACTTAGTCAATATGTCTAATGCTTTCTATTGTAAGCTTATGAATTGAGCTAATGTGGTTATAGAGGTACCAAAATATGATTTTTCCATTCATTTAAAACCTTTTTTCTACATGCTTACTTCAAATATCAATTAAAATATGCTAAATAGCCAAATATTTATTTAATTCGAAACAAGCCTAATAAAATTTTAAAATATTCTATAAAATCACATTTGCAACACTAAGTTGTAATTCAAGTCAAAAATGCAACTACAAAGTATAGACTAATATTTCTCCAAGGAATGCTCATAGGGTGTGTTTCAGAGGGTCCGGATTTTTATGGACCTTCCGGAAACTGTTTATTTCAAAGTTTTTGCCTTCAAGTCCTAAAATTATACTTTATTTGTTTAGTATTTACTGGTATATATGTAATATATAAAATGCTTGTATAATATGAACCCTTTTATGGTACTAATATTTACAATCTAATCTGTGCTCTTTCGTGTAAAGACTGTCGCGTGCAATGTAAGGGTGGAGTTCAATCGCATAACAAGAGCTAGCGTGCAATTCCGAGCTTTTGGGCGAACATACGAGGTTGAAGTGCACAAAGAGCGAACACTGACTCACATTGCAGGTGTAGAATGTAGGAGGTTATTATTTCTTCAAATATATAGCTACAAACTTAGTCAATATATCGAATGATTTCTATTGTAAGCTTATGAATTGAGCTAATGTGGTTATAGAGGTACCTAAATATGATTTTTCCATCCATTTAAAACCTTTTTTATGCATGCTTACTTCAAATATCAATTTAAATCTCTGTGTGTTTCATGCTCGTGTGACGAGCGCTAGACTACTACTATATATGTAACAGATTATGTGGGTATGGTAGGTACTTTTGAACTGCATATGGAGCTAGAGTACTATCTATTGTGGCTGTCTGTTTATTATCTTTTCTAGTTCCATGCATGATAATGCCCCCATGTGCTTTACATATCTAGGTTTATTTTGCTTGTTTGATGTAGTGTCAACTGATTTATGTCCAAAATTGAAGCCATAATCAACACCAACTTCGCAGAACTCACTAAAATGGCCATATTAATCCCAGCCCTATTCGGTTCAGCACAGAATTGTAAAGCCTGAAAAACATGTGAGTGACGGTCAAAAATTAAAACCGTCTCTAATAGTACTATATCCGGACCCTCGGGGACAAAACACATACACTCTGGAGTTGGCCAAAACTCAAGAAATGCAATTTTTTCCAACACAAAAGGGTAAACAATGGTTCCTATAGTCTTAGCATTGCTAAATGAAGTCCTACAACTAATATAAGGTCCTTACGTTGAAGCAAATATATCACGTGGCATAAACCTTGAATTCTATCCTGAAAGGTAAGATGATTCCTACCCAGATGTACTTGTTGAAATTCAACATTGGTGAAATTGTTCTAAAAATTCTAATAAATTTACCACACTATATAGGTACCTTAAAATGGACACTTGGCAAGTTACATTTTTATTTTATTTTTTAGATATTATAAAAATTCAAAATCCCTATAGCTACCTATGTAGCTTCGAACTTAGTCAATATGTCTAATGCTTTCTATTGTAAGCTTATGAATTGAGCTAATGTGGTTATAGAGGTACCCAAATATAATTTTTCCATTCATTTAAAACCTTTTTTATAGATGCTTACTTCAAATATCAATTTAAATATGCTAAATAGCCAAATATTTATTTAATTCGAAACAAGCCCAATAAAATTTTAAAATATTCTATAAAATCACATTTGCAACACTAATTTGTAATTCAAGTCAAAAAAATGCAACCACAAAGTATAGACTAATATTTCTGCAAGGAATGCTCATAGGGTGTGTTTTAGAGGGTCCGGATTTTTATGGACCTTTCGGAAACTGTTTATTTCAAAGTTTTTGCCTTCAAATCCTAAAATTATACTTTATTTGTTTAGTATTTACTGGTATATATGTAATATATAAAATGCTTGTATAATATGAACCCTTTTATGGTACTAATATTTACAATCTAATTTGTGCTCTTTCGTGTAAAGACTGTCCCGTGCAATGTAAGGTTGGAGTTCAATCGCATAACAAGAGCTAGCGTGCAATTCCGAGCTTTTGGGCGAACATACGAGGTTGAAGTGCACAAAGAGCAAACACTGACTCACATTGCAGGTGTAGAATGTAGGAGGTTAATATTTCTTCAAATATATAGCTACAAACTTAGTCAATATGTCTAATGATTTCTATTGTAAGCTTATGAATTGAGCTAATGTGGTTATAGAGGTACCTAAATATGATTTTTCCATCCATTTAAAACCTTTTTTATGCATGCTTACTTCAAATATCAATTTAAATCTCTGTGTGTTTCATGCTCGTGGGACGAGCGCTAGACTACTACTATATATGTAACAGATTATGTGGGTGTGGTAGGTACTTTTGAACTGCATATAGAGCTAGAGTACTATCTATTGTGGCTGTCTGTTTATTATCTTTTCTAGTTCCATGCATGATAATGCCCCCATGTGCTTTACATATCTAGGTTTATTTTGCTTGTTTGATGTAGTGTCAACTGATTTATGTCCAAAATTGAAGCCATAATCAACACCAACTTCGCAGAACTCACTAAAATGGCCATATTAATCCCAGCCCTATTCGGTTCAACACAGAATTGTAAAGCCTGAAAAACATGTGAGTGACGGTCAAAAATTAAAACCGTCTCTAATAGTACTATATCCGGACCCTCGGGGACAAAACCCATACACTCTGGAGTTGGCCAAAACTCAAGAAATGCAAATTTTTCCAACACAAAAGGGTAAACAATGGTTCCTATAGTCTTAGCATTGCTAAATGAAGTCCTACAACTAATATAAGGTCCTTACGTTGAAGCAAATATATCACGTGGCATAAACCTTGAATTCTATCCTGAAAGGTAAGATGATTCCTACCCTGATGTACTTGTTGAAATTCAACATTGGTGAAATTGTTCTAAAAATTCTAATATATTTACCACACTATATAGGTACCTTAAAATGGACACTTGGCAAGTTACATTTTTATTTTATTTTTTAGACATTATAAAAATTCAAAATCCCTATAGCTACCTATGTACCTTCAAACTTAGTCAATATGTCTAATGCTTTCTATTGTAAGCTTATGAATTGAGCTAATGTGGTTATAGAGGTACCCAAATATGATTTTTCCATTCATTTAAAACCTTTTTATACATGCTTACTTCAAATATCAATTTAAATATGCTAAATAGCCAAATATTTATTTAATTCGAAACAAGCCCAATAAAATTTTAAAATATTCTATAAAATCACATTTGCAACAATAATTTGTAATTCAAGTCAAAAAAATACAACTACAAAGTATAGACTAATATTTCTCCAAGGAATGCCATAGGGTGTGTTTCAGAGGGTCCGGATTTTTATGGACCTTCCGGAAACTGTTTATTTCAAAGTTTTTGCCTTCAAATCCTAAAATTATACTTTATTTGTTTAGTATTTACTGGTATATATGTAATATATAAAATGCTTGTATAATATGAACCCTTTTATGGTACTAATATTTACAATCTAATTTGTGCTCTTTCGTGTAAAGACTGTCCCGTGCAATGTAAGGTTGGAGTTCAATCGCATAACAAGAGCCAGCGTGCAATTCCGAGCTTTTGGGCGAACATACGAGGTTGAAGTGCACAAAGAGCGAACACTGACTCACATTGCAAGTGTAGAATGTAGGAGGTTAATATTTCTTCAAATATATAGCTATAAACTTAGTCAATATGTCTAATGATTTCTATTGTAAGCTTATGAATTGAGCTAATGTGGTTATAGAGATACCTAAGTATGATTTTTCCATCCATTTAAAACCTTTTTTATGCATGCTTACTTCAAATATCAATTTAAATCTCTATGTGTTTCATGCTCGTGTGACGAGCGCTAGACTACTACTATATGTAACAGATTATGTGGGTGTGGTAGGTACTTTTGAACTACATATGGAGCTAGAGTACTATCTATTGTGGCTGTCTGTTTATTATCTTTTCTAGCTCCATGCATGATAATGCCCCCATGTGCTTTACATATCTAAGTTTATTTTGCTTGTTTGATGTAGTGTCAACTGATTTATGTCCAAAATTGAAGCCATAATCAACACCAACTTCGAAGAAATCACTAAAATGGCCATATTAATCCCAGCCCTATTCGGTTCAGCACAGAATTGTAAAGTCTGAAAAACATGTGAGCGACGGTCAAAAATTGAAACCGTCTCTAATAGTACTATATCCGGACCCTCGGGGACAAAACCCATACACTCTGGAGTTGTCCAAAACTCAAGAAATGCAATTTTTTCCAACACAAAAGGGTAAACAATGGTTCCTATAGTCTTAGCATTGCTAAATAAAGTCCTACAACTAATATAAGGTCCTTACGTTGAAGCAAATATATCACGTGGCATAAACCTTGAATTATATCCTGAAAGGTAAGATGATTCCTACCCAGATGTACTTGTTGAAATTCAACATTGGTGAAATTGTTCTAAAAATTCTAATATATTTACCACAATATATAGGTACCTTAAAATGGACACTTGGCAAGTTACATTTTTATTTTATTTTTTAGATATTATAAAAATTCAAGATCCCTATAGCTACCTATGTAGCTGAAAACTTAGTCAATATGTCTAATGATTTCTATTGTAAGCTTATGAATTGAGCTAATGTGGTTTTAGAGGTACCCAAATATGATTTTTCCATCCATTTAAAACCTTTTTTTATGCATGCTTACTTCAAATATCAATTTAAATCCACTAAATAGCTAAATATTCATTTAATTCGAAACAATGCCCAATAAAATTTTAAAATATTCTATAAAATCACATTTGCAATATGAAGTTGTAATTCAAGTCAAAAAAAATGCAACTACAAAGTATAGACTAATATTTCCCCAAGGAATGCTCATAGGGTGTGTTTGAGAGGGTCCGGATTTTTATGGACCTTCCGGAAACTGTTTATTTCAAAGTTTTTTGCCTTCAAATCCTAAAATTATACTTTATGAAAAACATATGGGAGACGGTCAAAAATTAAAACCGTCTCCAATAGTACTATATTCGGACCCGTGCTCCGACCCGACCCAGTTATTCCGACCAAGTCGTTCCCCTCTGTTGCCCCCTTACCCTAAATTGGAGGCGCGACTGCAGGGGAGAGAGCGCCGCGGCCGCAGGAAGGGAGCTGCCTTCGTAGTGACCGATGCTGACCTAGGGATGCGTAGCCATGTCCAGTGCGAGCTCAACCAGTTGTGCGCTCCACCGCCCAGGTCCTACGTTACCGCTCATCGGTTGCCCTGATTACGGGCGGAAGGTGAAGAAGGGCCGCTCGGGGACGTCGGACCACCCAGGATGGATCTACTACAAGTGTAGAAACCATGGGGTAAACTTTCTGCTCTTAGGATTTAGCTAGATTTTGTCAAGTTTTGATTGCCTTTTGATTTTTTCAAGTTTCAGTTGACAAGTGAGCTCGATTTTTCCAATTTTTGATTTGGTTTTTGTTTTTCTACAGTCTGGGTGCAACTTCTGGCACTGGGAGCTAGGCTATGTCAGTTATCTGATCAAGAACAATCACATTCAAGGGGATGCATGTGTTAAAGCTTATGGGTGGGCAGAAGAGAGAAGAGAATAATTGGAGTTGAGGAAGCAGGATGCTAAGGTGACATGTGTGCAGGGACAGGAGCAGCAACTGATCATGATTTTGGTGGAACTCACGCAAATGAAGGTTGTTTTGAAGACTGCTGTAGGATGATGTGTGTGTTGTGTGTTATAGTTGTTGTTCTTCTGCAGAAGAAGTGATGTCTTAGGGAGTTTTGTGCTCTGTGCTTTGTGACTGTATTGAACTTGCTAAGCAAGTATGTTGAATCAGTTTGTTATGCAACTTTTGTATACATGGCTATGTTGAACACAACTATGCTTTTATATATATGGCTATGTTGTGCAACTCATATTTTTTCTTGTGGTTTTTTGTGTGGTTACTATATATGATGTTACCAGGTTTAATTGTCAATGTTCACTCAAAACATGTGGGAGACGGTCAAAAATTAAAACTGTCTCTGGTACTTACCTTACGTAGTCGGTCGTGATAACCAACCGTCTCTATCGAACGCGTAGCCGGCCACAAAACCTTCTCTGTCAAAATCTAGAGTGCAACTACGGAATTATCCGGACCACCCGGATTTGAACAGAAACAATTATATGTTCATACAAACGTGCTCAGTGGATAAATTTATAAAATTATTAAATATATTAGTAACTCATACAAATGTTCTCCATAAATTCTTAAAAAGTCATATAAATATTATTACATATTACGAATTGTCCTAGAAATTACATTATCACGCGCTTTCATGCTTCGGGATCTTCATCTCGAAAGTACAGCTCTTCTAGAATAACCTCGTCGTGATCTCTTTCGTTTAACGAGGACGAAGATCCAGGAAACTCATTGATCTTGTTATACTCTTCCTCGGAGATCACGTCGTCCACACCCACGATGCTCCTTTTTGATGGCATAACTACATGTCTACTCTTATTCTTCAGGTCAACTATGTAGAAGACTTGATGAACCAGGTTAGCTGGTATGAATGGCTTGTTCTTGTAAGATGTACGATCGAGGTTCACTGTAGTATGCCCATTGTCATTTGGAGTCATTTTACTCATAGTAACCCAATGACAACGGAACAATGCAAATTTGAAATCCACATAGTCTAGCTCCTAAATCTATTCTATGTATCCGTAGTTTAGATCTTTCTTGTCATCTTCTAAGCAGATACCACTATTTTGTATCGTTTTTGTGCTATCTTTCTTCTTCGTAAGAAATGTGTACCTGTTGATCTTGTACACCTGAAATTGTCTGACCTCCCATGTTGGGCCTCTCGCTAGAGAAGCAATGGTGTGATCCTTACTTTCGACATTACGTAGTCGCTCAGTGAACCATGTGTTGAACTGGGCAATGTGGAGTTTCTCGACGGAACTTCTAGTGGGATGCATTGCTTTTAGAAGGGTAGTGTGTTCTTCCATGTATGGAGTTACTTGGTCCAAGTTCTTTAGCGCACAAAAATGAGCCTGAGAATATAAAATGGCACACGGAGTGATCTTGATCTTTCCACTCGTTCCGAAACCAGTAAGCATTCCCTCATGGATGGACCTAGGAACGCCTATCGGGTCAAGGCGTGCCATGTAATCAATGCAGAACTCAACAACCTCTTCGGTTACATAACCATGGAGGAAGGTTATAAATGCAGAGATTCACAGGCCAGGTGTTGTGGGTGGTACTCATGTTGTCGAACGGGTTCATTCCATCAGTGCTCAGCGCAAACCTCACATTCCTAGGATCCAAGCCAAAAGGATCACCACCATCACCCAAAGGTACAAGCCTATCAATGTTTCTCCATTACGGAGAGTCCTCAGGGTGTCTTAGCATTCCGTCCTAATAGCGCTCATCTGCATGCCAACGCATCAGTTTTGTCATATCTGGGTTTGCAAATAAACGTCTCAGACGAGCTATAATAGGAAGGTACCAACAAATTTTGTTGGGTATGTCGATCTTCCTCTTTTTATTCTTCTTCTTGTTGCTAGCCTCATCCATGTCATCATCATCATCACTATCATCGGCCATATCACCATCCTTCGGAAACTTGAACCTAGGAAATTTGCACTTCTGGAATTCATGCATTTTGCTATATTTATCACCACGGTACAAAATACAATCATTCTTACATGCATGTATTCTCTAGACTTCCATTCCCAACGGACACACGATTCACTTAGCTCTGTATGTACTCTCTGGCATGTGGTTTCCATCCGGTAGAAAGTCATGTAAGAATGTTAACAACGTGGTTACACTCTTATCCGACCATCCAAACTTTTCTTTCATTTACAACAGTTCAAGCATAGTAGATAACTTTGTGTAGTGCGGCTGACACCCAGGGTACATTGGTGTCTCCGAGTCTTTGACCATACGAACATACTTCTTGTACATTTTCTCATCTTTATAGTTTTCTTTAACGTCCCGCGACATTTGACCTAGAGAGTGTTGTTCGTGTGTCATGTTCCCTTGCGATGATGTGTCCATGTCCATGTGGTTTGTTTGATGAACCTCGCGAGTTGATGAAAATGTGGTGGTATTCTCATGAACATCAATCATTACTACATCATCTTCCCTGATTGCATGGCACTCCCCTTCACTCTGATCATCATCACCATCATCATCATCGTGTGTACTTTCTTGTTCGCCGTGTTCTCTCCAACATTCATACCTCGCCATGAATCCCCTTTTGATCAAATGTGTTTGGATTTGTGTAAGCTTTGCAAAACTCTTGATGTTTTTGCAGTCACAACATGGGCAAGGTACCCACGGGTCATTTGTGTCAACCACAAGCTTTTCGAACACATTCAAGAACTCTGCGACACCATCGAGGTACACATCGCTCACACGATTCCCAAGGTACATCCACTCACGTGTCATCTGCAAAATTAGACACATTAATACTCATAAGTAATAATATAAGAATGTTAAACAAACCCAAAATCTAATGGTCTAACATGCCCGACTAAATCCCCAAATCCCTAAATCCCCAAATCTCCCTATCTTTGCCGGCCCCGTCTCTCCTCTCTCGAGCCACCACCGCCTGCCCCCGCCCGCCACCCGCTACCCCCGCGTGTTATGTTGTAGACCAATGAGAGCAACCATGTGAGACCAAAGAGATTTCCTACCTTTTAACGTAGTCCGGATTAATTCGGACCCTCCGGGTTTTAGACAAACCGCAGCACTACGTGCTCCATCTGGCATCTACTTGCAAGAACACAGGTGGGGCTCGTAAAATAAGTGACCCCTGCAAAATAAGAGCGTAGCCGGTTAATATTTACAACCATCTCCATCAACTTCTACTCGTAGCCGGCTAAAATAAACAGCCATCTCTAATAAGTGACCCCTGCAAAATAAGAGCGTAGCCGGTTAATATTTACAACCGTCTCCGTCAGCTTCTACTCGCAGCTAGCTAAAATAAACATCCATCTCTAATACATTCTTAGAGACGGTCGTAATATAAAACCGGCTGCACGGATGTACGGATAAGTGAAGGAGACACCAAGTGGCATCGAGAAACCAGAGCGGCACAATTCTTCACACCGGAGAGGCGTAGATCACTGGAGAGATTCGTTCAATCTTCTCAAGGTCATCTCAAGATCCCCTTCTCGACTTCCCTCTGCGTCCATCTTCTGAGCGACAGTTTTTTAGAGCGGAAGTGAATCAGGTTAGTAACATTCTTCTTTCGATCCCTCGTTCCCTTTTGAATACATGAAGTAAATCACAATGTTTTACTGTTCATTTTAGGGGTTTTTTATCTCTCATAAATCCTAGGTCTCTTTTATTCCATAATATTTGTTTCTTAGCCTTTTGCTAATTCAATTGCTTATATAACTTGCACATGTGTACATATAAGTCAATTAGATGTCATTGGAATTTTTGTTCAGATTTAACAAGTCAATTAGATGTCATTGAAATATGTCTTGTAATACAAAAGATTAGATGATATTTGCATGAGACAAGATATCATAATCTGACTTGTCCAGATTAGATGATACAAAAGAAAATGACAACTAAGAATGGTGTACTGTTAAATCCAATGCCTAGACAAGACAGCAAGTTTGTATTTGCATGAGACAAGATATCATAACTATAAATGAACTAGTAAACTAAGTAAAGTATTTGCTACCTAAATAAACTGTTAAATCTGAAGATATTTATCACATCCCTTTTTCATAGTTTTTGTTCATATTTTCATAGTTTTATCTATCTTAGGGGACTGGGGAAGACAGCATGTCAGGTTCATTACTTGAAGAGATGAGGCCTCAGGTTTCTAGGGTAATTATGAAGCTTTTAGGTGCAGTTTCTGGTCTGATTGATGACATGTTTCTACTGAAAACAGTCTGTTGTTTTGACGTGGATGGAATTTTCAAAAGCCTTCATGTTATTCAGAAGCTCATTGGCAACAACTTCGAGTTTGTTGTGAACCACAACATTTAATGCCAGCTTCTTGTTAGGCCAACTAATTCTCATGCTACTGAGAAACTTGAGGAGGCACCACAGTACACTTTCAAATTTGATGAGGAGCGTGTGAAGATCTACAAGCTAGTACGCCTCGGTATTCTTCCACAGATTCAAGACATGTTTTTTAAGGAGCCTCAAACTTTTCCAAGACGGAGGGCAGCATGATATCCAGAGGGTTATTTTGATTTATTCATTGACCTGGAGACACCTCAGAACCCAATAATGTCAAAGACAACCATGAGTATATTAGGTGTTGTGGAGGGTCAGCACAACCAGGGACTGTTGGCTGTGAAAATTCAGTTTGTTTACTCTCCTCACCACATCACTCATGCTTATCATGTGGTTCATGCTTGGCCTGAGAAGTACAAGTTTGCAGTTGATCAGAATCGCGGGGTGTACATGAAGTTTGACGATCCTGGTGACTTTAACTATCTGGAAAACCACCATTTCTTATCTGGCAAGTTCATGATCAAGTTCTTTTTAGTTCAGAGTGTGACCAAGGCTAGTGAGACAAGTGACATTGGCAAGAGGAACCCTATTTACAGTGTTGTTGATGATGTAAACTACTCTAAGCATCAGTTTTAGTAGATCAGCATGAGATAGTTATGTTGAATCCTTTTGCCTTTTCTTTTCTGCACAAACTTTATGTTGAATCAGTTTGTTATGCAACTTTTGTATATATGGCTATGTTGAACACTGCTCTGCTTTTATATATATGGCTATGTTGTGCAACTCCTATATTTTTTCTTGTGGTTTTTTGTGTGGTTACTATATATGATGTTACCAGGTTTAATTGTCAATGTTCACTCAAACTTCTGACGGGACAACTCCGTCTGGCATCTACTGGCAAAAATAAGAGCGCAGCCGGTTAATAATTTTCACCGTCTCCGATACTTATCTTAGGCAGCCGGTTGTGATAACTAGTCGTCTCTACCATCTCAGAGACGGTTAAAATAAATACCCGTCTCCAATACAAAATGTCATAGATACCGTTGAAATAAAAAACCGGCTACGAAGGTGAGGCAGACGGGCGTTACTTTCGTCCGTCTCGAGTACCATAGGCGGTTATTATTTCTAACCAGCTCTAAAACTCATGGAGACGGTTATGAAATTTGAACCGGCTACGGTCAGGACGGGGCAGCGGTTTAATTTATGTTGGTGCCAAACCGGTTCGGATCACAGTCTCTAATGCTATGTATTGTACTAGTGTTTCAAAATACCAACCCACCTATATTTAGTAAGTCTGAGGATCCCTTAGATGCTGATGACTGGCTGCAAACCATGGAGAACAATTTGGAGGTCACAGGAGTTGAAGCCAATGAAAAAGTATTGTTTGCCACCCATTATCTGGCAGGTGATGCAAGAGCCTGGTGGAATAGTACTCGCACCATGAACGTAGGACAAATGATGACTTGGGAAGCATTCAAGATCAAGTTCAGCCGGACCCATGAGCCCCAAGGTTTGGTCACTAGGATGCGGGATGAGTTCAAGGAATTGAAGCAAGGGAGAATGACTGAGGTGGAATACCGTGACAAATTCTTATCTTTAGCTAGGTATGCCCCTGATGAGATTAGCACCGAAGCAAAGAAGAAGGAAAGGTTCCTAAATGGATTACATGATGAGATGTAGATAGTGTTAGTCAACATCTGTTTTGCGTATCTAGATGAACTAGTGGAATCTGCTATCTAGATGGAAGGAAATATAAACCAAGCTAATGACAACCGCAAGCGCAGGATGATGCACCAGCCTAGATCCCACCATACAGAGAAGTATCGCCCCAACCCGTCTGCAGGATATGCCCCAAGAAACAACAGACCCCCTATGTCTCATCCAAACTATCCCAATCGTGGTGGAGGAAACTTGAAGTCTAGAGGAAACCACAACAATAAGCCCGGCAACTCCAATAACTTCAACCGTGCACCTCCCAAGTCCAACAACAACAGCAAGAATACTGCCCCAAGGACTAGAAGCAATGTTGTGCCTGTTGCAGGAAAAGACAAGTCCATGATTACTTGCTTTGAATGTGGAGTCAAGTGTCACTACTCCAACGAGTGCCCCAAGAAGCTTGCAGCAACCACCAATGTGAATGCACCCGCTTAGCAGCAGCGCCATGTTCAGCCTGGAAGGAGATTTGCCCCAGGGAACTCGCTCAACTACAACAGCCGTCTGTTCCACATGAATGTTGAAGAAGCTCAGGAAGCGCCAGATGTCGTGCTGGGTATGTTTTCTGTTAACTCAGTACTTGCAAGAGTGTTGTTTGATTCTGGAGCATCGCACTCGTTTGTTACAGAAGAATTTGCATGCACTAGTAAGATTCAACCAACAAAATTGAAGCATGTTATGATAGTTCAAATACCTGGTTCAACCACCAAAGCTAGAAAAATTTGCAAGGCTGTACCCATCAGAATCCATGGAATATATTTTTATGCTAATGTAATAGTACTTGGAACCAAAGGTTTGGAAGTAGTACTAGGAATGGATTAGATGTCGAAACATAAAGGATTAATCGACTGTGCTAAGAAAGCCATAACCATGACCAGTAGCACTGGAGTATTAGTAGAGCATGTATCTGAGACACTCCCCTGTCAATTCAAATGCAACAAGAGTCTAGCCCAACCAACCCTAGACCAAGTTAGAGTAGTCTATGAATACCCCGACAAGTTCCCAGATGAATTGCCTGGTATGCCCCCAGATCAAGATATCGAGTTCATCATTGAACTAATTCCTAGAACTGGACCCATAGCTCAGAGACATTATAGTATGAACCCATCTGAATTAGTGGAGCTGAAGAAACAACTTGATGCTATGCTGGAGAAAGGTCTGATTCAACCAAGTGCATCGCCATGGAGATCGCCTGTTTTGTTTGTGGATAAGAAAGATGGAGGTAACCGTTTGTGCATGGATTACCGAAAGCTGAGTGATGTCACCATCAAAACCAAGTACCCACTGCCGAAGATAGAAGATCTGTGTGATCAGTTGACTGGTGCCAGAGTGTTTTCTAAGATTGATCTTAGAACTGGTTATCATCAACTCAAGATTCGTGCAACAGATATCCCAAAGACCGCCTTTACTACTAGATATGGATTGTATGAGTACATTGTCATGTCTTGTGGATTAACGAATGCCCCCACTTATTTCATGAATCTCATGAATAAGTTTTTTATGAACTTTCTAGATAAGTTTGTCATTGTTTTTATCAACGATATTCTGATCTATTCCAAATCATAAGAAGATCATGAGCTACACATGAGAACCATCCTTGAATCCCTTAGAGAACACCAGTTGTATGCCAAGTTTAGCAAATGTGAGTTCTGGTTAAAGGAAGTAGGACATATTGTGTCGGCAGGAGGAGTCGTTGTTGATCCCACCAAGATCAAAGATGTTGTAGAATGGAAAGCCCCAACCACTCAAACCCAAGTCCGCGCATTTCTCGGATTAGCGGGATACTACCGCAAGTTTTTTGAAGGATTTTTGAGCATCACAAGACCGATGACCTAGTTATTGAAGAAAGATCAGAAGTTTGAATGGACAGACAAATGTGAAGCAAGCTTTCAAGAGCTCAAGAAGAGATTGATTTTAGCCCCAATTCTAATTATGCTGGATATCAAGAAACCTTTTGATGTGTATTGTGATGCATCCAAGATTGTTCTAGGATGAGTGTTGATGCAAGAAGGCAAAGTCATATCATATCTGTCCAGACAACTGAAGCAACATGAGCAAAACTAGCCTACCCATGACTTAGAACTGGCAGTCATAGTGTTAGCCTTGAAGACCTGTCGTCATTACCTTATGGGTAACCGCTGTGAGATTTATTCAGATCACAAGAGTCTAAAGTATATCTTCACCCAGAAGGAGCTGAATATGAGGCAAAGGAGATGGATAGAGTTAATCAAGGATTATGACCATGACATTCACTATCACCCCGGCAAAGCCAATGTGGTAGCGGATGCTCTTAGCAGATTGCCGTGTAGATTAAACACCATGATTAAAGAATCCCAGCCAAGTTTGCATGAAGAGTTGGAGCAATTTAGAACGGAGCTAGTTAGCAAAGGATTCCTAGCCAGTATTGAACTTCTACCCACTTTGATCAGTTAGATCAAGGAAGCCCAGAAAGAAAATGCAAGTATCAACGGAATCAAGCGTCGTACCGGTATAGGGAAGGTACCCGGATTCACCGAAGATGAAGAAGGATTTTTGTGGTACAAAGGACATATCTGTATGCCAGCAGATTCCGAGTTGAAACAAGTCATCATGCAGGAAGCTCATGATATTCTTTATTCTATCCATCCCGGAGGAACGAAGATGTATCCGGATTTGAAGGAGCAATTTTGGTGGCACAAGATGAAGAGAGAAATCGGAGCTACAAAGCCAAGTGTGATATCTGTCAGAGAGTCAAAGCGGAACATCAGCGACCCGCAGGACTTTTGCAACCATTGCAGATTTCGGAATGGAAATGGGATTCTACCGGAATGGACTTTATCACCGGTTTGCCTACCTCTAGTAGGGGAAATGACTCTATTTGGGTCATAGTTGATAGACTCTCCAAGTTAGCCCATTTTATACCTATCAAGACCACCTACAAGAGTTCGAAGCTAGTAGAGATGTACATTGCTAGAATCGTCAGTTTTCATGGAACCCCTAAGACCATAGTGTCGGATCGAGGAACCCAGTTTACCTCAAGATTTTGGCAGAAAGTCCAAGAAGGATTAGGAACCAAGTTGAACTTCAGCACAGATTATCATCCGCAAACCGATGGACAAACTAAAAGAGTCAACCAAATCTTAGAAGATATGTGATACGTTGCAAACGTATCTATAATTTTTGATGTTCCATGCTTGTTTAGTATCTACTTTGTTTTGATTTGTTAACACTTTGAGGTATTTTTAATATGCTTTTGGGACTAACCTATTAACAAGATGCCACAGTGCCAGTTGCCTGTTTTCTTCTGTTTTTGGTTCCAGAAAAGGCAGAAAATCAATATTCTCGGAATTGGACGGGACAAAAGGCAATATGCCTATTTTTCTCAGAGCAACACGGAAACACGAAGCAGAGACGGAGTAGGGCACCAGGGTGGGCACACCATGTGGTGGCGCAGGCTAGCCCTGGCCACGCCACCAGGTGGTGTGGGCCCCCTGGACACCCACCGACCTTGCCTCTTCGCCTATAAGATGCCTCCCGATGCAAAAACCCTAAATCGTCCAGCCTCCAGCCATGAATAGTTCCGCAGCGCCGCCGCCACTAAAGGGGAGATTTGGGGGACAAAAAGTCTCTGTTCCGCCACCTTGCCGGGACAGGGAAGTGCCCCCGGAGCCATCTCCATCGATCTCCACCACCATCTCCATCGCCATTGCCGATTCCCATGATGATGAGGGAGTAGTTCTTCCTCGAGGCTAAGGGTTCTACAGGTAGCTATGTGTTCATCTCTCTCTCTCTCTATGTATGATCATATTGTGATCATGAGCTTTGTAATCAAGTAGATCTACTTTGCTACTCAAGTGCTTTAATAGATCTCTGCTCTCCCCATGTGTGTGAAAGTGATAGCATGCACACCATGGTGGCACTTAGGCTAGAGATTACAAATACTTGTTATGAGTTATATTTGGAGTTGGATGTCTTTATGAAATTGAGGTGTTTGTTGGAACCATCTAGTGATCAAGGTGACAGTGTGGGGTTATCTATATGGGAAAGGCTTACTTTGAGGTGTGCTGCTATAGCCCTACCATGGATTAGAGTGTCCAATCGGAGAGTAGTTCAGAGTAGTATCATGAAGATAATATATTTATATGAGAGTGTTCACTAGTGAAAGTATGATCCCTAGGCCTTGTTTCTAAGCTTTGAAACACCATTTGCAACAAGATCTGTTACATGTTTGCCTGTTGCCATCTTTATTTCAGTTTGCCTATAGTCTCTTCCACGCCATCAAGCTATTTTCTAGCACTGTTGTCTTATATCCATACCACTTGTATTTTACTATCTCTTTGCCGAACTAGTGCACCTATACACCTAACAAGTGTATTGGGTGTGTTGGGGACACAAGAGACTTCTTGTATTTTGATTGCAGGATTGTTTGAGAGGGAATACCTTTGACCACTTCCTCCATGAGTTCGATAAACATTGGGTAATCCACTTAAGGGAAACTTGTTGTTGTTCTATAACCCTCTGCACTTGGAGGCCCAACAACTGCCTACAAGAATAGAAGTGCGTAGGAATCAAGCTATTTTGTGGCTCCGTTGTCGGGGAGGTAAGGTAAAAGGTACTCACATCCTCCGGTGTGAGTGCTCTAAGTTATTTCCTTTAGATTCTGCAATTTTGTCTTTTTGTTTCTTGTTTTCACTAGTTAGGATTAATGGAAAACAACAACAACAAATAGAGAGTTTTTTAGTATTTTTCCTAATGTAGAACATGAATTGTCTGAAAAGAAAATTAAAAAACCCATGGAACTTTATTTGCATGCTAATAACAATGTTATTAGTATGAATCTTTTGAACACCTTTGTTACTAATGCTATAGAAACGTCTAAGCTTGCGGAGGTTAGTTTTTATGAAAATGATCTTTTTAATTCCCCAGCTTTAAAGAAGAAAATTTGCTCTGATGATACTTTATCTCCCATATGTGATAATTCTAATGATACTTGTGATATTTTAAATCCACATACTGAAAGCATCTCTTTTAAAATACCTAAAAAATTGTTGAACATGTTATGAACAACTGTTATTTGGGAGATGGAACTGTCCATCCTAGTGATCATTTACTCTTTATACACGAATTATGCGAGTTGTTGAGTGTGAAGGTATTTCAATGAACCAAGTTAAGAGGAAGCTATTCCCTTTTTCACTTAAGGGCAAAGCAAGGGAGTGGTATGTGCTACTAGATGATCCTCATCATTTGGAGTGGAAGGAACTTGAATCTCTCTTTTACTCTAAATTTTATCCTCCTCATGAAATTCATAAAGATAGGAATTACATTTATAATTTTCATCCACATGATGGAGAAAGTATTGCCCAAGCATGGGGGAGATTGAAGTCACTAATGCTCAAATGTCCCATTCATGAGCTCCCCAGTAATATTGTTATTAATAATTCTTATGCAAGGCTTTCAGGACATTACAAGGACTATCTAGATACATGTTTAGAGAGATCCTTCACAAGTAAGGAGGTCAAAGCTAAGTGGGATCTTCTTGAAACAATTCAAAGCAATACCGAAGATTAGGATAACGATAAAGGTAAAGAACCAGGTATAAACTATGAGTATGACTGCATTAAGTCTTTCGCTGAAACTGCTGATTTTCAAGAGCTTAGTGCTAAATATGGTCTTAATCCTCAAATTCTTGTTGATTGTTTTAGAGCCTTTGCTTCTCATATTAATGCTCCTAAAGAAAAATGGGACATGTATCATGAGCCTTTTAAAGACACTTGCATGGAAAATGAAATTGTTATTAATGATAGCAATAAACATGCTCAAACCTCTGAAAGTACTATTTCTTATAAGCATGTTAATTTTTGTGGAATACATAGACCTTGTGAGAATAATCAAATTGAAGAAGAATATTAATTCGCCCACAGGAATGAAAAAACTAGAATGTGGTATAGGGCTTTAAATGATCTTGGTAAAAACGTTTGTGCCCTTTATCCTTTTATTTGTGAACTTTGCTTCGAAGGGGGTCATTTCAATTTTCAATGCTCAGGCCATAATAATAGCCCTTCTAATCCAATGAGTACTGCAAGTTTGTATTGTGATGACATGATCACTCCTAATCAGCATGATGAACTTACATTATTTTTGGGGTGTGAAGAGTTATCAAGAAAAACCTCTTTGGTAGATATGGGTGCTTTTGATATGAATAGTGTCCTGCATGGTTGTCATCTTTATTGTGTTGATAATTGCCACACAAATACTTACATACAAAATATTATATAAGATGAGATTTTACCAAAATATGATAGGACTAATATGTGTTTTGATCTTATTAATGAAAAGAAGGAATCCTCCAAAGTTTCTTCTATTGTCTCTAATAATAAACCAGGGTATATGGAGAAGCTTCCTTTCAAGCCTCGCCCTCCTAAAGAGAAGAAGATAAAGAAGAAAAGGAGGAGTAAAAGGAGGGAGGAAACGGTATTTTCCCCTAAGCATGTTGCTCCTTTATAGTTTTTGATGAGTCTGAACTTGATGATGTTCCTATGCCTGTTACCTATAGTAGTGATCATGATTGGGAAACGTACACTTCTTTTGATATTGAGAATATCTTTGGTACGAATTCCAAAATAATGATATTAATAATTGTTGTACTATTAGTGCTATCCATGTTCCTTCCAATGATGATATGTTTACAAACGGACACACTTTGGAAGATAGCTATTTTGTTGAATTTGCTCCCACTATAATTAATAAGAATGACTATGTTTATGTGGGGAGTATTAATTCTTTTATGCATGTGGCTCATGATAACAATGTTGTATGTGATAGTTATATTGTTAATTTTATTCAGGATGCTACTGAAAGTTATTATAAGAGAGGGAAACATGGTTTTATGTATCTCAACAATATTAAGTTTCCCCTCTTTATGTTGAAAGTCTTGAAGTTGCACTTGTTCTGCTTTACTATGCTTGTTGCTTTGTGCTTTCATGACTTGTTTCTTTACAAGACTCCTATGTATAGGAAGTGGGTTAGACTTAAATGTGTTTTGAATTTGCTTCTTGATGCTCTCTTTTACTCCAATCCATATTTCTTATGTGAGCATTTTCTCAAACTATCAAGCCTAACTTAAAGGAGTTAAAGAAAAGTACTTATTGGGAGATAACCCAAAAGTTTTAGATGAGTATTGGAAGTTATTACGTCTATAATAACCTCTCCTTATCCTTTTTATTTCCTTTTTGTGCCAAGAGTAACCTCTAAAAAGAGAGAAGTAATGCTTGGGAAAGTTGCTGTCCCAAAACAGATTTTTGTTCTTCACCATAAAAACTCGTGTAAAATCTCTGAACATCGGTTTGAGGCATGAATTTTTGTGCTTATGACGCATGTTGTTATCTAACTTTCGTTAGATCAACACTTTTCGATTTGAGCAACAAAAGGTCTTCAAAAAAATCGTTTTTACCTACTGGTCTGTTTTGACAGATTTCTGCCATTATTTGCATTTGCTTCTTGTTGGTTCCTTTTGAGTTCTTTTGGGGAATTGAGCTTTTTGAGGGAAGTGCTACAGTAGCTTGTGTTTTAATGGAAGTTTTATTGGTGTTGAAACTTAACCCAAAGACTTATTATCTTGAGTGCACTAATGTTGCTAATAAAGATTGTGTGAAGTTTTGTATGAAGGAAAAATTTCAGGTGTATGGAAGGAATGATGTAATGAGATGGAGAATGGACTAAAGCTCAAGCTTGGGTATGCCACGCGTGTCACCCCAAGAAATATCCAAGAAGTACAAGCCTCAAATCTTGGGGATTCCCAAGGCATCCCCTTCTTGATCAATAAAAATCGAAGGTTTCTTCCGAACACTGCATTTTATTGTTTCATGCACAGTTGTGTTGTTCTTGGAGCGTCTTGTTCTTCATTTTTGTTTTGGTTTTCGTTTGCTTGGTTTTCTCAGTTTGCTGAATAAATTGGTTAGACCCCCTCTTTCATACATTGGTTTTCATATAGTTTGGTTTGGATTGGAAAAGAGTAGGAAAGTTCGTGCTTAAGTGGTAAAGAGAGCTTGTTTTTGACTGTGGCTTATGCTTTGTCATGCCATGCTTGATATTGTTTTGGCTTTATGCTTAGTGATCTTTGTTGTAGCATGACTTGTTATAAACAATTGAGATTGCTTAATGTGCCTTGGAAGGATCATGCGTTGTTTTAGCATATTAAAGCATAGTATTGTGGTATTCTCCTTTGATGCTTTATTTGGGTTGACTTGGCACATGCTCACACCATGTTATGACTATCCCAAGTCACCATAGCCTTTATGATCCTTTAGTTTTCGACTTGTAATATCACTTTTTGTTTAATCAATGATGTTTTGTCGCTCTACATGATTATGGCCATTATTGCTCTCTTAGTTGGTCGCTCCCAGTCTTTTGCTAGCCTCCGTAATTAAGTATGAGTTCCACTCATGCATCCAACTCCTAAAACCAAGTTATTCCAAAGAGTCCACCATACCTACCTATTAGCATTTGCTATTCCAAGTATATTCATGTTTTTATCTACCTTCTGAATTAAACTTGTTATGTGAAAATTAGTGATTAAAGCTCTCACGAACTTGATGGCACACTTTACTTTCTTGCAATTAATAAAAAAGACCCATTGTGTCCATCTTTGTTGTGTATATGCTTGCGCTTTATAACTTGAAATTAGCAGAACCATGTATCATGGGTAAGGTTTTCAACATTGCACTTGTACATTGTACCCCGTTGATATCATGTTCTTTTGCTTATGGATCCCGGCGGTGTGAAATAAAAGTGGAACTTGTAAGATCATGGAGTTTGTATGTGTGTTAGAGAAACGCCTGGGCCGCTATCCTAAGCCATGCCTAATCATGGTGGAAACTTGCAGCATAACCATAATGAGCACTCTATGAAGCATTCTCAATAAAAACCTATGCAAATAGCAAATAAAAAGATCATTGAGATGCTCATTGTCTGCTTGCCTTGTCATTTTGATTATGGGATAGCTCATGTATCATGTGCAAGGGGTACCCCGTTGGCGGTTCTCTATGATACATATGTACTTACAATGACAAGAGCTTACTTGTGACTAAAGTTGAGTAGCATGAGGTTCGGTCTTCGTAAGTAAGGGGCATGAGATTTCAGCTTATAACTTGACAAGCATATCCTCTTAGTTGTGTCACTTTAACCTTAATTACTTAAAGATGCTTATGATAGGGGCAATGAGAGTTTAAAGCTAACAAGTACCATAATTTTTGGAAGCTCTTTATGAAACTTGAATCTCTACTTCCTTCTATGAAGGCCTTTCTTTTACTTTTATGTTGAGTCTCCACCTTCTACCTTTATGCACCTACTTTGAGAGCATAGTGGCCATTCTTAGTTCTATGTGCATTGTCCCAAGACTTGTTGGTTGATGCATAACTTGATATTGCTTGTTCTTAAACTACTTGTATCTAGTCACTCTTATGAACTTTGAAAGTTTCCTATGCATTTATGTTTGCTACTCTATGAGGGATAAGCTAAATGCCACTATGCTATGTTTTCTTTATGTGAAACAAACAAACTTCTTGCAAAGCATTGTTATTCATGAATCTTTTGTTTGTGCATTTTCATGTTACAACATAGTTACTATGTCTTATTGTTAGAACTTTGTCTTTCATGCTATGTTGAAGTACTATGATCCCAGCAATCAATGTTTTACAAATACTTTGATCAAGTTTATGATGGTGCATGTCACCTCAAAAATCATTCTTTCTTTTTATCACTTACCTACTCGAGGACGAGCAGAAGTTAAGCTTGGGGATGTTGATACGTTGCAAACATATCTATAATTTTTGATGTTCCATGCTTGTTTAGTATCTACTTTGCTTTGCCTTATCAACACTTTGAGGTATTTTTTATATCCTTTCTGGGACTAACCTATTAACAAGATGCCACAGTGCCAGTTGCCTATTTTCTTCAGTTTTTGGTTCCAAAAAAGGCAGAAAATCAATATTATCGGAATTGGACGGGACAAAGGCCAATATGCCTATTTTTCCCGGAGCAACACGGAAACACAAAGCAGAGAAGGAGTAGGGCACCAGCATGGGCACACCATATGGTGGCGCGGGCTAGCCCTAGCCGCGCCACTAGGTGTTGTGGGCCCCTGGCCACCCACCAACCTTGCCTCTTTGCCTATAAGATGCCTCCCGATGCAAAAACCCTAAATCGTCCAGCCTCTAGCCATGAAAAGTTCCGCAGCGCCACCGCCACCAAAGGGGAGATTCGGGGGACAAAAAGTATCTGTTCTGGCACCCTGCCGGGACGGGGAAGTGCCCCCGGAGCCATCTCCATTGATCTCCACCACCATCTCCATTGCCATTGCTGATTCCCATGATGATGAGGGAGTAGTTCTTCCTCGAGGCTAAGGGTTCTACCGGTAGCTATGTGTTCATCTCTCTCTCTATGCATGATCATATTGTGATCATGAGCTTTGTAATCAAGTAGATCTACTTTGCTACTCAAGTGCTTTAATAGATCTCAGCTCTCCCCATGTGCGTGAAAGTGACAGCGTGCACACCATGGTGGCACTTAGGCTAGAGATTACAAATACTTGTTATGAGTTATATTTGGAGTTGGATGTCTTTATGAAATTTTGGTGTTTGTTGGACTCATCTAGTACTCAAGGTGACAGTGTGGGGTTTTCTAGATGGGAAAGGCTTACTTTGAGGTGTGCTGTTATAGCCCTACCATGGATTAGAGTGTCCAACCGGAGAGTAGTTCAGAGTAGTATCATGAAGATAATATGGAGATGGTGATGAGGGTGCTGATGGTGATGATGGTGGTGGTGATGATGATGATGATCCCGATGAAGTCCAGCTTGATGGTTGTGTTGATGGCGACGATCTCCCCTCTCCGGGAAGGAATTCCCCCGGCAAAAATCTGTCTGCCGGAGAGATCTTTCTCTCTCGGTGTTTTTTTGGCCCCGCAGAGGCGGCAGAATATTTCTATGGTCCCTCCCCGAGTCTTAGGGTTTCGCGAGGATGATATACGCTAGAGGGGAGAGGATGGAGTGGGCTAGGGTGGCCACACCACCTCCTAGCGTGGCCTAGGGCTGCCCGCGCCAGGGGGTCCTGTGGCCCCCCTGTGGCCCATCTCCACTCCGTCTTCTGGCATCCTTAGTCTTCTGGAAAAATAGGATTTTCCGTATATTTTCCCGGATTTTCTGATCTTCGCGAATTTTGCCTCCAAACAGCACCTTTTCCATCAGAATCCTGACTGCAGCGGTCCATGCTCCAAAAGTCATCAACCATGCAAAAACAGATGAAATAACATAACTATCACCTCTCAATACGAAATATATCAATGAATAATAGTGAATTAAGACATAGAATAGTGATGCAAAATGGACGTATCAACTCCCCCCAAGCTTAGACTTCGCTTGTCCCCAAGAGAAACTGAGCTCAATAAACATGGCCTCAGGTTTATGGAGTGAAGAGTCGATAAAAGAATACGGATAAGGAGCATCACATTCATCAAATACATAGATCATAATAGAAGACAACTCACTATTATATAACTCAACTTGTAATGAGTAAAGGAAACACAGTAAAGATACATAAAGTAAATCATAATTGGTAATGGCAAGCTTAGCTCTTGGTTGAAGAATAGTTGATAATTTGCTAGAGTTCACAAATAGCTGGTTTTCGATGAAAGCTTTCAAAGTAGTAAACATCAAGATAAGAGCAATGTGCAAACTAAGGAACATAATAAACATGATTGAATAAATCACCATATGAACGAATGAAACACATCAACTCAAAATACTTGCTGAGATAGAAGGAAGTAGGTTTACTGACTCAACTACAAAGTAAAAGAAAGGCCCTTCAGAGAGGGAAGCAGGGACTGCAAGTCTCATAAAGAGCTCCCAAAAATTATGATACTTACTAGCTTTCAGCTCTCATTGCCCCTATCATAGGCATCTTTTGGTGGTTAAAGTTAAAGTGACATAACTAAGAGGATATGCTTGACAAGTTATAAGTTGAAATCTCATGGCCCTTACTTATGAGTACCGATCCTCATGTACTCAACTTCAATCACGAGCAAGCTCTTGTCATTGTAAATACATGCGTCTCATTGAGAACCGCCAACGGGGTACCCCTTGCACATGACATAGGAGATATCCCATAATCAAAATGACAAGGCAAGCAGACAGTGAGCATCTCAGCAATCTTTTTATTTGCTATTTGCATAGGTTTTTATTGAGGATGCTTCATAGAATGCTCACTATAGTTATGCTGCAAGTTTCCACCATGATTAGGCATGGCTTAGGCTAGCGGCCCAGGCGTTTCTCTAACACACATATAAACTCCATGATCTTACAAGTTCCACTTTTATTTCACACCGCTGGGATCCATAAGCAAAAGAACATGATATCAACTAGGTACAAGTACCAACGAAGTGTTGAAAGCGGTCCCCATGATACATGGTTCTGCTAACTTCAACTCATAAAGCGCAAGCATATACGCAACAAAGAAGGACCCAATGGTTCAAGTTTATTAAATGCAAGAAAGTAAATTGTGCCATCAAGTTCGTGAGAGCTTTAATCACTAATTTTCACATAACAAGTTTAATTTGGGAGGTAGATAAAATAGGAATTTACTTGGAATAGCAATAATGCTACTAGGTAGGTATGGTGGACACAAATGGCAAAGGTTTTGGTTTAAAGGAGGTGGATGCACGAGAAGAGTACCCTCTCAGTACAGGTTTTTGGCTAGCAAGGCTGGGTAGCAAGTACAAGAGTTGAAGGAAACAAACAAACATACAAGTGATAAAAACAAACATGCAATCTTCCTCGGAAGCACAAAAGATCTTAACTAGAGAATACTAAACTTATGAGCAAATCAAGAGAGAAAGATGATGAAATTATTTTTCTCTAGAGTACTACTATCTTTTCTTTCAACTCTCAAAAATAATATGCTACTGACCGAGCCAGGTTTGCCAAAACCAACTAAATTAACTCGATGATCCCAAAGTGCTACCAATACTAACAACAAGATCAATCATACAACCACGAATTGAAAACTAATATAAGTTGTGCAAAAAGAGTGAATAATAGAACTTCTCATTAATATTACATAACGACAACTCACACCAAGGGATACATATCGAACGAGAGAGGGGACACTTCCATAATGCAAACCATCCTACATAATAACTCCTCTATTCATTATATGATTCTACTAATAAGGTAAAAAGATAGAAGATAGTGATATGATACCGCGGCACTCCCCCAAGCTTGGAACAAACCAAGGGGATGCCAAACCTCATGACGAATTACTCCTTCGTGGTGGTGGTAATATTTTCTTAGTTGACGTGAGGTAATCTTCTAGCATCTTGTGAAGCCTATTATTCTCCCATTGAAGCATGTCCACCTTCCTCTGCAAGTCTCGGTACTTATCACAGAACTCCTTAGTGACTCATAGGGCTTCCGTTGATGCAGGGCAAGTAACAAAAGGTACCAGCCCCCGCTTGGGGTCTTGGAGGTCTTCCTCCATAGGCTCCTTCCATTTATCCTTGGCGGACACCATTGTGATTCTAAGCTTTCGAAGAGTGTGTCCTGGCAGAAATAGATCGAAACAGAAACACGACGAAAACACGAGATATGAACTTCGGTGGATCCGGGGGGTTATATATTACAAAGTTTCATATCAAAAGGAAGGTACTAGGAGAAAACGAGTTGGATGCGGAGTCCGGGGTGGACTCACCACCTAGTGGCGTGGCTAGGGGAGGGCCCGCGCCACAGGGTGGTGTGAGCCACCCTGTCTCTGTTTCCGTCCCTTTTTCGCTTCGAAGCTTTCCTTATTGACTAAAAACTGCAAAAATATAGTTGGGTAGTATTTTCACGGAACTTTTCTTACAAGAACTGTACCTATTTGAAAATAGACTCTGCGGGTCTCTAAATTTGGTATCTAGTAGATTCTTCCAGAGTCATCACTTGAATATCATCGATATATTCATCTTCATACACTTATTACTTGAGTCATAAAACCCTTCTCTTCCTTATTACACCATCATCTCCACTTCATGGAAATTTCTTTCACACAAAACTTCACACAGTTCTCATTAGCAACATTAGTATAAGTGAAGTGGTAAAACCTTTTGTGTCCAAATTCAACTGAAAACCATCAAAACATAAGATACTGTAGCAACTCCTTCTGAAAACCCAAAAAGAATTCAAAAAGGAAAACGAATAAAGAAGCAAATGCAAGAGTGGCAAAATCTGTCAAAACAGACCAGCAGGTAAAGATCAATTTTTTCGAAAATCTTCTGTTGCTCAAATCAAAAGTGCAAAACTAACGAAAGTTAAATAACAACCTGGGACAGAAGAACAAAAAATTACAGCTCAAACCGACATACAGAGATCTCTCACGAATTTTTATGGTGAAGCACAAAAATCTGTTTTGGGACAGCAATTCCCCAAATCTTACTTCTCTCTCATTAGAGGTTGATCTTGACACAAAAACCAAACAAAACGGATAAGGAGTGGTTATTACCGAAGTAATAACTTCCAAGATTCAAAGAAACAAAAAAAACTGAAAGCAAAATAAAATTGGGTTGTCTCCCAAAAAGCTCTTTCTTTATAGCCACTCAGATGGGCATGATAATTTTTTGATGATGCTCACTCACGAATATGAATTGAAGTGAAAGAGAGCATTAAGAAGCAAACACACACACACACAAATTTAAGTCTAACCCACTTCCTATGCAAGGGAATTTTGTAAACAAACAAATTGTTGAAACCAGAGGCAACTTGCATAAGAAGGCAAAAGATGTGCAACATAAGAACTTTCAGCATAAAGCGAGGAAACTTGATATTATTGAGATGCGTAAGAACACTTTTCCCTCTCTCATAGTAACTTTCAGTATCATGCATAAACTTAACAATATAGCTATCACAAGAACCATCATAGCAATGATCACTTATTCTAACAGCAAACACCGGAATACTAGCTCTCATAACACTACTATGTGAAACAATATTAGAGGTATCCTTACAAAGGATAGTGTGTCCCTCTTTTTCATACTTAGTGACAAAGTCTTTCACATTTTCTATAATAGGTTCATCAACCTTTTGTTTATCAGGTTCAACAGCTTCATTCGTACTTTCATTAACCATACTAGCTATCATAGAATGTTCCTTTACCTTAACTGGAAAAGGCATTTTCTCAATATAAGGTTCAAGTAAGACATGATTAGCAGTATAAACTTTAGTATTTCTTGCAGGAACACTCTTAGCAATATCTTTATAAGGTTCATGATACTTATTCTACTTCTTTTTAGGCACTTCAATATAGGAAGAAAAAGCCTTAAAATAAGAAGCAATAGCTTGAGAGTCTAGACCATAAGCATTTTTAATATTTTGAAAGTCATCAGTTCCCATAAAAGATTCAATGCATTCATAATCATAATTTATACCTGAATTTCTACCTTTTTCATTCTCCCAAGCTTCAGCATTATCTTGAATACGGTCTAGAAGATCCCATTTAGCTTCTTCTTCCATGCGAGTGAATGATCTAGCACAAGAAGCATCCAATAAATCCTTATCATGTAGAGGGAGCCTTGCATAAAAGTTATTGATAATAATATTGTTGGGGAGCTCATGAATGGGACATTTGAGCATTAGTGACTTCAATCTCCCCCAATCTTGAGATGTACTCTCTCCATCAAGAGGCCAAAAGTTGTATATTTGATTTCGATCTTTATGAATCTCACTAGGAGGATAAAACTTTGAATAAAAGAGAGGCACTATTTCCTCCCATTCCAGAGCTTGACCATTCTTCAGCAGCTTATACCATTCCTCGGCTCTTTCTTTCAGTGATAATGAGAATAACTTCTTCATTGATCTATAGTAATACCTGCACACTTGAACAACCTGCATAATTCGTATATAAAGAGTAAATGATCACCGGGATGGACAATTCCATCCCCGATATAATAGTTATCCATAACACGATCAATAATTCTTGTAGGTATTTTGAAAACATCATTCTCAGCAGGTGGTGGCTTATCTACTACCTTAGCAGTGGTAGTAGCATTACAAAATAAGAAACTCAGCGAATTATCCATAACGAAAATAAAGCAACTAGCAGAAGTAAACAATACTCACAGTAGAAGTTTCCACTCTCCAATAGCGCTTCACTCCCCGGCAACGGTGCCAGAAAATAGTCTTGATGACCCACAAGTACAGGGGGTGTATCGCAGTATTTTTGATAAGTAAGAGTGTCGAACCCAACGAGGAGCAAAAGGTGCTGGCTAGTGGTATGGATCAGGAATACTCTGCAAATACTTAGTAAACGGATGTTTAGGGGTTTTCGATAAAGCAAGTAAACAAAGTACGAGTAAATAAAAGACAGTAGGAATAAATGCAGCAAGTGGACCAATCCTTTATGCAGCAAAGGACAAGCCGGTTGTATTACTTAAGATGACCAAACGTTCTCGAGGACACATGGGAAGACTGTCAAGTGCTTTCGCTTCATATAGTTGATTAATCTTCTTTAGCTTGCTAAGTGTTGTGTGGGTGAACCTGTGCTAATGTACTGCCCCATCCAAGACTAATACATACTTGTGATTATACCCCTTGCAAACATCCGTAAGTACAAGAAAGTAATTAAGGTAGAAACCTAACCACAACTTTAAACTCTAAGACCCTTATGTCCCTTGTGCAATGGTTTCCTAACGGGGGTTCAGGTTTCTGTCACTCCGGCAACCCCTACGATTAGTAGCCAAATACACAATGCATTCCCCTAGGCCCATATAGGTGAAGTGTCATGTAGTCGAAGTTCACATGACACCACTAGAAGAAGTACACCACAACTTAAATAACAATCTATTGAATCTTTCTCAACACAACTCCACTACTAACAACATGACTTCTCCCATGTCCTCAAGAACAAAATGAACTACTCACAAGACTTCATGTGGATCATGATCAGAGATGCAATAATGATGTATAACAATCTGAACATAAACAATAATTCAATGGTTCACTCAATAGCATCAACTACAAAGAGTAATCAACACCGGGAAAGTTTCCCCTATGAACTAATGCAAGATTCAACCCAATTGTTACAGCAATATGGAGATGGTGATGAGGGTGCTGATGGTGATGATGGTGGTGATGATGATGATGATGATCCCGATGAAGTCCAGCTTGATGGTGGTGTTGATGGCGACGATCTCCCCTCTCCGGGAAGGAATTCCCTCGGCAGAAATCTATCTACCGGAGAGATCTTTCTCTCTCGGTATTTTCCGCCCCGCAGAGGCAGCGGAATCTTTCTGTGGTCCCTTCCCAAGTATTAGGGTTTTAGGAGGATGATATACGCCAGAGGGGAGAGGCTGGAGTGGGCCAGGGTGGCCACACCAGGAGGTGGTGTGGCCTAGGGCTGCCCGCGCTAGGGGGTGGTGTGGGCCCCCTATGGCCCATCTCCACTCCGTCTTCTGGCATCCTTAGTCTTCTGGAAAAATAGGATTTTCCGTATATTTTCCTGGATTTTATGATCTTCGCGAATTTTGCCTCCAAATAACACCTTTTCCATCAGAATCCTGACTGTAGCGGTCCATGCTCCAAAAGTCATCAACCATGCAAAAATAGATGAAATAACATAAGTATCACCTCTCAATACGAAATATATCAATGAATAATAGTGAATTAAGACATAGAATAGTGATGCAAAATGGACGTATCACCTAACTTCTACAGTTCTGAGCAGTGATCACTCGCCACTAGCCCCTCATTTCTCTACCCTGGTCTCCCCCAGCACCTAGCATTGCAGTGACACACTTCCCCCTTTGTTGTTCGCACCAGTGCCGCGCTGCCCGAGCTCACCGTGCCAGTCGACCATGCCCCACTTGCCACAGCCAGCGTCGCCCTCTCCCACGATGACCAGGAGACAGGCGACCGTCCACCGCCACTCTCTATCCACCCCTCGATGGAAGACGTGACGTGGACCACCCAAAAACGCCGTGCCTATTTCTCTACCTGACATGCCCAGAGCGCGCTAGAGGGCCGCAGCCGAACACACACACACGCCGCGCCTCACCCTCTCCGCGCGTGCCCGCACTCACCGTAACCCCAGCTCCCCCCCAGACACGCCCGTTCGCCACCGCGCGGACCGTAGCCAATGTGCACCATCTCGAACGCCACCGTTCCCGCACAGAGCACCGACCGTTCCTGACCGTTCTCGACTGCCCCTTGCTACGCCATCACTTGCATGACGACCGCCCTGAAGCACCGCGTCAACCCCTACCCTCAGCCATGCTGATAGCCCCATGTAACGACGTTGCCGACGAGCCTGAGCCATCCCGCTCTGCCCCTCTCGCCGGTGTATAAATAGAGGCCACCCCAGCCCTCATTCGCCACACCATTCCACTCCCCTCTCTGTCACAAACCTCCCACACCTCTCCCTAGAGCAAGGCGAGCACCACACCGCCGGAATTTCACCGGAGCCCACCGCTGCAGAGGAGAAGAGGAAACAGAGCTAGGAGCCGCCCAGGAGCCGACGTGACCACCATTTGACTCGCCGTCCTCCACACGTTCGATCGCCCCCATCGCCAACCCTAGCTGGAGCCCTAGTGAGCCCCCACGTACCCCCACCGTCGCGATTAGGGTTCAGTCTCGCCGGAGCTGTGCGACGGAGATGATGATGCTCAGCCGTTGATCATGCTCTAATCGCACGGCCCAAATTGAAAGATACCGTCTCGGTTTAGTTTAGTCGCTAACTAGTGGGACCGTCCTGTAAGCAGCCCGCTACGCCAATGCAGTGCACCTGGGCCGGCCCAATTAGTTTCCCGCGCAAGCCTGTTGATTCAAATAAGCTTTTTCCATTTTAGCTAAAACTAGATTCTATCAGTAGATTCAAAAATCAATTCAAGGAGATTCACTAAACCAAATTGCATGATTCCAATTTTGTTGGAAAGGTATTCAAATTATCTACCCAAGCCCATTAGATTCAAACCATTTGAAATTATAGATCAACTATAGTAAAAATAACAAGACAGAGGCTTTTGCCACTTCAAACATTTTTCAAAATTCAACCATAAATTCTTTTGAGTTGATTCCAACTCTCAAAAATCACATTTGACAAGATCTATCTGAATATTTAAAAATATTTAGGTTTACATGCAGTGATCTTAGACTAGTACTAAAAGAATGTTATATAGGCATTTCTAGTCACTTTAATTTTATTAAATAGTAATTTTAAACTTTATAAAATATGACCACCATTTTAAATCACATTCCCAAGTATTAGAATATGTGGTGATGACATGTGTCAACATTATCCCATATTTTAATTGGAGAATATTAAATCTTAAGTATTTTCAATGAGTAGAAATTACTTTTCCAAAATAAGATAAATAAGACTAGGTTTTTATTTCCTGTGATGATTGTGATGATGCTAGATCATCAAGTGTGAACCTTAGTGTGCTAAATAGAAGTAGTTAAGTATTTTTTTTGTGATTGCGTACCTCGTATTCATTTATAGACGCTAGTACCAACCCGGGATACGATGAGGAGGAGTACTACGAAGAAGAAGAAGAAGAAGAGAACTTCAACCACTGCACTACTCAAGGCAAGCTAACACTTGCAAGTTTCATAACTATGCAAGCTATCCTTGCAATATAACCTATGCAAGATGCATTAGGCATACTTGGTTATGCAACCTTGATTATACCAATCCTAAGTTTTACTTGCAAGCTTTATTCTGTTACTTTTACCAAAGTTCCTTACCTCTAGTTAGTGATTGGTGATTATTGGAAAATTTGGATAGATACCATAAAGAGTATAAACTAGACCTAATAGTTATACTTAGATGCCATTAGAAAGCATAAAACTAGATTTGATAGTTACACTTGATTAGCACCCCTTATTAGTGACACCCTCATTACTAGTTGCTAGTGCTAAACTATTACTGATCATTTTGATGGGAATACTTGGAGGAAATGATTATGAAAACCTTGGAATGATGGTTTATTCTATTGAAATGTTTTGACATGTGTTATGAACACAAAATGATTTGATGATGAGAATGTTGAGTCATGAGCCTTGGCCCTTTATAAAAACTGATGGTTGGGTTCGAATGCGATACCATTCCAATTTTACCGTACAACCACAATACCTGAATTGGGTAGGGCTTAACTGGAAGTTTATATGCCTTAGTATGGGTTCCCTGGCGGAAAGAGGTTGAGATGAGGCTACCTCGTGTGAATGTCCACCTATGCAGTGCCTAGGATGGCAGATGGCCATGGCTGGGAGGCCAAGCTCATAGGGGAGGTGCATATACTAGAGCGTGTAATTAAAAGGTTATGATTGATTATCCGCATACTAAGTATGATGATTCAGGGTTATCCCTGACGGATGTATCGAATTTTGTGGTGAAAGTGTACCACCTCTGCAGAGTGTCAAACTATTCGAATAGCCGTGTCCGCGGTCATGGATACTTGGAGTGGCCATACTGTTCCGTTGTCAGATGTTTTCAAAATGACTTGTGAATTGAACTATGACTTTGACTTGACCATAACAGGATTGTGGACATGAAAACTAGGTTCCCATTTAGGTGATGTAGAACATTAAATTAGTTTCTTTACTTTTGAACTTAGTATGAAATAAACCTGGCTTTTGCCAAATAAACCTAGAGCTTAAGATTCCTACTAGAACCACCTTACTTGTTAGTGATAGTTTGCGAGTACTAAAAGAGTACTCATGGCTTTGTCCCTGGCTATTCCCGTGGCCAGACTATGAGGAGGACTACTAGGAAGATGGACAGCAGGAGGTCTATGACAACTAGGATCATCTCCCATCGTCAACATTGCCTATGACCCTGAAGATGGAGCCACTACTACGTTTACTTTCCGCTATGTTGATTGTATTAAAACTGGATCATGAGATCCTTTAATTTTGAGACCTTTATTATGGTTTGTAATGGATGATGTACTGTGATACCAATTTTGTTATGTCTCGCAAAAATGGTAATCCTGGGATTGCGAGGTATGGCATAACAGGCATCTGGGATTAAAAATCCGGGTGTTGACATAACTTCTAGTCAGGGGCCTAGTTGTCACAATATTAGCTCTTTTTTTAGCCATCTTACTTTTTTCCCTTTCAACTATAGTTAAGGGGGTCTCATCAGCATCAGAGGAATTAGCCCAATTCATGGACATGGGGGTGGAAGTGCCAACATTGTTTTCAATATATAGCATTTGACTAGGAGAAGCAACATTAACATTTTTATCTTGCAATTCACACCTAGCAGTTTCAAGCTCTCTGAGCAAATTGATAGAGGTAAATCATTATCAGGGTAATGAACCCCCATCATGGAATCCCTAAGCATGATTTCAGGATCTGATAGAGCAGCAAAAGAATTTGAAGCTACGGGTTTAGGAGGGAGATCATGGTTACCTTCCAAGTTCCTTCTCTTCAAGGCATTAGAAGCTTTCTCCATAACATGAACATTGAATGATCCTGGAGTCTTGTGCTGCACCTATCATTCACCAAATTATCCCCATCTTCCTCAGAGGCACCTTCCACAGAGAAGAGTCAGGAGATAAGTAGGTTCATCTCTCAAAGCTGAGAGTTGCTCCTGATCAGTGATATCAGTGACCACTAGAGGAGGCCATTTAGTGGAAGACAGGGTATTATGAGTAGGATAGGAGTTAAGGATTCCAACTTGTTGAATAGGCATAGAACTGCAAAGTTGAAAAGGAACAAGCCATTTATTAGGAATAGAATTCATACGACCTAAGGTTGCATTTTCATGTTCCCTTGTCATAGTCTCAATGAGCAGTTCCCTATACAGGCCACTGTCATCCTCGGAAGCATGCTCATTTCAGTAACCTCAGTAACAATGATACTTACTTTTTGCTGCCTGACAGAGCAAGTTTGGCTGCCATAAGCCTAATCTTCAGAAGTAGTTTCAGTAGCAGTGTTTGGGGAAGTCTGATCAACCCTAGCTCTCTTAGCAAATGGTGCATTACTTCCTCCAGCATGCACAATAATAGATTGCTTAGGAAGTCCAGCTACCACAATTTTGTCCACCTCATAAGAAAAATCAAAAAAATTATCCCACAATCAACCTTCAGCTTTATTGGGATTATGTCAACATCACGACAACCTATCAAGACCTTCACATATTCTGGTTTGTGCAGGGAGTCACTAGGTGCTTGCGGAAGGCGGGGGTGCCAAGTTTGGCATCGATGCCCATCGGTGCTTAAGAGAATAACTGCACTTTTCTAAGTACAAGGAATAGACCGGGCCCACTTAGCAAAGCACATGTGCAAACTTAAGGCGATGGAGAAATCGAAATTTAGTCAGGTGCTTGCTGACATTTCATCGCTCTCTCCTTAAGCACCTCTAATTAAGCACCATGCGATATACATTAGTTTTGTTTTGTCAAAAATAAATGGAAGTATAATTTTTTGCAGAAGTTTATGAGGGTAACCAACCATGGTCTCATTGCTGTAAATAGTAGATGAAACTGGTATGCAAGAGGTTCACTTCTAGTTCGGTTATCCTTCTGCTGTCAACAATTTTCCTTTTTAACAACATGTGTCAAAGTATGCTTCTACAAATGTTTTCACCGTTGGTAATCAGTTGCATTTTCTCACAAGCATCATATGTTTCCTTAATTTTGTGAATATGCAGTGCTCTACTAGGCATGCGTTATGCTTGTCCTGCCACGACAAGCTCTTGAACAAGGACAAGTTCCATGTTTGCTCCATAACGAGCGGCTACAACCGCATCATCGTGGTCGAGCATATCAAAGTTCTAAACTAGGATAAACATCCTTGGCCTCATCTGTGTTACGTGTTGATTGATATATCGATTACAGAGAGGAAGAAGTACACGAGGGGAGGAGAGAGATCAATCGGTTGTGATCATAACCGATCGGGAGATGTGTCTGTCCGGGTGGAGTACATACTCCATATCGTAACGTGACATCTCCAAATACTCCTAACCAAATATTACAAAGAGTTGTTATACATTGTTTAACAACCCCCTTAATCACAACCTTGTGAGAGGTTGAGATTACGCTTAAACTCATCAAGATCTCTGACTGGTAATGCCTTTGTAAAACCATCTGCAACTTGATCTTTGTTTGATATGAACTTGATCTCTAATAACTTATTTGCAACTCTTTCTCTAACAAAGTGAAAATCAATCTCAATATGCTTAGTCCTTGCATGGAACACATGATTTGTAAACAAGTATGTAGCTCCTAGATTATCACAACATAGACATGGTTTTTCCTTCAGTGTAACACCAAGCTCACCAAGCAGAGCTTCAACCCATATTAAATCAGCTGTAGCATTTGCTAGAGCTTTATATTCTGCTTCAGTACTTGATCTAGAAACAGTAGCTTGTTTTCTGGCACTCCAGGAGATCAAATTTGGCCCAAAGAATATAGCAAAGCCTCCCGTAGACCTTCTATCATCAAGACAACTTTCCCAATCTGCATCAGAGAAAGCACTAAGAAGACTAGAGGAGGATTTCTGAAAAGTGAGCCTAGTCTATAGAGTGCCTTGAATGTATCTCAATATTATTTTGGAAGCTGTCCAATGAGATGTAGTTAGTGCATGTAAAAATTGATAAACCTTATTAACTGAGAAAGATGTGTCAGGTCGTGTCCATGTTAAGTATTGTAAGTCCCCCACAATGCTTATGTATTCAGTCATATCATCAGGGCCAAGAGGAGTTCCCTCATCAAGAGTCAACTTCTCAGTTGAAGATAGAGGAGTAGGACATGGTGTACACAACCTCATACCAACCTTTGTAAGTAGATCAGTAGCATATTTTTTGTGTAAGAAGTAACCCATCATTGACCTTTTTTACCTCAATGCCCAAGAAAAAATGTAGATATCCCAAGTCCTTGAGAGCAAAGTCATCCTTGAGATCATGCAGTAGAGTAGTCATGGCTTGATCTGATGATATGGTGACTATAATATCATCAACATAAATGAGAACAAATATCATGACACCTCACTTTTTTAGAGAAAAAGTGAAGTGTCAGCTATAGATGGAATAAAGCCAAGTGTTTGTAGTTTTGTACTTAGCCTGGAATACCAAGCTCTAGGGGCTTGTTTGAGAACATAAAGAGCTTTGTCAAGTTTGCATATAAAGTGTGGAACTTGTGAATCTTCAAAACCCGGGGGTTGTTTCATATAAACCTCCTCTTCCAGAACACCATGAAGAAATGCATTCTTGACATCTAGCTGCCTCAGACTCCATCCTCTTGACATGACAAAACAAGTCTAATAGTAGTTGCCTTGACAACATGACTAAACATGCCTTCATAGTCTATGCCATACCTCTTCTTAAAACCGTTTGGAACCATCTGCACTTTTCTTCACATGGTATACCCACTTGCAGTCAATAAGATTTTTTGTAGAATTGGGAGGAACAAGGCACCAAGTTTTGTTTTCCATAAGAGCACGATATTCCTCCGTCATAGCTTCATGCCAATGATCATCTAAAAGAGCTTCTGACAGTGTAGACGGTTCACATGTACTTGTAAACAATCCATAATGAATAGTGCCATCAGTGTATTGTTTTGTTTTTCTTATACCACTTTGAAGACGTGTGACCATTTGAGGAGCTGGTGGAGAAATAGCAGTTGCAGAAGATCCTAAGCCCATAACATTTTCACCATCATTTTCTTCTCTTTCTGTCCTGTCATTTTCCGCAGATACCACATCCGTGTCCGCGCGTGAATCCTGGGACCGGGTTGATGGCGACGTTTCGCCTGGCGCACCTATTGGGAGCGAGAGAGAACATGATAGCGACATGCGCTCACGTCCAGGTGGCCCAGATGGTCGTGTCAGGGACGGTGACATGCCCCCACGCATCAACGTGCCCCCGTTCAGCGATAGTGGTGTGCGCCCGGGCAGTGACATCGACATGCCCCCATGCGGTGAGAGTGACCTCTACATGCGCCCGCGTTCAGATAGGTCGGAATCTCCTTCATTGACTGCATGTGTACCAATAGAATCCTCATCGGGATCAGTACTCAGCAGATCCGAGGAGGATTGACTGTTTTGCTGTGAATTTGTTTTTTTGTGCATCAATTGAATTTGTTTCTACATCATTTGAACTGGAATTTTCTCCTACTGTCTGCTAGACTTCAATGGTATCTACAATCGCAGGATTTTTTGGGGCAACTTGACCAAGATTAGTAACCTCGGGAATAATATGCAAGCTCATATGATCGTCAATGCGTGTCTCCCCACTATCTTTAGGTAACAATAGGATATCTTGTTTAAGGCGCGTGCCAGCATTTGGATGTAAATCAGCAAAAGGGAAGACATTTTCATCAAACACCACATCTCTCGAGATGTAAACACATCATGTTTTAGTGTCTAGGAATTTTACTCCTTTATGACGAGGATTTTAGCCTAAGAACACACACTTGGTGGAGCGGAAAGCGATTTTCCTATTATTGTAAGGGCGAATATTAGGCCAGCAAGGACATCCAAAAATCCTAAGAGACTCATAGTTGGGTTTGGTATGAAGAAGACGTTCAACAGGAGTGTCAAAATTGATAACCTTACTAGGAAGTAAGTTCATGAGAAAAGTGGCTATGAGAAAGGCTTCATGCCAAAACTTGAGAGGCATAGATGTATGTGCAAGCAAGGCAATACCAACTTCAACAATATGACGATGCTTATGTTCTGCTGAACCATTTTGATGATGTGCATGTGGACAAGAGATATGATGAGTGATGCCTTCTTTTTGAAAGAAACCATGGAGTTTTTCATATTCACAACCCTAATCGGTTTGCATAGTAATGATTATTCTATCAAACTTCCTTTTAACAAGTTGCTGGAAATTAAGAAAGATTTGATAAACTTCAGAACGCTTCTTGAGCAAATAGATCCAAGTAAATTTACTAAAGTTATCAATAAAACTTACACCATATGAATGTTTGCCAGCAGAAGTAGATGCTAGTCCCCATACATCAGAAAAGTCTTGTTCCAAAGGAACAGTGGATAAACTGGTAGAGACAGGATATGGAAGTTGATGGCTCTTAGCTAGTTGACAAGAATCACAAATGTATGGGTTTATTTCTAGCGAATGAGATATATGATGTATTGTAAGAATCACCAAGACCATGCAATATCAAATAAGCTCATCATCCAAGGGCTTGCCCGCATCAGAAAGCTCAGACGCTATGGTTTTAATCTTGGCAACATACTTTTCAGCAGAGAGATTACCTTTCTTTGTGTAATTCAAAGAAGAACGGAGTTGTTGAGTCCGAGAACGTGATGCAGTTGTTGGAAGATCCTCAAGCGCCTTCCACACTTCCGCAGAAGTTTCAAGGCCAATGACATGTGATAAAATATCAGGTGATATGGAATTTAGGATGTACCTTAGGACTTGTTGATCACGAGTAATCCAAGCAACATACTCGCTGTTTTCAATTATCATCTTCTTCCCATCTGAAAGTTCAACTTCAATCTCCTCGACCGGGGCTTTCTCTAGTCCCTTGGCAAGATTCAGGACTTGGGCACCACGCAGTGCAGGGATGACCAGGGCCTTCAAGATCAAGGCGTTGTCACGAGTGAGGAGCTAAGTCGGAGGTTCTCCAAGGGCAGCGGACAAGGCCGCTACCGACGAAGCTGATGAGCCTGAAGGGGTGGTCATGTAGATGTATGCAGCGGCTGTGGATCAGGGCAGAGGCAGCAGATTTTTCTTCGAGGGTTTTGTCGACGCATCATTAGGGGATTGCGGCAGATTTGATTTGTTTTGGGGGGTTGTGGCTAGAGCTTTTTCAGGTTGTGGTTTCTAGGGTTCTTCGTGGCAGCGGCAGAGAACATCTGCGGCAGCGGCGGTTTGGGTTTATTGGGGTTTTGGCGGTTGTGGTAGGCAGTGCTACGGTGGCGACAGGTTGTGATGGCGATGGTGGCGTAGGCAGCTAGGTCAGGAAGAGAAGCGGCTCTGATACCATATCAAAGTTCGAAACTTGGATAAACAGCCTTAGCCTTAGTTGTTATACGTGTTAGATTCATATATCGATTACCGAGAGGGAGAAGTACACGAGGGAAGGAGAGAGATCGATCGGTTGTGATCGTAACCGATCGGGAGAGGTGTTCGTCCGGGTGGAGTACATACTCCATACCGTAACGTGACAGCTCCAAATACTCCTAACCACATGGAAAATGATACTAGTCCTCCGAGGGATCGTTTCGTTCGATCCCCCGGGTCGTTGCTAGACACGTACGTGGGAGGGCCCACCTTCCTCTTTCCCGATCTTCTTCATCTCTTGTTTTCCCCCTCCCAGCCCGTGCATGTCGCTCCGTCGCTCACCCGCCTGCGTGCAGCTCCGGCCGCCACCAGGATCTCCACCGCCGCCTTCTTCCTCACCTGTTTTCCCCTCCCAGCCCATGTAGCCACGCCGTCGCCCACCCGCTCGCGTGCAACTCCGGCCGCTGCGCCGCCCTTGCAGATCCGGCCACCGCGCTGCCCTTGCTGATCCGCGCCGCCCAGCCGTGCCTCCACGACGCGCCGCTTGGCTCCGTGCCCGCTGAGATGGAGGACATCCGCCATGGACGCCGCCAAGGAGCCCCGCTACTCCGCCTTCACCCCGAGCGCGCCTCCCTGCAAAGCCCTGTCCAGTTGTGTTGACATATGCAACCTCCGGCCGGCGTTCGATCGCATCTGTAGACGACAACAACCGTCTCCTCATGAATTTCCTACATGGGACCTCCGACGGTGCTACTGAAGAACACGGGCGGTGCTACGTACGTCGTCGAGGTTTGGTACGGCGTGACCGTCAGCGGTCCTACAAGCGGCGTCGGATTTTTGCTACAATGTCTTTTTTTGCTACATATGTTCTATGCTTTTGCTATAATTGTACAAAATGTTTGCTACAATGTCTCCGACACACGCGCTGATACCTGCAGCAAGCGGTCATGCTACACGTGACGACCGGACCTGCTCCATATGAATTCTGATGTTGCTACATGCGGCGACGCGCTGTTATATGGCATATTTTTTTGCTACAATTTTTGCTCCGACGATGTCTTCGGCAAAGTCAGTCTTTTGCTACATTAACATAATCATCTTGCTACATTGGTTTTCTGATTTTGCTACAAAAGCGCAATTGTTTTGCTACAAAAGCGCAATTGTTTTGCTACACGGTATCCGGCGAAAGTCTCCGACAAAAGGCTCCAGCGAGTGTCCGGCGAAGTCGGTTTTGCTATATTAGTATTTTTTTTGCTACACGGTCGTCGTCGAGATCTCCGGCGAGGTCCAGTCTATTTTTGTATTTTTTATGCTGAATCGTTTTCTGCTACATGTAGCCAAAGCGGACTATTCTTGTAACAAAAATAGGTGGTTCATAGCAAAAGGGGATCGAGGACTGTTTTTTTAGGACAGGTGACGGGCAGGGGACCCGGGGCATCGGGGGAGTTATCCGCCGAAACGCGTAGCGCTGCCCTAACCACATACTATTACAAAGAGTTGTTATACATTGATTAACAGAGCACATCCTCGAGTCCGTCCGGGTCCCTTGCTCCAACGCCGTCCACGGGTGCGCCGTCGCTACGCGGTACCACGAGCGGGCGCGGCACGAGAGGTCATGACGCACAGGCAATTCGCTGGCTCCGTCTCCGTCTCGGAGCTCCTGGAACTGGAACAGGCCATGGCCATTCTTAACCGGTGGCACCCCTTGTCGGTCAGGCAGCTCGCCGAGGTCGTGGAACAGGCCAGGGCCAGTTTAAGCCGGCGCCGCCGCCACTAATACCCGTTGGTGTACCAGTCCTAATTGTGATTTCACCTGCTCCACTACGGGCTCCTAGATCACGTCATCGCCAATCACTTGGGTTGCAAAGAAGTTGTGAAAACTTGGCTCTTGTTTCGTACCTGTAGACTGTTTCTTTACTTGCTTAGCTCACCCAGATCAGTGTGTTGTCCGTCGAAGGAGAATCCGAACCTTGTTCCGTTTTATCAATTCCTAATTCCTATCCACTTAAACTGTTTATGGGAAATGATTATTCAAATCGGACAGAAAATCACATACAGAGTACTTCCGGATTTCTTTTCTTCGGAATGGGGACAAAGCCCCGGCGTCTGTATCAAATCGATACATGCAGCCCACCTTTATTAAATTATTATAGTTCAGAATTCATTAATCGCGGATCACATAACGTTAAAATGTGGATCAGCCACTTAAAAATCTCAAATGGAGCCATAAAAAGGCTAAATCTCAAAAACTGATTCTAGCCGCAGGCCACCAGCCTAACATGTTGAATAAATCAGTATGGATCACCATGTATCAGTCTAACTGGTTGAATAAATCCAGAACAGTATATGGATCACCACGTATCCAATTGGATGGAGCTGAAGATACAGGGGAGCTCCCATATTGAAGCAAGCTTTCAGATCTCTAAGTACTCCCTTCGTTTCAGGGCTTAGGGCGTATAATTTTTTGGCAAGTTTCGCCATAGCATAAGGCGCATATGCTATTTTAGTTCGGCTCTGCCAAGCATACCCCTTAATATTTGCCTTTCATGCAGCCCAGCTAGCCAGTAATTATCGCACATGCAGCCTTTTTTTCTTTGGAGACTGTGTGCATGCACCTTCAATTGGTTATCCTTATGCATGCAAAGCTGAAACAGCTCAGCGGAATTAATGCCGGAGAGAACCGAAGCCGCATAGGGCCATTAATTCTAGGAAACAGGACATTTACTCAAGGGCAAATCTGTCCATAATATCTAAATCAACTTCTCCTTAATCCTAGTTCCAAATAATATACGCCTTAGGCCTTGGGACGGAGGGAGTAGTTTGCTTCTAGCAAGAATGCCATCCCGATGTATTGCAAAGTCGCCAGAAAGCACATCCAAGTTGCCAATAAGAGTGGATAAATGTAGGATTTACAGATCGGTACCTGAAAATGATCAAGCATTTGACATTCAGAAACAAAGCAACTCTATTGCAATTCCTTTTCTTCAGAAAACAGAAGATAAAGTTGGTCCATAATACTGTAATAAAAATAAAAGGGGTAAGTGTTGGCAAGGTGCATTGCCTGCGAAAAACAAACTCTACCCATATGTCAGGGTCCCGGGCTTATCCTGGGACGTCAATGCATGCTTTCAGATTCGTGCAACTCTTTCTTCACGTTGCAGAAAAAACCTTGAGTTATATTGAATCTGTGTCAGTGAGCCCCCCCCCTTCTTACTAAATGCCCCCTTAGACTTTTATGTTTTACAGAAGATTAGTTCCAATCAGTTTGGTTATGTTAGTACAAGAATTAAACACATAGCCAAATTTTGATCTGACAATTATAGATCAAGAAAAAATATGCATTCATCACCGAATCAAACATGGATCTATTCAACCAACCGAATTTTTTGGATCAACAGTCAAGGAATGAAGGAAGGAGGAACTCGGATCAAGAAGAAAACAAGACAAATATTTCACAACCAAAAAGAACAAAACAAGAAAAATTGAGGGCGTCGCGGTGGGTGACCATAGGGTGGAATATGCTTCCTCGGTAAGCGCACAGGCTCCCTCAGGGTTTGTTTGATTCAAAGGAATCACAAAGGAATTTTGGAGGATTTTGATCCTTAGGAATTTTTCCTATGTGCATCGTTTGATTAGTAGGATTTGGTCGTTAGGAATTTTTCCCACAGAATTGCATTGCACTATATTTTGGAGGAAACTTTGCATCCACATCAACCTTATGTTACAATTCCTTTGCTTTTTTTTTGAGAAACACAGTACAAATGTAGACGCTCACAATGCGTACATACACTCATCCCTATGAACACACGCACACACAGCCTACCCTATGAGCACCTCCGAGAGACTGAGCTGGCGGGTCTTGAGATTGACGAAGTCACCACAGGCGCCTCGCTATCGACGGGAACGTCGCCTTCCACTGAAAGAATATTCTGCTTTTATGAGACACCAAAGCGTCAAACCTAGGGTTTGAACTCTGGTGGGCTGGGGGTACCACTGCCCTGCTAACCATCCAACCACTGGTTGATTCTGTAATTCCTTTGATTTTCCTGTAAATCAAACACTTCTTTAATAAAAATTCCTATAGGCTCCAAATCATGTAGGATTCAACTGGACGTGACATTCTAATCCTATATTTTTTCTATTCCTATGTTTCTCCTATCCCGCGAATCAAACATGCCCTCAATATGTCATATTTTTAGCAAAGCTCAATGCCAAAATGTGTAAACCATAGACCATTGTTAGTTAATGAGTTGCTTGCCTCAGAAGTTAATGCACTGCATGGTCCCGTGGAAGTACTAAAACCATGGTGCGGCAAAAATGTGACTGATTATAGTACAAAGCACAGTGTCACACTGATTGCGAAGCACGAACCTCCCATATCCCTTCCATGCGTGCCACAAGTACATATACGAGCCCCCTTTTTCCCTTTAGCATATTATAGAGGTGTGATCATGTCCGTCGTCACGGACTCCAGCATAGACGCACTGAAGCTACAGCAACGACACATACTAGGACTTGAGCCGGAAAATGTCTCCTAGAGCTGCTACTTTTCGGCTGGGTTGCCGTCCGCCAGGAGCGGCTCCGTGATGGTACTAGCTGCGTCGAGCTGCGAGTCCGGCCGTGCTAGGGTCTTCTCCAGATCTACGGTGACCGCCGGCACCCTCTGGCTCTTGTCGTCGCCTGCTTTGCCCCACAGCACAATGTACAGCCCGGCGACCACAGCGATAGCACCCAACAAGCTAGAAAAATGGGGAATAAATAAAAACCGTTCGTGAATGAGTTTTGAGAAGTAAAAAATGGCAGGAGTGAAACTGAAAATTGCAAGCAGAAACACATAGTACCTTCCAAGGTGTGGCTGTTCGTGAAGGATCAGGGTGGCGACCACGGTAGTGATGACGGTGGAGAGGGGGTTGAACAAGGCAGAGTAGAGAGGGCCCCTCACCGTTATTGACCACGACTGCAGGTAGAACGTCACGCCTGACCCAAACGCACCCTGCACATACCATGATGCATGCTCAAAATCATTGTTTAGCCATTGTTTGCCTGTAGCATCACGGAAAAGCTTGAAAATCCAAACTGCAGGTGCTCGAAGAATTACTTACGGCGAAGATGCAGCCCATGAGCTCGAAGAACGAGTGGATCTTCCAGTCGTGCAGGTCCGGCACCGCGAAGGAGGTGAGCAGCGCCGACTGCCCCATGGACAGGAAGCACATCCAGGCCGACAGCGTCAGGGGGTCCACGTACGACTTGCAGATGGGCACCTGCAGGATGAGCCACAGCGACCAGCAGGAGCTGCTGCCCATGAGGAGAAGAGCCCCGATCACCCAATTCCGGCCCACCGGCGTGTGGAGGAGCGCGTCGTACAGGCCGCCGGCGCCCAGCGCGTGGTGTAACAGCTTGGGGCCCTTGAAGAACGCCATGATCATGGCACCGCCGACGCAGACGATGGTGCCCATTATCTTGGCCATGCTTCGCGGTTTTCTCATCTCTACGCTTTCTAGCCTACGTTTAAGACGACGGCAATTTTGTCACCAATTCCACTTGTGCAAATATAGTGGTCATGTAAATGGGTGTAAGTAACAAGGTACTCTCTCTATTTCATAATATAAGCCTTTTTAACAAACTAAAATAAATTGTTAGAAAGTTTTATATTATGGAATAGAGGTAGTAATTTAGTACTCCATTTATTCAGAATGCCACGCTGACACGCGCTGACATTTTGTTTTTCCTTTCTAGAAACGAAACTAATAGCGAATGATAGCTGGGGGACTAGACGGTAGTTTAGGTGACCACGTGAAGGAGTACTCCAACCATTCGCATTATTTGCCCAAGGGTTCCACAAATTAATAATGCTGCCCGTAGTCCTCCACGTCTCTTGTCGGCGCTGCTCTACATCCTGTCCTGAAATGTCTCACCTGTATCCTCGTACGGTCGTCAAGTGGACCACTACTCCTAGTACTTGTCATAGGAGTAGATCTGAGTAGCTATTATTTTCTTTTACTATGAGTAGTATTTTTTTACATACGTGGTCACTAAAGTTATTTGGTCACCTAAAACAAGAACCTCTAGTCCCTAGTCCCTAGTCCCTACACAAGAAACCTTCTGTAGCTTTTCATAATCAAACAAATATTTACATAAAATAAGGAAAGAAATTATATTATGACTTTTTATGAACAATGAAGTATAAGTTCTCTTGTTGTTCCAGTTAATTGTAGCACGGAATATTTTCTGGATCTTATATACCTAGCTAGATACTCCTATATATAACCCTAGAGTGGTAGAGCTTCCTCCTATATTATTGTCCCCAATAATCCTAAGTTAATTATGCCATGAGATGAGATCTACAAGGTCCACACGTGCTCACTGAGTTCATTTTGGTTGACAGATCAAACTTGTTGAGGAACATATGGTGATAGAATTTGCTGAGCTGCAATGTAGCACAACGTTTTGCTTGCTACTTCGAGGTTCCAAGTACTCACCCTACCAACGTCGCCATGACGAAGGTGATCGCGGGTATCAGGTTGGTCATTGCCGTCGCCATGGACGATGATCCTAGGTGCAGACCCGTGTAGTACAAGTACTGGTTCGCCGTCGCCCTGTTAATAATGAAAAAGGTCGCATACACAGATCAGGTGATCAGTAGTGTGAACAAGTCCGGTCAGTGCTCAGTTAGTAAGTACACCGACGTTCACGAGATCAAGAGAAGGCATGGATCCGCACTGCGCACGACGTACCCAACAAGAGAGGCCACGAACACCAACGCGAAGCCTGTCGTGCCGATACACACCATCTCCTTCAGCTTCTTCCTGGAGGAGAAATAATGACCACCGATGATCATCGTTAAGAGAGGGAAAGAGAGGATGTTCTTCCGTTACGTTACCTGTTGGCAAGGACGGCGATGGGGACGAGGACAAGGGTGGCGATGGCCTGCCTGTAGACGACGAACACCAGCGGGCGCATGCCGCCGCTGAAAATCGCCTTGGCCCACAGCGCCATAGCCGCGTAGATGCACTGCACCACCACCATGGCCGCCAGCGGCTTGTACTCCTCCATGGCAACGCCCGCGCCTGCCGTCGCGCGCTGCTACTTCCTACTTGCCGCGAGAGAAACAGATCGAGAATAGCTATGCGGGATGTTAGAAGGAATGGCTGAAGCGAGCCTCGGTGGTAATATACCCAAACAAGGCAGGTTCGCATCAGACTCACAAGGACAAGGTTTCTAGCTACTTTGTACATGCGCTGCCTCATCATGCGTGGACACCCTCGGCGTTGTCGTACTTTGACACTTTGATGTTTGGTCGCTCGCATGGTTTTTTTTTTGGGGGTTTTGACACGCTGGATGCAGCATGAGTGAAAACTACTGACTCCGTTTCAAAATATATTTAACAATCCTTTCACAAAACTAAAATATCTTATATTCTAAAATGGAGGGAGTAGGATTGATCTGTTTTTGCAGTTTGATTGGTTGCAAACATTGATTTTTACGGCGACGGAAGAGAAATGCAACATCGGTGTTTAGTTCCATGCTTTTCTGCCTTAGATGCAAAGTTCGGTGCTTGGCATGGACCTTTTCCGAGACCTCTAACTACAAGTTAAACTAAACTTATCTAATATGCGCGGCCTTCGCATATCTAAGCATAATACGTGATTAGATCATTGTAGAAAGTAGGCGGAAGATTTTTTCAAAATGGGGTTGAGCTGCATCCTCCGATGCACACACCCCTTTATTAAAGAGAAGTATCAAGTATGAAAGAGTACAATAGGAAAATTACAGCTCATCGGTCACATAAGGTTGAGACAAACACCAACCATCTGAAGAAAACAGAAAACCTCATAAGAGGATGCATACTAAAGCTAGACATCTGTCAATCTACTAGTATGCCGTCACGAAGCCTGGCTGAAAATATGCGATGCAACTGCCACAAGGCAGGTACATCCAGTAACCATAGATTGACGTTGAATCTTTGGGAGGAGAAAAGCCCATAGCTGAATCCAATACGCCGCCGTATGTATAACCTGCAAGAAAGATGGAACTTTGGCCTTGTTAAAGATAATATTCTTTCGACATTTCCAAATAGACCAACATAAAGCTGAAACGCCTATACGAATTCTAGCTTTATTTGTCATATCCACTCTATTAAGCCAATTCCCAAACATATGAGTGATATTGGTTGGAGAAGGAAGATCATATGTGAAGAAAACAATACGCCATAGAATTCTAGCAAAAGAACATGAAAGAAATAAATGTTCGATTGATTCGACCTTGTCACAAAAACAAAGATGATGTTTGATAACGTAGTTCAGCGATAAATCCCTACATCTGCAGCGCAAGCTTTACATACACTCCGCCTAGGTACTCATCATAGTACTATCGATGACAAGCGTGCCATGGTGTACACACACATCTAATCTACAATGGCACGTTGGTCCAGTGGCCCTGACAAGGGCGCCAGACCATTATCGAAAACTCGACCTTGTGTCTAACCTAGCTTGCGTCTCCTCTATTGGCTACCCCGGGTGCTTTGATATATTAACCTCATGTTATAGAGTTTGACCCCGATACGTAACCTACCTAGACCGTCCAAGTCTATTGTAGCCTATACACATATTCGACACAACTTCAACACTCTCCACCTTGGCGAACATGTCGCCAACTTATAAATCGTCACCATCGGACTTGGTTGCCTAGGTTGATCCTGCCAGCGCTTTCTCTTCATATCTACCTCGACTGATGCTCGCATGCACACTGTACAAGCTTTTTTTAGTCATTCTGCCATTCAACACCATCTTCTTGTCCTTCTTGCCTCGCGTGATCAACTTGTCCATGTCAACACGGTAGACATAACCGTTGTCATGGAGTCCCCCTTGTGAGATTAGGTTCTTCCAAGCCCTTGGGACATATAAAACATCCTAGAGCACCACTTCATCACCATATTTAGTCTTGATCTTGATATCTCCCATGTCCACAATGCGTTGAGGCGCACCATCGACCTGATACACATCTCCAAAATCATCAGGCTTATAGGTACCGAACCACTCCTTGTTAGACGTCACATGATAAAAGCCCCCCCCCCCCCCACAAATCCAACACCCACACTTCATCGAACAATTCACTTACTTCACTTACTAAGCCTAGAACTTCACTATCAGAATTAGATATAGAGTTAACAACAATACTACAACTCCATCAATCTTGTTATACGTTGGCACTTCTTCTTGATGTGAACCCACTCCTTACAACCAAAACAATAGGGCTTTTCCTTCATCTTGCCAGATTTGCCACCATGATTGTTTCTGATCATTAGCCCATGTCCATCACTAGCACCGGCAAAAGTCCCCCTTTTCGGAAGTTCTCTTTTCTCGCTGATCATAAGATAAAGATGTAGTTTGTATCTCGCTTGAAGTGATGCTTGACTTTTCGTATGTCAGAGTAACAATCAAACTCTTGTAGAACTTAGGAAACAAAGTATTAAAGCCACGGCCTCCAAGTTGTCCTCCACCTTGGCCCCAATATGTTCCAAGTCTGAGACCACATGGTTGAAGGCATTTTTAGGAAAAGTGTAGAGATCCATGTCACTACTGCAACGAAGGATCACGTGACGGGTCTTCAGATCCTTCACAGAGAAACCAAAGACGTCAAACTCAACAGAACAAAAGTTATCACGAGTGAACTTGCGAATAGAGAGCAAATTTCAGATTAAATGAGGAACTAGAAGAACGTGGTTGAGTTTGAAAACATGGCTAGATGGTGAACGAAATATTGTGTGACCCGACGAGGAGATGGGTACGGCGTGGCCGTTTCCAACGGTGAAAAATGTGGAGTGGGTAGAGGAGTTTGAGAAGATAGGTTACCATCACTGTTGGTCATGTGAGGTGGCACCAGAGTCCATGACCCACCCCCCTTGCAGACCGAGGTTGTTGAGGGCGGCGATGAGCAAGACGTTGTCCCATGAAGGAACAACCGAGGTGGATGGTGCGGTCTGGTATAGGGGCGCGAAGACCGTGTTGTAGGCTTGAGGACGAGGTCCAAGGATGGCTGCGCTTGCAGGGCAGCATAGGGTGTACACCACTGTCCCTAGGGTGGAGAGAAGCACACCCAAGGGCTGGCAGGAGTAGGAGGCGCGACACGAGGTACAGTAGAAGGGCCACCGCGACCGCCCATCTTGGGATGATTTGGCCTCCAGGTTGGCATGGGCTTGGCGGTGGGATCGCCAAGGCAGCCAGCATTGGTGCAGGTGGGAGCAGGAGGATGAGTCTGGGTGACGAGGGCGATGGATGCTGCTTTTGAGGCGGCATTGGCCTGCTACATCACTTTCATCAACAACATGCTCCGAACATGGAGGAAGGAGGGCAGGGGCTCCGACATGGATATGATGGTGGCTGACGAGGCAAACCACGGTCTAAGGGCACGCATAGTGTTGAGGACGAGGGCACAGACGGAGACGGGAGAGTCGTTGTCTGCAAGGGCATCGACGAGGTACTTTTGGAGGCGATAGTACTCGGTGATGGAGAGGGCACCCTACATTAGTTAATGGAAGTCATTGCCGAAGTAGATGGGCTTGTTCGCCTTGTTGGTGGAGATGAGCTCGAGGGCCGCGAGCGACAGATCACGAGCCGTTTGATGTCTAGCGAGGACCATGTCGGTGACGTCTTCGTCGATGGTGGAGTGAAGGAAGTTGAGCACGGTATAGTCATCGGCGGCCCAAGCAGTGTAGGTCTTGTTCGCGGCGATGGTGTCGTTGATGTGACCGATCTGACCCACACGACCAAGGGCATAGCGCATGTATATGGACCACTTGGTGTGGTTCCCGGAGGTGAAGGAGAGGACGACAGAGGCGACATGGTGGGGTGCACCCACAGGAGGGATGGCGCCGACGCTGAGGGAGGAGGAGAAGATCGCTTCGCTCATGGCATCTAGGGAGGTGATTACGGGGGTCATCGCGGCACCGAAAGGGGGCAGCGGTGCTAGGGTTTGGTGGGTGGCGGTGGCTTATGGTAGGACCATGTAGTCTGATACCATGTAACACAGAGGAGAGAGAGAGAGAGAGATTTGGGCACTAAGGCTACACATACGGAAAAACACTTATGCAAATCACCTACGGAGAGCCAGACAAGCGGTTTCCGATATTCCAGGAAAGAATCCAAACTGAACCAAAGCGTTTCACTCCACGTCAGTCCGTAGGGTTTCCGTGGAAAAAAAGAGTTCGTACGTTTAGGATTACTGGGATTTGGGGGGAAACATCTTTTGATAAAGGTTACGGGTTCCTGTTGTTTATATACACACTATACCAATTAGGGTTAGGATTACAATATACGCAATACACGTACGCAACACCTATACAAGTATATATAGTCTAACACTTCTATCGCCACTTCTTTTCTTCTTCAAAAACGAGTTACACAGCTGTACACCTGTTCGTTTATAGTGATGTGGTCGTATCCCAAATTATCGAGTGGACTGGTAGGATCAAACGGTTCATGTCATAATTTACGCCCTCTCACTTTCGATGCTCTGCTACTAATTAATTGAGCCATCTTCTTAGTACTCGTACAATAATTCAGCCAACGCCCACGAAAAGGGCCCATCCGATATTATATGACCGTGAAAGCGGGCAGCCTCTGCTTCCACACCGACTGAACGCATGGCTGTGGCATCATCGCAGGCTCCGAAAGTTCAGTATTTGTCGCCATTGGTTAGGGAGGACCTAATTTATTGGTTCTGTTTTCATCGCCGACTTAATAATTTGATGTCTCTGTTTTGTCCCGTCTCCGTCCATTTCTGTTTCACGAGGAATGCAAGCAAGTTCATAGATACGTGTATTTCATGTATATATAAATAATACTCCCTTCGTTCGCTGATATAAAATACTTTAGACTTTTCATAGAACACATACTCTCTTCGTCCCAAAATAAGTAACGTGGATTTGTCTAGATTCGGATGTATCTAGACATGTTTTAATATATAGGTACATATAAATCTCGACAAATTCAAGTCACTTATTTTGGGACGGAGGGAGTATATGTAAACGTGTCTTAATGTACAAGTTCACTCATTGAAATGTGACTAGTCCACTTTTAAATCTCTAAAAGATCCTACATTAGTGAACGGAAGGAGTAACACACGACCTCAGTTCGCCATCCAAAATACTAGTATTACTAGATCATGTAAGCGCGCGTTGCCGCGCCCATCCTTTAGATAAGTTGATTGATAATATAGATATAGAAAATGCAGGATTTTCAATCATAGCAGGAAAAGGAGGGAAACGTTAACTCAATTTAAAGTGAGTAAATATAATTTCATACAAAGTTTTTAAACCACATACATTAGAATAAAAGGTTGCTGGGCTTTGTTCTTTAAATTAAATAGTATGATTGTTGAAAAATAAATTCACACCGTAGGGGCCTCCCCAAAAATTCCAGGTCAAAAAAATAGTGTGCTTACTCTCTTGAGTACAAAAATATACAGAGTAAAACGAATTAAATTACTTTTGGAAGTAGTATCAAATGAAGAGAGAGAGCTTAACTTAAACAAACGGTCACCTAAGGCAATATCCTTTTAAAACACAATCGTGAAAAATATGCATAATCTTGGATTATTCTGCTCACATAGCAATGATTCTCTCAAAACATAGGATGAACATACCTCAAATGACAACACAAAGTTGTCATAACCTCACGCGGCAGAATGATTGCACGTAGACAACAAAACTATTAAAAAAACCTAAAGAATTGCATATGGGTATGTAGAATATCTCCATGTCCTTATTACTGAACTGAAGCTGACAAACTATCCTTGTCTCAAACAAGCTACAATTTCTTCTTTGTCGAGTAGGTCTTATGTTTTCTGCCCAGGCCTGCAAATCATATGTATTACTACCATTAGCTTATTTGTATGTTAAATAAATCGAATAAGAACAAGTTGATTTTTATGATCCGATTGGTGATATCTTTTTGGAATTGTTGTTAGTGCTATTGGAAGCATCTGCTGCAGCAAAATGCACATTGCCCGCGGAGTGTCCAGTGGTGGCTTCTGCCAATACAGTCTGAAGACAATTAAAAGGGGCAGGGAATTATTTAGAAAATTCTGGTAAAGAAAGAAATGATTATACATGTGTATTAAGTATCGTTTGTTGCAATCGCAGGGCATATCTATATTGTGTATTTATTGTTTGGTTACTGCTAGGGTTATCGTCAATGCCAATGTTAACCTACCGTAGGATCCTACCATAGGATCATTTTATAGGTCAGCTGGTTAGAGTGGAATATACTTGATGCAAAATATATAATTTCAGTTCATTGTAATTACATTACTTTTAAGTGTAAGAGCATCAAAGCATGTAAAGAGATGGCCTGCGAGTCAAGAAGAATAAAGTTACAAAATGAAATAAACAGATATCTTTTTGTTTTATATGTTAAATAAAAAGCACATACCTTCACAGCTCGCACTTGGTCAGAGCTAAGCTTGCTGAATTTATTTTCCGTTTACATTATTAACCTGGAAAGACACCTGGCCATAGTGGAGTTCCTTTTCATTTATATTGAAGTCTAGAGTGAGTTTCTGAGAGATCGGTGCTGATATCCCCACATGATCAACAAACGGAGGACTTGATACACTGCATATTAGAATTTGAAGTCTCGTTCTGATGATCTACTTGTAAACTGTGGAAAAAGATACAAATTCAGCTTCACCTGACACATCGACACCTATAACTTAGAATTTGTACCTTGGAATGAAAATTAGACACTACATTGTTTAGAGAGAAGTAGATGGCATTGTGATTATAACATGTTATATTGGCGTAGCAGAGGTATTGCTACATTTTTGTTGCCGCAAACAAATGAATTTCCAGTTTGAAATGCTTTCTTGTGGCACAACTGGCAGGAAGGAACACAAATTCAGCTTCACCTGACACATCGACACCTATAACTCAGAATTTGTACCTTGGAATGAAATTTGGACACTACATAGTTTAGAGAGAAGTAGATGGCATTGTGATTATAACATGTTATATTGGCGTAGCTAAGGTATTGCTACATTTTTGTTGCCGCAAACAAATGAATTTCCAGTTTGAATTGCTTTCTTGTGGCACAACTGGCAGGAAAGAACCAGTAATGTTCATAAGCCAACCTCATAATTGTGGGTGGCATTACTTGTTGATATGAAATAAGTTCAGCAATTAGGTCATGCGTATGTAGTAGTTTTTAATATTAGTGAAAAGGAAATTTTCGCACAAGAAACCCATTAGATCTGTGTGAATTCACTAATCTAATGGCAACAATCTTAGGTTTATCCCTATTCAACGACGTGTTGTACTAATCATTGCATGCCAACATCACCCTTAGGAGCAGGTATTTCCAAGAGGATGAGAAAGTACCAAGCAGCTATGCATGATTAAACTTACACCTACATTTGTTGTGATGTGTAAACCATAGTTAGAAAAAAAGATTTCCATGATTACAGTTATTCAATCTTTTCAAAAAGGTTGATATATACATCTTCTAAGCATCGATGTAGCTTATTGTTGGATTTCCTGAGCATGTGTCAAAAATACATACCTAGGTAGCTTTTCATGAGAGTGCCAATCAAAAAGTACTATTATTATGTTCTTTGTCATGCTGCACTTTCATCTTTTCCCGTGGTCCCATGGGGTTGGTTTAATCACGAAACAACCTTTAACATCCTTGTATATATCTTTGGATGACTTGACAAAGAAATCTTTGATCCGGCAATAATTCCTTTAATGAGCTTTTCCCTAAACTTCACTACATTAACCGAGAGAATTTCACCATACATCATGCTACCCTACATAGGTGTTCAGTAATAAGTAGATGATCAAAATTGTTGTAAAATTAGCACACAGAAAAGCATAACGAACATAGAATAGACCTGTTCACCCGACGTGGCAACCCTACTCGTTGGGCCGCGCGGAGTGAGCTGCAGAGCATGGGTAACGACGGAGGGCGGCCAGGGTGGCGGGTGTAGTGAAGGGTGTGAGGGGCATCACAGATGGTGGTGAGAGGGGGTCAGGATGGGCAATGGAAGAGACGATACCCATAATCACGGCGCTTCTCCGTCAACCCTCTTCCTCCAACGTTGCCGTCACGGTGAAGGGGATACTCGCTGGCGGCGTAGCGAAGGAGAGGAGGAGGCGATAGTCCACATGTAGAGAGGGCATCCACGCTAGGTGGGCTTTGCTCAGGCCCATATCAACCACGTACGATTGATTTGTGCTCCAGAGGAGCGTCCCCTAGGGACATCCGGCCAACGACGGATCAGACAGCCAGCTGGCCCGAAATAGCGATGTCGTGAAGATGGATGGCACGAAACATTGGAGCGCTGAGTGTGTCGTGAGATGGCTCCATTTTGTCCCAGTTTTAATATCCCTAATGGCTTTCATTCACTTTCTCTTTATTTTGCGAGCAAGATCCTGATCTATTTTAAAAGTTCACAACAAGTATAGAACACCCAAAACATTAAAAAAATACAACGAGATTTTTGGACCAGCCAACGACTAATATCGTCGCTAGAGCGAGACACCGATGCGCTATTGTCGTCGTTCCAGTACCAGAGTTATTGATGACAGTCTGAAAATCTTTGTGCACACCAGCGCCCAGAGCCAAACTCCTCGCCATTAAACTCTTGAATTGATCTGAATATTCTAACATCAAACCTATAAAACACGTAGACTAAATGAGATTCACTGCTCCATGAGAGCAGCGACCACACAATATCAGCTGCTCATCAATGCCACTGGCGAGCTCGCCGCCGATGAGGTGGTATTCCTTATTCTTTCCGTCCCACACGGTGCCGCCATACACTAGTAGAAAATAGGGCTTCCGCTTCGGAGCTGCCCAACGATCAGTCCTAGTTGCGTTACGAACCGGGTCTAATGTGAGCATTAGTCCTGTTTAGAATGGCTAGGACGCCACACGGGGAAGAGACACAATCGTTCCCGCTTAGAGTGGGACCTTTAGTCCCGGTTCGTACCACGAACCGGGACTAAAGATGTTTCACGCCTACCTCAACCCCTTCCATGTTCGTGTATATATACCCCCAGCCTCACATGCTTGTGTGAGCTGGTTTGTTTTTTCCTCTCATGCACAAGTGGTGTATGTTGCTTTGTTTTTCCCCTCTATGCACAAGAGGTGCTCGATGAAATGCGTGAGAGCATGATGCCACTTGAGTTCTCGCGTCGTCCTCACGCCACGGCCTCCGCCACCACCGACCGCTGCCGTCACCACTAACCAACGATCACCGTCTTCGCGCGCGCCCCTGCCGCCACCACCGATCGCCCCAGGTGCGCCCCTCTCCCTCCCTCGATCCCTCCTGATCCGATCTGAATTAGTTAGTGTCGTCGGATTGATGACAAGTACGCCATGAGGGGGTCCTCGAGGAGTGTGGAAGAGAGGGGTGTGAGACATACGGTATTCTGGGACGGTGAGCACACAAGTTTACCCAGGTTCGAATCCGCCGGCTTTGGACGGATCCTACTGATACGTTGCTAACGTATCCATAATTTTTGATGTTCCATGCTTGGTTTTATCTAGTTTCTTATGTTTTGTTCCAACTTTGGAGTACTTTTCATACACTTTCTTGGACTAACCTATTAACAAGATGCCATAGTGCCAGCTGCCTGTTTTCTGCTGTTTTTGGTTCCAGGAAGTCAAAAAATGAATATTATCGGAATTGGACGGGACAAAAGCCAAAGTCAGTTTTTCACCGAGGAGAACACGGAGCCAGAATATGAGACGGAGAGGGGCCAGGGGCCGCCACACCACCTGGCCGCGCAGCCTAGCCTGGCCCGCGCCAGGGGGTGGTCTGGCCGCCCTAGGCACCCCCTCGGCCTTCCCTTTCGCCTATAAGATGCCTCTGATACAGAACCCTAAGTACCCAATCAAAGTTCCACGAAAGAGTCTGTAGCCGCCGTCGTCTCTGTCCCTAGATTGAGAGGGATCTGAAGCTCTTCTTGGCACCCTGTCGGAGCGGGGAATTCACCCTGGAGGCCATCTTCATCACCATGCAAGCCTCCGGTGTGATGCGTGAGTAGTTCATCCTTGGACTACGGGTCCATGTAGTAGCTAGATGGCTGGTTCTTCTCCTTTGTGCTATCATGTTTAGATCTTGTGAGCTCCGTTCATGATCAAGATCATCTATTTGTAATTCCTACATGTTGCGTTTGCGGGGATCCGATGGATATTGAGATGCTATTTCAGATTGATTATTGATTCTATCATGTCTTTGTTATTTGTGATCTTGCATGCTTTCCGTGGTTAGTAGCTATCTTGGCCAAGTAGATGCTAGCAACTCTAAGAGTTAGTATTTATGCTCGATAGTGGGTTCATGCCTCTAGTAATCTGGGGAAGTGACAGAAATCTCTAAGGTACTAGATGTGTTGTTGTTACTAGGGAGAAAACAACAATCCTTTGTTCATAGAACAATCGTATTGTTTACTTTACACGCAATGCATAATGCAATTATCTGTTGCTTGCAACTTAATATTGGAGGGGGTTCGGATGATAACCTGAAGGTGGATTATTAGTCATAGATGCAGTTGGATGGCGGTCTATGTATGATGTTCTAATGCCCAATCAAATCTCAAAGGAGTCAAGATGATTAGTATATGCATGTATGCTTTCTCGATGTTTGTCAATTTCCCCGCTGTAATTTGTTCACCCAACATGTTATCTATCTCAAGGAGAACCACCACTAGTGAACTATGGACCCCGGTCATTTCTTTTACCATCAATCTATAATTATTTACTGTTTTCTTTTTACTTTCTGCAAGCTTTTACTTTCTTCCACTCGATACGTTTAATACTTTGTTTTCAGCAAAACCGGTGAGATTGACAACCTCATCGCAAGTTAGGGGCAAAGTTCTGTGGTTATGTTGTGCAGGATTCCACGTTGTTGCTAGCACCGGTTGGGCGCCCTGCCAAGGCTTAGCTAGCAACACATTGGAGGTGTTTCCTTGCTCCTACTAGATTGATAACCTTGGTTTCATAACTGAGGGAAACTTATTGCTATGCTCATCATTCCTTCCTCTTGGGGTTCCCCAACAAGCTCGTTAGTACACGAGTCGTCACTTACTCCTACTAGCAATCTAGTAATACGACAGAGCCGGATATGGGTTACAAGGGTTTCGCCTGTGCGAGTTGAGATCGTAGACTATTGTGAGAGTGCCCTAAAGGCTCTCCCTAGGATGGCTTATATAGATACCCGGCCTAGGGTTTACAGGAGAGACCTATCTGGCTATGACTAAGAGTCAGTTACAGAGTACATCTTGAACTACAAGTAACACTATGGCCCTATGTCGGTAAGTCTTGTGGGCCTTCCTGTAGCCGGACTGGACTCCGTCTCTTCTTCCTGACTGGGATGCCCGTGAAGCAAAGCTCTAACCCAAAGTGGGCCACCCGACTAGTGAGGCATAGTGAGGATACCCGGAAAGTATATCCCCAACAGCAGCCCCTGGAAGTCTCCAAGATCAAAAGTCGGATTCATCATCGTCTAGCTTGATCTTTGGCTTGCAGAATCTTGAAGGGTTCCTGAAACTAAGAAAAGATACGATCCAGGTCTCAAAAAATGATTCGGACCGATAAATACGTTATTCGGGTTTCCATATCAAAATTCAAACTAAGCCAGAACTCGGTCTCTGACGTAACCTGACACTAGTCAAGGTCAAGTCACGTCAGTGACAGACATTTCTTGTCAGTACGACCGTTGGTGGGTCCTCCTTCCGCAGGACCGAGGCGATGTTTTAATGCGTGCGTGGAGATCGAGGCGGCGTAATCATCGCGCGAGGGTTACCCAGTTCTTTCCACGACGTGTGGCACGTTCACTGTAGCGTTTACACGAATCTTGATGCGGCCGGTGGATATAAGTGGTGAGGATCCTTTTCCCCATCTCCTTCACCAGTACTTGGGCCATTTCCTTCTCCCTAATGCCTCCCCACGAACTCAGAGCTCCTCTGCTCCCCAGAAACCTCCAGCGCCGCCCATCCAAGGTCACCGGCACACAGGAAAAATGGCTTCTGCATCATCTTCTGGCACGGCGGCGACAGCAGCAGTGGCGGAGAAGGAGAGCAACCGCGGGGTCTGGATCTCGTGCATCCTTGACGATGCCAAGCTCCGCGTCGTGGAGGACGAAGGGCTCCTCCGCGCCGACGACTGGCGGAGAGGCTCTGGCGAAACCGTCCCCAACCCCCACGACAGCAAGCGAGTGCATTTCGGCACCCACCTTGACAGTGGTTTGAGCTTTCCTCCCTCAGATTTCTTTTCTGAGGCTATAGATCACTACGGAGTTCAACTCCATCATCTTCCCCCGAACTCTCTCTTAGAGATGAGCGTGTATGCATCTTTTTGCGAGGGGTATCTCGGCATTAGGCCGAGCCTTACTCTTTTCCGATTCTATTATCATGTCCGGAGAAATTCCATCACTGTCGGTAATCCTTATATGACCGGTACTATTAATTTTTCTGTTAGAAGAGAGCACGTCTATCCTCGGATTATAGCCAGTGAGTCGGTCAAGCAATGACCGTCCACTTTCTTCTATCACAAGGATATTCCTGCTCCTGGCAAAGCTACTACTTTGCCGGTTTTTGTCAATGGTGCCGCCACGCCCCAAGAGTCCTAGGACGCAGATGCCCCAGCTCTCAATGACGATCTGCTTCTTTCCAAGAGGCGGATCGAGTATTTGATGAAGCACAAGGGCCTGAAAGGGTCCGACTTAGTTCAATGTTGGGTGGCACGCCGGAGCCAGCCTCTCCAACATCATGGAGATCGACTGATGCATTCCATCACGTTGTCTAAGAAAGATTGCCTCCGCATCAGCCCCAAGCCCTACTCGGCAAAAGATTACGTATGTCAAAGCAAGTGGATGATAAGGGAGCGGATTGAGAGGAAGATTCCGGAGCTGTTTCTGGACATGCATACGGCAGAAGATCCCGTGGTGTCGGTAAGTTTCCAGCAACAACTCGTATTACATGCTCATCTTCACATTATTTTGCAATACTGAGGTATTTCTTCTTTTCAGCTTGCCGACCTCCCCGAGTCAGAGCTTGCTCCTATCGAGGGATATCCTCCTGAGTTTTCTAAGAATGAGGGAGAGTTGGTTCCACTGCCAAACATTGTTGCTCAGAAGCGTAAAGCTCTGACAGTGGCTATTGGCACAAAGGAGGTGCCCATTGTGAAGAGGTAATCTTTCCTCACAAGGTCTTTGTATTATATATCCTAATTCTTTCCGAGATGTAATGTTTTTTGTTCTATTACCTTCTCAGAGCTAAATAGCTCACCAAGGGAAAAGGGAAGGGAGTTACCTCAAAGCCCCTACGCCAGTCGAAGCTGAACTTGGCTTCTCCTGCCGTAGCTCCTCTGACTCCTGCCCCTCAGCCTTCTGCAACACCGGAGATTACTCCATCTCTGACCATTGTAGAAGATCTGGCTCAATCAACAGAACCAGCGATCCTTGGATCGCAAACTAACGTCACCATGGGTGACTCAGGTTTTGATAAGGGTGAACCTGAAGGGAATATGCTAGAGAGGCAATAATAAAGTGGTTATTATCTTATTCCATGTTTATGATACATGTTTATTTTGCATGCTGTAATTGTATTAATTGGAAACGTTAATACACGTGTGTTTAATAAACAAAATACAAGGTTCCTAGTAATGCCTCTCATATAAAGTAGCTCGTTGATTAACAAGATGATCAAGGTTTCCTGATCATGGATATTGGATGTTGTTAATAACGAGGTCACAACATTGGTGGAATGATGTGATGAACATTCATCTGAAGTATAGCATTACGATCAAAGTCATTATGTTTAAATTGCTATAACATCATACGAACTAATCTTAGTCCTTAGACCATTAGATCATGTTAATTGCTAACATCGGAAGAGTAACTTGATAACATCAAACGTCACATCGTAAAAGGGTGGCTATAAAGGTTGGTTCAGATACTCCGAAGGTGTTACGTTGAGGCTCATGGATCAAGAGTGGAATTTGTCAATACCAATGACGGATAGATATACTTTGGGCCCTCTCGGTGTTATCACATTAATATAGCTTGCAAGCAAGTGATGTGATCACTAGAATGTTATATCACGGCAACGAGAAAAGAGTGCATGTCAGTAAAGAGATCAAACTAGGTATTTGGATGCCGATGATCGAATCTCGGACATGTAATATATCGCGAGACAAGGGGATTTAGTTACAACGTTAAAGGTTCACACGATCACAAGAGTCGTCGTTGAATATGTGGGAGTCAGTACGGATCTCTAGGTCCCGCTGCTGATTATTGATCGGAGAGGGGTCTCGATCATGTCTGCATTATTCGTGAACCATAGGGTGACACACTTAAGGGATACCGACACCATTTAGGAGAAAATATGTTTCAGATAAATATTAAGAAAGTGCTGGAATCATTTCGATGGAAACCGGAATTTTTTCGGGTGAAATTGCTGAAACTGGTTCTGCATGTGATACTGAAATGTTGCATGGAGTTTTATGTGAATGTTTGTTAATTAAAGTAATTAACAAAATTCTGAATAAAATAAATAAAGGTGTTTTATTGAATGAGAGCTTGCATTAAATTTGGTGGAAATTTAATGCATGTGAGTGGACATGAGTGGAGCTGTGTGTTTATGTGAGTGGGAGCTCCACCCACATGAATGAGGGAGAGGTGAGGGGACCCACCATGGCCGGCGCCATACCCCCTTGGGCTGCCCCCTCCCTATATAAGGAGCACCTCCTCCTCCTCCTCCACTCTCACACCACCTCCTCGTGAAGGTTCTCTTCTCCCTCTAGTTATTCCCAATGGTCTCGGATTAGCGAGATACATGTTCCCGGTGGCTTTATCTGGAAAGGAGTTGCTGCTTCTGCTGCATCGCTGGAGCGAGAAGGCAGAGGTTGTTTGGTGGACCGAACGTGTGTGCGATCACGGATGCACTGCTACTTTGCGGTGCTGGACTTGATGGTGCTAGACCTGATGATGCTAGAACTGTTGGATCTAAAGGAGTTCATCACGATCTTGAGATCGACAAGTGTACGACTACATCATCCAAGAGTTCCATATCGTTAACAAAGCTTTGTTGTTTTCGAGGGTAAGTTCTCTATGGATGTATATCCACCTGTTGCATGTATCTAGTAGATAGATCTTGGCGTGTAGTTCCCATCGTAGGATTTTTTTTGTTTTCTATGTTGCGAACCCAACAGTGGTATCAGAGCCTGATCTATGCGTAGGTGCTTTGCACGGGTAGTACACATATGTTTATATGTGGGCGATGATGATCATGTTATTGCATCTTCTATGTATTTTGGATATTGGTGGCATAGTGGGATGAAGCGGCCCGGACCAACTTTACATGTCATCGCACATGAGACCGGTTCCATGACTGACATGCAACTAGTTTTCCATAAGTGGCTAGCGGGTGGCTGTCTCTCTTACTATAGTCAATATCTGATTTACAACGAGTTGCTAATAACTTAGTTACCATCGTTGTGGTTCCATGTTCGTAGGTAAGACTGGTTCTATCTTCGAAAGCCCTAAGCCACATAAAACTTGCAATGGATAAATTAGAGGCGTCTAGTTTAGATTATTGTTGGGCTAGTGTCATGATATGGTAATGTTGTAAGTTGATGTATGGTAGATACCCTTACAACCACCTAACGTGTAAGTTCATAGACCTTGGCCTTACACATAAAAGAATGATAGAGATCATACCACGATGCACATGATGGTGATCAAATGCATGGACCATATCATTCCACTTTACACATATGATGTTTGCATCTTATATTGCTAGTTTAGCATTTTAGTAGTATTATAAGATGATCCCTCATTTAATTATCAAGATAAAATGTGTTCTTCCTTAAGTATGCACCGTTCTATGGATCGTGTTTCGAGACATCACGTGATGATCAGGTGTACTCGACTCTACGCTTTCATACAACAGGTGTAAGACACTTTTCCACGTGCGAGTACTAAGGTTCTTACTTGGCGAGCCTAGCATGTACAAACATGGCCTCGGAACACGGACCGAAAGGTTAAGCATGAGTCAGATAGTTGATGTGATGCCCATATTGATGCTCGCCTTTGAAGCTACACCAACTCACGCGATGATCGTACTTGGTGTAGTGGATTTGGTTCACGTAATCACCAAAAAGACACGAGGGATGTGATACGTTGCTAACGTATCCATAATTTTTGATGTTCCATGCTTGGTTTTATCTACTTTCTTATGTTTTGTTCCAACTTTGGAGTACTTTTCATGCACTTTCTTGGACTAACCAATTAACGAGATGCCATAGTGCCAGCTGCCTGTTTTATGCTGGTTTTGGTTCCAGGAAGTCAGAAGATGAATATTCTCGGAATTGGACTGGACAAAAGCCAAAGTCAGTTTTTCACCGACGACACGGAGCCAGAATACGACACAGAGAGGGTCCAGGGGCCGCCACACCACCTGGCCGTGCGGCCAAGCCTAGCCCGCGCCAGGGGGTGGTCTGGCCGCCCTGGGCACCCCCTCGGCCTCCCCTTTTCGCCTATAAGATGCCTCTGATACAGAAACCCTAAGTACCTGATCAAAATTCCACAAAAGAGTCTGTAGCCGCCGTCATCTCCATCCCTAGATCGGGAGGGATCTGAAGCTCTTCCCGGCACCCTTCCGGAGGGGAGAATTCACCCTGGAGGCCTTCTTCATCACCATGCAAGCCTCCGGTGTGATGCGTGAGTAGTTCATCATTGGACTACGGGTCCATGTAGTAGCTAGATGGCTGGTTCTTCTCCTTTGTGGTATCATGTTTAGATCTTGTGAGCTCCGTTCATGATCAAGATCATCTATTTGTAATCCTACATGTTGTGTTTGCGGGGAACCGATGGATATTGAGATGCTATTTCAGATTGACTATTGATTATATCATGTCTTTGTTATTTGTGATCTTGCATGCTTTCCGTTGTTACTAGCTATCTTGGCCAAGTAGATGCTAGTACCTCCAAGAGTTAGTATTTATGCTCGATAGTGGGTTCATGCCTCTAGTAATCTAGGGAAGTGACAGAAATCTCTAAGGTACTAGGGACAAAATATCAATCCTTTGTTCATAGAACAATCATATTGTTTACTTTACACGCAATTCGTAATGCAATTATTTGTTGCTTGCAACTTAATACTGGAGGGGGTTCGGATGATAACCTGAAGGTGGATTATTAGTCATAGATGCAGTTGGATGGCAGTCTATGTATAATGTTGTAATGCCCAATCGAATCTCAAAGGAGTCAAGATGAGTAGTATATGCATGATTCCTTTCTCGATGTTTGTCAATTGCCCCAGTGTAATTTGTTCACCCAACATGTTATCTATCTTAAGGAGAGCCACCACTAGTGAACTATGGACCCCAGTCCTTTCTTTTACTATCAATCTACAATCAACTGTTTACTGCTTTGTGTTTACTTTCTCCAAACTATTACTTTCTTCCACTCGATACGTTTAATCCTTTGTTTTCAGCAAAACCGGTGAGATTGATAACCTCACTGTAAGTTGGGGGCAAAGTTCTGTGGTTGTGTTGTGTAGGATTCCACGTTGCTACTAGCACCGGTAGTGCGCCCTACCAAAGCTCAGCTAGCAACACCTTTGAGGTGTTTCCTTGCTCCTACTGGATTGATAACCTTGGTTTCATAACTGAGGGAAACTTGCTGCTATGCTCATCATACCTTCCTCTTGGGGTTCCCTAACGAGCTCGAGATATCTTGGGCCATCAAAGCTTTTTTCTGGCGCCGCTGCCGGGGAGTCAAGGACATCTTCACAAGCGGAGTCCCTCATAACCAATCTCTTTACTTTGTTATTTTTGTTTTGCTTAGTTTATTTCTGCTTTGTTTGCTTGTTTCTTTATCAAAAACACAAAAAAATAGTTTTACTAGTTTGCTTTCTTTATTAAAAACACACAAAAATTAAGTCTTCCTATAGTTGTTACCACTTCCTTAGCTCACCACGTGAATCCCTAAAAGACCTTTCAATAGGTAGTGGCTCTATAATTGGGAAAGATAATATTGAAGAATTTTTTAATCATGTTAGTAAACATGAGGATATTGAGGATAGATCCCTTGCAAAAATTTCTCCAAACTATGAAATTGCTGCAGCTTCTTTAGATCACATGTTGGAAGCTAGGATTGTTAACCTTAATCCCTTGATGCAAGTAATGTTCCTTAAACTTAAAGAAATTGATGACCCTGAAAAGAGAGATTTTATTCTGGAAACTCTGCTTAAGGAATTCTATGATGTTGCCAAGAAAGCTAGGAAAGTTTTTGAACGTTTTAATAAGCTAGGCTCATGTGTAGATGTTATTGGTACACGAGAAAACATGAATAATACCGAACCTAACGGGGAGGAAACTAAGATACCAATACCTTTTAAACTTGTAGCAATCCATGAAGCCATAGAAAAGAATCTTGATTGAATTGTTCCTGAAACCCGTTTGAAGAAAATAGGGAACCCAAGAGAATTGAGAGAGGATCCTCTAGAACTTATTTGGATGAGATACCTTGCCATGTTGAAGATATTTCTGGTATCAATCTTAATGTTTTTTCATTTGAGAACACTTGATTCTTTTTCTTGCTTCTTATGCCTAACTTAAAGGCGTTAAAGAAAAGTACTTATTGGGAGATAACCCAAAAGTTTTAGATGAGTCTTGGAAGTTATTACCTCTGTAATAACCGCTCCTTATCCTTTTTATTTGCTTTTTGTGCCAAGAGTAACATCTAATGAGAGAGAAGTAATGATTGGGAAAGTTGCTGTCCCGAACCAGATTTATGTGCTTCACCGTAAAAATTCATGTAAAATATGTATACGTCCTTTCGAGGCGTGAAGTTTTATGCTTCTGCCCCAGGTTGTTATGTAACTTTCGTTAGTTCAACACTTTTCGATTTGAGCAACAGAAGGTCTTCGAAAAAATTCATATTTACCTGCTGATCTGTTTTGACAGATTTCTGCCATTATTTGCATTTGCTTCTTGTTGGTTCCTCTTTGAGTTTTTTAGGGAATTGAGATTTTTTAGGGAAGTGCTACAATAGCTTGTGTTTTACTGGGAGTTTTATTAGTGTTGAAACTGAACCCAAAGACTTATTATCTTGAGTGCACTAATGTTGCTAATAAAGATTGTGTGAAGTTTTGTATGAAGGAAAAATTTCAGGTGTATGGAAGGAATGATTAATGAGATGAAAAATGGACTAAAGCTCAATCTTGGGGATGCCACGCGTGTCACCCCAAGAAATATCCAAGAAGTACAAGCGTCAAAGTTTGGAGATGCCCAAGTCATCCCCTTCTTCATCAATAAAAATCCCAGGTTTCTTCCAAACACTTAATTTTTATTGTTTCATGCACAGTTGTGTTGTTCTTGGAGCGTCTTCTTTTTCATTTTCGATTTGGTTTTTCTTTGCTTGGTTTGCTTAGTTTGCTGAATAAATTGGTTGGACCCCCTCTTTCATATATTAGTTTTCAAATAGTTTGGTTTGGATTGGGAAAGAGTAGGAAAGTACATGCTTAAGTGGTAAAGAGAGCTTGTTTTTGACTGTGGCCTATGCTTTGTCATGCCATGCGTGATATTGTTTTGGCTTTATGCTTAGTATTCTTTGTTGTATCATGACATGTTATAAACAATTGAGATTGCTTAATGTTCCTTGGAAGGATCATGCGTTGTTTTAGCATATTAAAGCATAGTATTGTGGTATTCTCCTTTGATGCTTTATTTGGGTTGACTTGGCACATGATCACACCATGTTATGACTATCCCAAGTCACCATAGCCTTTATGATCCTTTAGTTTTCAATTTTTAGTATTACTTTATGCTTTGATTAATGATGTTTTGTCGCTATGCGTGATTATGGCCATTATTGCTCTCTTAGTTGGTCCGCTCCTAATCTTTTGCTAGCCTCCGTAACCAAGTGTGAGCTCCACTCATGCATACAAATCCTTAAACCAAGTTATTCCAAAGAGTCCACCATACCTACCTATTAGCATATGCTATTACAAGTATATTGATGTTTTTGTTTACCTTCTGAATTAAACCTGTTATGAGAAAACTAGTGAATAAAGCTCTCACGAACTTCATAACACACTTTACTTTTCTTGCCCTTAATAAACTTGAACCATTGTGCCGTCTATGTTGTATATGCTTGCACTTATATGTTGGGGATTAGCAGAACCATGCTGTCATGGGGAATGCTTTCAACATTGCACTTGTACTTTGTACCTAGTTGCTATCATGCTCTTTTGTCTATGGATGTCGTCGATGTGAAATGAAAGGGGAGCTTGTAAGTCCATGGAGTTATGTATATGTGTTAGAGAAACGCCTGGGCCGCTGGTCTAATCCATGCCGTCATGGTGGAAACCTGCAGCATAACCATAATGAGCTATCTATGAAGCATTTTTCTTATAAAAAAGAGTCAGATATTGAGAAAAGAGAGAGAAAGAAAAGTAAAAAGAGATATGAGAAAAGAGGAAAGAGAGAAAAAAAGCACCATTTTCCCATGGTAAATAAGAAGATTGCTGAGATGCTCATTGTCTGCTTTCCTTGTCATTTTGATATGGGGATTCTTCTGTATCATCGAGCAAGGGGTATCCCATTGGAGGTTCTCGATGATACACATGTACTTACGATGACAAGAACTTACTGAGCATGAGGAGCGACCCTTGTATTCAAGGGACATGAGATTTCCAACTTATACTTTGTCAAGCATGTACTTCATAGTTTGTTCACTTTAATCTTAATCACTTCAAGATGCTTATGATAGGGGCAATGAGATCTAAAAGCTAGTAAGTACCATAATTTTTGGAAGCTCTTTATGAAACTTGAATCCCTACTTCCTTCTATGAAGGCCTTTCTTTTACTTTTATGTTGAGTTTCCACCTTCTAGTTTTATGCACCTACTTTCAGAGCATAGTGGCCATTCTTAGTTCTATGTGCATTGTCCCAAGACTTGTTGATTGATGCAGAACTTTGATATTGCTTGTTTTAAACTATTTGTATCTAGTCACTCTTATGAACTTTGAAGGTGTCCTATGCATTTATGTTTGCTACTCTATGAGGGACAAGCTGAATGCCACTATGCTATGTTTTCTTTATGTGAAACAAAAAACGACTTGCAAAGTATTGTTATTCATGAATCTTTTGTTTGTGCCTTTTTATGTTGCAACATACTTGCTTTGTCATATTGTTAGAACTTTATCTTTCATGTTATGATTGAAGTACTATGATTCCAGCTTTCAATGTTTTACAAATACTATGATCAAGTTTATGATGGTGCATGTCACCTAAAAAATTATTCTTTCTTTTTATCACATACCTACTCGAGGACGAGCATGAGTTAAGCTTGGGGATGTTGATACGTTGCTAACGTATCCATAATTTTTGATGTTCCATCCTTGGTTTTATCTACTTTCTTATGTTTTGTTCCAACTTTGGAGTACTTTTCGTACACTTTCTTGGACTAACCTATTAACGAGATGCCATAGTGCCAGCTACATGTTTTCAGCTGTTTTTGGTTCCAGGAAGTCAGAAAATGAATATTCTCGGAATTGGACGGGACAAAAGCCAAAGTTAGTTTTTCACCGAGGAACACACGGAGCCAGAATATGGGACGGAGAGGGGCCAGGGGGGGCGCCACACCACCTGGCCGCGCGACCAAGCCTGGCCTGTGCCAGGGGGTGGTCTGGCCGCCCTGGGCACCCCCTCGGCCTTCCCTTTCGCCTATAAGATGCCTCCGATACAGAAACCCTAAGTACCCGATCAAAATTCGACGAAAGAGTCTATAGCCGCTGTCATCTCCATGTCTAGATCGGAAGGGATCTGAAGCTCTTCTTGGCACCCTGCCGAAGGGGAGAATTCGCACTGGGGGGCTTCTTCATCACCATGCAAGCCTCCTGTGTGATGCGTGAGTAGTTCATCCTTGGACTACAGGTCCATGTAGTAGCTAGATGGCTGGTTCTTCTCCTTTGTGCTATCATGTTTAGATCTTCTGAGCTCCGTTCATGATCAAGATCATCTATTTGTAATCCTACATGTTGTGTTTGCGGGGATCCGATGGATATTGAGATGCTATTTCAGATTGATTATTGATTCTATCATGACTTTGTTATTTGTGATCTTGCATGCTTTCCGTTGTTAGTAGCTATCTTGGCCAAGTAGATGCTAACAACTCCAAGAGTTAGTATTTATGCTCGATAGTGGGTTCATGCCTCTACTAATCTGGGGAAGTGACAGAAATCTCTAAGGTACTGGATGTGATGTTGCTACTCGGGATAAAAAGAACAATCGTTTGTTCATAGAACAATCGTATTGTTTAATTTACACGCAATTCGTAATGCAATTATCTGTTGCTTGCAACTTAATACTGGAGGGGGTTCGGATGATAACCTGAAGGTGGATTATTAGTCATAGATGTAGTTGGATGGCGGTCTACGTATAATGTTGTAATGCCCAATCGAATCGCAAAGGAGTCAAGATGAGTATTATATGCATGATTTCTTTCTCGATGTTTGTCAATTTCCCCGCTGTAATTTGTTCACCCAACATATTATCTATCTTAAGGAGAGCCACTACTAGGAACTATGGACCCCGGTCCTTTCTTTTACTATCAATCTACAATCAACTATTTACTGCTTTGTGTTTACTTTATGCAAACTATTACTTTCTTCCACTCGATACGTTTAATCCTTTGTTTTGAGCAAATCCAGTGAGATTGACAACACTGTAAGTTGGGGGCAAAGTTCTATGGTTGTGTTGTGCAGGATTCCACGTTGCTACTAGCACCATTAGTGTGCCCTGCCAAAGCTCAGCTAGCAACACCTTTGAGGTGTTTCCTTGCTCCTACTGGATTGATAACCTTGGTTTCATAATTGAGGGAAACTTGCTGATGTGCTCATCATACCTTCCTCTTGGGGTTCCCCAACGAGCTCGAGATATCTTGGGCCATCAGGATGCCATTTTTGAGTGGGAGTTCATTTCTAATTTGGATTAGTCAAACTCAATTTGTCATAAACTAAATCGAAGTGAATTTGCATAATTTGTTGTAGTCATTGGCATCTGTTCACTACGTTATGCTTAGTTTTAATTGAGATAATATAACTATAGAATTCTGGATATTTACTTTACGAGCTGGTATCGTATTGTTTTGAATGTCAATTTAAAGTTTATAAGTCCTATTGCAAACTTTCAGCAAACTCTATTTACTCCATGAAGTTTAATAAGTAGTATTAAATCAAGAGTAAGAATTCCAATGTTAGTATCTAAAGTATCATGTTTTCCTCCATGATTATTGATATTCAAAAGTTGTTTTAATATCAAGATTGTCTAGGAGCTGAAATATTGTTTCAGAAACCATCATGTGTGGAAGATATTGTGATATCTGAAACAATGTTTTTTGGTTGCATTATGATAGAGTATAATTTAGAAAAATACATGTTCTCATATTGTATGAGAATTTGTGTAGGATGGAGATGCTAGGCATCCGGATCTCCCAAAAATGTTTTGGGAACTAACATTATACTCGCTATTCTTCCTTATAGGCTATAGTAGCTTGATCATGAAAGTTGTCATGATAAGGATGAATAGAAGATGTAAGTAAAATCTTTAATACACTAATAGATTACAAAGAATGGATTTTTGAAAGAACACCAAACATTTGATGATGGTGATCCACTTGAAAGTGCAAGTCCAAAGGTATTAGTATTTGACTATATACACTTTGTACTATGTGTCATGTGAATGACACCACTATTGATGTTGATAGATTCTTTTAAAAGAAAAGGAATTGTTGGAAGAGAATCTATGAAATATTTGGCAGAAAAGAAAAGGTTGGAGATGTCCAACTTAGGTATATAGAAGATATACATGTTATGGCTGTTTTCCTTGCTTGTTAAACAATGTGGTTCTTAGGTATTGGATACCGGTATTGGATACTGAATTGGTTGGTGTGACGGCCTAAGTAACTGGCAAGAGAATAAGTGATGATGTTCATCGAAAACAAATAAAGTGTTATTGCGTTTTCGTTGTCGTCAAACCTAGCCTTCAAGATTTGTTTTAATAATTGTTATTTTGTTCCGGTATTACGAGAATAATGGTTCTTAAAAAATTTACTGTATTCCATAAAGGATGGATAAACTTTTACAAGTCTAGTTGGAGAAATCACATCTAGAAACATTATTGCTAATGTCATAAGGAAAATGATTGGAATATCACTTATGAAGTGACATCGCTGTTTGAATTATATTGGAAAGAAAACATGAAGAAACTCCATGTTGATGGATTTTTGGAGTCTTCTGATTTTGATCAATTGACGCTTGTGAAACTTTCATCGAGATAATTGAAACTCCGTTCATAGGCCAAAGAGGAACGGATGACTGATGTGCTCGTCGTTCGACGTAGAGCTCGTTGGGAACCCCAAGAGGAAGGTACGATGAGCACAACAGTAAGTTTTCCCTCAGTTATGAAACCAAGGTTTAATCGAACCAGTAGGAGCAAGGAAACACCCCAAAGGTGTTACTAGCTGAGCTTTGGCAGGGCGCACTACTGGTGCTAGTAGCAACATGGAGACCTGCACAACACAACCACAAAACTTTGTCCCCAACTTGCGATGAGGTTGTCAATCTCACCGTGTTTTGCGGAAAATGAATGATTAAACGTATCAAATGGAAAGAAGTAAAAGTTTGCAGAAAGTAAACACAAAGCAGTAAAAGATTGTAGATTGTATGTAAAGAGAAAGGACCGGGATCCATAGTTCACTAGAGGTGGCTCTCCTTAAGATAGATAACATGCTGGGTGAACAAATTACAGCGGGGCAATTGACAAACACCGCGAAAGCAATACATGCATATACTAATCATCTTGACTCCTTTGAGACTTGATTGGGCATTACAACATAATACATAGACCGCCATCCAACTGCATCTATGACTAATAATCCACCTTCAGGTTATCATCCGAACCCCCTCCAGTATTAAGTTGCAAGCAACAGATTACTGCTTTACGAACTGCGTGTAAAGTAAACAATACGATTGTTCTATGAACAAAGGATTGTTGTTTTCTCCCTAGTAGCAACAGCATATCTAGTACCTTAGAGATTTCTGTCACTTCCCCAGATTACCAGAGGCATGAACCCACTATCGAGCATAAATACTAACTCTTGGAGTTGCTAGCATCTACTTGGCCAAGATAGCTACTAACAACGGAAAGCATGCAAGATCACAAATAACAAAGACATGATAGAATCAATAATCAATCTGAAATAGCATCTCAATATCCATCGGATCCCCACAAACACAACATGCAGAATTACAAATAGATGATCTTGATCATGAACGGAGCTCAAAAGATCTAAACATGAAAGCACAAAGGAGGAGAACCAGCCATCTAGCTACTACATGGATCCGTAGTCCAAGTATGAACTACTCACGCATCACACCGGAGGCTTGCATGGTGATGAAGAAGGCCTCCAGGGTGAATTCCCCTCTCCGGCAGGGTTCCGGGAAGAGCTTCAGATCCCTCCTGATCTAGGGATGGAGAAGACGGCGGCTGCAGACTATTTCGTGGATTTTGATCGGGTACTTAGGGTTTTCGTCCCGAGGGCATCTTATAGGCAGAAGGGGAGGCTGAGGGGGTGCCAGGGCTGGCCACACCACCCCCTGGCGCAGGCCAGGCTAGGCCGCACGGCCAGGTGGTGTGGTGGCCCCCTGGCCCTTCGCCGTCTCGTATTCTGGCACTTGATGACTTCCGGAAAAATAGGCACTTTGGCTTTTGTCCCGTCCAATTCTGAGAATATTCATTTTCTGACTTTCCTGGATCCAAAAACAACAGAAAATAGGCAGCTGGCACTGTGGCTCTTGTTAATAGGTTAGTCCCAGAAATCATAAGAAAAGTACTCCAAAGTTGGAACAAAACACAAGAAAGTGGATAAAACCAAGCATGGAACATCAAAAATTATAGATACATTTGCAATGTATCAACATCCCCAAGCTTAACTCCTGCTCGTCCTCGAGTAGGTAAGTGATAAAAAGAAAGAATAATTTTTGAGGTGACATGCACCATCAAAGATTTGATCAAAGTATTTGCAAAACATTCAAAGCTGGGATCATAGTACTTCAATCATAACATGAAAGACAAAGTTCTAGCAATAAGCAAAGAAACTATGATGCAACATGAAAAGGCACAAACAAAAGATTCATGAATACCAATGCTTTGCAAGACGTTTGTTTGTTTCACATAAAAAAACATAGGATAGTAGTATTCAGCTTGTCCCTCAATAGAGTAGCAAATATAAATGCATAGGACACCTTCAAAGTTCATAAGAGTGACTAGATACAATAGTTTAAAACAAGCAATAGCAAGTTATGCATCAATCAACTAGTCTTGGGACAATGCACATAGAACTAAGAATGGCCACTATGCTCTCAAAGTAGGTGCATAAAGATAGAAGGTGGAGACTCAATATAATGGTGGAAGAAAGGCCTTTTGTAAAACGAAGTAGGGATTCAAGTCTCATAAAGAGCTTCCAAAAATTATGGTAGTTTTTAGCTCTCATTGCCCCTATCATAAGCATCTTGAAGGTGATTAAGGTTAAAGTGACACAACTAAGAGGATACGCTTGACATGTTATAAACCGAAATCTCATGCCCCTTACTTACGAAGACCGATCCTCATGCTACTCAACTTTAGTCACGAGTAAGCTCTTGTCATTGTAAGTATATGTGTATCATTAAGAACCGCCAACGGGGTACCCCTTGCACATGATACGAGAGCTTTCCCATAATCAAAATGACAAGGCAAGTAGACAATGAGCATCTCAGCGATCTTTTTATTTGCTATTTGCATGGGTTTTTATTGAGGATGCTTCATAGAGTGCTCATTATGGTGATGCTGCAAGTTTCCACCATGATTAGGAATGGCTTAGGCTAGTGGCCTAGGCATTTCTCTAACACACATACAAACTCCATGATCTTACAAGTTCCACTTTTATTTCATACCGCCGGGATTCGTAAGCAAAAGAACATGATATCAACGGGGTACAAAGTACAAGTGCAATGTTGAAAGCGTTCCCCATGGTACATGGTTCTGCTAATTTCAACTTATAAAGCGCAAGCATATACGCAACAAAGAAGGACCCAATGGTTCAAGCTTATTAGAGGCAATAAAGTAAAGTGTGCCATCAAGTTCGTGAGAGCTTTAATCACTAATTTTCTCATAACAAGTGGAAGGTAAACAAAAGCATGAATATACTTGGAATAGCATAAGCTAGTAGGTTGGTATGGTGGACTCTTTGGAATAACTTGGTTTAGGGAGTTGGATGCATGAGTGGAACTCATACTTTGTTGTGGAGGCTAGCAAAAGACTGGGAGCGACAAACTAAGAGAGCAATAATGGCCATAATCATGCAGAGGGACAAAACATCATTGATCAAAGCATAAAGTGATACTACAAGTTGAAAACTAAAGGATCATACGGGCTATGGTGACTTGAGATAGTCATAACATGGTGTGAGCATGTGCCAAGTCAACCCAAATAAAGCATCAAAGAAGAATACCAGTATAGTATGCTTTAATATGTTAAAACAACGCATGATTCATCCAAGGCACATTAAGCAATCTCAATTGTTTATAACAATTCATGCTACAGAAAAGAATAATAAGCATAAAGCCAAAACAATATCAAGCATGGCATGACAAATCATAGGCCACAGTCAAAAACGAGCTCTTTTTACCACATAAGTATGAATTTTCCTACTCTTTTCCAAACCAAACCAAACTATTTGCAAACCAAAGTATGAAAGAGGGGGTCCAACCAATTTATTCAGAAAACTAAGCAAACAAAAACAAATGAAAACCAAAATGAAAACGAAAAAGAAGACGCTCCAAGAAAAACACAACTGTGCATGAAACAATAAAAATGAAGCGTTTGGAAGAAACCTGGGATTTTTATTGATGAAGAAGGGGATGCCTTGGGCAGCCCCAAGCTTTGATGCTTGTACTTCTTGGATATTTCTTGGGGTGACACGCGTGGAATCCCTAAGCTTGAGCTTTAGTCCATCCTTCATCTCATTACTCATTCCTTCCATACACCTGAAATTTTTCCTTCATACAAAACTTCACACAATCTCATTAGCAACATTAGTGCACTTAAGATAAATAAATCTCAAGGTTCAGTTCTAACACCAAATAAACTTCCATTAGAACACTAGATAATGTAGAACTTCCCTCAAAAAGCTCAATTCCCCAAAAGAACTCAAGAAGGAACCAACAAGAAGCAAATGCAGAAAATGGCAGAAATCTGTCAAAACAGACCAGCAGGTAAAGACAAATTTTTTCGAAGACCTTCTGTTGCTCAAATCAAAAAGTGTTGAACAAACGAAAGTTCGATAACAACATGGGGCATAAGCATAAAAAATAACAGCTAAATCCGACATATAGAGCTCTCTCAAGAATTTTTACGGTGAAGCACAGAAAACTATTTTGGGACAGCAACTTTCCCAATCATTACTTCTCTCTTATTAGAGGTTACTCTTGGCACAAAAAGCAAATAAAAAGGATAAGGAGCGGTTATTACAGAGGTAATAACTTACAAGACTCATCTAAAACTTTTGGGTTATCTCCCAATAAGTACTTTTCTTTAACGCCTTTAAGTTAGGCATAAGAAGCAAAGAAAGAATCAAGTGTTCTCAAATGAAGAAGCATTAAGACCAAATTTTTTTTCATAGGAGAAGCAAAAGAAATCTTTTCTCTCTTTTTAGGGAAGTGTTCTATACCTTTCTTAAGTGGGAGTTGATATTTAATGGTGCCTTCTTTCATATCAATGATGGCACCAACAGTTCTAAGAAAAGGTCTTCCCAAAGTAATAGGACAAACACATTGTATTCAACATCCAAAACATAGAAATCAACAGGGACATAGGAATAATTAACCATAATAATAACATCATTAAGACTCCCCATGAGTTTCTTTTTAGCATTAGCATCAAGTGGGACATTCAAATAACAATCTTCAAGAGGAGGCAAATCAAGCATATCATAGATCCTTCTAGGAATAATATAAACACTACTATCAAGATCACACAAAGCTTTGAAATCAAAGTCATTCACTTTCATATAATGATGGGTTCCCAACCATATTCTTGCTTTATAGGAATAGAAGCTTTATGTTTCATCTTTTCTTCTTTAATCTTTATGAGAGCATCAGTAATGTGTTTTGTAAAAGCCATGTTTATAGCACTAGCATTAGGACTTTTAGCAACCTTTTGTAGAAACTTAATAACTTCAGAGATATTGCAACCATCAAGATCAAAATCAACTTTGTCATCTAAAGTAGTACAACTATTACTAGCCTCAACACTAGTGGTGGTAATAGTAGAAACACTAATGTTTCTATCAATTTCATCTTCTCTTTCCCACTTAGCATGTAATTCAGCTAATAGTCTAACATTTTCATCAATTCTTACTTGTATAGCATTAGTAGCTGCAAAGGGATTCTCATTAGTTTCAGGTTTAGCAGCCATTTTATTCAAAGTAGATTGAGCTTCAACCAAAGATGCTATATTTCTTTCAGCATTAGAGAGTTTTTCCTCAATAGTTTTATTGAAAGCAGTTTGTTTACTAATAAACTCTTTAAGCATAACTTCAAGTTCAGAGGGAGCACTCTTATTATTGTTGTAAGAATTTCCATAAGCATTACCATTGTTGGGAGGATATGGCTTATAATTATCGTTACCAAAATTGTTCCTATAAGCATTATTACCATAAGCATTGTTGCCAAAGTTGTTATTTCTTATGCAGTTCACATCAACTTGCTCTTCTTGAGCAACCAAAGAGGCTAAAGGAACATTATTTGGATCAATATGGGCTTTCCCATTAACAAGTATAGACATAATAATATCAATTTTATCACTCAAGGAGGAGGTTTCCTCAACAGAATTTACCTTCTTACCTTGTGGAGCTCTCTCGGTATGCCATTCAGAATAATTAACCATCATATTGTCCAAAAGTTTTGTTGCAGCACCCAAAGTGATGGTCATAAAGGTACCTCCAGCAGCAGAATCCAATAGGTTCCTTGAAGAATAGTTCAATCCTGCATAAAGAGTTTGGATGATCATCCAAGCAGTCAGTCCATGAGTGGGACAATTCTTTACCAAAGATTTCATTCTTTCCCAAGCTTGAGCAACATGCTCACTATCAAGTTGTTTAAACTTCATTATTTCACTTCTCATGGATATAATCTTAGCAGGTGGATAGTATTTTCCAATAAAAGCATCTTTGCACTTAGTCCAAGAATTAATACTATTCCTAGTTAAGGAATTCAACCATTCTTTAGCTTTTCCTCTCAAAGAGAAAGGAAACAATTTCAGCTTAATAATATCACATATATATCCCTATGCTTTTGCATCTCACAAAGTTCAACAATGTTATTTTAGATGGGAAGCAGCATCTTCATTACCAATACCAGAAAATTGCTCTCTCATAACAAGATTGAGTAAAGCGGGTTTTATCTCAAAGAAAGTATTTTCAGCCACAGGTGGAGCAATAGGTGTGCTCATAAAATCATTGTTGTTGGTGCTAGTGAAGTCACACAACTTAGTGTTTTCAAGAGTAGTCATTTTTTTGGGTTTTCAAATAAGAAAGCAAACTTGTGAAACTAATTTTTGTGTGTTTTTGAAGAACAAAACAAGCAAACACAGTAAAAAGAAAACTAAGCAAAACAAAAACAACAAAGTAAAGAGATTGGTTTTGAGGGACTCCCCTTGTGAAGATGTCCTTGACTCCCCGGCAACGGCGCCAGAAAATCTTGATGTGCTCGTCGTTCGACGTAGAGCTCGTTGGGAACCCCAAGAGGAAGGTACAATGAGCACAGCAGTAAGTTTTCCCTCAGTTATGAAACCAAGGTTTAATCGAACCCCTGGCCCTTCTCCGTCTCGTATTCTGGCACTTGATGACTTCCGGAAAATAGGCACTTTGGCTTTTGTCCCGTCCAATTCCGAGAATATTCATTTTCTGACTTTCCTGGAACCAAAAACAGCAGAAAACAGGCAGCTGGCACTATGGCTCTTGTTAATAGGTTAGTCCAAGAAATCATAAGAAAAGTACTCCAAAGTTGGAACAAAACACAAGAAAGTGGATAAAACCAAGCATGGAACATCAAAAATTATAGATACATTTGCAATGTATCAATGACTAGCATATTGGAAATTGTGCCTATTGATGTGCATAGTCGATTATGTGTAGCCATATGCGATGGATCGTTTTTGCTTCATATGCTTTCTCTAGAAATTTGAGTGAATATGTCTATATATTTACTTAATAAGGAACAAGTATGAAACATTTGAAAATTGTTCAAAGACTTTCAAGATGAAGTGAAAAATCATTGTAACAAGAAAATAAAAGATTTTATTATTTGATCATAACGGAAGATAGTTGAGTTATAGGATTAGCATAACACCTAAGATTTCAGGAATTGTTCCACTAATTTGCATTTCCCGATAAACCACAGGAGTATGGTATGTTCGAGAGATCAAATCAAACCTTGTTTGACATGGTAAGATCAAAGGTGTCATTTATATAACTACCATTATGTTTTAAGGATTAAAGCTTTAGAGACTACCGCTTTTACACTGAAAAGAGCACCATCGTGATCCGTTGAACTGACACCATATGAGTTATGGTTTGGGATAAAACCTGAATTTTCTTTTCTTAAATGTTGGTATGCTATGCATAAGTAAAATGTTTACAACCAAAGTCGGATAAGCACGTCTTTGTAGGTTATCCCAAAGAATTTGTTGGGAATTCCTCCATAACACCGAGGACAAAAGAGTTTGTTGCTTGGAACATCAAGTTTCTTGAGAAGGAATTTTTTATAAAAAGTTAAGTGGGAGGACAATAGAACTTTGATAAGGTTGTTGAACCTTAGCTATATGTGCTAAGTAGCGCAGCGCCGGAAAGTATCCCGGTGGCGGCCATAATGCTCATGGCTCCCGTGATTACAAAGGGTGTGATCTTGGAGATTAGAGTTCCTATTGAACCATGTGGGTCGGTAAGAATCAAATAGTAAGATTTGAAACAGAAATCGTTATTATTTTGACAATGATGAACCGACTGCATGCAAAGAAGCGATGATGGGCCCTGACTCCATAAAATGACTAGAATTCATAGAATCCGTGATAGTATCCATACACGAGAAATCAAGTTTCTGAACTTGGAAGACCCTCCGGAAAGGCATGAAGCCTATCGGTCGTGTTTGGATCTATAAAGAAATAGACATGGATGTTTAACATCTATGAAATAGTCGACATGTCGGAAAGAAGTTTACGGCAATGTTCAAGGAGTTGACTATGACAAGATTTGATCTTTCATAGCGATATTTATTCTTGACGTATTAATGTAGCAACCACTACATATAATTTGGTATATGGTAGTTGAATAAACAAAACAAAGTTCTTCTAATAGAATGGTTACCTAGGACGTGTACATGACACGGTCCGAAGGGTTTTGTTAATTCAAAGGGTGCTAATGGGCATGCAAACTTCAATAGTTGAAGTGAGCATAGCGGAGTCGGAATCTTCACCATGATGAAAATGTTAAAGGAGTTTAATTTCATACGAAGTAATCTTAGTCCTTAGACCATGAGATCATGTTAATTGCTAACATCGGAAGAGTAACTTGATAACATCAAATGTCACACCGTAAAAGGGTGACTATAAAGGTGGGTTCAGATACTCCGAAGGTGTTATGTTGAGGCTCAAGGATCAAGAGTGGAATTTGTCAATCACGATGATGCATAGATATACTCTGGGCCCTCTCGGTGATATCACATTAAGATAGCTTGCAAGCAAGTGATGTGATCACTAGAATGTTATATCACGGGAACGAGAAAAGAGTGCATGTCGGTAACGAGATCAAACTAGGTATTCGGACCGCGATGATCGAATATCAGACATGTAATATATCGCGATACAAAGGGATTTAGTTACGACGTTAAAGGTTCACATGATCACAAGAGTCATCGTTGAATATGTGGGAGTCAGTACGGATCTCTAGGTCCCACTGCTAATTATTGATCGGAGAGGGGTCTCGATCATGTCTGCATTATTCGCGGACCATAGGGTGACACACTTAAGCTATACCGACACCATTTAGGAGCAAATATGTTTCAGATAAAGATTAAGAAAGTGCTGAAATCATTTTGATGGAAACCAGAATTTTTTTGGGTGAAATTGCTGAAACTGGTTCTGCATGTGATATTGAAATGTTCCAGGGAGTTTTATGTGAATGTTTGTTAATTAAAGTAATTAAAAAATTCTGAATAAAATAAATAAAAGTGATTTATTTAATGAGAGCTTGCATTAAATTTGGTGGAAATTTAATGCATGTGAGTGGACATGAGTGGAGGTGTGTGTTTATGTGAGTGGGAGCTCCACCCACATGAATGAGGGAGAGGTGGGGGCACCCACCATGGCCGTCGCCATGCCCCTTGGGCTGCCCCCTCCCTATATAAGCAGCACCTCCTCCTCCACTCTCACACCACCTCCTCGTTAAGGTTCTCTTCTCCCTCTAGTTATTCCCCATGGTCTCGGATTAGCGAGATACATGTTCCCGATGGCTTTATCTAGAAAGGAGTTGCTGCTTCTGCTGCATCGCTGGAGCGAGGAGGCGGAGGTTGTTTGGTGGATCGAATGCGTGTGCGATCACGGATGCACCGCTACTTTGCGGTGCTGGACTTGATGGTGCTGGACCTGATGATGCTGGAACTGCTGGATCTGAAGGCCTTCATCATGATCTTGAGAATGGCAAGTGTACGGCTACATCATCCACGAGTTCCATCTCGTTAACAAAGCTTTGTAGTCTTCGAGGGTAAGTTCTCTATGGATGTATATCCACCCGTTGCTTGTATCTAGTAGATAGATCTTGGCGTGTAGTTCCCATTGTAGGAATTTTTTTGTTTTCTATGTTGTGAACCCAATAGAACCCTCTTCGAGTAATGATCCCTCGGCAGAGGTATTTGCTGACAATCTTCTCAACAATCTAGGTATTGCCAAATTTGGCCTTTCTCAGAAATCTGCAGAGGAGATCCAACGGCTCGCCCGGAAATTCCTAGAAAGCCGGACTATTTCTACCGAAGAAGAAGCACATGAAGCAGAGGATGTCAAGTACTATGAACTTCCTAAACAAGTCCGTATTTGTGACGAGAGGCTGAGAACTGGCAAGCTTCCGACACCGCCAGTGATCCCGCTCACTCTTGCCGAGAAGGTTACTACAGAAGTGAACATGAGTTTGAGCAAACTCACTCATGAACAGCATGTAAGTCGGAATTCCAGCTCACATTTTATTTTATTTCATATCATATCCTCTATCCCCCAAGCATGAAGCTGGACAGACAAATCTGGATTTATGCTTCCTTAGGATGCCAAAGAATGAACTAGTGTAGCCCCAAGGCTCGTGCTGAAATTAGTAAAAAATATTAGCTTGAGTCTTTAGTAGACTTCTGACTCTAGGTATTCTGACTTACAGAAAGTTAATTCATATAACCAGGAATTATTGAAGAATATCTGTAACAGCGGAAAGAAATCAGAGATCTCTAACTTGAAAATGCTCCACTGAAAGTATCCAGTGATGAGGCTGAAGGTAAACAGTTCAGAACTCAAACCTTGTCTTTTAATTCATAATCGAATTTTTGTTCAACTGTTGTTCTTTTTACTTCAGTACTGGTAAAGCAATCATGTGCTATGATTGAGGAGGCCGAGAATCTTAAAACCCTGGAGGTGGAAAACAAGGACCTCCGCCAAGAGCTGAATAAGTTTAAGGCGGATCATGAGAAGAGCATTGCTCAAGTTCTCGAATCCATCTCCGTGGCCACCGATATTCATTGAGTTCATTTTGGTTGACAGATCAAACTAGTCAGCTTACACAAGTCGGCGATCTGCTTCATGACTTCCGCCAATCTATCAAAGATATAGGCATGGTTCTCAAGGTTCCGGATGCTTTGAAGTGCGAGACAAAGCCAAGGAGATGTCCCAGCTTATCCGGGACGGGAACATGTCCTATGCGTGGACCGCAGCACAACGCTCTCACCATGGTTATGAGCCACCATGGAAACATGGAAATCTGGCAAGTAACCAGAGGGTACTGTAAAATGGATGAAGACGGTTAGGAGAAGGACATCAAAGCCATTATGGACTCCTATGCCGGATATGGGTGCCACGTAGCTGACTTGACCATCTACGATGCCCCCTTCTTCACTCGCGCAGAGACGCCACCTCCGCCCGCCAAAGAAACTGGTGAATCTTTCGACAACAAGCAAACCATCTTGGATTTGAACGTCTCGGAAAGATATCGAGGTGAGGCTGATGTCTCCAGTGAGCCGGTAGCTCCTTCTTCTTCTCCAGCATCGTAAAGCATCAGAACAAACAATGTGTTATTCTGAAAAAAATTTGGATTGTAAATAAGTAGTATGATACTTTTGCTAGTGCCAAGTTTTATTTTATCTATTCAGCACTTTTGGCTTTATAATTTTTGTGCCTGAAATGTTTACATAAGCACTTTATGTTTTTTGTCTGTACTTATCATTTCTGTGGATTTCCGCCTCATCCCTTTCGTGAGCCAGCCAACCTTTAGCACAGAAACTTTGCCGAGCAACGGAGCTCAATTGCTAAACCAGTTTAAACTCGGAAACAAAGCCGGCTTCCAGTGCCAACAATTCACTACTCGGAAAATTCCCGCATCCGGAAATCAGATAAATAACCAAAGTATAGACTATAAAATTTAGATTTATACCCGAAGGTATCAATTTTTAGAATCGGAAATCTAAACCAGAACAAACATGAGCATAAATTACTTTCAAGTATTCTAGGATTTTCGACTGTGACATGATCTATGAGCCCCCCGGATTAATCCTCCGCGAATCCCTGTTATGTATACAACCACGATCCCATGATCAGTTAGTCGTGGCACATAACCGACAAGTATCATTACAGCATCTGATACATACCGAATTACAAGACTTACATAGGTGCCATTATGGCTACATCCATCATCATCAGCGGAACTTCTTCAAGCGTAGAGCCCGAGCCATGCCTTAACCTACAGGCAACTGACTGGGAAACGTCCTAGCTCGCATAGTCGCCATCCTCGCCTTCTTCTTGAGATCTGACCAAGTTAATAGCCAGGGACAATGCCGATGAGTACTTTGAATGTACTCGCAAACCACCTTAAGAGAATAGCAATAACAAGGGGATATGCAATATGGCCGCGGTATTAGGAGGGCTCCAAGAGGGGTTCTTTTCTAAATAGTTTATCTTGTAGATATAGCATCTACATATCTTTGTTGAAATTTTTTGTAAACCATTTTGGAAAGCTTTTTGAAAACTTTTGGAAAACTTTAGGACTAGGTCACCCATTTGTTCCCGTTTTTCAGGTCGTCCCATGACCAAACTCCTTCCATACCTCTCTGACCATCCCATGGTCAAAGCAGGTATCCTTCCCGACCATCCCATGGTTAAAAAATTTCCAAAACCATTTCTTTTCCGAAATCCTTTTTGAAAGCAAAACCAGCACCGCTCTACAGAAGTTTGTCCAACCCGTCCTTAACTGCAAACACGGCTATTCGAATAGATTTACACTCTACAGAGGTTGTACACTTTACCCACACCATCCGTGTACACTACCCTGATATTCACCGATCGTGGGTCGAGTAACCAATCAAGACTCTCTGGATGCTCACTCTAGTATAAGTGCCTACCCTATGAGTGTTAATCCCCTCAAAACCGGGACGTCGGGCGAGGACCAATCGGGGCGCTTTTTCCACTTCTCGAGTGTGCGCTTTCAATAAGGGGCTCATAGTAACGCGTGGAGGCCTGCCGACCCTTCGTTCCTTATCCAGGTCCCACCTTTATCGGAGAAGGCCCACCCTCCAGGGATCCCCGATCCCCTGTAGTAGTTGCGAGGCAGCTTATACCAGAACAGACAAACATCAAATCCAGCCCTGTCCCATACCAGAGTAATGTGGTTGCACAGGGTCAAGTTGTTATAGCTAGACTGCAAAGAACCAGGTGCGTTTTTGTAAACTTTCTTCCTTCGGTTTTCCTCCAGCATTTTGTAAAACGAAACCTTTTTCTTTCTCAACATCTCTTGGGGAGGTCCCACCTCACCAAGGTTTTATCAGAAAACATTTGGTAAAAACTTTTTCTGGGGTCTTCCCATCCTCTAGCTTTGTTTCGGCTAAATCGGGGGTTTCCAAAGGGTTATGGTGATATACACCATCTATTCTACTAGGGACAAGTAGGTGTCACCAAGGGGGTTGTACTTAGTAGTACAATAGTGTAAGGGTTCGGAGGAGCCAAACCCCTACCATATATATATATATATATATATCAGTATATAGCAAAACAATGTAGTTTTAATAAGTAGTTGATACAACATGCATAAGTAAAATAGTAGGGCAAGGCTTATGAGCAAGAAGGTGGCTTGCCTGATGATCCGAAATATGGCAATATGTCCCTGGACTTCTTATTTAGATACCCTAGAATACCAATATCAATAATAAACACACTTCTTCTGCTCTCCGATTTCATCGCAACTATTGGCGTCCCGACAACACATGCAAGCAAACCAAGCCACGGTCAACACCATACATTCAAGCACCAATGCATACAGCAAACAAAGAACAATACAAGTGCATAGATCATTTGGTCTTAGGAAGAATGGATTTGATAAGATTGGCCTTGTCTTGTAAAGTGGAGGAAAATCCCTTAGGATTTATAGTCTAGAAACTACCTAAGAGATGGATTTTTGGACAAGACCATATTCTGTATGGTACCATTGTAAAAACATGATACCAACAGATAGGTATTGATAAAATTAAACCAACAAAAAGTGGTTTCACTATTTTATCAATTACCAATAATTTTTAGTGATTTTTATAGTGAATAAGACTCTAGTTTTAGGAAATAATTCACCAGAGAAGTTCTGCAGCTTCAAACATTATTTCCTTGGATGGCTAGGTAGGCCTTGATGTACCTGTTTACTGAGAGTTGGAATCAAGTCGAGATAATTACCAGAATGCCCTCAAGAAATAACCAAAGGCAGTTCTGCACACCACTTGTCTTTTTCACCAGATTAAATCTACAAGAGATTTTAATATTAAACCAAGGAAATATGGTAGGTACTTCTAATACCTTTCTTTAGAAATTATAACCAACATTTTTGGATTAGCAGAACTACTGTAGTGAATTTAGAGGTGAATAAACCATGCACAGAATAGTTTAATTCACAAGAATTCAACTGGGCCTTAGAAAATTATGGGCTCCTGGGTTTTGCTAGATATTGGTGGTACACTACTCTGGGAGTTGGAATTAGCCTAATAGGTGTTGTAAATATTCCTAGGGAATTTTCTAAAGTCAGATTGTGACTGTTCTTGTTATTTTTACTACAGCCAAAACTAGGTTCACCTTGTCATGAGGTCAAGGGCATTGGATAGGTATTGTCAATAACTCCTAGTACCAATTGGATTCACTCTTTTTGGAGTTGCAAAGCTACTATAGGGATTTATCTAGTGAAAACAATAGGTACAAAAATGTTTATTTCTCCAAAACTCAACAAGAGTTCCAGAAATTAAGATCTCCTAGGTTTAGTTAGAAATGGATGTAGCTAATCCACTAGAGTTGGAATTGGGTTAAAAGCGATTATGGATTGGCCTAAGGAATTTATTAAAGCCAGGAATGCTCTCTTCTCCTTATTTTTACTGAGGTAAAACCATAGTTCACCTTGGCATAAGACATATACTAGTTGATAGGTATAGAAGGTAACTTCCAGAGGAACTTTGATTCATCCCAGTTGGATATGTGTAGCTCCCAGAGGGATTTAGTTTGTGTAAAGGACACCCTTTAGTAAATTAATTGCCAGAAAATAATAAAAATTATTTTTGATGAGGTATTACTTCTGCATGATTAAGAAAACATAAGGGGACTAACAGAAATTTAGATCTTGGAATTTTGATTCATTTTCCATTTTATTTAGTATTTAAACCAAGCGGGTAGTTTTCAGATCTAGGGAAAAAAATTAAAAGAAAAACACTTGGGTCAGGTTTTCAGGGTGGACTGGGCCGCACAGGGCAGAACCGGCCCACCGAGACGGCGACGCGGGCGGGAGACAAACTTGAACTTCCCGCGGCGGGGCCCGCGAGTCAGTGACTCCGAGGCGCCGAGGCGGTATGGGAACACCCTGGCCGTGCGATTAGATGCGAATCGATGGCCCAAGGCCATCGTCGTCCCCGCGGCGGCTCGCCGGAGAGCAAACCCTAGGTCGGGGCAGGGATGAGCGGAGAAGCTCACCAGGGGCTCGAGAGGGGTTGAGGAGGTGATGGGGCAACGCAGGTGACGACGGTGACTCTAGGGAGGGGCGGCGCGATGGGGCTCGCTTCCGGGTAGGACCTCGCGCGCGGACAGCCGGAGAGAAGCTTCGGGAGCTCGCCAGAGTCACTTCCAGAGTTGCTGCATGGGGAGAAAGGGGCAGGGTCAGGTGCAGAAGGACAAGGTGCGTCTAGTAGGGTGACATGCAAGGGGCAGGAGTTGGGGAGAGAGCAGCAATGGCCGAGAGGCCATTTTCTTCTTTCTTCGGTCAAAGCCAGGCAAGGGAGGAGGAGTGGGGTGTAGAGGAGGGGAGTTGGAGTGGAAGGAAGCAAATGAGGGAGGGGAGAGGAGTTGTACTGGCATGTGGCCTATTTAATAGGGAGGGTGTTGGTCCATGGTGAGGTGGGTGCATAGGGAGCTTGGAGAGGAGGCGTTGCCTAGGATTGGGCCTCAAGGGCGGTGGGAGGGTCCCTAGGTCGGGCAGAGAGTGAGGAGGGACAGGGAGGTGGCTGCTGCAGCAAGTTTTGAGCAGTCCTTGGCATGTTGTGGTTGTCCCTCTCTCTCTATTACGCCAAGTGCAAAGGACAAGGGGAGGGAAGCTACTATAGGGGCATGCTACAGTGCATTTCGACCAGAGTGGGGGTGGTGTGCTGTGCAACTTGCTTGACTAGTTTTGTGGAAGATTTGGTGGAGTTTAGATCCTAGTTTTGGATTTTGTTAAATCCTTGCTATAATGACTATCCTCAAGGAAGTTTCCAAAACTTGATTTTGGCAAGATGAGATAGAGGTGCTGGTAGCTAGCTAGGGTTACGGTCAACCCCTAGGAATTGTAAGACATATAGGACTCCATTTAGTCAAAAGTTGGAGGTGTTTTGGCAAAAATCCAAACTTTCCTTTATGAGAGGAGTTTTGGAGGTTTTGCCTATTAAGGGAATTAAATAGTTTTGGTCCATAATAAATATGGATAATTGTTAATAAATCTTGATGGTCAAGGTAGATGATGTAGGCAAGGTGTATCAAGCATTTTCAACCTTGGGATTGGAGAATCCGAGTTGATTTTGGTGAAATACTCTAGATTAAGGATCTATGGTGAGGTTAATTTCATACCATCAAAACATGGTTGTATCTTGGAGTTCAGATCTCCCCTTGGGGAATGGGGTCTATGGATGGATAGACCAAGTGATATACATCAACATTGTATAGGGGTTTGAGCTTGATCCTGCTTGAGCTCACCAAGACAGGCTTTCAAACTTTGAATAAAATAAGCCTGCCAAAGCAGATTATCAACTAGCCTTCAAAACCTTGTGGGTTTAAACAGCTCAATGATCCAATTGGAACAAGTGAAGTAGTTAATTATAGACCTATATGACTAGAACACAACCATGCAAAGAGTTGGTCCATAGAAGGTTGGATGGTGGTGTGAGCTTTTGTTGAAGTAGGCATGTTAACTAGATTTGCAGGAAAAGTTATTTTCTTGCCTGCAAAACTATCAAAAACAAGTCGGTTGGAGGGTGATATAACCAAGGCAAAGAGTGGGCCTTGGTAGTCCTTAGGATGTTTAACAATATGGTTCAAGTGCATTTCCAATAATGCACAAGGGTTGAGAAAGGGAGACATCCAAAAAGGTGATGTTGGAAACAGATTTCCAGACTTAGGGTTTTTGACTAGAATGTGGGTGGTGATGATTTTGATGGGTTGCAAGGTACCCAAGCATCATCAAGTGGGTGATGATGAAGTGGGGATTGAGTAGGAAGGATCCTTTCTTGGTATTGGTCTTCATTGACTTGGAAGCTCCTAGAATGGAAATCTTCAGAATTGATCTGGTTAAGGGTTTTAGATGATCTCCTAATAGCTAGGGATCATAACCAGATTTGTATTCTTGCTTAGGTGATGATTTGGAAACATCTTGATCCTAGTGATGAGCTCCTAGCGTAGCTCATACTATCTCCTAAGCAGAAAAATCAAGCAGCAGATCAAGGCAAGTCATCTTACAAACAATTCAACTACTACTAGGGTTACCACAAAGCTTAGCTTGAGGTAAGGATGGGTATTTTGAAATAGTTGGAGTTTGAACAAGGTAAGGTCCTTGGTATCTCTACCGAGAGTATAATTCAAAAGTTTTACAAAAAGGTTTTGTTAAATCTAGAGGTAAGAGTATTAGAAGGTTCTGTCTTGAAAACATAAGGAGATAGTATTCTATAGCTCTCCATAGTTTGATCAATAGAAACTACTAAAATAGTTGGTTTGCAAAGGCTTCTTGGCTCAGGTTTTGAAATGCTAGAACATTTGAGAATATGGAGATTGAGCCAAGATAGTTTTGGTAAATAGCTTTTGTCAACTGATGTTGAGGTAAGGAGTATATCATATAATACATATTCATATGCATAAGCATATTCAAACAACAAGCAAACACTTCCACACTCAACAAGAAAAAGTTTTTGTTCCCCCTGACTTTTGCATTCTCTAATCAGGGTTGCTAAAATTGGGATGTTACATGATCATTCGGAAATAAGATGGTAAAAAACTTCTCAGAAAAATTTGAGGCAACCAATACTTTATTTCTTATTGAACATGTACACATATATGATTACAAAGAAGGATAAACTAAGAATAAAAGGGACGTAGCTGAGCAATATTCCATGGTCTATTTAATTCTTCCGGGTTTGTACTGCCTCCAACTCTCTTTCTTTTCTTAGTAGCAGGTCTTTCTTTGACTGGCTGCATATCAGTTAGATAGTAAGAATCATTGTGCAATACCCGACTAACTAAAAAGGGCCCTTCCCATACTGGGGAAAGTTTGTGCTTTCTTTGTTGCACAAGCCAGAGAACCAAATCGCCCTTATTGAAAGACCGGTTTCAGACTCTCTGGCTATGATACTTGCATAACTTCTGCTAATAGGCTGTTGATCTCATCTCAGCAACGACGTGAACTTCTTCGACTAAGTCGAGATCTTTTTGTCGAGAAACCTCGGCATCCTATTCAATATACGCGGCAACACTAGGAGAAGTGTGAATCAAATCACTAGGGAGAACTGCTTCATCACCATAGACCAAGAAGAAAGGTGTGTATCCAGTTGGCCTGTTCGGAGTTGTTCGCAAGCTCCATATTACAGAGGGTAGTTCCTCTGCCCAAGCCCCCGTAGCACGTCTTAGTGGTGCTTCAAGTCTTGGTTTGAGGCCTTGTAGGATTAGAACATTTGCCCTTTCGACTTGTCCATGAGCTGCGGATGTGCGACTGATGCAATGTCAAGCCGGATATTTTGTTCATTGAAGAATTCGGCAAGCTCTCCCATAGAGAAATTACTCCCGTTCTCCGTGACAATGCTATGCGGATAACCGTATCAGATTATAACATCCTCGACAAATCTTCTGGCTGTTGCTCCATCACAACTAGTGACGGGTTTAGCCTCAATCCATTTCGTGAATTTATCAACCATCACTAAGAGGTGAGTAAATCCACTTGGAGCCCGTTTAAACAGTCCTACCATGTCAAGCCCCCAGACCGCGAAAGGCCATGTTATAGGTATTGTTCACAGCTGATCAGCCGGAACATGAGCTTGTTTGGCGTACTTTTGGCAGCCCTTGCACGTATTGACCAGCCGTTCGGCATCTGCCTTGGCTGTAAGCCAGAAAAACCATGTCGAAAAGCTTTTACCACTAAAGATTTGGCTGCAGCGTGGTGACCACACTCGCCTTCATGGATTTCTCGTAAGATTTCCACTCCTTCTTCCAGAGATACACAGCGCTGAAATACCCTAGACGCACTCTGCTTATAGAGCTCACCACTAATTATAGTATAGGCTTTTTCTCGCCGGGCGATCTGCTGGCTTAGAACTTCGTCTTCGGGTAATTTGCCATCTACCAAGTAATCAAGGTAGGGTTGAGTCTGATGGCCCAAAATATATTGAGCTCATTGGGGAACCCCAAGAGGAAGGTATGATGAGCACAACAGCAAGTCTTCCCTCAGTTGTGAAACCAAGGTTATCGAACCAGTAGGAGAAAGGAAACACCTCCAAGGTGTTGCTAGCTGGCCTTGGCAGGGCGCACTACCGGTGCTAGCAGCAACGTAGAAACATGCACAACACAACCACAGAACTTTGCCCCAAACTTACAGTGAGGTTGTTGATCTCACCGGTTTTGCTGAAAACAAAGGATTAAACGTATCGAGTGGAAAAAGTAAAAGCTTGCAGAAAGTAAATAGAAAACAGTAAACAATTGTAGATTGATGATAAAATAAAGGACCAGGGTCCATAGTTCACTAGTGGTGGCTCTCCTTAAGATAGATAACATGTTGCGTGAACAAATTACAGGGGGGCAATTGAGAAACATCGAGAAAGCAAACATGCATATACTAATCATCTTGACTCCTTTGAGATTCGATTGAGCAATACAACATTATACATAGACCGTAATCCAATTGCGTCTATGAATAATAATCCACCTTCAGGTTATCATCTGAACCCTCTCCAGTATTAAGTTGCAAGCAACAGATAATTGCATTACGCATTGCATGTAAAGTAAACAATACGATTGTTCTATGAACACAGGATTGTTGTTTTCTCCGTAGTAGCAACAGCACATCTAATACCTTAGAGTTTCTTTCGCTTCCCCAGATTACTAGAGGCATGAACCCACTATCGAGCATAAATACTAACTCTTGGAGTTGCTAGCATCTACTTGGCCAAGATAGCTACTAACAACGGAAAGCATGCAAGATCACAAATAACAAAGACACGATAGAATCAATAATCAATCTGAAATAGCATCTCAATATTCATCGGATCCCTGCAAACACAACATGTATGATTACAAATAGATGATCTTGATCATGAACGGAGCTCAAAAGATCTAAACATGATAGCACAAAGGAGAAGAACCAGCCATCTAGCTACTACATGGACCCATAGTCCAAGGATGAACTACTCACGCATCACACCGGAGGCTTGCATGGTGATGAAGAAGGCCTCCAGGGTGAATTCCCCTCTTCGGCAGGGTGTCGGGAAGAGCTTTAGATCCCTCCCGGTCTAGGGATGGAGATGACGGCAGCTATAGATTCTTTCGTGGAATTTTGATCGGGTACTTAGGGTTTCTGTATCGGAGGCATCTTATAGTCGGAAGGGGAGGCCGAGGGGTTGCCCTAGGCGGCCACACCACCCCCTGGCGCGGCTAGGCCTGGCCCACGCGGCCAGGTGGTCTGGCGGCCCTCTGGCCCCTCTCTGTCTCGTATTCTATCTCCGTGTCCTCCTCGGTGAAAAACTGACTTTGGCTTTTGTCCCGTCCAATTCCGAGAATATTCATTTTCTGACTTCCTGGAACCAAAAACAATAGAAAACAGGCAGCTGGCACTGTGGCATCCTTTTAATAGGTTAGTCCAAGAAAGTCTATGAAAAGTACTCCAAAGTTGGAACAAAACGTAAGAAAGTAGATAAAACCAAGCATGGAACATCAAAAATTATGGACACGTTAGCAACATATCAACATCCCCAAGATTAACACATGCTCGTCCTCGAGTAGGTAAGTGATAAAAAAGAAAGAATATTTTTTTAGGTGACATGGATCATCATAAACTTGATCAAAGTATTTATAAAACATTGATAGCTAGGATCATAGTACTACAACATAGCATGAAAGATAAAGTTCTAGTAATAAGACATAGCAACTATGTTGCAACATGAAAAGGCACAAACAAAAGATTCATGAATAACAATGCTTTGCAAGACGTTTGTTTGTTTCACATAAATAAAACATAGCATAGTGGCATTCAGCTTGTCCCTCATAGAGTAGCAAACATAAATGCATAGGACACCTTCAAAGTTCATAAGAGTGACTAGATACAAGTAGTTTAAGAACAAGCAATATCAAGTTATGCATGAATCAACAAGTCTTGGGACAATGCACACAGAACTAAGAATGGCCACTATGCTCTCAAAGTAGGTGCATAAAGATAGAAGGTGTAGACTCAATATAGAAGTGGAAGAAAGGCCTTCATAGAAGGAAGCAGAGATTCAAGTTTCATAAAGATCTTCCAAAAATTATGGTACTTATTAGCTTTGAACTCTCATTGCCCCTACCATAAGAATCTTGAAGTGATTAAGGTTAAAGTTAACAAACTATGGAGTATATGCTTGACAAAGTATAAGTTGGAAATCTCATGTCCCTTGAATACGAGGGCCGCTCCTCATGCTACTCAAGTTTAGTCACCGGTAATTTCTTGTCATAGTAAGTACATGTGTATCATAGAGAATCGCCAACGGGGTACCCCTTGCCCGATGATACGGAAGAATCCCCATATCAAAATGACAAGGCAAGAAGACAACGAGCAACTTAGCAATCTTCTTATTTACCATGGGAAATGGTGCTTTTTTCTCTCTTTCCTCTTTTCTCATATCTCTTTTTTTATTTTCTTTTTCTCTTTTTTGTCAATATCTGACTCTTTTTTAATAAGAAGAATGCTTCATAGACAGCTCATTATGGTTATGCTGTAGGTTTCCACCATGACCACATGGATTAGTCCGGCGGCCCAGTCGTTTCTCTAACACACATACATAACTCCATGGACTTACAAGCTCCCCTTTCATTTCACACCGACGACATCCATAGACAAAAGAGCATGATATCAACTACGTACAAAGTACAAGTGAAATGTTGAAAGCGTTCCCCATGACAGTATGGTTCTGCTAATCCCCAACATATAAGTGCAAGCATATACAACATAGACGACACAATGGTTCAAGTTTATTAAGGGCAAGAAAAGTTAAGCGTGCCATCAAGTTCGTGAGAGCTTTAATCACTAGTTTTCTCATAACAAGTTTAATTCGGAAGGTAAACAAAAGCATGAATATACTTGGAATAGCAAGTGCTAATAGGTAGGTATGGTGGACTCTTTGAAATAACTTGGTTTTAGGAGTTGGATGCATGAGTGGACTTGGTTATGGAGACTAGCAAAAGACTGGGAGCGACCAACTAAGAGAGCAATAATGGCCATAATCATGCAGAGCGACAAAACATCATTAATCAAAGCATAAAGTGATATTACAAGTCAAAAACTAAAGGATCATAAAGGCTATGGTGACTTGGGATAGTCATAACATGGTGTGAGTATGTGCCAAGTCAACCCAAATAAAGCATCAAAGGAGAATACCACAATACTATGCTTTAATATGCTAAAACAATGCATGATTCTTCCAAGGCACATTAAGCAATCTCAATTGTCTATAACATGTCATGCTATAGCAAAGATCACTAAGCATAAAGCCAAAAAAATATTAAGCATGGCATGACAAAGCATAGGCCACAGTCAAAAACAAGCTCTCTTTACCACTTAAGCATGAACTACCCTACTCTTTTCCAATCCAAACCAAACTATTTGAAAACTAATGTATGAAAGAGGGGGTCCAACAAATTTATTCAGAAAACTAAGAAAACCAAGCAAACGAAAAACCAAAACGAAAACGGAAAAAGAAGACGCTCCCAGAACAACACAACTGTGCATGAAACAATAAAAATGAAGTGTTTGGAAGAAACCTAGGATTTTTATTGATGAAGAAGGGGATGCCTTTGGCATCCCCAAGCTTTGAAGCTTGTACTTCTTGGATATTTCTTGAGGTGACACGCGTGGCATCCCCAAGCTTGAGCTTTAATCCATTCTTCATCTCATTACTCATTCCTTCCATACACCTGAAATTTTCCTTCATACAAAACTTCACAAAATCTTTATTAGCAACATTAGTGCACTCAAGATAATAGGTCTTTGGGTTCAGTTTCAACACCAATAAAACTTCTATTAAAACACTAGCTACTGTAGCACCTCCCTCAAAAAGCTCAATTCCCCAAAAGAACTCAAAAAGGAACCAACAAGAAGCAAATGCAAATAATGGCAGAAATCTGTAAAAACAGACCAGCAGGTAAAGACAAGTTTTTTCGAAGACCTTATGTTACTCAAATCAAAAAGTGTTGAACTAACAAAATTTAGATAACAACCTGGGGCAGAAGCACAAAAATTCATGCCTCAAAAGGACGTATAGAGATTTTACACAAATTTTTACGGTGAAGAACAAAACTCTGTTTCGGGACAACAACTTTCCCAATCATTATTTCTCTCTCATTAGAGGTTACTCTTGGCACAAAAAGCAAAGAAAAAGGATAAGGAGCGGTTATTACAGAAGTAATCACTTCCAAGACTCATCTAAAACTTTTGGGTTATCTCCCAATAAGTACTTTTCTTTAACGCATTTAAGTTAGGCATAAGAAGCAAGCAAGAGAATCAAGTTTTCTCAAATGACGAAGCATTAAGATTGATACCAGAAATATCTTCAACAAGGCAATATCTCATCCAAATAAGTCCTAGAGGATCCTTTCTCAATGCTCTTGGGTTCACTATTTTCATCAAACGGGTTTTCAGGAACAATCCAATCAAGATTCTTTTCTATGGCTTTATGCATTGCTACAAGTTTGAAAGGTATTGGTGTTTTAATTTCCTCCCCATTAGGTTTGGTTTTATTCATCTTTTCTCGTGTACCAACAACATCTACACATGAGCCTAGCATATTAAATCTTTCAAAGACTTTTCTAGCTTCCTTAGCAAAGTTTTTAGAATAAAATCTCTTTTTTTAGGGTCCTCAATTTCCTTAAGTTTAAGAAACATTACTTGCATTAAGGGGTTAAGGTTAACAAACCTAGCTTCAATCATGTGAACTAAAGAAGCTGCAGCAATTTCATAATTTGGATCAAGTTTTGCAAGGGATCTATCCTCAATATCCTCGTGCTTACTAACATGATTAAAGAACTCTTCAATATTATCTTTCCCAATTATAGAGCCACTACCTATTGAAAGGCCTTTCAAGGTGAATTGAGGGATCGACATGGTGAGATAAGAAAGAGGTAACAACTATAAAAAGAATTAATTTTTTTTGTTTTTAATAAAGAAAGCAAACTACCAAAACTATTTTTTGTATGTTTTTGATAAAGAAACAAGCAAACGAAACAAAAATAAACTAAGAAAAATAAAAACAAAAAAGTAAAGAGATTGATTATGAGGGACTCCCCTTATGAAGATGTCCATAACTCCCCGACAACGGTGCTAGAAAATATGCTTGATGGCCCAAAATATATCGAGCTCGTTGGGGAACCCCAAGAGGAAGGTATGATGAGCACAGCAACAAGTCTTCCCTCAGTTATGAAACCAAGGTTATCGAACCAGTTGGAGCAAGGAAACACCTCCAAGGTGTTGCTAGCTGGCCTTGGCAGGGCGCACTGCCGGTGCTAGCAGCAACATGGAAACCTGCACAACACAACCACCGAACTTTCACCCCAACTTACAGTGAGGTTGTCAATCGCACTGGTTTTGCTGAAAAAAGGATTAAACGTATCGAGTGGAAGAAAGTAAAAGCCTGCAGAAAGTAAACACAAAACAGTAAACAGTTGTAGATTGATGATAAAAGAAAGGACCGGGGTCCATAGTTCACTAGTGGTGGCTCTCCTTAAGAGAGATAACATGTTGGGTGAACAAATTACAGCGGGGCAATTGACAAACATCGAGAAAGCAAACATGCATATAATCATCTTGACTCCTTTGAGATTCGATTGGGCATTACAACATTATACATAGACCGTAATCCAACTGTCGTCGGATTGATGACAAGTACGCCATGAGGGGGTCCTCCAGGCGTGCGGAAGAGAGGGGTGTGAGACGTACGGTGTTCCGGGATGGTGAGCACACAAGTTTACCCAGGTTTGAATCCGCCGGCTTTGGATGGACCCTACTCCTGCTAGCAATCCAGTAATACGGCAGAGCGGGGATATGGGTTACAAGGGTTCGCCTGCGCGAGTTGAGATTGTAGACTATTGAGTTGTGCCCTAAAGGCTCTCCCTAGAACGTGTTATATAGATATCCGGCATAGGGTTTACAGGAGAGATCTATTCGGCTATGACTAAGAGTCGGTTACAGAGTACATCTTGAACTACAAGTAACACTATGGGCCTAAGTCGGTAAGTCTTCTGGGCCTTCCCGTAGCCGGACTGGACTCCGTATTTTCTCCCTGACTGGGCCGCCCGTGAAGCAAAGCTCTAACCCGAAGTGGTCCACCCTGGTCAGTGAGGAACTGTGAGGATACCTGGAAAGTATATCCCCAACAGCAGCCCCCAGAAGTCTCCAAGATCAGAAGTCGGATTTATCATCGTCTAGCTTGATCTTCGGCTTGCAGAATCTTGAAGGGTTCCTGAAACTTCACAACAAAAAATACGATCCGGGTCTTAAAAATAAGTCGGACCTATCAACATGTTACTCAGATTTTCCAGCTTGATTTTCAAACTATGCCAAAACTTGGTCTCTAACGCCACCTGACACCAGTCATGGTCAAGTCACGCCATCTAACAAACATCCTGTCAGCACAACCGTTGGTGGGTCCGCCGTTCGCGGAACCGAGGCACTGTTTCAATGCGTACACGGAGATCGAGGCGACGTAATCATCGCGTGGGTCTTCCCATTTCCTTCCACGATACGTGGCGGTTACACAGTACCATTTGCACGAATCTTGGCGCGGTTAGGTGGATATAAGAGGTGAGGATTCTCCTTCTCCTCTCTTCACCTATTCCCTTTGCCGTTTCTTCTCCTCCAAATCTCCCCTGCGCATAGAGCTCCGCTGCTTCGCAAACTCCCAGCGCCACCCATCTAAGGTCACCGGCGCTCCAGAAGAATGGCTTCATCTTCATCTCCCAACTTGGCTGCGGCAGCGGCGACGGAGGCGGCGGCGCAGAAAAGGAAAGCTACCGCGGGGTTTGGATCCCCTGCGTGCTTGACGACGAGAAGCTCTGCGGCGTGGAGACTAAAGGGCCCCTCTGCGCCGGCGACTGGCGGAGTGGCGTCGGGGAGACTATCCCCAACCTGTGCACCGGCGAGTGGGTAAACTTCGGCACCCACCTCGACAGAGGTTTGTCCTTCCCTCCCTCGGAATTCTTTTCCAAGTTGATAGATCAGTATGGTGTCCAACTCCACCATCTTCCCCCCAACTCCCTTTTAGAGCTGAGCGCCTATGCGGCCTTGTGCGAGGGATTCCTCGGCATTAGGCCGAGTCTTGCACCCTGATGTACTTACCATTTTATCCCTTTAGACCGAGAGTATGATGGCCAGCATCATACCTCGTTGAAAACCCCCGACTTTGAGAAAATAAACTGTTTTGGGATTTCCCCCGCTACAAATGTTTCAAAACTACTTTGTAAAACCCTTGGGAGGAGCCATCGTCCCTAGTGGATGTTTTACCAAACAAAATGGTGATGCATCTTACAACAGGATTGAGAAGTAAGTCTTACAAGTAGATTCATCTATTTAACCTGGTTGAGGTCCAACACGGTCGAGTCCACGGAGGCCCGCTTAATCTCCAAGGCACGGTTGCTGCCGAGCAGCGGGAGACAATAGCAGGAGACGCACGAGGACACACCCCGCGCGCGGGCGTCCTACACGTGGCGCAGAATCTCGAAGAGGCACTCGTCAGGGAGCGCGTCGAGGGCCGACACCGCCCTCAACTTATGCTTCTTGGACACCGTCGCCGCCTCCTCCGTCGTTGCGGCTATCGGAGAAGCAAAGACCGAGGGGGCATGGTCGTGATGTGCGCGCGCTTCCACTACCGCACGCCGCCGAACAAGGCCGCCGCAGGGTCCAGGACAAGCAGTCCACCATCTACCCAAACAAAAACGACACACATGAGAACACCAAACCAGAAAACCAACAACATATTTCCCCTAGATCTCCGTGCCTATGATGAGATCCATTGGAATTGAGTTTGAGTACTGGATCTGGTGTAGAGGAATTAGTAGAAAAGAGGGAATCAGGAGAGAGGCTCTGACCTGATGAACTCGTAGGCCTGCTGCCGCTAGGCATGCGTAGCACGACAGGAGGTCGGGGACGAGCAGCTTGGGAGGCGTAGAGCTCTCAGGGGACGACGCTTTCCGAGGATTACCACAGGCGGCGACGCTCGGGGTCGACAGTGGAGGGGGGAAGGAAGGGGAGAAAGGGGTGAAGGAATCTCGGGAGAGCGAAGGGAGGTGGCGGCGGGTCTGAGCCAGAGCCGTGATGGGATTAGGGTTTGGTGTCCGTCTCGGCCGTGATCTAGATAGGTGGTGTGATTTGACGAAACTATCCCTGCACACTTGGGGTACTCGACAATGCAAACTGTAGTGCATTTTAGTCATTTCGAGTACAAATTGGGTGGGAGGATGGGGAGGCGGGAGAACCTAGAACAAAATTTCAGTCGTTGGATGAGGCTAGATGGACGGCTGAGATTTGCTTCGTGGGGGATCTGTGGGTACTCTCATTCTCTTTACTGCTTGGTTGGCACTATTCTAAATATCAAAAACGGGGCATTTTGTGAAGCAACCACCAAAGTTCTGATTCAAAATGGTACAAACCTATTTTTCAAAAATACTAGACCACCTCTCCCGGATAATACCCCAAGTGGGATATCTGAAACATTTCCGTCTACCCTTGGTGAAAAAGACAAATTCCTGCCGAATCAGTAGGAAGTGGGTCCGGTTTGAACTACAGGTACATGATCTAACACTCATGATTTTTTGGAAAAATCATTTTTTAGACTCACAATATGATGTTTCTTCAGAGATCCAATTCAAGTTTAGCGAGGCTCATCCCCTATCTTCATGCCCTTCGTTTTGACGATAGTTTGGAACGAGAAAATTTTAAAACGGGCATAAAAATTTCAAAAACAGTCCAAACAAGGTGAATCCATCACGTGGCGGCATATTATGTGACATAGTTGCAAGGAAAAATACTAAACTTGGCATATTGATTGCATCTCAAAAAAACCTTCACAGAAATGACCTATCATGTTCGAGGTTTCATGGCTTTTAGGCCAAACAACCAATGTTATGGCCAGAATCACGGCATTGTTTGTGATAAGGTGCCCATATTGTGTACCCATGTGCATCTCGGGATGGCCAACAATGTCCCAGGAGGAAGCTTTCCTTTTCGTTGCACAGAAAATACATTTTCCATTTTCTGAATACCAAAAACGGGGTGTTTTGTGAAGCAACCACCAAAGTTCTAATTCAAAATGGTACAAATCTATTTTTCAAAAAATACTAGACCACCTCACATGGATAATGCCCCAAGTGGGGTATCTGAAAATTTTCCGTCTACCCCTGGTGAAAAAGACAAATTCCTGCCGAGTTAGTAGGCAGTGGGTCCAGTTTGAACTACAGGTACATGATCTAACAGTCATGATTTTTTGGAAAATCTTTTTTAGACTCAAAATATGATGTTTCTTCAGAGATCCAATGCAAGTTTAGCGAGGCTCATCCCCTATCTTCATGCCCGCCGTTTTGACCATAGTTTGAAACGAGAAAATTTTAAAACGGGCATAAAAATTTCAAAAACGGTCCAAACAAGGTGAATCCTTCACGTGGAGGCATATTATGTGACATAGTTCCAAGGAAAAATACCAAACTTGGCATATTGATTGCATATTGAAAAAACCTTCACAGAAATAACCTATCATGTTCGAGGTTTCAAGGCTTTTAAGCCAAACGACCAATGTTACGGCCAGAATCGCGGTATAGTTTGTGATAATGTGCCCATATTGTGCATGCACGTGCATCTTGGGATGGCGAACAATGTTGTAGCAGGAAGTTTTCCTTTTCTTCGCATAGAAAAAGTGTTTTCCATTTTCTGAGTGCCAAAAACAAGGCGTTTTGTGAAGCAACCACCAAATGGTTATTTCAAAATGCTACCACCATATTTTTCAAAAATACTATACCACCATACATAGACAATGTCCCAAGTAGGATATCTCAAACCTTTCCGTCCACCCATGGCGAAAAAGACAAATGTCTTCCAAATCGGTAGGAAGTGGGTCCGGTTTGAACTACAGCTATTAGATCTAATGCTCCTGATTTTTTGCAAAAATCATTTTTAGGTTCACAATATGATGTTTCTTCAAAGATCCAATGAAATTTTAGCAAGGCTCATCCCCTATCTATGAACCTTCGTGCCCGCCGTTTTGACCATAGTTCGAAACGGGTATGAAAAATTCAAAAACGGTCCAAACAATGTAAAACCTTCGCGTGGTGTCATATTATGTGACATATTTTCAAGGAAAAATACCAAACTTGGTATATTGCGAACATCTCGAAAAAACCTTCACAAAAATGACCTATCTTGTTCGAGGTCTCATGGCTTTTAGGTCAAACGACCAATGTTATGGCCAAAATTGCGACATAGTTTGTGATAATGTGCCCATATTATGCATCCATATGCATCTTGGGATGGCGAACAATGTTGTAGGAGGAAGTTTTCCTTTTCGTCGCACAGAAAAAGCGTTTTCCATTTTCTGAGTGCCAAAAACAGGGCATTTTATGAAGCAACCACCAAATGGTTAATTCAAAATGCTACCACCATATTTTTCAAAAATACTAGACCACCTTACATAGACAATATCCCAAGTAGGATATCTCAAACCTTTCCGTCCACCCTTGGCAAAAAAGACAAATGTCTGCCAAATCGGTCGGAAGTGGGTCCGATTTGGACTACAGGTACATGATCTAATGCTCATGATTTTTTGTAAAAATCATTTTTAGACTCACAATATGATGTTTCTTCAGGGATCTGATGCAAATTTAGCGAGGATCATCCCCTATCTATGAACCTTCGTGTCCGCCGTTTTGACCATAGTTTGAAAAGGGCATGAAAATTTCAAAAACGGTCCAAACAATATAAAACCTTCGTGTGGTGTCATATTATGTGACATATTTGCAAGGAAAAATACCAAACTTGGTATATTGCGAATATCTCGAAAAAAACTTCACATAAATGACCTATCATGTTCGAGTTTCATGGCTTCTGGGTCAAACGACCAATGTTATGGACAGAATCACAACATAGTTTGTGATAATGTTCCTATATTGTACACACATTTGCATCTTGGGATGGAAAACAATATTGCAGGAGGAAGTTTTCCATTTCGTCGCACAGAAAATACATTTTCCATTTTCCGAGTGGCAAAAACAGGGCGTTTTGTGAAGCAACCACAAAATGGTTAATTCAAAATTCTGCCACCATATTTTTCAAAAATATTAGACCACCTTACATAGACAATGTCACAAGTAGGATATCTCAAACCTTTCCGTTCATCCATGGAGAAAAAGAAAATTTTGTGCCGAATCGGTAGGAAGGGGGTCCGATTTGAACTACAGGTACATGATCTAATGCTCATGATTTTTTGTAAAAATCATTTTTAGACTCACAATATGATGTTTCTTTAGATATCTAATGCAAGTTTTAGTGAGGCTCATCCCCTATCTTCATGACCGCCATTTTGACCATAGTTTGACATGTGGACATGACACATAGGCCAAACTGCTTAGTTGGCAGCCTAGTTGTCATGTATCAGCATAACGACCATTTAAATTGGTCATAGTCGTCCAAAGTTAAGGTCATGGACCATCGATATTTATGTTATGACCAACTGGTTTAAGCAAGATATGACCTTCCTGACAAAAAAGGTCGTAGTTTTTCACGGTTTGGACCCTCCCAAATGGCCTACGACCAGTTGGTTCGAAATGGTCATAGATCTATGACCAAAAAATTTAGGGTCGTTAAGAAAAGGTCACTAGTCAACACATTTCTTGTAGTGTTATCTTATTCCGGTACTACTTCCATGTCCGGAGAAATTCTATCACTGCCGGTAATCCTTATATTGCCGATACAATTAGCTTTTCAGATAGGCATGAGCGCTCATACCCTAAGATTCTAGCCAGTGACTTTGTCAAACAATGGCCAGCCAGTTTCTTTTATCACAAGGATGTTCCGGCTCCCGGCAAAGCCACTGCTTTGCTGGCTTTCATCGATGGAGCCGCCGCGCCTCAATTATCTTGGGACGAGGCTGCTCTGGCTCTCAGCGACGATCTACTTCTTGCTAAGAGGCGGATCGAATATCTAATAAAACACAAAGGACTGAAGGGATCCGACTTGGTCCAATGTTGGGTGTCACGCCGGATCCAACCCCTTCAGTACCATGGAGACCGACTGATGCATTCCATCACGTCGCCCAAAAATGATTCCCTCCGCATTAGCCCCAGAGCCTATACCTCGCAAGTTTATATAAGCTAGATTAAATGGCTGATAAGGGAGCGGATCGAGAGGAGAATCCCGGAGGTTTCTCTGGACCTACACACAGCGGAAAACCCCGTTGTGCCAGTAAGCTTTTGACAATAAACCTTTTTATGTGTTTCATTCTTTAAGTTGTTTCGCAATACTGATATGTTTTCTTCTTTTCAGCTTGCTGACCTCCCCGAGTCAGAATTTGCTCCACTCAAAGGATATCCTCCAGAGTTTTCTTAGGAGGCAGAATTGGTCCCATTGCCGGACATAGTGACCTAGAAGCGCAAAGCTCCGACAGTGACTGTTGGCACAAAGGAGGTGCCTGTTGTGAAGAGGTAACTTTCAACATAACTTTTTCGCCTTTGTACCTTACTTGAACTTTCTTAAGAGATGTAATGTTTTCCATTCTTATTACATTCTCAGAGTTAAGCAGCTCATCAAGGACAAGCGGAAGGGAACTTCTTCGTAGCCCTTGCGGTAGACGAAGCTGACCATAGCTTCTCCTGTCGTGGCTCCTCCGGCTCCTACCCCTCAACCGTCTACAACGCCGGTGGTTACTCCATCACCTGTTGTCGCAAAAGATCCGGCTCCTTCAACGGAGCCAGCAATCCTTGAATCACAGACTGACATCACCATGAGTGAGTCAGATTTTGATAAGGGTGAACCCACTTGGGGTAATGATCCCTCGGCAGAGATCTTCGCCGACAACCTTCTCAACAATCCGGGGCTTGCCAAACTTGGCTTGTCCCGGAAATCTGCGGAGGAGATCCAGCGGCTGGCCCGGGAATGCCTAGAAAAGAGAAATCTCTCTGCTGAGGAAGAAGCACAAGAGGCGGAAGACATCAAATATTCCGACCTTCTTAAACAAGTTCATTGTCGCGACGAGGGACTTAGAGCTGGTGTGCTACCACCACCTCCGATTATTCCACTCACCCTCGCCGAGAAAGTTTCCACCGAGGTGAACATATGTCTGAGCAAGCTCACACATGAACATCATGTAAGTCGGAATTCTAACTCACGTTTTTCTTTACTATACTTTATATCATATCCTCTAGCCCCCAAGCATGAAGTAGGATATACAATCGGGGTTTATGCTTCCTTAGGATGCCAAAGAATGAACTAGTGTAGCCCCCAAGGCTCGTGCTGATATTAGCTAAAATATAAGCCCGAGTCTTTAATAGACTTCTGACTCTGGGTATTCTGACTTACAAAAAGTTAATTCATATAACCAGGATGTGTTGAAGAATATCTGCAACAAGCGGAGAGAGATCAGATCTCTTCGACTTGAAAATGCTGAGCTGAAGGTCTCCAAGGATGAGGCCGAAGGTAAACATTCCAAGAATCAAGCCTTGTCTTTCATGTTTTCATAGTCGAATTTTTTATTGAACTATTGTTCTTTTTGACTTACAATGCTGGTGAAATTGTCCTGCGCTATGATTGAAGAGGCCGAGAACCTCAAAACCTTGGTGGTGGAGAACAAAGAACTTCACCAAGAGCTGGATAAGCTCAAGGTGGATCATGAGAAGAGCATCGCTCAAGTTCTCGAATCCTCCTCCATGGCTATTGACGAGCGTGATCGTAAGATTGCTGCTCAAGATCAGAAAATCTCGGACCTCAATAATGAGCTTTGCAGAGAGAAGGACCTTTCCGAGGCGCTCCGGGCTGAACTCCGGAGTCTTCGAGAAGAGAAGACCAAAGTCGACGACGTCATCTTTGGTATGTTCCATCTGTCTGACTTGTCTATTTTCTTTGACTTTTTTCAATGTCGGATTTCTTTATCTGTTTTGTGTACAGGTCCTCTAAACTTGACGAACTCCACCTCCGCCGAGCCTCGCACCCACCGGCTTACCCAAGTCGGTGACCTGCTTCATGACTTCCACCAATCCCTTGAGGATATTGGCGAAGCTCTCAAGATTCCGGACATGCACAACATGTCGGATTTTCAGGTGCGGGACAAGGCGAAGGAGATGCCGTAACTTGTCCAGGATTGGAACATGTCCTACACGCGATTCACAGCGCAAAACGCTCTCACCATGGTTATGAGCCACCATGGAAGCATGGAGATCTGGCAAGTGACCAGAGGGTACTGCAAGGTGGACGAAGACGGACAGGAGCAAGACATCAAGGCAATCATGGACTCCTGCACCGGATATGGGTGCCATGTAGCAAGACATCAAGGCAATCATGGACTCCTTCCTCTCCTCCTGCATCATAGATTGCCAGAAACAATTGTATTATTCTGAGAAACATGATGGGTCTGTAAATATGCAGTACTATAATTTTGCTAGTGCTAAGATTTTGATCTGTTCAGCACTTTTGACTTGAAATTTTTGTGTGCCTAAAAAGTTTACATAAGCACTTATACTTTTTCGTCTATACTTATCGTCTATCTGGCTTTCCGCCTCGTCCCTTTCGTGAGCCGGCTAAACCTTCTACACGGAAACTTTTCCGAGCAACGGAGCTCAATTGCTAAACCAGTTTAAACTCGGAAACAAAGCCTGCTTCCAGTACCAACAATTCAGTACTGGAAAATACCCGCATCCAGCAATCAGACAAATAACCAAAGTATATACTAGAAAATTTTAGAGTTATATCCGAAGGTAGCATTTTTGGAATCGAAAATCTAAACCAGAACAAACATGAGCATAAAGTACTTTCAAGTATTCTGGGATTTTCGACTATGACATGATCATTTGGAAATAAGATGGTAAAAATTTCTCAGAAAAATTTGAGGCAACCAAGACTTTTATTTCTCACAGAACATGTACATATGTATGATTACAAAGAAGGATAAACTAAGAATAAAAGGGACATAGCTGAGCAATATTCCATGGTCTATCTAACTCATCCGGATTTGTACTGCCTCCAGCTCTCTTTCTCTTCTTAGTAGCAGGTCTTTCTTTGAATGGCCTCATGTCAGTTAAGTAGTACGAACCATTGTGCAATACTCGACTAACCAAAAAGGGCCCTTCCCATACTGGGGAAAGTTTGTGCTTTCTTTGTTGCACAGGCCGGAGAACCAAATCGCCTTTATTGAAAGATCTGTTTCTGACTCTCTAGCTATGATACTTGCGTAACTTCTGTTGATAGGCTGTTGATCTCATTTCAGCAACGACGCGAACTTCTTCGACTAAGTTGAGATCATTTTGTCGAGAAATCTCGGCATCCTCTTTGATATACACGGCCACTCTAGGAGAAATATGAATTAAATCACTAGGAATAACTGCTTTTGCGCCATAGACCAAGAAGAAAGGTGTGTATCCGGTTGACCTGTTCGGAGTCGTTCGTAAACTCCATATTACAGAGGGTAATTCCTCTGCCCAAGCCCCCGCAGCACGTCATAGTGGTGCTTCGAGTCTTGGTTTCAAGCCCTGTAGGATTAAACCATTTGCTCTTTCAACTTGTCCATTAGCCTGTGGATGTGCGACTGACGCAATGTCAAGCCGTATATTTTGCTCGTTGTAGAATTCGGCCAATTCTCCCATAGAGAAATTACTCCTGTTGTCCGTGATAATGCTATGTGGATAACCATACCAGATTATAACATCCTCGATAAATCGTTTGGCTGTTGCTCCATCACAACTAGTGACGGGTTTAGCCTCAATCCATTTGGTGAATTTATCCACCATCACCAAGAGGTGAGTAAATCCACTTGGAACTCATCTAAATGGTCCTACCATATCATGCTCCCAGACCGCGAAAGGCCATGTTATAGGTATTGTTCGTAGCTGATCAGCCAGAACATGAGCTTGCTTGGTGTACTTTTGGCAGCCTTTGCACGTCTTGACTAGCCGTTCGGCATCTGCCTTGGTTGTAAGCCAGAAAAAACCGTGTCTGAAGGCTTTTGCCACTAAAGATTTGGCTGCAGCATGGTGACCACACTCGCCTTCGTGGATTTCTCTCAGGATTTCCACTCCTTCTGCCGGAGATACGCGGCGCTGAAAAACCCCAGAAACACTCCGCTTATAGAGCTCACCTTTAACTATAGTATAGGCTTTCGCTCGTCGAATAATCTGCCGGCTCAGAACCTCTTCTTCGGGTAACTTGCCATCTACCAGATAATCAAGGTAGGGTTGGGTCCAGCTGGGAATTACAGCTAGGACTGCTATTAGAGGTGAGTCGGATTTGGTCGGATATTCCTCATCTACTCTCTTTATTGAGGGTACTTTGAGGTGCTCTAAAAAGCGCCATCCGGGACCTCTTTCCGTGTAGAGCCTATCCGAGATAGTGCATCTGCTTCCTCGTTTTCTGCTCGAGGGATGTGTTGAACCTCAAACCCTTCGAATGATTTAGATAAATCATCCACGATAGCTTTGTACGCTGCCATGTGCTTATTTGCTTTACAAATATCCGAAACTTGTTGAGCAACAAGATCCGAATCTTCGTAACACATCAAACGTCGGATGCCAATATCCTTAGCAATCTAGATTCCATGCAGCATTGCTTCATACTCGGCAATATTATTTGTCGCTGTGAAGTGGATCTGCAACACGTATAGAAGTTTATCTCCTTGGGGTGATTTGAGCACCACGCCAGCCCTTGAGCCCCCTCGAGCCTTAGACCCATCAAAGTAAAGGGTCCAATATTCCGACTCAAGGAGGGTCATATTCTCCTTCGTATCTGTCCAATCAGCAAGAAAGTCGGCACGGATTTGGGATTTTATTGCTGTCCGGGGTTTATACTCAATATCAAAAGCTGAAAACTCTATGCCCCATTTGGCGACGCGTCCAGTGGCGTCACTATTGTTGATTATATCTCTCATGGGAGTTGTGCTCACCACGGTAATTGGATGCTCCTGAAAATAATGTCGTAGCTTACGAGATGCCAGAAAAAACACCGTAAGCCAACTTTTGATAGTGCGGATACCGCTGTTTTGATTCTGTTAGGACCTCACTGACAAAGTACGTCGGACGCTATACCAGGTGTTCCTGATTTTCCTCCGGTCTCCCCACCACCATGACGATACTGATGACCTTGTTTATCGCAGCAAGATAAAGCAACATCGGTTCCTACGGTTCCGGCGCAGCAAGGATAGGAGCAGATGAGAGTACTTTCTTCAGGTCTTGTAGTGGAGCTTCAGCTTCGTCGGTTCACACAAAATCCTTGGTCTATTTCAGGAGTTTGTATAATGGTGCGGCTCTTTCACTGAGCCGGCTTACAAACCGACTGACTGCAGCGATGCAACCAGTTAGTCTTTGTACGTCTTTTAGGCGAGTTGGACTGGAAATATTGAGTATAGCCTTGATTTTATCCCGGTTCACCTCTATGCCTCTTTGAGACACGATGAAACCAAACAATTGTCCGGCTGGTATTCCAAAGAAGCATTTCTTTGGGTTAAGCATGATATTGTATTTTCGTAGATTGGCGAACGTTTCCTCCAAGTCGGAAATCAGCGTTTCCTTCTTTTTGGACATCACCGCAATATCATCCACGTATGCATGTACATTGCGTCCGAGTTGGTCATGGAGGCAACGCTGTATCGTGCGCTGGTAGGAAGCTCCTGTGTTCTTCAACCCAATGGGCATCGTAACAAAACAGAAGGTTCCGAAGGGGGTCATGAATGAAGTTTTGACTTTGTCAGATTCCTTCATCCGGATTTGGTGATAATCGGAGTATGCGTCGAGAAAACAGAGGAGTTCCGAGCCTGCAGTAGAATCGATAACTTGATCAATCCTAGGCAGAGCGAACGGATCTTTTGGACAAGCCTTGTTCAAGGCAGTATAATCAACACACATCCTTAAATCAGTGGTGTCCTTTTTAGGGACCATTACAGGATTGGCCCACCACTCAGTGTGGATGACCTCTTCTATGAATCTGGCTAACTCGAGCCGCACTAGTTCCTTAGCTATTTCCTTACGCTTTTCATTGCCAAAACGTCGTATGGACTGTTTGACAGGTTTAGCGTTCTGGTTTACATTTAAAGAGTGCTCGGCAAGTTCCCTAGGTACTCCGGTCTGTTGGATATATGCCCAAGAGGCAATAATAAAAGTGGTTATTATTATATCTTTGTGTTTATGATAAATGTTTACATCCCATGCTATAATTGTATTATTAGGAAACACTAATACTTGTGTGTTTTGTAAACATAAAAGAGTCCCTAGTAAGCCTCTTGTTGAACTAGCTTGTTGATTAATTGATGATCATGGTTTCCTGATCATGGACATTGGATGTGATTAATAACAAGGTTATATCATTAGGAGAATGATGTGATGGACACACACCCATAGTAAGCGTAGCATAAGATCAAGTCATTAAGTTCGTATTGCTATAAGCTTTTAAATGCATAGTAACCTAATCCTTCGACCATGAGGTTGTGTTAATCACCATCACCGGATGGGTACTTTGATGACATCAAACGCCGCTTCGTAACTGGGTGGTTATAAAGGTGTCATTGGGTATTCTGAAAGTATGTCTTGAAGCGCATGGACCAAGATTGGGATTTGTCCATCCATATGACAGATAGATATGCTCTGGGCCCTCTCGGTGGAATGTCATCTAGTTAGCTTGCAAGCATGTGACTAGGTCACAAGGGATGACATAACATGGAACGAGTAAAGAGTACTTATCAGTAATGAGGTAGAACTAGGTATGGAGATACCGATGATCAAACCTCGGATAAGTATAGTATCGCGTGACAAAGGGAATTGGTTTCGTATGTTAATGGTTCTATCGATCACGAAGTCATCGTTGAGTATGTGGGAGCCGTTATGGATCTCCAGATCCCGCTGATGGTTATTGATCAGAGAGGTGTCTTCATCATGTCTGCATATTCACAAACTGTAGGGTGACACACTTAAGGTTCGAAGTTGTTTTAAGTAGATATGGAATGTGCGTTGGAGACCGAATGTTGTTCGGAGTCTCGGATTGGATCCGGGACATCACGAGGAGATCTGGAATTGTCTGGAGAATAAGATTCATATATTGGGGATCATTTTCTGAGTTAGGAAATGTTCCGGAGTATTTGTATGAGGATTCTAGAAGGTTTCAGAATGTTCCGGAAGGTTCTGGAAGATTTCTTGGAGTTTGCTTGAAAACCAAGAAAGGATCAAGGAGTCCTTGTGGGGCAAGACAAGGAGTCGTGGGGGAGGAGGACTCCTCCCCCCTCCCAATCCGCCGGCCAAGGAGAGAGGGGAGTCCTACTAGGACTCCCCCTCCCCATGGCGCCTCCCTCCTTTAAATAGAGGGGTGGAGGCGCCACCCCTGGCCCCCTCCACTACTCCAAACCCTAGCCGCCTCTCTCCTCCTCCTTTCTTCTGCTCAGGCTTAGGCGAAGCCCTGCAAAATTCTCTACTCCACCACCACCACCATGCCGTCGTGCTGCTGGGATTCCGTGGAGAAGATCTACTACCTCCGCTGCTCGCTGGAACGGGGAGAGGAAGGTCTACCTCGACTCCGCACGTGTGACCGACTGCGGAAACGCTGCCGGAACGCGGCGCCGGAAGGATCGTCCACTCGATCTTGAGATCGGCAAGTGATCGACTACATCAACCACGAGATCCAATCTCGTAACGCTTTTGGATCTACAAGGGTTAGTACTGATCTATCTCATTGCACATGTCTCATAGATTAGATCTTGGCTTTTATCTAGATTAGATCTGGGTTTTGTTCGTTTTTGCGGTAGAAATTTTTTGTTTTCCATGCTACGAACCCTTCAGTGGTATCAGAGCCGTATCTATGTGTAGATCTGTTGCACGAGTAGAACACAATGGTTTTGTGGGCGTTGGTGCTCGTGCCGTCTTTTGCTTTGTGTACTTTGCATCTTGCGGTATGGTGGGATGAAGCGGCTCGGGCTAACCTTACATGTCATCGCACATGAGACTTGCTCCACGCTTGACGTGTAACTTTCTTTGCACAAGTGGCTTTGCGGGTGTCTGTCTCTCTCACCATAGTATAGACCCAATTTACACTTTGCACTTGATAGCACTTGTATCAACGTTGTGGTTCAGTTTCGTAGGTAAGATCCGTTCTTATTCGAAAGCCCCAAACCATGTAAAACATGCAAAGAAAATTAGAGGCGTCTAACTTGTTTTTGCAGGGGTTTTGTGATGTGATATGGCCATCATGTGATTATGATTATATTTGATGTATGCAATGATCCTTGTTGTAATATGGCAACCGGCAGGAGCCTAATGGTTGTCTTTAATTCTCTTAAGACCTGCGTGTCTATTCATCTTGTAATAGCTTTATTCCAAGTAGTTGTAATAGTTGCTAGTGATGATGGACAACCATGAAGCGGCGCCACTGACCTTGACGCAATGCTGGTGATGATGGAGATCATGTCCGTGCTTTGGAGATGGAGATCAAAGGCGCAAGAAGAAAGGGCCATATCATATCACACTAATTATGAATTGCCTGTAATGTTAATCCTTTATGCATCTTGTATTGCTTAGATCGCGACGGTAGCACTATAAGATGATCCCTCTCACTAAATATCAAGTAATAAAGTGTTCACCCTTAGTTGGCATCGTTTGCTAATACTCGTCGTCTCGAAGCATCTCGTGATGATCGGATGTGATAGATTCTACATGTGCATACAACGGGTGCAAGCCAGATTTGCACATGCGGAAACTAAGGTTATCTTGACGAGCCTAGCATGTACAGACATGGTCTTGGAACACGGAATACCGAAAGATAGAGCATGAGTCATATAAATGATATGATGAACATGAAGATTGTTCGCCGATGAAACTACATCTTCTCTCGTGAAGATCGGACTTGGTGTAGTGGACTTGGTTCGTGTAATCACTAAAACAATGTGAGGGATGTTGTTTTGAGTGGGAGTTCACCTAGTTAATTTAAGAATTAAATTTGAACTCAATTTATCATAAACTTAGTCTAAACTACTTGCAAATTTGTTGTAGATTATGGCGACCCCCTCCATCAATTTCAATGGGGTTCCTAGAGAAAGAAAAGCTTAAGAACAATGGAAGCAATTTCACGGAATGGTTCCGTGGACTGAAGATCGTCCTCAGGGCTGGTCAGTTGACCTATGTGCTCGAAGCACCGCTAGGTGACCCACCTACAGAAGATGCCACCGATGACGTAAAGAATGTTTACGCCACTCGGAAAAATCATTACTCCATAGTTCAGTGTGCCATCCTGTACGGTTTAGAAGCGGAGCTTCAGAAGCGTTTTGAGCACCACGACCCGTTCGAGATCATTAAGGAGCTCAGGCTGATTTTTGAGACTCGCGTGGCCATGGAGAGCTATGAGGCCTCCGAAAAGTTCTTTAACTGTAAGATGGAAGAGTGTAGCTCCGTTAGCGAGCACGTGCTCACCATGTCTGGGTACGCAAACAAGCTCCAAGAGTTGGGGATATTGATTATTAATGAGTTAGGGATTCACCGTCTCCTCCAATCACTACCATCGAGTTATAAGAACTTTGTGATGAACTACAATATGCACTGCATGAACAAGATGTTGCCTGAACTATCATCCATGTTGAAAACTGCTGAAGTGGAGATTAAGAAGGAGCACCAAGTGTTGATGGTCAATAAGACCACCAATTTCAAGAGACAGGGCAAGCCTAAGAACAAGGGCAACTTCAAGAAGGACGGCAAGAAAGCTGCCGCACCTGCAAAGAAGCCCAAGGCTGGTCCCAAACCTGAAACTGAATGCTTCTACTGCAAGGGTGCTGGTCACTGGAAGCGTAACTGTCCCAAGTACCTGGCGGATCTGAAGAATGGCAACATCAAGAAGAAAGGTATATTTGATATATATGTTATTGATGTGTATCTTACTAGTAATCGTAGTAGTGCCTGGGTATTTGATACTGGTTCGGTTGCTCATATTTGTAACTCGAAACAGAAGCTGCGGAATAAGCGAAGATTGGCGAGAGACAAGGTGACGATGCGCGTTGGAAATGGCTCCAAGGTTGATGTGATCGCCGTCGGCACGCTCCCTCTACATCTACCTTCGGGATTAGTTTTAAATTTGAGTAATTGTTATTTGGTGCCTGCGTTAAGCATGAACATTATATCTGGATCTTGTTTATTGCGAGACGGTTACTCTTTTAAGTCCGAGAATAAAGGTTGTTCGATTTATATGAGTAATATCTTTTATGGTAATGCACCTGAGATGAATGGTTTATTCTTACTGAATCTCGATAGTAGTGATACACATGTTCACAACATAGATGCTAAACGAACAAAATTGAATGATAATTCTACATACATGTGGCACTATCGTCTTGGTCACATTGGAGTGAAGCGTATGAAGAAACTCCATTCTGATGGACTTCTTGAATCACTTGATTTTGAATCACTTGAAAGATGCGCAGCATGTCTAATGGGAAAAATGACTAAGACTCCATTCTCTGGAATAATGGAGCGAGCTACAGACTTATTGGAAATAATACATACCGATGTGTGCGGTCCAATGAGTGTAGCATCGCGTGGTGGATATCGTTATGTTCTCACTTTCACAGATGACTTAAGTATATATGGGTATGTCTACTTTATGAAACATAAGTCCGAAACTTTCGAGACGTTTAAGGAATTTCAAAGTGAAGTGGAAAATCATCGTAACAAGAAGATTAAGTTTCTGCGTTCTGGACGTGGAGGTGAATATCTAAGTTATGAGTTTAGCATGCATTTAAAGAAATGTGGAATACTTTCGCAGTTGACACCACCGGGAACACCACAGCGTAATGGTGTGTCCGAACGTCGTAATCGAACTCTCTTAGATATGGTTCGGTCTATGATGTCTCTTACAGATTTACCGCTATGGTTTTGGGGCTATGCATTAGAGACAGCCGCATTCACTTTAAATAGGGCACCATCTAAATCCGTTGAAACGACACCATACGAATTGTGGTTTGGAAAGAAACCTAAGTTGTCGTTCCTTAAAGTTTGGGGTTCCGAAGCATATGTAAAGAAGTTACAACCTGATAAGCTTGAACCCAAAGCGGAGAAATGCGTCTTCATAGGATACCCTAAAGAAACAATTGGGTATACCTTCTATGATAGATCCGAAGGCAAAGTTTTCGTTGCCAAGAATGGATCCTTTCTTGAGAAGGAATTTCTCTCGAAGGAAGTGACTGGAAGGAAAGTAGAACTCGATGAGGTTATTGAACCTTCTCTTGGATTTGAGAGTAGCGCAGCACCGGAAGATGTTTTTGTGCCGCCTGCACCAATCGGAGAGGAAGCTAATGATGATGATCATGAAACTTCAAACAAAGTTACTGCTGAACCTCGCAGGTCAACGAGGGTTCGTACCACTCCTGATTGGTATGACTCTGCCTTGAACGTCATGTTGGTGGACAACGCTGATGACCCTACGACGTATGAAGAAGCTATGGTGAGCCCAGATTCCGACAAATGGCTAGAAGCCATGAAATCTGAAATGGGATCCATGTACGAAAACCAAGTGTGGACTTTGGTGGACTTACCGGATGGCCGTAAGGGTGTCGAGAACAAATGGATTTTCAAGAGAAAAACAGATGCTGATGGTAATGTTACCGTCTATAAAGCTTGACTTGTCGCGAAAGGGTTCCGACAAATTCAAGGACTTGACTATGATGAGACATTCTCACCAGTAGCGAAGCTAAAGTCTGTGAGGATTTTGTTAGCAATTGCTGTACATTTCGATTATGAGATTTGGCAGATGGATGTCAAAACGGCGTTCCTTAATGGTGACATTGAGGAAGAGTTGTATATGGTACAACCCAAGGGTTTTGTCGATCCTAAAGATGCTGACAAGGTATGCAAACTTCAGCGCTCCATTTATGGACTGAAGGAAGCATCCCAGAGTTGGAATCAACGTTTTGATAAAGTAATCAAAAACTTTGGATTTATACAAACTTATGGAGAAGATTGTATTTACAAGAAAGTGAGTGGGAGCTCTGTAGCATTCCTAGTACTATATGTAGATGACATATTATTGATTGGGAATGATATAGAACTTCTTAATAGTGTCAAAGCCTATTTGAATAATAGTTTTTCAATGAAGGATCTTGGCGAAGCGGCATATATTCTAGGCATCAAGATTTATAGAGATAGATCAAGACGCCTAATAGCGCTTTCACAAAGTACATACTTAGACAAAGTTCTAAAGAAGTTTAGAATGGAAGATAGCAAGAAAGGGTTCGTGTCCATGTTGTCAGGTAAGACCTTGAGTAAGACTCAAAGTCCACCTACGGCAGAAGATAGAGAGAAAATGAATAATATTCCCTATGCCTCGGCCATAGGTTCTATCATGTATGCCATGCTGTGTACAAGACCGGATATAGCACATGCTGTTAGTTTGACTAGCAGATATCAAAGTGATCCTGGAATGGAACACTGGACAGCGGTCAAGAATATCCTGAAATACCTAAAGAGGACTAAGGATATGGTTCTTTCTTATGGAGGTGATGAACAGCTTGTTGTAAACGGTTACACCGATGCTAGTTGGAACACCGATCCGGATGACTCGAAGTCACAGTCGGGATACGTATTTGTTTTGAATGGTGCTGCAGTGAGCTGGAGGAGTGCCAAGCAAAGCGTTGTGGCGAAATCTTCAACTGAATCGGAATACATAGCTGCTTCGGAGGCTGCAGAAGAAGCCATATGGATGAAGGAATTCATTACTGAACTTGGCGTGGCTCCCAGTGTGTTGGACCTGATGGCCATCTACTGTGACAACACAGGTGCCATAGCTAATGCACAGGAGCCAAGGTCACATAGCAAGCTGAAGCACATCAAGCTACGTTTCCATGCTATTCGTGAGTATGTCCAAGATGGTGACATAAAGATTTGCAAAGTACAAACCGATCTGAATGTGGCAGATCCGTTGACTAAACCTCTCCCTAGAGCAAAGCATGACCAGCACCAGAACGCCATGGTTGTTAGGTATATTACCATGTAATCTAGATTATTGACTCTAGTGCAAGTGGGAGACTATTGGAGATATGCCCAAGAGGCAATAATAAAAGTGGTTATTATTATATCTTTGTGTTTATGATAAATGTTTACATCCCATGCTATAATTGTATTATTAGGAAACACTAATACTTGTGTGTTTTGTAAACATAAAAAAGTCCCTAGTAAGCCTCTTGTTGAACTAGCTTGTTGATTAATTGATGATCATGGTTTCCTGATCATGGACATTGGATGTGATTAATAACAAGGTTATATCATTAGGAGAATGATGTGATGGACACACACCCATAGTAAGCGTAGCATAAGATCAAGTCATTAAGTTCGTATTGCTATAAGCTTTTAAATGCATAGTAACCTAATCCTTCGACCATGAGGTTGTGTTAATCACCATCACCAGATGGGTACTTTGATGACATCAAACGCCGCTTCGTTACTAGGTGGTTATAAAGGTGTCATTGGGTATTCTGAAAGTATGTGTTGAAGCGCATGGACCAAGATTGGGATTTGTCCATCCATATGACGGATAGATATGCTCTGGGCCCTCTCGGTGGAATGTCATCTAGTTAGCTTGCAAGCATGTGACTAGGTCACAAGGGATGACATAACATGGAACGAGTAAAGAGTACTTATCAGTAACGAGGTATAACTAGGTATGGAGATACCGACGATCAAACCTCGGATAAGTATAGTATCGCGTGACAAAGGGAATTGGTTTCGTATGTTAATGGTTCTATCGATCACGAAGTCATCGTTGAGTATGTGGGAGCCGTTATGGATCTCCAGATCCCGTTGATGGTTATTGATCGGAGAGGTGTCTTCATCATGTCTGCATATTCACGAACCGTAGGGTGACACACTTAAGGTTCCAAGTTGTTTTAAGTAGATATGGAATGTGCGTTGGAGACCGAATGTTGTTCGGAGTCTCGGATTGGATCCGGGACATCACGAGGAGATCCGGAATTGTGCAGAGAATAAGATTCATATATTGGGGATCATTTTCTGAGTTAGGAAATGTTCCGGAGTATTTGTATGAGGATTCTAGAAGGTTTCGGAATGTTCCGGAAGGTTCTGGAAGATTTCTTGGAGTTTGCTTGAAAACCAAGAAAGGATCAAGGAGTCCTTGTGGGGCAAGACAAGGAGTCGTGGGGGAGGAGGACTCCTCCCCCCCCCCAATCCTCTAGCCAAGGAGAGAGGGGAGTCCTACTAGGACTCTCCCTCCCCATGGCGCCTCCCTCCTTTAAATAGAGGGGTGGAGGCGCCACCCCCTGGCCCCCTCCACTACTCCAAACCCTAGCCGCCTCTCTCCTCCTCCTTTCTTCTGCTCAGGCTTAGGCGAAGCCCTGCAGAATTCTCTACTCCACCACCACCACCACGCCGTCGTGCTGCTGGGATTCCGTGGAGAAGATCTACTACCTCCGCTGCTCGCTGGTACAGGAAGAGGAAGGTCTACTTCGACTCCGCACGTGTGACCGACTGCGGAAGCGCTGCCGGAACGCGGCGCCGGAAGGATCGTCCACTCGATCTTGAGATCGGCAAGTGATCGACTACATCAACCACGAGATCCAATCTCGTAACGCTTTCGGATCTACAAGGGTTAGTACAGATCTATCTCGTTGCACATGTCTAATAGATTAGATCTTGGCTTTTATCTAGATTAGATCTAGGTTTTGTTCGTTCTTGCGGTAGAAATATTTTGTTTTCCATGCTACGAACCCTTCACGATCATGTCAGATGGCTGCCATGCAAAGATATCTTGATTTGCTGTGAGGAACTTGACGAGCACGCTTTCCTATGCGCTATCTAGGCCTACGCCTATCTGGGTCACCTTGGAGGGGTCATCATCCTTCAACGGCATCTTCTTCGTCTCTTCTGATGCCTTGAACTCCGGATTTGGCTTTGGCACCTCCTTCTTCGTTGCGGGCATCTCGGACGGATCTATGCTCTTCTTGATCTCCTGGTACTCCTGGGCATGCAGCACGGCTTCAGCAAAGGTGACATTTCCATCCTCGCACTCTCGCGCTTTCTTCGGGTCTCCCCTGATGGTAATTACGCCGTTGCCACCTAGAATTTTCATCATATTGTAAATGTAACACGACGAGCCGTAAAAGCCCAGTACGCCGGACGTCCGAATATAGCGTGGTACGCGCTCTTGAACGGGACCACTTCGAAGGAAAGTACCTCCGTCCGATAAATCTTTTCAGTTCCAAAGGTAACATCCAAAGTGATTTCTCCCAGGGAATTAGCCTATCTTCCTGGGACAACTCCGTGAAAGATCACAGAGCCATGGTTTAGCTGGGTCTCCAAGATCTTCATCCGGCGTAGCGTTTCGACATAGAGAATATTGATACTGCTGCCACCATCCATGAGGGTCTATGAGAAACCATAACCGTCAATAAGTGGATTGACGATTAATGCGTATTTTCCTTGTCTGTGCAACTTTGGCAGATGATTAGCTCGGTTAAATGGGATTGCCACTTCCGACCAGTCCAAGAATTGGAGGACAGCCAGAACTGTTGCATTGAGCTCATGTAGAACTGCTTTCTTAACCTTTACTGGTTGAGATCCGAGGAAGGTGACATAAGTGTCTTTCTTGGTCGGAAAATTTTTCTTCCCTTCTGGCTTGGGATTTGAAGCATCAGCTTCCTCCATGTCGGAATCTTCCTAGGTCTCTTTATCTTTTTCGGTATTCTTCTTTCCCTTCTTCCACTTAGCTTTGTAGCCAGCGGTGTCATCTCTTTTGATGTCATCATTGAAACGACATTCAGCGTTGGTGTGGGACGAGCCCCCATTGGCGTCTAAGTGATGCACACATGGGTTATTGGCAATGTTGGCCCAAGAGTAGGTTTTGCCTGGTCGCCGGTCTCCTCTACCTTGAACTCTCGAAGTCCCACGGCCACGCCCGCGGCCTCCGTCGCGTCCTCCTCGTCCTCCAGACCCGAAAGTAGTAGTGACCACTGTCGTTTCTGCGTTGGGTTTCTCTTCCGAGGTATTTTTGCGCTTCTAAGCTTGTTGCTTTGGTTGTTTTGCCGATTGTGGCACAGCTAGGGCATTGAGTAATCTCTCTGCATCATCGTCAGCATCTACATACTTGCTCGCTGTTTCTGTCATCTCTCCCAAATCAGTGACTTTCTCACACTTCAAGCAATGATGCAGTAGACCAATTGGGAGACCTGCAATGAAAGCTTCAATCACAGTTTGATCATTTACTCCTTCACAGGAGTTTTTGGTGTCGATCCATCGTCCCAGGTAATCCCGGCAAGTTTCTCCGGCCTTCTGGGTGCAACGCTGTAGGTCACCGACCGTACAGGGCCTCCGGTATGTGCCTTCGAAATTCCGAAAGAACGCACTTTGCATGTCATACCAGTTGTGGATGGTGTTTTCTGGAAGTTCATTAAGTCATGATCGTGCCGTCTTCCGCAACATGAGTGGGAGATATCGGGTTGCGACCAGGCTGTTTCCGCCTTTGGCGATGCAGCAAGCTTGGAAGAAGTCCTGTAGCCAGGTATCTGGCCGAGCAATGCCGTCGTAGGCTTGGATATGTCGTGAGATAGCAAATCCTTCCGGGAATCTTGTAGCTCTGGTGCGTGGTCTGAAGCACTTCGGGCCCACGTAGATATCATTGTTTTCGTAACGCCGCGCCCCTATGTTGGAGTTGATCTTGTGCCTTGCGTCGTTCGGGGATAGAGATCGTCTAGAATGTCGGTTGTGGCTGCGGTGCCTTGGAGCCGGACTTCGGCTTCTGCCACCACCTCCTACACCACCACGCCCTCCCTGGCATCCTTGAGAACCGTTGTGATGGCTACTTGGTGGAGAGGGTGGAGCAGCTGGGTTTTTTCCGGCAGATCGTCGGCCTCCGTCCGGAGCGTCATTATTCCGGTTCCGGGGAGGGTCTTCATCGTGACGAGCCCCCTGCCGGCTTGTTCCAGCATGGTGTCCGTTGTTCCTTCGTCCATCGTTCCTACTATGGTGAGGCTCAGCCGGACGGCTTGCATGTCTAGGAGGTGGCATTTTTTGACAATCCTCCTCCCGACGTTTCTCTTTATCTTCTCCCCTTCGATCATTCGACTCTCGTCGGGGAGGATTCCTCGGATACAGTGCAACAATGGCCTCTTGCTCGGCCGCTGGAGCGACGTTGCACCAGTCATGTGCAGATTTGTGATGCTTTCCTGATGATCCGGTTCTAGAGTGGTTGTCTTCCTGTTGGTCGGAACGGTGATGCTGTTCCGGAACACGCTAGGGCCTTATATCATTCCAGGCTGAGTCCGTGCGACATTGGTCGGATTTGGAGACCAGCTTTCCGCTTCCGGATTTCACAACCATGTGTTGCTCCAGACCCTTGGTGAGTAGCTTGATGCCCAATCGAACCTGTTCTGGGCCTGGGTTATTCGACAGGATATCTCGAGCTGCGACAGTGTTCTGTATCGGAGTTGGGTACACCAGATCTCCTTTGCTATCGAGAAGAGGCATCCCTAGATCTCCTTCAAAGAGAACCTTGTTTACTTCCAGAAATTGACCGTCACGTGTGTAACGTTTCCGTGTCTTCTGATGCAACCGAGAGATGTAATTCTCCTTAGTTGCCATGCGTTTCTTCTCTTCCTCGATGTTTTTGGCTTCATCCAGGAGTTGTTGACGACGCGCTTCTAGGGCTTGGGCCCTTTTGTCCAGCTCTTCAGCAGTAACCTCTACAGCTGTAGGGATAGGTGTGGTTAATGCAGCATCGATGAGTTTACGTGCACCTTTAGTGATCACGTGTCCATCCCCCGATTCTTCTTTTTTCGGCTCTTCTAGGATAAGTGCTCCATCCGAGTCTTCCTCGTATTCCTCGGCAATCACCTCTTCTGTCAGAGGGTCTTTTGCCGGGGTCTTGTTCTTCTTGTTCTTCTTCTTTGCCTTCTTGGCAGCGCCAGTAGCAAAGACGGCTTTGGGTCCGTTTCCCGGAGTCAAGCTCTGATCGGTACTTTCATACCTCTGGATTTCGGGATTGTCGCTGATTTCCATGTCATCCTGCGCTTTGAGAGTGTGTTCCCCGGATCCTTCATCCATGGCTTCTCCTTCTTCTGCAGCTTTGGAGTTGTACTCCTCTTCATAATCCATGGAGAACTTTCGGAAATCTGCTGACGTCATCGATTCATCCGAGGATGCGGGTATGTCGGTGTTTGTTCCAATTTCCTCCAGCACAGAGTCGGTGTTGTCTCCGGCATCGGCAGAGCCGGATCCGGATCCCACATATCCGATGAAGTGCGATGCGTGCTTCCTGAGGTACCTGCGGCTCTCGCGATCAATTTCGTCGAAACTTTTGATGGTCTCAAGAATTGCGTCTACGCCTAAGTTTTGCATTATCATACGTCGCAGTGTGTACCTTAGGAAAGGCCTATCTGGCCCGGCGTCATCAGAGCCGGAATCATTGTCGTTGGTGTGTTCCTCCTGGATTTCGACTTCGGCGGGAGGGTCGGTCTGGGATTCAATCTCTCCAAGGAGATCCACTACCGATTCGACTTGGACCGCTAGATCTGCTTCAGGTTTGGATTTCTCCACTATATCCGCATATGGTGCGGGCTGGGTGGGATTAGGGTTTTCTGAGATCTGGAACTCTGCCACCTCCGCGGACAAAGGGGGCCCAGAAGATTCTTCTGCCTCTATTATCACCGCTGGGCTGGGTGTGATAGGTTCAGCAAAATCGATGTAAACATCGATCTCGCCAAAAGACATGATGGTGTAGGCAGTCATAGCCTCCCTAGCCGGAATCCAAGTCTCGTCGAGAACGACGAGAGGGACTTCGCTGGCGTAGAGGATGCGATCAGCGGCAATAGTCTTGCCGATTCTGATTCTTGTAGATTCCGCTCGGAATGCAGATCCGAAGCTCACTTACCCCACGGTGGACGCCAACTATCGTCGGATTGATGACAAGCACGCCATGAGGGGGTCCTCGAGGCGTGTGAAACAGAGAGGTGTGAGACGTACGGTGTTCCGGGACGGTGAGCACACAAGTTTACCCAGGTTCGAATTCGCCGGCTTTGGACGGACCCTACCCCTGCTAGCCATCCAGTAATACGGCAGAGCCGGAATATGGTTTACAAGGGTTCGCCTGTGCGAGTTGAGATTTTAGACTATTGAGTTGTGCCCTAAAGGCTCTCGCTAGGACGGCTTATATGGATATCCGGCCTAGGGTTTATAGGAGAGATCTATCCGGCTACGACTAAGAGTCACTTACAGAGTACATCTTAAACTACAAGTAACACTATGGGCCTAAGTCGGTAAGTCTTCTGGGCCTTCCCGTAGCCGGACTAGACTCCGTATTTTCTCCCTGACTGGGCCACCCGTGAAGCAAAGCTCTAACCTGAAGTGGGCCACCCTGGTCAACGAGGAACTGTGAGGATACCCGGAAAGTATATCCCCAACACCAACTGCATCTATGACTAATAATCCACCTTCAGGTTATTATCTGAACCCCCTCCAGTATTAAGTTGCAAGCAACAGATAATTGCATTATGCATTGCGTGTAAAGTAAACAATACGATTGTTCTATGAACAAAGGATTGTTGTTTTCTCCCTAGTAGCAATAGCACATCTAGTACCTTAGAGATTTATGTCGCTTCCCCAGATTACTAGAGGCATGAACCCACTATCGAGCATAAATACTAAGTCTTGGAGTTGCTAGCATCTACTTGGCCAAGATAGATACTAACAATGGAAAGCATGAAAGATCACAAATAACAAAGACATGATAGAATCAATAATCAATCTGAAATAGCATCTCAATATCCATCGGATCCCGGCAAACACAACATGTATGATTACAAATAGATGATCTTGATCATGAACGGAGCTCACAAGCTCTAAACATGATAGCACAAAGGAGAAGAACCAGCCATCTAGCTACTACATGGACCCGTAGTCCAAGGATGAACTACTCACGCATCACACCGGAGGCTTGCATGGTGATGAAGAAGGCCTCCAGGGTGAATTCCCTCTCCGACAGGGTGCCGGGAAGACCTTCAGATCCCTCCCGATCTAGGGATGGAGAGGACAGCGGCTACAGACTCTTTTGTGGAATTTTCATCGGGTACTTAGGGTTTCTGTATCGGAGGCATCTTATAGTCGGAAGGGGAGGCCGCGGGGGTTCCCTAGGCGGCCACACCACCCCCTGGCGCTTCCAGGCCTAGCCTGCGTGGACAGGTGGTGTGGCGGACCTTTGGCCCCTCTTCGTCTCGTATTCTGGCTCCGTGTCCCCCTCGATGAAAAACTGACTTTGGCTTTTGTCCCGTCCAATTCCGAGAATATTCATTTTATGACTTCCTGGAACCAAAAATAGTAGAAAAAAGTCAGCTGGCACTGTGGCATCTTGTTAATAGGTTAGTCCAAGAAGGTCTATGAAAAGTACTCCAAAGTTAGAACAAAACATATGAAAGTAGATAAAACCAAGCATGGAACATCAAAAATTATGGATACGTTAGCAACGTAACAGAGTCCAGCTGGGAATCACAGCCAGAACTGTTACTAAAGGTGAGTCGGATTTGGTCGGATATTCCTCGTCCACTCCTTTTATTGAGGGAACTTTAAGGTGCTCCAAAAAAGTGCCATCTGGGACCTTTTTCCGTGCAGAGCCTATTCGAGATAATGCATCTGCTTCCTCATTTTCTGCTCGAGGGATGTGTTGAACCTCAAACCCCTCGAACGATTTAGATAGATCATCCATGATAGCTTTATATGCATCTATGTGTTTATTTGCATTACAGATATCCAACACTTGCTGAGCAACAAGATCTGAATCTCCATAACACATCAATCGTCGGCTGCCGATATCCTTGGGGTGATTTGAGCACTACGCCAGCCCCCGAGCCCCCTCGAGCCTTAGACCCGTCAAAATGTAAGGTCCAATATTTCGACTCTGGGAGGATCATATTCTTCGTTGTCTCTGTCCAATCAGCGACCAACTCAGTAAGAATTTGGGATTTGATTGTTGTACGAGGTTTATACTCAATGTCGAAAGCTGAAAGCTCTATGCCCCATTTTGCGACGCGTCCAGTAGCCTCGCTATTGTTGATTATATCTCTCATGGGAGTTGTGCTCACCATGGTAATTGGGTGTTTCTGAAAATAGTGTCGTAACTTACGAGATGTGAAAAACACACCATAAGACAACTTTTGATAATGCGGAAACCGCTTCTTTGATTCAGTTAGGACTTCGCTGAGGTAGTAAGTCGGACGCTGCACCAGGTGCTCCTGATTTTCCTCTGGTCTCTCCACTACCATGACGACACTGACGACCCTATTTGTCGCAGCGAGTTAGAGCAACATCGGTTCCCTAGGTTCCGGTGCTGCAAGGATAGGAGCAGACGAGAGTACTGCTTTCAGGTCTTGTAATGTTGCTTCAGCTTCATCAGTCCAAATGAATTTTTTGGTCTTTTTCAGGAGCTTGTAGAGTGGTGCGGCTCTTTCTCCGAGCAGGCTTACAAACCGACTGACTGCAGCAATGCAACCAGTTAGTCTTTGAACATCCTTCAGGCGAGTCAGCCTGGAAATATTGAGTATAGCCTTGATCTTGTCAGGGTTCACCTCTATGCCTCTTTGAGACACAATGAAACATAACAATTTGCCAGCTGGAATTCCAAAGAAACACTTCTTCAGGTTAAGCATCATGTTGTATTTTCGTAGATTGGCAAACATTTCCTCCAAGTCAGAAATTAATGTTTCCTTCTTTTTGGACATCACCGCAATGTCGTCCACATATGCATGTACGTTGTGTCCGATTTGGTCATGGAGGCAACGTTGCACAGTGCGCTGGTACGTAGCTCCTTTGTTTTTGAGCCCAAAGGGCATCATAACGAAACAAGAGGTTCTAAAGGGGTTAGGAATGAAGTTTTGATTTTATCTGATTCCTTCATCTGAATTTGGTGATAACCGGAATATGCGTCGAGAAAACATAGGAGTACCGAGCCTGCCCTAGAATCGATAACTTGAACAATTCTAGGAAGAGTGAACGGATCTTTGGGACAAGTCTTGTTCAAGGCAGTATCATCAACACACATCCTTAAATCAGTGGTGTCCTTTTTAGGGACCATTACAGGGTTGGCTGACCAGTCAATATGGATGACCTCTTCTATGAATCTGGCTAACTCAAGTCGGACTAGTTCCTTAGCTATTGCCTTACGCTTTTCATCGCCAAAATGTCGTAGGGACTATTTGACGGGTTTAGCATTTGGGAGTACATTTAGAGAGTGCTCGGCAAGTTCCCTAGGTACTCCGGTCATGTCAGATGGCTGCCATGCGAAGATATCTTGATTTGCTTGGAGGAACTTAACGAGCGTGCTTTCCTATGTGCTATCTAGGCCTACGCCTATCTAGGTCACCTTGGAGGGGTCATCATCCTTCAACGGCGTCTTCTTCATCTTTTCTGATGCCTTGAACTCCGGATTTGGCTTTGTCACCTCCTTCTTCGTTGCGGGCATCTCAGACGGATCTATGCTCTTCTTGATCTCTTGGTACTCCTGGGCGTGCAGCACGACTTCAGCAAAGGCGGCATTTCCATCCTCGCACTCTCGCGCTTTCTTCGGGTCTCCCCTGATGGTAATTACGTCGTTGGGACCTGGAATTTTCATCATATTGTAAATGTAACAGGGACGAGCCATAAAAGCCCAGTAAGCCGGACGTCCGAATATAGTGTTGTAAGCGCTCCTGAATAGGACCACTTCGAAGGAAAGTGCCTCCGTCTGATAATTCTTTGGAGTTCCAAAGGTAACATCCAAAGTGATTTCTCCTAGGGAATTAGCCTATCTTCCTAGGACAACTCCGTGAAAGATCACAGAGCTATGGTTTAGCTGGGTCTCCGAGATCTTCATCCGGCGTAGCGTTTCGAGATAGAGAATATTGATACTGCTGCCACCGTCCATGAGGGTCTTGCAGAAACCATAGCCATCAATAAGTGGATTGACGACTAAGACGTATTTTCATCGCCTCTATAACTTGGGCAGATGATCAGCACAGTCAAAGATGATTGCCACTTCCGACCAATCCAGGAATTGGGGGACATCCGGAACTGTTGCGTTGAGCTCATGAAGAATTGCTTTCTTGAACTTAGCTGGTTGAGATCCGAGGAAGGTGACGTAAGTGTCTTTCTTTGTTGGGAAGTTTTTTGACTTGCTCTATACTTTCCGGGTACCGATGTAAACATCGATCTCACCAAAAGACATGATGGTGTAGGTAGTCACGGCTTCCCTAGCTGGAATCCAGGTCTCGTCGATAACAATGAGAGGGACGTCACAGGCGTAGAGGATGCGACCGATGGCGATGGTTTCGCCGATTCCTATTCTTGCAGATTCCGCTCGGAACACATATCCGAAGCTCACTTGCCCCACGGTGGGCGCCAACTGTCGTTGGATTGATGAAAAGTACGCCATGAGGGGTCCTCAAGGCGTGTGGAAGAGAGGGGTGTGAGACGTATGGTATTCCGGGATGGTGGGCACACAAGTTTACCCAGGTTCAAATCCGCCGGCTTTGGACAGATCCTACTCCTGCTAGCAATCCAGTAATACGGCACATACGGATATGGGCTACAAGGGTTTTGCCTGTGCGAGTTGAGATTATAGACTATTGTGAGAGTGCCCTAAAGGCTCTCCCTAGTACAGCTTATATAGATACCCGGCCTAGGGTTTATAGGAGAGACCTATGCGGCTACGACTAAGAGTCGGTTATAGAGTACATCTTGAACTACAAGTAACACTATGGCCCTATGTCGGTAAGTCTTCTGGGCCTTCCCGTAGACGGACTGGACTCCGTGTCTTCTCCCTGGCTGGGCCGCCCGTGAAGCAAAGCTCTAACCCGAAGTGTGCCGCCCTGGTCAGTTAGGTATAGTGAGGATATCTGGAAAGTATACCTCCAACAGTTAGTACATTGTTGAATATTAGTTATGGTTAGCGGTCAATTAGCTAGGGAATTAGGGAATTAGCTGGGGAATTAGGGTTAGGGAGTTAGTTAGGGAATTAGGGTTAGGGAGTTAGTTAGGGAATTAGGGTTAGGGTTAGGGAATTGTTGAAGTAGTAGTAGTAGTATAGTAGTGGTAGTGGTAGTGGTACAAGTCATGTGTAAAAGACACAATTTTAGATGCTATAACATGATTATTCTCAGAAAATTTTAGATGCTATAACATGTATTCGGGTCGAGGAGTAATGTCTTCGGGTCGAGCGCAGCAACGCACGCCATATAGGTATGATGGACGGGCGCGGCAACACACGACATATAGGGACGATGGATGGGCGCGGCAACGCGTGTCATATAGGGACGATGGACGGGCGCGGCAACGCGCATCATATAGGGATGATGGATGGGCGCATCAACCATTTTACGCGGAACGGGGCATCATCAACCATTTCGCACGGTTTTCTTAACTCCGTGGGGGCAACCATTTTGCCCAATGTCCTTAATTCATTAGCGCTTTGCTGTGTTTATAGCATTGAAATAACTTGCAAGTTTGTAGAAACTATGGACCGTGATGAACAACAACAAGGGATATTGCAGGATATGATAGCTAGTGAAGATGTCATCTTACGTTATCTGAACGACTCCAGTGAGGGAGTGGAGGATCTTGAGCGAAGATACGACTCTGGTGAGGGAAGAGTCGACTCTAGTGAGGGAAGAGATGGCTCTGATGTTAGAAACCTCGACTACAAAGTTCGGCGAGGTATATAAATTAAGCCGCTACTGACTAGATGCATTAATTGATTTGTATATATATTAATGTTTCTCTCTTATTTTATCCCTCTGGATCAAAGTAATCTTCTGGAAAGAAACAAGGCTTGACCAAAAAGTTGGGCCTCGATTCTAGGTTCAAGATCGAAGAAGTCACTGAAAATGGCGCCCCGATTGCTCGCATAGAGAATGCAAGGTTATTTGTAAGTCAATACGGAGTTATTGTTAGGGACAACATCTCGATCACAATTCGAGAATGGAGTAAGCCAACGGCGGATGGAGTTAGTTATGTCGAGGATAGATCCAAAGATATGCTTTGGAATACGCTCATGCCAAATTTCAACCTACCACCAGAGCTAGATCCACAAAACAAAGCTATAGAGCTAAAAGTCAAGGAGTGGGCTCTTCAGAAGATGGCCACACAATTCACCAACCACAAGAAAACATTGTACAAGGAGTATATCCTAGAAATAAAGACTTCGGAGTTCACTGGAGCGAATGAGCGCCTAAGAGATCACTAGGACGAATTTGTGGAGTACAAGAACTCGGCTGAAGCTGTTAAAAGGTCAGAAATAAATAAGGCAAATGTTGAGCGAAAGAAGTATCACCATGTTATGGGGACAGGTGGCTACAAGGCCGCCAGGACTAAGTGGGAGAAAGTTGAAAACGACCTGGTTGATAAAGGGATCGTTCCAAAGACAACGGAGTGGGCCGAACGGGCAAAGTCTTGGTTCTACGGGCATGGGGGAAAGTTGAACCCAGAAACAATGAAGAGTATTTTTACAAACGAACATCTTGCAACACCTTACAAAGCCCTTAAAGATGCAACCAAGGATGTGCAAGAGGGGAAGTTCTATCTTGATAGAGAGAACGACGAGCTGACACGAGCCCTTGGGAATAAAGAACACGAATGAAGAACAAGAGGCACATCAGGCTCCATTTCGTGTAAGCTCGGGTTTCCCGACGACATGAAGAAATATCCCGATAAAAGCCATCAGAGGAGAAAGGATAGGGTGTTGGGAATATGCCCTAGAGGCAATCATGTATGATGTTATTCCCAATGTATTCATAAGGTTATGGTCCATGTATGAACTGCTGATATGTATCATCGAATATGTGAGATTGTGGAACTATATATTCATGTTGTTCATACTAATTGTCCTTGGTCATTGAGGTTGTGCTGGATACACAACTTAGACCAATGTGAAAGTCGGCAGATGACTAGGTTCCACTTGTCATGGGCATGGAGATGCTATTCCGACTTAGACGGATTCGGCTAAAGAGTTTAGCGAGTCGGACTGACCCATATTGAGATGCAACGAACAAGTCGTCATTTGCATATCTCAATCAATTTAATCCTTAGACCTGAGGTTATTGCACAATCCGAGTTGAGGATCACCGACTTAGGTTCTGTCAAACGTTGTTCCGTCACTGGGCAGTTATAAAGGCGGAGTTCGGGTCGACTGAGAATCAAGTTGCGTGATGTGAATAACCGAGATGGGATTTTGCCCCTCCATCTGGAGAGATATTCTCTGGGCCCTCTCGGAAGATATGATTCGGAAATCATGGCCATGCGTGACTCGATTAAGTGTTAACCGAGGCGACCGACTAAGAGTTAGTCGGATGAATCACTTATCTCGGATCGAGAAAGAGAGTCGGACTATTTAAGGGATGACGATCATTCGCCTATAGTGCGACAAGGTATATCGTCAGGCAAAAGGGACTCAGACGAAAGTCGCATTGAAAGGCATGTCGTCATGACTCTTTGGTACTTGGGAGTTGGCATGTTCTGCTAGGAGCCGCTACCAACTGATCGGTCACGAGTGAGACTCGGAATCGTGTCCGGGTTTCCATGAGCCTGTCGGGTCACACACTTAAGAGCGGGAGAAAGTTTGGGTTAGACCCAAACAGGAAATCTATTTGGGTTGGACCGAAATAGAGACATGGACTTAGTCAGCAAGTGGGACTTGCAGTGGCTAATATAGGCCTTTTAGTGAATGGGCCACAAGTGAGTGGAGCCCACTTTCACTTCCTATATAAGCTAGGGCACAGGTGCTTAGAGCACAGGGTTAGGTCACTCCATGTGTTGGAAACCCTAGCTCCAGTCCAGTCCCGTCCTATCGCCGCCGTACCGGACCTAGAAGCCCATCGCCGGAGCTCCTCCTCGTACGTGTGGATACCGGCGGAGGTGCTGTACGTTCAGCACTTCGACGATCGTGGAACAGGAACGGATCGTGAGGACTGCACTTCATCAAGCGACATGCTTTATCGATTCCGCAACCGCGCGTCTAGTGGTAATTCTTGTGGCCTACTACCTCAGCTAGATTTTGGGATCACCGCGTAGGAAAAAGTTTTGTTTTTCTCTGCGCGGCCCAACATAGGGAGGCAGACCGGATGCAGCAGATAGAAGAAACATTAAGGAGGCAATAGGAGCAAATAAACACACTTAGATAGCAAGCTACAGGCCCCTCTGAATGGCAGGACGCAGATCCTGCATTCAATGCTACTGGTCCAGCATCTCAGCGAAAAAGCAGTGTGGCTCCCGGCTAATGATGATGCGCTGAAGATGGCTCCTCGCTACCCCGTGGATGATATCATAGAGAGGGAAAATTGTGAGCTGCATGTGAATGTTTTGAACATATCCATGAAGGTGGTGGTCGGCTTTGCGTTACCTTCTAGACCTAGACCAATTTACCATTGCTCTTCGGTTCTAGATGGTTTCGCTGTTGTCGGTGTGGATGAAGTTACAAAGGGGTTTGAGCACCTGAAGCTTGACTTCTCTACAGGTGAAGGGGATCTGAATGAACTAGGAGAAGGCAGGAAAAAGCACCATTCTATGGCCAAGGAAAACATCCTGCTTCCAAATTGGATGCCAAGGCCACCGACTTCTCAGAGTAGCAATCCAGCTCAATCTCCATTGCCTCAGCCGTCCTCGGCGCTTCTACAGACTCCGCCACGTTAGCAGACTCCACCGTATCAGCATACTCTGCTGCCTCCGCCGCGTCAGCAGACTCCGCCACCTTAGTCCCAGTTGCAAAAGCGTAAGAGCACCCCGCTCCAACGGCTAGTACTACAACTATAGAGAAATCCTCAGCATGTACAAGGAAGAAAGCCAAACAGGCTCCTGCCAAGTTACCTTAGGACTTGGCTGTTGAGGAACTCCAAAGGGCCATGGCTGAAGATGTGAAACGCCAGTTTGCACTGAAATGGCCCCCGCCAAAGCAGTATATAGCACCCAAAACAGTGAAACACTTTGTGGGCATGCTTGAGAGACCAAGGCCAGAAGATTTGGTATCAGACTATGACAGCTCTATTATCAAGTCACATAAAGCGAATGTCCAGTGGCCGAGAAGTAGTAGTGCAAGCGGGAAAAGAATTCCCCAACTCGGACAATAGAAAACCAATTGTGATCCCCGCTCAATGTGTTTTCCCATGATGATCCGGAGGTTGCACAACTAGTCGCACAAGCGGCTAGAGATCTTGGCATGACTATTTAGGCAACGAAGATGCACCCATGGCTGAAGTAGCATACAAATATGAGTACGGGAAGCCTCTCGTCAGACCTGAGGAGGCCCCGCATCTACAAATACAAATGATAAAATTGCATGAGTGGTATATGCAATCCTCAAAGGAAGGGAAGATCATGCTCATAGTGGCAGTTAGAGATGAGCATTACTTCCGTGGAAATGATGAGATACACATTGAATTTTCAGAATTATTTGAGTTATTCAATCAAAACGTCCTAGACAAATCTCTCGTCGGTTGATATTGTCTGTAAGTGATTTAGTTCTGTAATTAAGTCTCTAGCTCAGCTCATTCATTGCATGTGTAATTATCATCACAATATTCTTTTATATGCTATTATGCAGAATGAAGATTCTCCAATGCAAAAGAGGACAAATCAATGAACTTGGGTTCATTGATCCAAATACCATTCATGAAGTTACGGTAAAATATAACACCAAGGAAATAGAGTATTACTTGCTAAGGTTTTTAATGAAACAACAAAATAAAATGGAAAAAATATTTCCTTACAACTTCTAGTGAGTGTTACTGTCGTGTACACATTTCATTTTATTTATTCGACATTAAGTGTAATTGATGTGAGTTATGCGTGCGCAGGTTCCATTTTATTGTGCTAATCATTCAAGTTAACCAAGAAAAAGTACTTGTCATGGACTCGAAACGTAAAAACCCTGAGATATGGATGTACCTGATTCAAATGATCTAGAGGTAGTTTCAATCATTATGACACTATATCGGCATCTTTCGTTTATTTCCTGATATCAAGTAATTAATAACTCATTTACTCATTTTCTAAGTCGGACAGGTTTTGGAAACGGTTCATCAAAGTTGTTAGGGGTGAATAAAAAGAGGAGCTATAATTTTGAGAACTTAATGTAAGTAGTACTATAGTTAGGTCTGCGTATCTCTTTGATTCTTGTTTCAATACTATTATCATGCTTGCTTATTATTTTTATTGAACTCTATTCTCGTGAAGTGTTTGAGTCAGGAAGCCGGGAACAATTAATGGATACTACGTTTGCGAGTATATTCACCAGACGACATGTGAGCTAGGCAGAATTTCACAAGAACTTGTAGCACATAAAAAATGTTCACAATCTTATTTTATTACTGTCAATTGTCTTGAGTTTCATCTTAAAGAAATAGTGTAGCCCCCCAAGGGAGCTCTTAGGAGCCATGTACCCTGGCAACCATCGGATTGGGCTTCTAAGCCAATCCTGACCGCCTGCTCCATCCATCCATCTGGAGTCGCACGGGTACTTCCGCTAGCTACCCTCCGTGAATGGTGGGGGCCTACTTTTTGCGCGCTCCACTCGTCAGGCAGCGTGAAAGCGTGGCATTCGACTGAGCGCAACGAGAGAGGGAAGTGCGTGGTGGTTGACCGCACACCCGCGAAGCTATCCTCTCTTGTTCCCTCCTCTCTTCCCCTCATCTCTCCCGTGTTGTCACGGCGTGCAGAGGAAAGGAGAAGGCGACGCCGACAGAGAGGAGAAGAGCAGGCGGTGGAGGGGAGGAATGGATCTGGCGAAGGAGGGGAGGAATCGATCTGGCGGAGGTCCATGAGGTGACAGGGCCGAGTCCTGCTCCCACACCCCTGCTCAGAACCCTAGCCGCCACCAGCGCCAGCCATGGCGGGCCCCCTTCTTGTCCATGGGGGAGAGAAGGGCATGCTCCCAGTCTCAGCTCTTCCTTTCCTCCGTCCCCTACCCGAACCTGCCTTCGCGTCCTCTCAGAACCCTAGCCGCCACCTTTTTTTCAGATCTTGGTCGATTCCGGTCGTGTCCTCGACCGCTGGCCACCACCTCGAGCTCGTCTGGGCTCTCCTCTAGGCATCCACCAGTGCTAGTTTCTCGTGGCGGTGGAGCAGTCACTCACGAATCACGCATCCGCCCTATGGCTCGCCTTCGACGGCGCGCTCACGGTGGCACTTCTCCGCCAATTGCAGGAAAGGAGACCGGCCATCTTCTCTCCTCGTCCCTCTCCTAGTGGGTAATTCATATATATTGATCCCCTTCTTTAAGTTAGATCGAACGAATGCAGGACGGTCTCCTTTAAAAGGATCGCGTACTAGCAATTCAAGAGGAATTGGCGGGATTCTTAGTTAAAGAGGTCATAGATCCAACTGGAGAATATCATCAGGAATTTATATTTAGACAATAGGGATCGTAAGAGAAATTATATTGTATATATGCATTAGCGTGTACTGTATGCAATATGTCGACCAAGCACGAGGAAAGAGGTCACTTTGATCTCTATATTTATGACGATGTTCTGTAAGGGTTCCTTCATTTCTGTATAGATATCATCTCTCGGCATGTCACTTACGCCAAACCTCTCCCTCCTGTCGCGCAGAAAACCACCACAAAATTCTGCCGCAGCAGAAAACCGCCACAAAACTCTGCCGCGGCAGAACCTGCTGCCGCACAGCCACCAGTTGCCGCGGCAACCAAAACCCCCAATTCACTGTCGCGACAGATCTCCTTTACTCCCGGTTCCCGCCGCATCCACGTGGAGTGCCTTTAGTCCCGGTTCGTAATAAAACCGGGACTAAGGGGGGACCTCTAGTCCCGATTGCATAGTCCTGGTTGCGCAACCAGGACTAAAGGCTCTTACGAACCAGGACTATAGGCCTGTTTTCCACTAGTGATAGACACCATAACGACATAGTCATTTGATCAAACTCAAACTTTAGGGACCCTGGTACGGCGCCAAGTGCAGGTCTGAGGTCCCCACACCCTCCTGTGGCTAGAGCCACAAACAGAGAAGGTGAGAACTCGTCGATTCCTTGTCGGAGAAAGTAGAAATGGGCAGATGGCAGTGGAGGCGACGGCTAGGGTGAAACCCGGAAGTGGATTTTCTCCACTCGCGGGAGGAAACACATGACTTTTGTTCGCTTTCACTTGATGTCATCATTATCTTCTTTGGGGCAGGGCGACGTTGCCGACTTGTTTTTTAACAAAGCGAGCAATATTGTCTTATTTTATTTATAAAAATAGAAGAGAATTGATCCTTTCATTGACGGAAACCAGCCTAAAACAGATACATACCCCTCATCAATCGGCATGGAACACGATAGCCTAAATGGCACACACAACCAACCTGGCTAACAACACAAACTGTACGCATACCGCCAAAGCAAGGTCCGTCGGTCGAGGTTGCCCATCGATGCCATCATCATCACTCCTTGCCGAGACAGCTTTGTTCGCGGCAAGACTTTGTTAGTCGGCTCTTTAAATGTCGAAATTAAGGTTCACATTTTGAAAAAATAAAAAAAGAAGAAAAAGTTAGTATCAATCGATACAGAGGCCGGAGCATCCCCATTTCGAGAAAAAAAAGAAGGTTAACATTCTCTGGAAGTTTGAAATTCTAAAAGTTGGGTCATTTTTTAAAAGTTAGTGCACTACGACTTTCTGAACGTGGCCACAATAAAAGTTATTGAAAATTGGAACTTACAGAAATGGAAGTTTATCGGAAATGGTAAGTCCTGGTTAAAATTTGAATCCTTTGCCAAAGGTCATCTGCTATTTAGCATCGCCCGCGAGTACATGGCATGCTAAGTTTTGGATTTGTCGCAGATTTCCAGCTGAGTAATCATAGTCAAAACATGCGCGCATATTTGTGTGCTTTGCATAGTCTGGACTTCAAAACTGAACATGAGTTTTTTCAGGAAAGAGTTCTATAGAGCTTCAAAGGAACCCATTGTTGTCATTTTTTGGTTCGAAACAATCTGTTAAGAAAAAAAATTAGCCGTGTCTTGGTTCGAAAAATCTGATGTATAAATTTTTATTATCCAGTTCGCTTTGCATCTCCATCATTGCATATTTGTGTCCCTGATCAACCCATGTGTTCTCAAGTAAGTAAAAGTAACGTTCTCTCCTCCCGTGAGAAAACGAGGCGGCGGCTCCCTAGCAGCCGCCACGATCTACTTCGTCCTCGCCGTCTGCGACCGAGCATCGACGGGTCCCCGCCTCCTCTGCTTGCCGCTCCGGTGGCGGGAGGAGGTGGGGACCTCGGACCTGCACTCGGTGGTGTAGAAGGATCTCTAAAGTTAGAGTTTGGTCATCCGGCATCGTCGTTATGGTGGCTATGACGGCGTTGTGCGGGACAAGAATAAGGTATACCCGCCTCCTCTTCCACCTCGTCGGCGATGATCCTGCTGCTGGCGTTGAGGAGGGTGGGGATTCGTCTGGTCGCCGCTTCCATGGAGTGGTAGATCTCGTCCAGTCTACGTGTGTTCTGGATCTCGTCCAGTCTATGTGTGTTCTGGATCTCGTCCAGTCTACGTGTGTTTTAGGTTTGGTGTTACAAGTTTCGAATCAATTCAAGGGTTCAATGGCGACAACTTCATCTCTGGGGCGCTGGTCCTTAGGGGCACGTGCACGAAGACTTTCCGACTGTCATCAACAATGGCATGCCGGCTCCGGTAATGGAGCGACGACAGCGGCACGTCGGCGGCTCGCTCTGGCGATAGTAGTATTCATTAGGTGGTCCAAAGACCTCGATGTAATTTTTATTATGTTTAGGATACTTTGTACTTCTTATAAACTCATGAAATAGATCTAGATCTTTTTCCGAAAAAAAAGTAAGTAAAAGTAGTTCTTAGGCACAAAAAAGAAGTAAAAGTTAGTTCTTACCTGCAAAAAATGTAAAAGTACCTATTCAGAATAAAAAAGTAGAATTTTATTTTTACCAAATTCCACTGATTTATTAATAATCAACACCGGTACAAAGAGGTCAAAATAATAAAAACTACAAATAGGTTACTAGACCACCTAACGACGACTACAATACTAGCGCGAGCTGAAGGCGCACCGTCGTCCTCGCCCCTCCATACTGGAGCCAGACAAAGCTTGTCGTAGTAGAACATGTTATAGTAGACAGACAAAAAATAGTCATAGCGCACTAGAGTAGCAACCACGAGTAAAACTTTCTTACAGCCAAGCCAATTGAACGCCTGAACAGTTATACTCCTACGTACTCAAGAAAACAGCCAGTGGAAACAGCAAACTGAACGTTTGAATATCTATGGCATACATATGGCAGCTTCTCAAGGGTTTCCACCCGAACCATACCCGAAGCCACGGCCCTCCCCATACCCGAAGCCTGATCCATTCCCTGAACCTCGGCCATACCCTCCGCCCTCGCCATATCCAGACCCCGAACCGGAACCACCGCCACCTCCGCTGCCATACCCCTGCCCACCACCGGAACCAGCCCCCGACCCGGCGGAGGACCCTGCCCCTGACCCGTTCGACCCGGCACTGGATCCTGCACTGGACCCAGCGGATGAACTAGCCCCTCCAACGGAAATGGATCCGGATCTAGACTCAGAGGTAGAACCCGCTCCAGCCACGGAGCCGGAGCCAGAGCCTGATCCGGACGCAGACACTCCTCCCGTGCCCGCTCCGATCCCGAGCCCGAGGCCTAGACCGAGCCCGGCACCCTGCCCGCCGCCCAGGTCGATGCCGAGGCCCATCCTGGCCACGCGGCGGCTCTCCACCATGCCGCCGGGCAGCAAACACCCGAAGGCCACCAGAAGTAAGGCGGCAGTATTGAGCACGCTCACCCTGCAGCTTGCCATCCTCTTGCACCGTGTGCAGATTCGCACGCCTATCTGCTAATGGCGGATCACGGCTGTCAGTGTCAGACTCTCAGCTGGTTGCCTTGGGATGCGATCAATCGCACCGGCTGTTTATATAGGGGGTGTGGAGTGCGCTCTAGCGAGAACAGGCCGGACGCGATCGTGTCGTGTTGGCAGTGGGCGCGATCGACCGGGCAAGGGGTGGTGGTGTAGGTACGTGCAGGATTTTTATTTAGAAACACAGTACAAACGCAGACCCTCACAATGCGTACATACACTCATCCCTATGAATACACGCACGCACACCCTATCATTATGAGTACCTCCGAGAGACTGAGCCGGCGGGTCTTGAGATTGACGAATTCACCCCCACTGAAAGAATATTCCGACTTTATGAGCACTAAAACGTTAAATCTGGGGTTTGAACCCTGGTAGGCTGGGAGTACCACTGCCCTTCTAACCATCCAACCACGGATTGGTTCTCTACGTGCAGGATTTGATAGGGTTCAGTAGTGAGTGGGCGAGTGGTTGTATGCCGCGTGCATGCATGTGATGTGCCGCACCACGCATGCTAGCAGATCATGGATCGATCGATCAATCGCGTATACTCTTGTTTGTGGGACGGTCGCCGATCGAAAGTTCGAGATTCTTTCACGCTGTACTGATACTACTGTGCCTAGAGGATTTGGTGTACAGTATGTGCCTAGTTAGTTGGGCAAACTTGCAGAGTTGCAGTGATTTGTGAGATACTGATACCCCCTCCGTTTCATTTAACACCACATATTAGAATCGGTCCAAGTCTATCAAGTATAGTGTGTAATTAAAATATTCAAAGTATCGAGAACTAACAATACTTTTTTTAAAAGAGTATATATATTAATATCATGAGATACTAATTACTTCCATGGTAAAAAATAGCGTGCTACAGTCTATAGCATCCCGAGCCATGTCCCGCTTAATAAATCAGTGTATAATTTCTCGCTAATAGCATGCGATAGCGCGATATAGCACGCTAATAAGGTATTTTAAGGACGACGCTATTTGCTATAGCGCGCTTTTTTCCTTGATTACATTCAGCCTCTGCAACAATGCATGCCCTAGTGGCCTTACGGATGCACACAAGCCAGAAAAAAATGATTACATATAGAAAATCCCTGCAGAGAACAATTTCTCGAAGCAACAACACTAACACCACCAAAACAACATCAGTAGTCCAAGCACTCCAACATTGACGCCTTCAAGAAGGAAACTAACAATACTTGGATTGATGTAAATTATTCCAGCTATCCACTCGTACTATTTGGAAACTTACATCGCAACATCTTACTCCCTCCATTCAAAGGCTTAAGGCATATAACTTTTTTTTAAAGTCAAGCCATGTAAAGTTTGACCAAATTTTTAGAAGAAACTATCAAGAACAATTATTTATATAGATACCATGTGAAAATATATTTCATGATGTATGAAAGGGTGTGGAATACGTATTGTAAATATTATTATTTTTCTCTAAAAATTTGGTCAAACTTTAGGTAGTTTGACTTTTTAAAAAAGTTATATGCCTTAAGCCTTGGACGGAGGTAGTATATTTTAAAAACGAGGGAGTAGTTGAGATAAGAGTGTGTGCATGGTTGATATGGTTGCCTAGTGAGTGGTAGTCACTACAGGAAATGAGCCCAACGCCGACGGCCGGAACCCGTCGGCGTACACCCAGTATACCGTCGGGGTAGGCTGCGCCGACGGTGGCCGTCGGCGTAAACCCGTCGGCGTAGCACCCCGTAGGCGTATACACGGATCCCGTCGGCGTACGAAAACCCTTCGGCGTATAACCTAGGCTGACGGGAACTTAGAGCCGTCGGTGCACGCGCCGTCGGTGTAGGCTCCGCGGGGCCCACTTGGCGCAGGTAACGTCCGTCAGCTCCCTCCTCTATACGCCGACGGCCTCACCGTCGGCCCAGCGCGCCACGTGTCCGTCCCTGCAGCTCCTGCGTGGTCCTTACGCCGACGGTAATGCCGTCGGCCCAGGTTGATTTGCTGGGCCACGCAGGACGGTACGCCGACGGCATTGGTTGACTAGGTGCCATATGGTCGTCTCTACGCCGACGGCAATGCCGTCGGCATAGAGTCTGCCCAGTTTTATTTATTTGGGTCTGTTTTGCTTCATTTCCTGCACGTTTAAAACTCCCGCAACCCAGATTCCAGGCAGAGCATTCAACACATACACATAAAGGCAAACATAAGGTCATCATCATCAAAATATCATATAGGTACATGATAGGTAGATCATCCACATAGGTAGTATCGATACAAAAGTTCCCTACAAATCCGGAGAGCTAGAGAGACCCATGTCTCCCTGCGTGAAGTCAGGCGTACGACGACGTGGAACAGCCGCCGTCGAACCAGCACCGGAAGAAGGAGGAGTACCACCGCCACGACCGGTAGAAGGAGAAGCATGATCATCAGGGGTAGAATCACCACCACCCGAAGCACCAGGAGAACCACGGCCGGTATGAACCGGTGTCATCGTGCGCGAGAAAGTCGGCGAGGCGGCTGCTCGACCAAAGGGTACCATGGTGGAGGATCCCGCTCCCTACACGTTTGAGCCAGAGTTAGCAACCACCAAGACACAGTTGCGTGGTAATGACGTAGTTGGCAAATAACTTACCGGAGTCCCTGAGTAGAAGGTCAAAGCGAATTCATCCTTCGATGGGAAGATTGGCTGCAACCCCGGCCTAGCTGGCCGTGGCGGTAGCATATCCCGCTCTCCAGTGGCATAAAACTTCTCGTCAGCCTGCAAGAAAGTTTTGGTGTCAAGCGTTGCAGAATTAAATGTTTAAACTAGGGAAAGCGGGACTTGTCATCTGTTGCAAAAAAAGGTTGGAACTTACAACATCTCGACACTCTGCCCACGCCTCGTAGGCATCTCGGGTCTGCTTCCACGCCTCAAGCGCCACCACATGTTCCATATGAGCGGCCTTGTAGGCCGCGTCCAAAGCCGGTTACAATTTCAAAAATAATGAATCTCGTCAACTTAGCCACTCGGGAACAAATGTCAGAAAGAGGATGGAAATAAGAAAAACTTACATCGGCGTTCGCTTGGGAAGGCCGTCGACGAGGCGGAATAGCGGGGTCGTCGGCGGTGAGGGTAGCCTTGACACGCGTGAGGCTCAAAGCAGGAGTTCGCGGGGTCACCCTATCGAGAACCTTCAAACGGCCGTGCTCCCGGCCGCGCCCTGCCACGACCAACGCTCTCACATCGGTCTCCTCATACCTAGGGTCTTCCACCTCCGGGTGAAAACCACTGAACGCCTCGAGGTAGGCTAGACCATCCATCTCGGCAGTGCCGTAGAACTCGGGAAGCGAGGGCTGGGGCTCAGACAGATCGGGATTCTTCTGCTTCATCCTTTCCTAGACTTCATAGTCAGAAACAGGCCTCCCAGCTTTTGCCTCCTGCATCGCGGAAGAAATGTTTTGCATATCAAGTAGGAACATGAGGGAAAATAAATGAAGGTTGTTGCATGTATATGTATACCATTTTGGCCTTGAAGCGATCATGGTTGAGGTTTCCCGCACAATGTGTCCCCCCGGAGCCGCGGTTTGCCTTGTTCCGCTCGCTCAAGGCGTTGAACTCAGGGTCTTCCCCGAGCCACCTCGCCGTCAACGCCGCCCATGCATCATTCTTACCATCGGCCCACGCGGGCATAACCTGAAAAATCAATACTCGTTTGAAAAACGGATAATGCAATTGCAACTTAGCAACAACATAGAATCTCATTGACAATTTACTTACCCCAGCGTAATCTTCCGCGGACAATGTTGGTTGTTCCTTCACAATCACATGCTTCGGCGCCTTCTTGCCCAACTTCTGGCAGCTGTATAGATTGGTGGTGGTATGCTTCTGATTGTAGAACTGTTGCCGTGTCAACCTCGTACAAGCCCCCCGCAAGGTCTTGTCTGCCCTGTCCTGCTCCTCTGGAAGCACCCTATAGAATCTCTTCAATCATGCATAAAAAAATTGTGAACAAAACTCGAAAAGTTAGCATGGTGGGGTCATCAACTATGAACAAAACTCAAAAAGTTTGCCTTACCCAAAACTTGGTGATCACGGCATCAGAAGCTTTCCCATAGCCCGGGTATTCGGCGGCCTCATAGTGTGCCCACTGCGTGGCTAGCTTCCTCTCGCCGTTGGGGACGGGAGTGTAGAAGCCCGGCCAAAACTTCCTAATTAGAGCTCCAACTAAGGTGTTAGGCGCACGGGTACCCGGAGGAAATGTCCAATTGCTGCATAATAATCAAACATTAGTACATGCCAAATTGCTATGACCAAAATGAAATTACATGCCACTTACTCAATGCCGTTAGGCGTAATGATGGGTTTCTCCTCCTCGGATCGCGGTTCAAATTTTTCCTCAGGGACACCTGATTCCCCACGAATCTTTGGCTTCTTCGGCGGCGCAGACGGCCCCGACTCCTGGTCTCGAGAACCCCCCTCCTGGTCTCGAGACTCCCCCTCCAAGTCTCGAGACTCCTCGTCAAGAGACTCTGAGTAAGCAGACTGGGAAGCCACGTCGCCAGAAGCGGAGGGTAGGTCACTCAGAAGGCGTACACCTCGTCCTCCACCTCGTCCTCCCCTCGGGGGAAGCCCCCCTCCTCCCTCACCTTGTCCTGCACCTCCTCCTCTCTCACTGGCGTCAGTGTAACGCGAGTTCGGAATGGGTGCTCTTCCACTTTTGGTAACCTTCTTCTACTTCATCACCTTAAGCAAAGAGGACGATGATTCCTTGCCTTGGCTCATATTGGTCAATCACCTGCATTGAGAAGAGGTAAACAATTAAGCATAATAATGATGAAAAATAAATACGCAATGCAATTAAGGACATAATAAAGATGAAAAATAAAGACATAATTAAGAAAAATAAAGACGCAATGCAATTAAGGACATGATCCAATTAAGAAGCATAAAGACCTAATAAAGACATAAAAGATGAAATAAAGACATAATAAAGACATAAAAGACATAAAAGACCCTCACCACTCATCATCACTCTCATCATTATGTCTTGGGTTCTCATCAGCACTATGAACATCACTATCACGTGAGACAAAAGTTGGAGGCTCATCGCACGGTGTAGGCTCATCATCGTTGCCATTTTCTGAATGTAACTTGCTGAGCATATTTATGTCCTTTATATTCGTGACTACCTCACCACGAGTTTGACCATCGTTCTCGAGGTCCTCAAGATCTTGTAATTCAAAGTCCCCAAAGTTCTCTTGCTCTTGATAGAAAATTCCCTCATATGTTCTAGGGTCAATGTTGTTGTAATCGTCGTCAGAGGGCATGGGTAGCTTACCATGTGGCGATACCTGGAACACGACTTCCCAGCCCTTGAGTTCCTCTTTCTGACATGGGTAGGGCAAATAACAAACTTGCTTGGCTTGTTGAGCCACAACATAGACATCGGATCCGCTATAAGTGGTTGAAGGCCGTACTTCAACTAACCCAATGGAAGGGGTACTTCTCTGTCCACCGTGCGGGTCGAACCAGTGGCACTTGAACACAACGAGCTTGAGTTCTAGGGGTGTATTATTGAACGTCAGCTCGTATACGTTTTGTAACCTTCCGTAGTAATCAAAGTCATCAGCACCTCTTGTGAAGACCCCGGTATTTATAGTTTTTGCATTAGGCCGACGGTTCTGGTGAGACTCTGTATGGAAGCGATACCCATTCACATCATACTTCTCATACATCTCAACTCGACGATTACAACCCTGGGAGACACATCTCAACTCATCCGACATCTCAACATTGGGATCAGCTCCCTACAAGTTCAGTACAAATTGTGCATTAGTTACGTTTAGTAAGAGGGACAAGCCGTGGATTGCCGGGTAAGAGGGACAGGTTAAAAATTACCTTCTCATAGAACCAAGACGTGAATTTTTCTTTCCGGGGGCACCCTCTTTCAGAAGAGTGTCCAACTCCGCATCAGAGGGATCTGTCGTTCCCGACCACATTTCATCCGTGAATTGGCTAAAATGAGAAAATTCATATTAGACCAAAACCGAGTTATTATTTGCAAAGTAATTTGTTCACCATATTACCTAAGGAAACTCGGCACTTGATTTTCTTCATCCTCCTCTTCCTTCTCACCGTGGACCACTTCCTTCATGTTCATAAGCACATAGAGCATTATGCAATCCTTCTCTTCCTTTTTTAAGGTATAAATGGTTGCGCCACCGGCCTTGCCACCGGGACACTGGAAGAGGAGGAGCTTGGGGTCATGCTTGGGCTCGTCGACATTGTACCGACACACCGGGTTATGCATAGTGGGAACATCATCGTCATAGTACGTTGTCGTGGCGTTTGTTATCTCCTGGAGGATAGTTGCCTCAGCTATGCTAGCTTCAATAGCACTTTTGTTTCCACGTTTGTATCTAATATACTTAAACTCTCTCTCAATACAAAACTGCCAACGAAACTGCACCGGCCCACCCAAGAGTGCCTCGTTTGCGAGATGTAACATCGGAGTAAAGAAGCCAGGCGGAAAGATCTTCTCTAACTTGCATAGCAACTCCGGCACTACATCATGCAGCTTCTCAATAATCAGGGGACATATCTGCTTAGCACAGAGCGTGCGGAAGAAATGGCTCAACTCTGCAAGCACTCTCCAGACCTGCTCAGGGAGATACCCTCGAACCATCACCGGCATCAGCCGCTCAATCCATATATGATAGTCGTGACTCTTGAGCCCGGTGACTTTTCCAGTTGAAAGATTGACTCCCTTGCTCATATTCGAACAATAACCATCAGGGAACATCACGACGAATTTGAGCCACTGTAATGACTCCTTCCTCTGGAGGCCATCAAGACAGTAGTTGGCATGCGGCTTGAACCAATTTTTCCGATTGCGTTCAGGATGTTGCATGTGTAGTCTCTTCCTATCACATAGCTCCTCAACATCGACTCTAGCCTTGACATTGTCCTTTGACTTCTCAGGAATGTTCAGGACTATGTAAAAGAGCGACTCTGCAACGTTCTTTTCGGTGTGCATCACATCGATGTTATGGGGAAGTTCGAGGTCCTTGTAATACGCGAGCTTCGTTATGCCTGCCTCATGAGTCCAATTGTGCGTTACACCATATCCTGCAAATTGTGGGACACCGGACTCAGTACGCACGAGAGCACGTAGCTCGGCATCAACAGCTACACCATCGAACATTGGTATCTTTTTTTCTTCAAGCACAACTTTGCCCTTGATGAAGTTCTTTTTGTCTTGTCTGAATCGATGCTCTCTTGTGAGGTACGGTCGATGCGTGTCAAATGCGGAATACTTTTTACCCGCCTTTAGCCAAAGGAACTCAAGTAGGTGCCTGCACACTGGGCATGGCCACTTACCAGCTGTACACCATCCGCAGAATAGGGCGTACCCGGGCATGTCGTGCATGGAATAGTGGAACCAAACTTTCATGTAGAAGTTTGTCTTCGATGCACGGTCGTATGTCAACGTCTCGTGGTGCCAAGAGTGGTTCAGATCTTCCACAAGAGGCTGCATGTAGACACTCAAATTCTTCCCCGGGTATTCAGGCCCTGGAATGATCAACGACAGGAATATGGTCTTCCTTTGCATTAGGGCTCCGGGAGGGAGATTGAGCGGAATAACAAATACGGGCCAGCAGCTGTACGAGGCAGTCGACATACCATATGGATTGAATCCATCGGTTGCAATCGCAATTCTGACGTTCCGAGCCTCTGCTGCCTCATCGGGATGGTCTCTATCAAAGTTCTTCCATGCCTTACCATCAGATGGATGTCCCATCTTTACCCGTCCGTGCTCGTCCTCGTATCTCTTCCCCGTCTTGTGCCATGTCATTTGTGTGGCAGACTCCTTGGTCAAGTAAAGCCGCTGGATTCTTTTTATAAACGGGAGATAACAAAGAATCTTCATAGCGACTTTTGACTGTGTCATCTGACCATCGGCTCCCTTTACCTCATGATACCTAGAGGCCCCACAGTTGCTACAGTACTTGTCACCCGCAAACTGTTTCCAAAACAAGAGGCAGCCTTTTGGACAACAATCTATCTTTTCGTATTCCATGTTGAGCGCTTTCACTATTTTCTTCACTTCGTACATGGTTTTAGGCAGACAATACCCTTCGGGCAACATGTTACCATATGTCTACAGATGATCTTCAAAGCATGAACGGGTAAGGCCGTACTGGAGCTTTTTAGTTAGTACTTGCGAGATGGCATCGAGCTGAGAAATCTTTGAACCCTCGTACAGAGGCCTCTTAGCCGAGGCCATCATATCATAGAAGGCCTTCGCGCTTGGCTCTGGTTCCTCCGGTTCACGCGGTTCTTCCGGTTCTAGTGGTTCCTCTGGTTCACCTGAAGGTGGCGAATCTACCATGTTTGCATCACGGAGATCATCTAGCAAGTTCCTAATCCCATCGCCCTCATTGCCATTGATCCGCTGCCGCATCACCTCACCTCTGTCACGGTCGTACTGAGTAAAGTCGATCGTCGTGACGAAGTCCGGCATATACCCAGATTTCAAAAGGTGTTTTTTCATATCATCCTTGGATTGACGATGACGCTTATTACAACGAGCGCAAGGGCAAGTTGGAAGTAGGCCTGCCCTAGAACCACGCGATAACTCCTTCACTAAGTATCGGTCTTCCATAGCCACTCCTTTGTTTTGTCAACAACACTACTACGGCCACTGTACATCCACCCATTATCAGCCATCCTCTGCTTTATTAGGAGCCAAACAATAAACATGGCATTTCATATCAAATAATAGCATGAAACTAAATGCATCATATTTTTTATTTCTCTACAGGGCAACACGCATAACCTACATCTCTAATAGGCATAGAGGTTCCTAGCAGCCGCCGGATCCGTAGATTGGGTACGTTCTCCATGCTCTACCCCGCTCCGAGACAGAATTTCGGCAGCACCTCCCCGCTGCTCTCCCGATACAAGTCTCGGCAAAAAGCCGAGAGGATGTGCATCCGGAGAACAACGGGGAGGTGCTGCCGAAATCCTGACTCGGACCAGAGCAGAACATGGAAAACATACCCAACTACGCATCCGCCGACTGTCCCGTAAATGCCGCAAGCGTTACGGTTCATATTATGCCGACCTCTAATGCATATTTATCCGCGTAACGCTCGCGGACGGGAAATGACACCTAAGTGACGCCACTTGACGTGGAAATGGAATCTAGTAACATAACAAATATGCGAGAGGAGACGGAGTTTTAGCTCACCCTCGGGGGCTCCGAGACGGCGGGGGCTCCGAGATGGCGGGGGCTCTGAGATGAAGGGGGCTCCGAGACGGCGGGGGCTCCGAGACGATGGGAGCCTCGAGAAACCTACACGAAGAAATATAAGACAACACTTTATTCACAACATGTATATTTATGCCCATTCAAAAAACTCAATCCAATAATAAGTGGGTTATATGGTGTACAAAACGACTACCATTCCATTATATTCTAAAGCTCTTTCTTACGATTTTGTAAAGTTCAAAAGTGGGTTTCTAAAATTCTAAATACTAGTTTTATATGAGCAGCGAAATTGAAATGCAGGATGGAACATGGAGCACTATCACAGGAGATTCTACACTAGTCAGGGATATGAAAGATTTGCTATTCCATTCATATTTTTCATATATGGACGATTATAGCAAACAATCATCTAACAATTATAGCAAACAATCATCTAACAATTATAGCAAACAATCTAATTTCATCTAACAATTATAGCAAACAATCTAATTTCATCCGAGCCGAATTGTAGGCCCTACCTCGGGGTGGACGCGAGTAGGGAGGGAGGGCGCGGGCGGCTTTGCCCGGTGGACCTTTCTATTTGTTTTGGTTTGTTTAGTACATGTGTACATGGAGAGCAATGGTTGGGCCAACTTTTCCACATTCTAGGCCCCGGTTGTCCCGCGGCGGGAGTTTCCACGTACAGATCCAGGATTTCGCTAAGTGTTAACGCATGTCCGGGAAGGGGGTCACACCTGGCGCCTACACATGGCACCTACCAACCAACCTTGCACCACTCTCACACACATATGTTAGGGGCACATGCAAGTTTTCATGTGATTCCGACGCTCCGGTGGTCTTCCTCCGGCGAAACCCTAGACCGAGGGCCCCGGATCGTCTACCCCTATAGCTATCTCCGTACGAGGGTAGCCCGGTGGACCTTTCTATTTGTTTTGGTTTGTTTAGTACATGTGTACATGGAGAGCAATGGTTGGGCCAACTTTGCCACATTCTGGGCCCCGGTTGTCCCGCGGCGGGAGTTTCCACGTACAGATCCAGGATTTCGCTAAGTGTTAACGCATGTACGGGAAGGGGGTCACACCTGGCGCCTACACATGGCACCTACCAACCAACCTTTCACCACTCTCACACACATATGCTAGGGGCACATGCAAGTTTTCATGTGATTCTGACGCTCCGGTGGTCTTCCTCCGGCGAAACCCTAGACCGGGGGCCCCGGATCGTCTACCCCTATAGCTATCTCCGTACGAGGGTAGCCCGGTGGACCTTTCTATTTGTTTTGGTTTGTTTAGTACATGTGTACATGGAGAGCAATGGTTGGGCCAACTTTGCCACATTCTAGACCCCGGTTGTCCCGCAGTGGGAGTTTCCACGTACAGATCCAGGATTTCACTAAGTGTTAACGCATGTCCGGGAAGGGGGTCACACCTGGCGCCTACACATGGAACCTACCAACCAACCTTGCACCACTCTCACACACATATGCTAGGGGCACATGCAAGTTTTCATGTAATTCCGACGCTCCGGTGGTCTTCCTCCGGCGAAACCCTAGACCGGGGCCCCCGGATCGTCTACCCCTATAGCTATCTCCGTACGAGGATAGCCCGGTGGACCTTTCTATTTGTTTTGGTTTGTTTAGTACATGTGTATATGGAGAGCAATGGTTGGGCCAACTTTGCCACATTCTAGGCCCCGGTTGTCCCGCGGCGGGAGTTTCCACGTACAGATCCAGGATTTCGCTAAGTGTTAACGCATGTACGGGAAGGGGGTCACACCTGGCGCCTACACATGGCACCTACCAACCAACCTTGCACCACTCTCACACACATATGCTAGGGGCACATGCAAGTTTTCATGTGATTCCGACGCTCCGGTGGTCTTCCTCCGGCGAAACCCTAGACCGGGGGCCCCGGATCGTCTACCCCTATAGCTATCTCCGTACGAGGGTAGCTCGGTGGACCTTTCTATTTGTTTTGGTTTGTTTAGTACATGTGTACATGGAGAGCAATGGTTGGGCCAACTTTGCCACATTCTAGGCCCCGGTTGTCCCGCGGCGGGAGTTTCCACGTACAGATCCAGGATTTCTCTAAGTGTTAACGCATGTCCGGAAAGGGGGTCACACCTGGCGCCTCCACATGGCACCTACCAACCAACCTTGCACCACTCTCACACACATATGCTAGGGGCACATGCAAGTTTTCATGTGATTCCGACGCTCCGGTGGTCTTCCTCCGGCGAAACCCTAGACCGGGGGCCCCGGATCGTCTACCAACAAGAACCATATGCTAGGGGCACATGCAAGTGTTAACGCATGTCCGAAGCCGCCGCCGCCACCGCCCGATTGTTTAGGTTAAATACCCCCTCTTCTTTCATTCCACTCCGCTGCCTCCTACTCCTCCTACCCAAAGCAGCCGCCGCCACCGCCCGTCTGAAGCAGCCGCCACCCGAAGCCACCGCCCGCCCGAAGCCGCCGCCACCTGGAGCCCCTCGGCAGCTTGAAGCCGCCCGCAGGTAATCTCCAAGCCAATTTATTTACTGTCGGCGTGTGCGCATCGTTATTCTATGTGGGTGTGGCAGGATGCCGAAGATTCACGTGATTATTTTACAATCACCTATTTATTTATAAATTACATATACATTAAAATTTTAGTGGGAAAAAATAAAACAACTGTACCCAAACAAACAAAAAAGACTTAGGCCGACGGCATTGCCGTCGGCGTAGGGGGATAGACTCGCTAGGCTGACGGCGGCTGTCGGCGTAGCTACGCGCCTAACGCCGCGGACCGCCCCGTCAGGTGGGCCGTTAACTGGGGACACGTGTCCTCCTGCGCCGACGGTATAGGGAAGGCCGACGGCGATCGTCGGGCTATAGTATGCATACGCCGACGATATATTTACGCTGACGACGACCGTCAGGGATTTTGATATACGCCGACGGTGTTTCTACGCCGACGGCCCCTTTGCCGGGCTGACGAGCCCGGGAACCTTCGCCGACGGCCCCGACATTTGGCCGTCGGTGTAGGATTAGGCCGTCGGCGTTTTTAGCTTCTGCCGTAGTGAGTGGCGGAGCCACGGCCCGGCGAGCCTGAGCAGCTGCCCGGCTCGGCGGTGAAACCTTCACTAATTAAAGTATAGTACCACTGTTTCATCATTAGTTTTGCTGGGCATGCATTCACCGATGCCACGGCTCACATGTCTTGCAAAGCTCCACACTGTGGTACACTAGGGATGCGGATATGGAAGGAAAGCTATAGTAGACTCGAATCTGCTTTGCTTGGGCACATGCTGTGTGCACGCTTAATAATGTCTGTGATCCAGTGTTGATCCAAGGAAGAATAATCACACACGCTATGGGTTGCTCAAAATTGTCGTGGATCTAGCATATTTGATTTTCAAATTTTATTTCTCACTGCTATTTCAAACATATTTCAATAACTATCTCCTAATATGGTTACCAGCGATCAGCTCTGTTGCTAGTCACCACTCATTGTGTTTTCCTCGTCGCTAAATAAGCGCTGACCACGTTCTACGCGGTCGCATGCAAGTGCATGCCGCAGCGACCACACGAGCGGTCAAAATGTTGGTAACCAAGTGCTGGATATCCAGCATATTCGAGTTTCAAATTTAACTTTCACCGTTGTAACATAAATTCAACAGCTATTTCCTACTCCCTCTGTCGGTAATTTGTCTTGATCCGCATGTATTTACACACAAACGTGTCTAGATAGATACAAATCTACACAAATCCAAGACCACTAATTCCAAAAGGAGGGAGTACCTGTTTTGTAACTACTCCTAGTCCCATAATATAAGTGGTTATAGCGTGGTCAATTCCTTCGATAAAGAAGCTTTGCTCGTCCAGCAAGCTGCATATGCCATGATTGATTTTCTTCGATAAAGAAGTTGTGATGCTAGCTAATTCGACTATTAGAGACACTTTCTTCCCGGACGGCGCATGCAGCTGCATGGATGCCGCGCGCAGTGACCGCGACCGCCAACTTTTCTGCGCACCGAGACGATCGATCGAGGCTATCAACCTCACGAGTTCCTCAAGCCGGAACGTGTCGCGCAGCCAAAGCTGGAACGTACGCCGACGAATTGCTCACTGGCAGCAACTGAACAGGCCGCCGGCCGCCCACTACACGTCGCCGGCCAGGAGCACGATCACCTGCAATCCTGTGCTGCGCGTTGAATTCTCAGCAAAAGGCGCGCGCTCCTCGCCACACATGCGCGCCGAGGCTAATCTGGAGCATACACGCGCAAGATAGATTCAACCACACCACTTCACGATCGACCACCTTATCGTCGCAAGCACAAGCAGCGCACAGCTAGTGCCACCCTCCCGCTCTCGATCGGATGTCAAACAGCCTCTCGCTTTCGTCGACCTATAAATTCGATCCCATGTGGTTTGTCAAAGTACTCTGGCATCATCCACCAGATTGATCAACACTGGATCACTACTGCTGCTACCCACTAACTAATTGTTGAGATAGACAGGGAACAATGGTTTGCATTAAGTTAAGTCCATTACTTTTATAGTTCTGGTTCTGGTTGTTTCATTGCTAGCTCTTGCCCCGGCGAGTGAGGGCCGCGTTGCTCGGAAGAACCTTGGTGTCAACCTTAGAGGGCTTGGAGTTGGAGTTGGCATTGGCTTGGGTGGGCGTAGGTGGTTCAGATTCAGGTTCTGGTTCGGGCTCGGATTCGGGTTCTTGTTCGTTCAGGAAATCCGAAGCACCCCTGGAAAATGGGTCTACCATGCAAACAAATTGAGATTATTCGAATTGAAAATTATGCATTTCTCGGTTAAAATTACTGATTGTTTACCGGTCAGTCACAGAAATTACGAAGCTCCTGGAAATTTGAATTCAAAATATGGTTTTTGAATTCAAAATGTTAAAAACCATCCGTGATAAATTTTAGCATGTACATCAAGTATGTTCGCACACAAATTTTCGCGAAAAAATAGAATAACTTTTGTACCTTGTGTAAAAAAAGACAAAAAAATCGAGCATCAAAAATTGTCTTTTTACACAAGCCACAATTTTTTTTCTTTTTTGCTGGAAGTTTGTATCCGAACATAGAATGTCTCGGATATACACATGGATATTTTTTTTCCAGAATTTTTGGTATTTTAAATGTGTTTTTAGACCATGAGTGCATCTACACCTATGAGTTAAACTGCATTTCCGACGTTATCTATACATATATGGGTTATTTTTTCAACACATGGTTTATGTACTTAGTTTTAATTTGAAAATGTTTTGAGAACAATCCTTTCGTGCCATTCAGTAAGTATGTACGTGAAGCCGATCCATCGAGCCATTACCGCCAGCAAAAGATTATATTCGTGCTCAACCCAATGTAAACCTCACTAGTCAATAATCACTGAAGATGCAAAGTTTTTATGATTTAAGTCAGCTACACAGTCGACAACATATATCCACAGATGAAAAGGGCTAGCTCTACTGCACTAGCTAGCTGGACGATAAGGCACGCGTCCACTACTAGCTAAAAACCATCATGCATCCAGCTAATTTAAAACGATAAAACGGCGGAGCTTCTGGATTTCTCATCGATCGACCACGATCTGCTCCATTACAACATAGCTCCAAAGGTCACGTCAAATTTCCATATGCAGTGCAACAACTATATTCCTTCTCACCTAGTGCTAGTGTCATGCATGCAACGGCACTTGCAACGTGTCATTGGGATGCGCTACGAGGCTCCATGTCTTTATTCCCTTTCCACCATCGTCGTTCCCGTGACCACACAATACACCACTACACGACCGAGTTAGGTCGTCCAATGGCCGCAGCCACAAATTCTTCCCAGCATGCATGTACAGGAAGCCAGACAATACATGTGCAATGCCCACTTTTGGACCCTATAAATACCACTGCATTTCACCTAGTGTTCGCATACCAACGACAAAGAGTTTCAAGCCTTAGAGAGCTGCAGGCAAGAAACTAAACTAGCAGATACATATTTCAGTCACATAGAAGCAATACCAAGTTCTTAGAGGCTTGGCAACAATGCGACAAATGAAGACCATTTCCTTTGGCATTGTTGTCCTTGCTGCGCTTCTTCTTGCATCTGAGGGTCGCATAGCCCGGAAGGACCTGGGAATCAACCTTGGTGGTGGAGGAGGCATCGGGATCGACACGGGGATTAACATTGGCATAGGTGGTGGTATTAGTGGTGGCGGCTCTGGCTCGGCGTCAGGGTCAGGTTCTGCGTCCGGATCAGGCTCAGGATCAGCCTCGGGTTCCGGGTCTGGTTCAGGATCTGGCTCAGGCGCTGCATCGTCAGCTGGTTCAGGTGCAGTTTCTGGTGGAGGATCCTGTGCTGGGTCTGGTTCAGGCTCGGGCTCAGGGGGTGCCTCTGGTTCTGGCGCTGGGTCTGGTGCAGGCTCGGGATCAGGTGGTGCCTCTGGCTCTGGTGCTGGTTCAGGATCCGGTTATGGTCAAGGGCAGGGAAAAGGTGAAGGCCAAGGATCTGGATATGGCCAGGGTTCCGGCTCGGGCCATGGACAAGGTTCAGGTTATGGCGAGGGGCATGGTGAAGGTTATGGTCAAGGAAGTGGCGCGGGCTCAGGATATGGAGAGGGCCATGGAGAAGGTTATGGCCAAGGAAGTGGCGCAGGGTCAGGATATGGAGAGGGCCATGGTGAAGGTTATGGTCAAGGAAGTGGCGCAGGATCAGGATATGGTGAGGGCCATGGCGAAGGTTATGGTCAAGGAAGTGGTGGGGCATCAGGATATGGTGAGGGCCGTGGCGAAGGTTATGGTCAAGGATATGGTGCTGGACAAGGATCTGGATATGGTGAAGGTCACGCGCAAGGCTATGGTTCTGGCTCTGGCTACGGTGAAGGCTCTGGTGGTGGATATGGAAAGGGGGCTGCCTCGGGCTATGGCGAGGGCCATGGCTCTGGTTATGGCTCCGGACATGGTAAATGATTGTGAAATGGACTATTAACTATTAATAATGTGTGGTCTTGTCAAGGTTTGTATTTACACATGGACATCATCTATGTGTGTGTATTCAGTTATGTGTAATTGAGTCTACAACTCAAGTACTCAACCAGTGAAGGTCAAATGTATAATCCATCTATGTTTGAGTATTGGACTAGAACTTGAGTGTATTATATTTTCTTATTAAAAGTACATGAAGGTTTTGATGCATGTACTTTATTATGCACATGCATAAATAGAGTTTTGTTATGCAAAATAAATAGGAGTCAACAAATTTCAATTAGGATGGGTACAATGTTGCATGTCCCATGTCGATACATTTACCATGTGCACTGAGCAATCAACTTAAGTAGAATCTTGGTGCTACTCAATCTATTAGAAGTCGTGATGGTGTAGCCGTGTAGGTAGTACGTGCATCATTTCCTCTCGAAAAAAAGTTACGTGCATGATTTGATACGGTTTAGTGGGTGGGTGAGTGGTTGTATGCGGCGTGCGTGCGCGTGCCTGCATGTGATGTGCCACACGCATGCTAGGTAGCAGATCGACCGAGCGTGTATATTCTTTTTATAAAAACTAAACCCGAAATCTAAGAAGAAAATATGCTCTCTCTCTATTCTTTCGGAGCACACATAAACATAAATTGTCAGGATATTTTTTATTTTTTTCATGGCATTTTTCATTTTTTATTTTCTTTAGGTATTTTTTTGCGTCGTCGGATTTCCATCATGTGGCATGGTGCTGCGCCGCAACGCGGGCACGTTCGCAGGCCTCAAACTAAAACATCTTATATTTTGAAATGGAGGAATCTATATACTCACTTCGGTTCATATTGATGATTTTATCTAGATTCGGATGATCTAGACTAAATCATTAACTAGTTACATCTAAATCTAAATAAAATTAAGAACAATAATATGGATCGAAAGGAGTAATATGGTTACCATCGTTCAGCTAGTCACCGCTGGAGCAGAAGTATTTCTAAATAAGCGCTGACCGGACGGCGACGCATGCAGCTGCATGCCGCAGCGACCACGAGCGCCAACTTTTCTACGCACCGAGATGATGGAGGCCATGTCTTAAGCCGGGACATGCCACGCAGCCGCAGCTGGTACGTACGCCGGCCGACGAATAGCTCGCCGTCCGCCCACTACACAGGTCGCCGGCCGGGAGCACGATGATCGCCGGCAATGCTCTGCTGCACGTTGAATTCTCACCGATTCTGGTTCTGGTCAAAAGGCCCGGGCTCCAGGCCACACATTCACGGAGGCTAATATGGAGCATACACGCGCAAGATTCAGCAGCAGCGAAAAAGTAAAGCTCGAGCTGGCCAGGAGGTAGCCATGGCTTGGACTACTTCCTCTTTCACCCACGCCCTTGCTTGCGTGCGATGACGGCGAGTTCACAACACCGCAACCATGGCAGTGGTGGCTTCTTCTATGGCTCCATAGTTTATGAGTCCTCATATTTCTATTTTTCGTCCTCTACATGCTCTCATTTTCCATCCATGTCTTTGGCCTATTTTTTTCTCCGCGTTCCTGGAAGCTACACACTCTTTCTATTCTCCAACCTGTGACAGTGAAGATGTAATCCTATTGATAGTTTGTACTTGAGATTACTCATGTGTAGCGTCTCCAAATCTCATTTTCCGAGGAAGCGCCAGAAAAGAAAGGGTGGAGCGGCTAGCGCGCGGGGTGGTGCTGCTTGGCACCACGATTGTATCGGTGGTTGGTGTGCGAGAGTCCATCGATCTACATGCTAACGACGGGTTGGCGGAAGATATTGAAGGCGGCGACATCCGGAGCCTGTGCGTGGGCGCTGTTTCGTGGATATTTTGTGCGGTTCTAGGTATCCTTCTGCTTGAGTTCGAGCTGCCGTGCCAAGGCACTCCAGCTTCTCTTGGCGAGCGGCAACAATGTGATGACCATGGGGCAGGGTCGAAACAGGTAGATAGGTGTTTGATAGATATTGTTGGGGAGTTGGCGATACGGTTATTGTTTTTGCTTGGTGTTTTGCTTTGGCTGTTCCGGTTTATATGATCTTTGTAATGGCTTTTGTGAAACAAATGTGTTTCTAATAATAAATAAAGGCTGTGTGCATAGCTTGATACAGAGACCGGGGCTCCGCTCCCCATTTCAAAAAAAAATTCAAAATTTGCAGAAAAATAAGATCATCTAGCTACATTGAAATATACATATTTGTAAAAAATATTAAGTAAAACATTACATATAGTTTAAAACGGGCATAAGAAATTTAAAAACGACCCAAACAATGTAAAACCTTCGTGTGATGGCATATTATTGTGATATAGTTGTAAGGAAAAATATAAAACTTAGAATATTGTAAATATTTATAAAAAAACCTTCTCAAAATGAGCTATCATGTTCGAGGTTTTATTCCTTTTAAGCTAAACGTCCAATGTTATGACTAGAATCGCGGTATAGTTTGTGATAATGTGCCCATATTGCACACATATGTGCATCTTGGGATGACTTACAATCTTGTAGGAAGAAGTTTTCTTTTTCATCGCACCAAAAAGTCATTTTCTATTTTCCGAGTGCCAAAAGCGGTGTTTTGTGAAGCAACCACCAAATGAAAGTTCCACATTGGTACTACCCCATTTTTCAAAAATACTAGACCATATTACATGGATAATTTTACAACCGGGGTATCTTAAACCTTTACATCCACCCCTCATGAAAAAGATAAATTCTTGCCAAATCGTTAGGAACTCGGTCAGATTTGAACTACATGTACATGATCTAATGCTCATGATGTTTGGAAAAATCATTTTTAGGTTCACAATATGATATTTTATCAGAGACCCACTTCAATTTTAGTGAGGCTCAACCTCGAGCTAAGAATCTTCATGCCCGTTTTGACTATAGTTTAAAATGGGCATAAGAAATTCAAAAACGGTCCAAACAATGTAAAAGCTCCGTGTGGTGTCATATTATGTGATATAGTTCCAAGGAAAAATGTAAAAGTTGGTGTATTGTAAATATCACAAAAAACCCTTCTCAAATGAGCTATCATGTTCTAGATTTCATGACTTTCAAGCTAAACGGCCAATGTTATGGCTAGAATTACGGCATAGTTTGTGATAATGTGCCAAAATTATACACACATGTGCATCTTGGGATGTCTTACAATCTTGCAGGAGTAAGTTTTCTTTTTGATCGCGCCAAAAAGTCATTTTTTTATTTTCTGAGGGCCAAAAACTAGATGTTTTATGAAGCAACCACCAAATGAAAGTTTCACATTGGTACTACCTTATTTTTCAAAAATAATAGACCACCTTACATGGAAAATTTTCCAACCATGGTATCTTAAGCCTTTCCATCCACCACTCATGAAAAAGACAAATTCATGCCTAATCGGTAGGAACTCGATCAATTTCGACCATAGTTTGAAACAGAGAAATGAAATTATGGCTAGAATCATGGCATAGTTTGGGATAATTTTATATGAATATCATATTTGGATTTCTCTCATTTTTATGATCAATTTAGACATATTATTTGTTGAATTCCGATTTACGGATTTAAAGATATTAATTATTTCATATTAAATAAAAAATACAAAAATTAAAATCATTATATTTATTTGAATTCAATAAATTTTTTAATTATTCATTATTGTTTACTTAAATAATTGTTTTTAATTTCAAAAAATAAAAACGTGTGACATAATAATATAAGAGTTAATAGGATTGATATCATAATATTGACAACAAGATACAAATTACTTCGCGGAAACTGACTCGAAAGGAACGGAGAAGTTAAGTGTGTTGGGGGTGGAGTAGTGTGAGGATGGGTGACCGACCAGTACCAAGACGGCAATTTGATCGATGATTAAGTGTAATTAGTGTTAAAAATATTCGAAGTGAGAGATTAACCGGTCAAACAATTTAAAGATTAAAAAAGTAGAATTTTTTATTTTTTAATTCTTTTTTACAACCGGCCATTAGATGCGGACGGGGATATGCCAAGGGCAAAGCCATTGGCGTAGCCTATGTCGACGACATGGCCATATGCTGAGGGCCTCCGTAGCTGCACCTAGGGAAGGCTAGCCCAAGGAGCCTACAACGACGGCAGCCGTCGACGTAGCCTACGCCGACGGTTATCATGGATACGCCGTCGGATTTTGGCTCTCGTCGAGGTGCTACCTATTGCCATTGGGAGGTATATATGAATCCTTCATTACTAGCTATGTTTCTAGTGTTGTTCTATGTGCGATCTGCTAGTTAGTTCTTCTTTTAATTACAAGATGCATTTCAAACATTTATATATATGCTGTTGGTGGGATGCGTCTACTGTTTTGCAAAGCATTTAATGGATTATATGTTGATGGAGTAATTAATTGTATACTAACCCAACCTGAGTTTCCTTTTTAATGCTCAATGTTGATCAACTACTTCTAGTACAGATTAGTGGTTGTTGTCTGCATTGAGTAACTGTAGATCTATTGTTGTAGTCCGTCGACAAATGTTTGGCTTGGTCAGGAGCATCTATGTAGACTAAAAGATGCCTTGCTCTACGGAGCACTGTTCTCCAGCTACTTAATAGCGTGAGCTAGACATGTATCGAGGTTCTTGACCTGGGAGCATTTGGTGCATTTTATTATGTCTTCATCTGGGACCTCTCTAGCTAGCTATCTACACAGGTTGAACTTGCTACCGGTGGCTGCTCCATGTACCTACTTTGACATGCTGAAACTTCATATATTTTCTTTGAGAAATGGTCCCACTCACCTCTCATTTGCATGTGAATGTGGCGAGTAGCAGTTTCTTCTATTGTACATGGAGGTTGATCCTTTGTTGTTTTATTGTGGTGCAGATGATGGACAACGGACAAGACTGAGCTTGTCCAACCAGTGGCATCTAGCAATGGGGCTGGAGCAGTAGAGTGGTGTGGGCTCGTGAATGGGAACTGGAGGCGGCTAGGAGGGAGGGAGCCATTGCCAGTGGCAGTTAGCCGCGAAACAGGAGCAGCAGAGTGGTGTGGGCTCGTGAAGGTGAGTTGGAGGCGGCCAGGAGGGAGGTTTCCATGGCCACATGTAGGACATAACTTGTTGTTAGGTGCTAGCTAGTGAGCTGTAGGTTGACTACTGTTGTCTTGCCTGGAGCATGTTCAACTTTTTTTTGCACTATTTATCTTTTTTTAAGGGACACTATTTATCTTATGTTAAAACTGCTAGACCAATTGGTTAGAGACGTGAAGTAGTGTTGAATGCTATTCTCTAGGATATCTTGTATTGCTATTTTGGATTGTCATTCTGGACTGTTGTTGGACTACTGACCAGTTGGAAGTTTGCTGTGTGAGTGTTTTGGGGATAGGCTAGAGATGCTCTAAACTTGTCCATGTCAACATGGTAGACAAAACCGTTGTCATGGAGTTCCCCTAGTGAGATTAGGTTCTTCCGAGCCCTTGGCACATATAAAACATCCTAGAGCACTACTTCATCACCATATTTAGTCTTGATCTTGACATCTCACATGTCCACAAAATGCGTTGAGGCGCACCATCGACATGATACACATCTCCAAAATCACTAGGCTTATAGGTAGCAACCCACTCCTTGTTAGACGTCACATGATAAGAGGCCCCCCTGAATCCAACACCCACGGTTCATCGAACAATTCACTTACTAAGCTATCAGATATAGAGTTAACAGCAAATTTGCAGCTCCATCAATCTTGTTGTATGTTGGCAGTTCTTCCTGATGTGACCCCACTCCTTACAACCAAAACACTAGGGATTTCCCTTCTTGTTGCCAGATTTTCCACCATAATTGTTTCTGATCATCAGCCCATGTCCATCACTAGCACCGGCAAAAGCACCTTTTTCGGAAAGTTCTCTTTTCTCGTTGATCATAAGATAACGATGTAGTTTGTATCTCGCTTGAAGTAATGCTTGACTTGTCGAATGTCGGAGTAACAATCAAGGTCTTGTAGGACTTAGGAAACAAAGTAAGCATAAGCAAAGTCAACGCTTGGTTCTCGATTTTCTTCGATAAAGAAGCTGCGACGATAATGACTGATCGTGTGGAAAGGAATCACGTAGACGTAGTACTGTACTAGCATACAGTGCTGAGCTGAATCATCTATGGTTGCCATCGTTCAGCTAGTCACCACTCGACCAGAACTACGGGGTACTTTTCTAAGTGCTGACCACTTTCTTCCCGGACGGCGCATGCACCTGCATGGCGGAGCGACCCACGATCGGCAACTTTTCTGCGCACCGAGACGATCGATATCGATCTCACAAATGTCTCAAGCCGGCCAGCCGGCCGGGACGTGTCGCGCATCCGCAGCCGGTACGTACGCCGGCCGACGAATAGCTCACCGGCAGCAACTTAACCTGGCCGCCCACTACACACGTCGCCGGCCGGAGAGCACGATCGCCTGCAAGGCTGTACTGCGCGTTGAATTCTCACCGATTCTCAGCAAAAGGCACGGCTCCTGGCCACACATCCGTCTAGGCTATTCTGGAGAAAAATTTTATGGGACCTGGTCCATGATCCCATCAGCGTGGACCAATTCCAGAATCTACCACGTGGCAATCTAGATCTCTAAGTAACACAGCCCCAGTTACCTCGTAGACTCAGAATCATATACGTATATGTCTCCCGGTCGGGTGCCTTGACTCGGGTACGACTACCATACACAGCCCTTGACGGTTTCCTCTCGATCCTAAAACCTCTCGCACACGATCAGGCCATCTCCGGCGGCACAATCAGGTGTTCTCCGGCGGCGCGGAGGCGCGACGACGAGTTCCCGAGGCAATGGAGGGATTCTCCTCTCAGTCGATGGACCATCGTCCTCTCCAGGTAAATGAGATCATACATCTTCCTAATAATATTTGACTGACTCATTCATAGTCTGCTCACTAGTTGAGTCCTCACAGATTGGCGACGACTCCGAACGGATAGAAGGGGTCACCGACGTCCTGGTATTGGACTCGCCATCCAGGCTAAGGTTGGAGGACATGCCCTTGACTAGTGAAACAATAGGAGAGACTAGCGGCTTGCCGACGCGCCGATGAAGGTCACCAATGGAAGCAGCGATCCCATGAATGATGCCAATATGGAGTCGCTTCATGGTGCCCATGAATGATGCCAATATGGAGTCGCTTCATGGTGATCTGGTAAATTTTACTCGTTCATATCCTTTGTGTTTGTTAGGCAATATTAGCACAACAGGCGTATGTAATGTTCAGCTAGTGAAACAGAATCATGCGCATGGACATGGACACTGTCCAATTGAATAAATGCTTCCACCAGTATTCCAGCTGATACAGTAGTTTGTATATCATTTTAAATACTCCACCTGTTGAAAATACAAATGCTTGACCAACAATTAATCTTACTCTTGCAGGCTGATAATGAGAATGCGTCTTCTCAGCAGATTGTTCCAAGAGTCGGGATGACATTCCAATCTGAAGAAGAGGCATATAAATTTTATAATTCGTATGCTAAAACTAAAGGATTCAGTATAAGGAAAGTCCACAAAAAACATAGAGCCGATGGGACTTTATGTTCTAGATATTTAGTTTGCAGCAATGAAGGTATGAAGGCTACTCATGGAACACATGTAACAAAAAAAGAACGAGCTACTACAAGGACTTGTTGCTCAGCTCGTGTTCAGTTCACCATCAGTCGGGAGGGTATATGGAATATTCAGAAAGTTGTGCTTGATCATAATCATGGTCTTGTAACTCCGGATAAGTCACACATGCTTAGATCACAGTGCAAATTGTTAGACGCTGATCGTCACATGATCAACCAAATGCGGACATCTGGAATAAGGCAAACTAAAATATATAATTTCTGTGAGAAATGGTATGGTGGAGGTGACAGTGTGCCTTTTTTGGAAATGGATTGCAACAATTACATAGGCACTGAGCGCAAGAAGTATTTGGAATCCAAAGATGCCCAGACACTATTGGATTATTTGAAGAGCAAACAGGTCGAGGACCCGTCATTTTTTATGCTACGCAACTAGATGAAGAGACGGGTAGGATAATGAATTTCTTCTGTGCAGGATTGTTTGTTTGTGATGGTTAACACCAAGCAGTGGAGAAAATGGCATCTCAAACTTGTTTGTTGAAAAAGTGGTATCGAACGAAACAGCATCTCCAAATACAGAATACAGGATTGTTTGTTTGTGATGGTTAACACCAAGCAGTGGAGCAAGTGGCATCTCAAACTTGTTTGTTGAAAAAGTGGTATCGACCGAAACAACATCTCCAAATACAGAATAATCCATGATAGCTTGTCCATCTGTCCAGAAGAAATTCTTTAATTTTAAATGTGTTTTTAGACCATGAGTGCATCTACACCTATGAGTTAAACTGCATTTCCGACGTTATCTATACATATATGGGTTATTTTTTCAACACATGGTTTATGTACTTAGTTTTAATTTGAAAATGTTTTGAGAACAATCCTTTCGTGCCATTCAGTAAGTATGTACGTGAAGCCGATCCATCGAGCCATTACCGCCAGCAAAAGATTATATTCGTGCTCAACCCAATGTAAACCTCACTAGTCAATAATCACTGAAGATGCAAAGTTTTTATGATTTAAGTCAGCTACACAGTCGACAACATATATCCACAGATGAAAAGGGCTAGCTCTACTGCACTAGCTAGCTGGACGATAAGGCACGCGTCCACTACTAGCTAAAAACCATCATGCATCCAGCTAATTTAAAACGATAAAACGGCGGAGCTTCTGGATTTCTCATCGATCGACCACGATCTGCTCCATTACAACATAGCTCCAAAGGTCACGTCAAATTTCCATATGCAGTGCAACAACTATATTCCTTCTCACCTAGTGCTAGTGTCATGCATGCAACGGCACTTGCAACGTGTCATTGGGATGCGCTACGAGGCTCCATGTCTTTATTCCCTTTCCACCATCGTCGTTCCCGTGACCACACAATACACCACTACACGACCGAGTTAGGTCGTCCAATGGCCGCAGCCACAAATTCTTCCCAGCATGCATGTACAGGAAGCCAGACAATACATGTGCAATGCCCACTTTTGGACCCTATAAATACCACTGCATTTCACCTAGTGTTCGCATACCAACGACAAAGAGTTTCAAGCCTTAGAGAGCTGCAGGCAAGAAACTAAACTAGCAGATACATATTTCAGTCACATAGAAGCAATACCAAGTTCTTAGAGGCTTGGCAACAATGCGACAAATGAAGACCATTTCCTTTGGCATTGTTGTCCTTGCTGCGCTTCTTCTTGCATCTGAGGGTCGCATAGCCCGGAAGGACCTGGGAATCAACCTTGGTGGTGGAGGAGGCATCGGGATCGACACGGGGATTAACATTGGCATAGGTGGTGGTATTAGTGGTGGCGGCTCTGGCTCGGCGTCAGGGTCAGGTTCTGCGTCCGGATCAGGCTCAGGATCAGCCTCGGGTTCCGGGTCTGGTTCAGGATCTGGCTCAGGCGCTGCATCGTCAGCTGGTTCAGGTGCAGTTTCTGGTGGAGGATCCTATGCTGGGTCTGGTTCAGGCTCGGGCTCAGGGGGTGCCTCTGGTTCTGGCGCTGGGTCTAGTGCAGGCTCGGGATCAGGTGGTGCCTCTGGCTCTGGTGCTGGTTCAGGATCCGGTTATGGTCAAGGGCAGGGAAAAGGTGAAGGCCAAGGATCTGGATATGGCCAGGGTTCCGGCTCGGGCCATGGACAAGGTTCAGGTTATGGCGAGGGGCATGGTGAAGGTTATGGTCAAGGAAGTGGCGCGGGCTCAGGATATGGAGAGGGCCATGGAGAAGGTTATGGTCAAGGAAGTGGCGCAGGGTCAGGATATGGAGAGGGCCATGGAGAAGGTTATGGTCAAGGAAGTGGAGCAGGATCAGGATACGGTGAGGGCCATGGCGAAGGTTATGGTCAAGGTAGTGGTGGAGGATCAGGATATGGTGAGGGCCATGGCGAAGGTTTTGGTCAAGGAAGTGGTGTCGGACAAGGATCTGGATATGGTGAAGGTCACGGGCAAGGCTATGGTTCAGGCTCCGGCTATGGTGGTGGATATGGAAAGGGGGCTGGCTCAGGATATGGCGAGGGTCATGGCTCTGGGTATGGCTCCGGACATGGTAAATGACTGAGAAAGTGGACGGTTAAGTATAAATAATTTATGGTCGTGTCAAGCTTTATATTTGCACTTGGACATCATCTATGTGTGTGTGTATTCAATTGTGTGTAATGCTCAACTAGTGAATGTCAAATGTATAATCCATCTATGTTTGAGTATTGGACTAGAACTTGAGAGTACTACATTGTTCTTATATTAGTAGTACATGAAGGTTTCGATGCATGCTTCAAGGTGCACTTATGCATAAATAAACTTCCGTGATGAAAAATAAACAGGAGTCGAAAAAAATCAATCTGGATGGGTACAATGTTGCATGTCCCATGTCGATACATTTACCATGTGCATTGAGCAATCAACTTAAGTAGAATCTTGGTGCTACTCAAACTTTTAAAAGCGTGGTGGTGAGGTACGTCACGTCATACGTGCATGATTTGATAGGGTTTAGTGGGTCAGTGAGTGGTTGTATGCTGCGTGCAGCGTGCGTGCATGTGATGTGCCACATCACGCATGCTAGCTAGCAGATCGGCCGATCGATCGCGTATATATACTTGTTGGTCGCCGATCGGAAGTTCGAGATTCTTTCGCGCTTTTCTCGATTAGTACTCATATGGTATACTCCCTCCCTTACATAATATAACATGGTTTCAGACGCTCTCCCGACCAAGTGGCTATGGCCCAATGGAGGGAATTGGCCGCCATCTTAGAGGCAACTGTGTTTCCGGAGGAGAGGGATACAATTTCCTGGAACCTAGAACCCTCTGGCGGTGCAGTCGATGTACAAGAAACTCTCGCAAGGGGCATCGGTGGCCCACTTCAAGCAGGTCTGGGCTGCTAGACTGCCTATGAAAATCCGCATCTTTTCCTGGCAGATGATCTTAGATAAGCTCCCGTCCAGCCTTCAAATCGCAACGAGACACGAGCGTGCCACGGGTGCTTGTGTGCTGTGCGGTCAACGGGAAGACGCTGCCCACATTCTCTTTTCTTGCTCCCCAAATTTGCTTGGAGCGTGTTGCGCAAGCAGCTGGGGTGCAGCTGGTGCCTGGCTTCCTTTCCGCAGTTTTACGACATTATCTCTAACTTCCCGGGCAAGGAACGCATGATCATTTGGTCGTTGTTTCTTGCTTAGTCCTGGGCCCTCTGGAACATTAGGAATAAACTGACGATGGAAGCCAAGATCGTTCGTCACCCTGCTGATGTTTCAAAACAATGCTCTTTTTGCAGCTTTGGGCGCCGGTAGCAAAGATGCAGGACAAGGACAGGCTGCTGGCCCTGGCAAATGACCTCCGAAAGCTTCATGCTTCCAACCGTCAACATCAGCCGCAGGAGTCGGGTCCATCTCCGTGAGCTGGGGATCTAGCCTTTGGGAGGACGGCTGTTTTCCCCTTCTCCTTGGCCTTTGAGCCGCGTAGTGTTTTTGGTTGGATGTTGTTTTCTTTCTTGTTGGCTAAGCTGTATGCCGCAGCATGTATAAACTCTGTTTGGTGTGCTTTATTAAGTTAAGGCAGGACATTGAGTGCCTATTATCTAAAAAACATAATATAACATGTTTTAGTTTCTGTGAAACAAATATATTTAAATATTATAGTGGGTAGATTTTTCGACGTGAACCTATATGCTAAACGATGTCTATAGACCTTCGCTTCAAAAAACTAAAACATCTCATATTTTGAAATAGAAGGAATACGTGTTAGTTAAATAGGCAGACTTGCACAGTACGTTGCGGTGGTCTCGAGATATAATCAAGGAGCTCCAAGCATGTAGAACTAATTACTAGTACTACGTCTGCTCTTAGACCAGTACTCAAAATAAATGTCGTTGATTTAGTATAAAGTTGTATACTCACTTTGTCTAGAAATAAGTGACTTGGCTTTTTTAGATTTGTATGTATCTATATATTAAAATATTTGTAGATACATTCAAATCTAGACAAATTCAAGTCACTTATTTCTGGATGGAGAGAGTATATAAGCGACACTTACTATGGATAAGAGTGTAAAATATATTTTGTTCATGAAAACTAAAATAGCCTACCAAACCATATTACTCCTTGTACCCCCTCCGATCCAAATTAGTTGACTTAGATTTGATTGTATCAAGACATAATTTAGTATTCGATATATACATTCGTATCTTAACAAATTTGAGTCAACTAATTTCGATGAGGGAGTACTATATTTAAGATGTATAATAAGACTTGGATTGATGTAAAATATTCCAGCTCTCCCTGTCCTGTCCACTCGTAGTTAAGGTGATGTCATGCATACAAATGTGCTACTCCCTCGATCCATATTAATTGTCGCTGATGGATGTATCCTAGACATATTTTAGTGTTAGATATATCCAATTCAGTAATAATTAAGTGTTAGATATATCAATTCAGCGATAATTAATATGGATCGGAGGGAGTATTTGGAAAAGTCCACTTCAACTTACTATTTGGGATAAGAGTGCATGCATGATCGATATGGTTGTCTTAGTGAGTGGTACACTAGGGATGAGGATAGGAAAGGAAAAGAAAAGTATAGTGGACTCTGAACTCGCTTTGCTTGGACACGATGTGTGCACACGCTCAATAATGTCTATGGTGGAGTGTTTCCTCTTTGAAGAGAAAAGACTCCCTCGTCTGGTCTTCCCCGTATCGTCTTCCCCGAGCCCCGAGTGAGATGACCGAGGGATCCCTGCCCTCCTCCCAAGCTCTTCTTCTCCTCCCCAACCCCCTACTGCCGCCGCCGATAGTCGCCACCGGGTGTTTCCCGTGTGGTGCCAGCGGAGATGGTCCTAACTATTCCCGCATGCGGAGCTCTGACTCAGGCGAGAGTGGCTGTTGACAGTGCCGCTCGGCCTGCAGCAGTCCGACGGCGGAGGGATGGATGGTAACTGGGCGATAGCACTGCTTATTGTTGGCGGGGCGTAGCTGTAGCGCGCAGGCGACAGCTGGAGCCCGCTTGTCCTAGATCTGGGCCCATTTGGGGCCTATCTGGATCAGGCAGGACTGGTTGCACCGTGGGCGGCAGTGCTCCCTGGAGGTGGAGCTAGGGCGGCGGCGGGTCATGTAGTGTGGCGGTGTTGTAGCTGGCTACTACAATGTGGCGGTGGGGACTTTACGGGCCAAAGATGGTCCCGCCCGGGCTTGTCCAGACCTAGTATGCCATTGTTAGACTGTATATTCTATATATGTAACATGTAACCTGTACGTACCCTTTGGTACTTCTATATAATGAGATAGGCCGCGCCCCAGAGTGTGGTGCTAGTTCCACCCAAAATATCATGTGTCTCTTTGTTTAACATGGTATCAGACTAGGTCAACTTTTCCTACCCTAGCCGCCGCCCTCCACCCCTTGCCGCCGCCGCCCCTCTACCTAGCCGCCGCCGCCGTTGCACCCCTCGACCGCCGCCATGACGGAGCCGGGCACTGCCTCGGCCTCCCTGCCCTCCACCGTCGCCTCGTCGCCGGGTCTCGACGTCTCCATGGCGCCCGCCATACCGGCGTCCCTGGCAGAGCTGCTCTCTTCGGCTGCTGCTACGAGCCAGATGGCTCCGTCCTCCTCGTCGAACCCGCTGCACCTCAGATCGCCGGCGTTCGTCTAGTAATAAAAAATTAGCAGTCTGTGATGCTTGTCAGCAGGGAGAAAGTCATCAACAACCTTTTGTTTCGTCTACTCATGTAGTCCATAATCCTCTTGAACTTGTTTATTCGGATGTATGGGGCCCTTTCCAAACCTCTGTCAGTTGTCATAATTATTATGTTAGTTTCATCGATGCCTATAGTCGTTTTACATGGCGCTATTTAATTAAGAGTAAATCTGATGTGTTTAATGTTTTCTTGCAATTTCAATTGCATGTCAAGCGTCTTCTCAAACACAAGATTATTCATGTTCAGTCGGATTGGGGGGTGAGTACCGCAACCTCAACACATTCTTTAATAAGCTCGGGATCTCGCATCGTGTCTCCTGTCCACATACACATCAGCAAAACAGTGCTGTTGAGCGCAAGCACCGTCATATCGTTGAAACTGGCCTCACCTTACTTGCTCATGCCGCTTTGCCTTTCCGTTTTTGGAGTGATGCTTTTTCCACTGCCTGTTTTCTGATTAATAGAACTCCTACTAGAGTACTAAACATGAAGACAACTCTTGAACTCTTGTTTAAGGAAACTCCAGACTATATGTTCTTCAAAGTTTTTGGTTGTGCTTGCTGGCCTCATCTAAGGCCCTATAATAACCGTAAGCTTGAATTTTGTTCGAAAAAATGTGCCTTTCTTGGTTATAGTGCTCTTCACAAAGGCTACAAGTGCTTACACGTTCCTAGTAATCGTGTTTATATCTCTCGTGACGTTGTCTTCGATGAGAATCTGTTTCCTTTCTCGAATATGCCATTGTCTCCCTCTATGCCACCCACAAATTTCACTCCTGTTAGTCCTGGCCAATTTGATGATGTTGCATATTCGCCCGTGTTATTGCCTAACCACGGTGCAGGTACTGGTCGCGGAGCTCGCCTGGAGGTCCTGGACACTCCTGTCGACGACGACGTCGATCGGTGCATGGTGCAGTCACCTGTGCCGCGCCCCGAGGCGCCCTCGACCCCGTCGGCCACCAGGACAACCTCGCCCCCACCTGCTGGGCCGTCCTCGCCCTCGCCCGCAGGTGGACGCCGGCCCCGTCGCCACATCCAGCTGGGCCGGAGCTGCCCTGCGCGTCGCCCTACAGGTCGCCCAGCGCGTCGCCCGCGTGTTCTGCCTCTGCCATGCCGCCCGACTCTGGGCCGCCGTCCCCGGCCGCGTCTTCGTCGCCGTCTGCTTCAAGCGATGCTGCTGCACCACCACCTCCTACCTCTGTTGCGCTGCGTCCTCATACGCATAGTCGCAGCGGTATTCATCGGCCAAAGGAACGCACCGATGGCACTGTTGCCTGGATCGCTGCCTGCTTGGCTCAAGCACAGGCCGATCCCTCTGCTGAGCCTCATCATTATCCGGCTGCGATGAGCATCCCGCACTAGCGCGCTGCCATGGATCTTGAGTTTCAAGCTCTTCACCAGAATGGTACTTGGCAGCTGGTTCCTCCCCGTCCTGGTGTCAATATCATTGACTCCAAGTGGATCTTTAAAGTGAAAAAGCACGCTGATGGTTCTATTGAGCGGTACAAGGCTCGGCTGGTTGCTAAAGGCTTCAAGCAAAGGTATGGGCTCGACTATGAGGATACTTTCAGTCTTGTGGTCAAACCCACCACTATTCGGCTGCTGCTCTCTCTTGTTGTTACTCGGGGCTGGGATCTTCGTCAGATGGATGTTCAAAATGCTTTTCTCCATGGTGTTTTGGAGGAAGAGGTCTACATGCGCCAGCCTCCTGGCTTTGTTGATCCTGCTCGTCCTCAACATCTCTGTCACTTGGTGAAGGCACTCTATGGCCTGAAACAGGCTCCTCGTGCCTGGCATGCACGGCTTGGCGCTGCACTCCGCACTCATGGATTTGTGCCCTCCACAGCTGATACTTCACTGTTTCTTCTACAGCGCCCAGAGGTTACCATGTATCTTCTGGTTTATGTTGATGATATTATCCTGGTTAGTTCCTCTGCAGCAGCTACAGATCGTCTCATTGTCGCTCTAGGTTTTGATTTTGCTATCAAGGATCTGGGCAAGCTACACTACTTTCTTGGGCTGGAGGTCATGTATCCTGGCAATGGCCTTGCTCTCTCTCAGCAGAAGTACTCTCAGGATCTGTTACGGCGTGCTGGTATGCTTGAGTGTAAAGCTGCTACTACGCCCATGTCGTCCACTGAGACTATGTCTGCTACTGATGGTACTTTACTATCTGTTGTTGATGCTACCGAGTACAGGAGTGTTGTTGGGGGTCTTCAGTACCTCACAATCACTCGGCGTGATGTTTCCTATGCAGTGAACCGTGTCTGCCAGTATCTACATGCTCCACGGGATACTCATTGGTCTGCTGTTAAGCGCATCCTGCGCTATGTTCGTTCAACGCTCACATTCCGGCTTCATCTTCGGCAGCACCCTCTGGCGTGCTTGCGGCTTTCAGTGATGCGGATTGGGCTGGTAACCCAGATGACCGGCGATCAACGGGGGGCCATGCTGTGTTCTTTGGTCCTAATTTGATCGCCTGGAGTGCACGTAAGCAAGCTACAGTATCTCGGAGTAGTACTGAAGCTAAATATAAGGCTGTTGCCAATGCCATCGCCGAGCTCATATGGGTCCAGTATGTGCTTCGAGAGTTAAAGATTACCCAAGACCAGCCTCCTGTCCTTTGGTGTGACAACATCAGTGCTACATACCTGTCCTCAAACCCGGTATTCCATGCCCGAACGAAACACATCAAAGTTGACTATCATTTTGTGAGAGAACGAGTTGCACAGAAGCTCCTGCAGATCAAGTTTATCTCCTCCAAAGATCAACTTGCTGATATCTTCACTAAACCGTTATCGCTTCCGCTGTTCACAGGATGTAGACACAATCTTAACTTACTAAATACTTCAGGTCACAGTTAAGATTGAGGGAGGGTGTTAGACTGTATATTCTGTATATGTAACCTGTAACTTGTACGTACCCTTTGGTACTTCTATATAATGAGATAGGCCACGCCCCAGAGTGTGGTGACAGTTCCACCCAAAATATCCTGTGTCTCTTTGTTTAACAGCCATGCTGCCGCATCTGATCGGTTACAGTGAAAGTGGTAGAGGCTGGCCCTTCCCGCACGGTTGAGGTGATGTTGCCCCCGATTCCCGTTGCACTCCACGTTTTCGTCTTCTAGGCCTCGTGTTGGTGTTCACAAAGAGACGATGAGGTGTACCTTTAGACCGTGGTGACACATGCTAGTGGATGACAAGCTGGGTGGAGCGCTAAGGATCGTCTAGGTTGTGTTTTTTAGGGGTTCGGGGGAAATCCCTGTCGGCTTATTGATGTCCCAAAATATATCAAGCTCGTTGGAGAACCCCAAGATGAAGGTATGATGAGCACAACAGCAAGTTTTCCCTCAGTACGAAACCAAGGTTATCAATCCAGTAGGAGCAAGGAAACACCCCAAAGGTGTAGCTAGCTGAACGATGGCAGAGCGCACTACCGGTGCCAGCAGCAACGTGGAGACCTGCACAAGACAACCACATAACTCTGTCCCCAACTTGCGATGAGGTTGTCGATCTCACCCATTTTGCTGAAAACAAAGGATTAAACGTATCGAATGGAAGGAAGTAATAGTTTGCAGAAAGTAAACACAAAGCAGTAAACAATTTATGGATTGTATGTAAAAGAAAGGACCAGGATCCATAGTTCACTAGAGGTGGCTCTCCTTAACATAGATAACATGCTGGGTGAACAAATTATAGCGGGACAATTGACAAACACCGACAAAGCAATACATGCATATACTAATCATCTTGACTCCTTTGGAACTTGATTGGGCATTACAACATTATACATAGACCGCCATCCAACTGCATCTATGACTAATAATCCACCTTCAGGTTATCATCTGAACCCCCTCCATTATTAAGTTGCAAGCAACAGATTATTGCTTAACGAATTGCATGTAAAGTAAACAATATGATTGTTTTATGAACAAAGGATTGTTGTTTTCTCCCTAGTAGGAACAACACATCTAGTACCTTAGAGATTTCTGTCACTTCCCCAGATTACCAGAGGCATGAACCCACTATCGAGCATAAATACTAACTCTTGGAGTTGCTAGCATCTACTTGGCCAAGATAGCTACTAACAACGGAAAGCATGCAAGATCACAAATAAGAAAGACATGATAGAATCAATAGTCAATCTGAAATAGCATCTCAATATCCATCGGATCCCCGCAAACACAACATGTAGAATTACAAATAGATGATCTTGATCATGAACGGAGCTCACAAGATCTAAACATGAAAGCACAAAGGAGGAGAACCAACTATCTAGCTACTACATGGATCCGTAGTCCAAGGATGAACTACTCATGCATCACACCGGAGGCTTGCATGATGATGAAGAAGGCCTCCAGGGTGAATTCCCCTCTCCGGCAGGGTGCCGGGAAGAGCTTCAGATCCCTCCCGATCTAGGGATGGAGATGACGGTGGCTACAGACTCTTTCGTGGATTTTTGATCGGGTACTTAGGGTTTTTGTCCCGAGGGCATCTTATAGGCAGAAGGAGAGGCCGAGCAGGTGCTGGGGTCGGCCAGACCACCCCCTTGCGTGAGCCAGGCCTGGCCGCGTGGCCAGGTGGTGTGGTCGGCCCCCAGCCCTTCTCCGTCTCGTATTTTGGCATCTGATGACTTCCGGAAAAATAGGCACTTTGGCTTTTGTCCCGTCCAATTCCGAGAATATTCATTTTCTGACTTTCCTGGAACCAAAAACAATAGAAAACAGGCACCTGGCACTGTGACTCTTGTTAATAGGTTAGTCCAAGAAATCATATTAAAAGTACTCCAAAGTGTGGACAAAACACAAGAAAGTGGATAAAACCAAGCATGGAATATCGAAAAATATAGATATATTTGCAATGTATCAACATCCCCAAGCTTAACTCCTGCTCGTCCTCGAGTAGGTAAGTGATAAAAAGAAAGAATAATTTTTGAGGTGACATGCACCATCAAAGAGTTGATCAAAGTATTTGTGAAACATTCAAAGCTGGGATCATAGTACTTCAATCATAACATGAAAGACAGAGTTCTAGCAATAAGACAAAGAAACTATGATGCAACATGAAAAGGCACAAACAAAAGATTCATGAATAAAAATGCTTTGCAAGACGTTTGTTTGTTTCACATAAAGAAAACATAGCATAATAGTATTCAGCTTGTCCCTCATAGAGTAGCAAATATAAATGCATAGGACACCTTCAAAGTTCATAAGAGTGACTAGATACAAATAATTTAAAACAAGCAATATCAAGGTATGCATCAATCAACTAGTCTTGGGACAATGCACATAGAACTAAAAATGGCCACTATGCTCTCAAAGTAGGTGCATAAAGGTAGAAGGTGGAGACTCAATATAATGGTGGAAGAAAGGCCTTCATAAAAGGAAGTAGGGATTCAAGTCTCATAAAGAGCTTCTAAAAATTATGGTACTTATAGCTTTCAGCTCTCATTGCCCCTATCATAATCATCTTGAAGGTGATTAAGGTTAAAGTGACACAACTAAGAGGATATGCTTGACAAGTTATAAACTAAAATCTCATGCCCCTTACTTACGAAGACCAAACCTCATGCTACTCAACTTTAGTCACAAGTAAGCTCTTGTCATTGTAAGTACATATGTATCATAAAGAACCACCAACGGGGTACCCCTTCACATGATACAGGAGCTATCCCATAATCAAAATGACTAGGCAAGCAGACAATGAGCATCTCAGCGATCTTTTTATTTGCTATTTGCATGGGTTTTTATTGAGGATGCTTCATAGAGTGCTCATTATGGTGATGCTGCAAGTTTCCACCATGATTAGGCATGGATTAGGCTAGCGGCCCAGGCATTTCTCTAACACACATACAAACTCCATGATCTTACAAGTTCCACTTTTATTTCACACCGCCGGGATCCATAAGAAAAAGAACATGATATTAACGGGGTACAAAGTACAAGTGCAATGTTGAAAGCGTTCCCCATGATACATGGTTCTGCTAATTTCAACTTATAAAGCGCAAGCATATACACAACAAAGAAGGATCCAATGGTTCAAGTTTATTAAGGGCAAGAAAAGTAAAGTGTGCCATCAAGTTCGTGAGAGCTTTAATCATTAGTTTTCTCATAACAAGTTTAATTTGGAAGATAAATAAAAGAATGAATATACTTGGAATAGCATAAGCTAGTAGGTAGGTATGGTGGACTCTTTGGAATAACTTGGTTTAGGGAGTTGTATGCATGAGTGGAACTCATACTTGGTTGTGGAGGCTAGCAAAAGACTGGGAGCGACAAACTAAGAGAGCAATAATGGCCATAGTCATGCAGAGCGACAAAACATCATTGATAAAAGCATAAAGTGATACTACAAGTTGAAAACTAAAGGATCATAAAGGCTATGGTGACTTGAGATAGTCATAACATGGTGTGAGCATGTGCCAAGTTAACCCAAATAAAGCATCAAAGGAGAATACCACTATACTATGCTTTAATATGCTAAAACAACGCATGATTCATCCAAGGCATATTAAGCAATCTCAATTGTTTATAACAAGTCATGCTACAGCAAAGAATACTAAGCATAAAGCCAATACAATATCAAGCATGGCATGACAAAGCATAGGCCACAGTCAAAAACAAGCTCTTTTTATCACATAAGTATGAACTTTCCTACTTTTTTCCAAACCAAACCAAACTATTTAAAAACCAATGTATGAAAGAGGGGGTCCAACCAATTTATTCAGAAAACTAAGCAAACCAAGAAAACGAAAAACCAAAACGAAAACGAAAAAGAAGACGCTCCAAGAACAACACAACTGTGCATGAAACAATAAAAATGAAGCGTTTGGAAGAAACCTGGGATTTTTATTGATGAAGAGGGGGATGCCTTGGGCATCCCCAAGCTTTGACACTTGTACTTCTTGGATATTTCTTAGGTTGACACACGTGTCATCCCCAAGCTTGAGCTTTAGTCCATCCTTCATCTCATTACTCATTCCTTCCATACACCTGAAATTTTTCCTTCATACAAAACTTCACAGAATCTTTATTAGCAACATTAGTGCACTCAAGATAAATAAGTCTTAAGGTTCAGTTCTAACACCAAATAAATTTCCATTAGAACACTAGCTACTGTAGCACTTCCCTCAAAAATCTCAATTCCCCAAAAGAACTCAAAAAAGGAACCAACAAGAAGCAAATGCAGAAAACGGCAGAAATTTGTCAAAACAGACCAGCAGGTAAAGACGAATTTTTTCGAAGACCTTCTGTTGCTCCAATCAAAAAGTGTTGAACTAACGAAAGTTAGATAACAACCTGGGTCAGAAGCAAAAATATTCACGCCTCAAAACGATGTTCTGAGATTTTACAGGAATTTTTACGGTGAAGCATAGAAATCTATTTCGGGACAGCAACTTTCCCAATGATTACTTCTCTCTCATTAGAGGTTACTCTTGGCACAAAAAGCAAATAAAAAGTATAAGGAGCGGTTATTACAGAGGTAATAACTTCCAAGACTCATCTAAAACTTTAGGGTTATCTCCCATTAAGTACTTTAACATCTTTAAATTAGGCATAAGAAGCAAGAAAGAATCAAGTGTTCTCAAATGAAGAAGCATTAAGATTAATACCAGAAATATCTTCAACAAGGCAAGGTATATCATCCAAATAAGTTCTAGAGGATCCTCTCTCAATGCTCTTAGGTTCACTATTTGTTGGGTCCGCAGCATAGAAAACAAAAAATTTCCTACGATGAGAACTATACGCCAAGATCTATCTACTAGATACAGAGCAACGGGTGGACATACATCCATGGAGAACTTACCCTCGAAGACAATGAGTTTTGTTAACGAGTAGGAACTCGTGGTTGATGTAGTCGTACGCTTGCTGATCTCAAGATCGTGTGGAAGCCCGAGAGCCGCAAATCAGCAGCGCATCCGTCCTCGCACACACGTTCAAGCCACCGGATAACCTCCACCACCTTGCTCTAGCGAATCAGCGGAAGCAGCAACTCCTTCCAGATGCAAGGCCACCGGAAACATGTATCTCGCTAATCCGAGACCATGGGGGAATATCTAGAGGGGGAGAGATATCCTTCACGAGGAGGTGTGAGGATGAAGGAGGGAATGGGTGGCCTTTTATAGGAGGGGGGGTGCCCCCTCTCCATGGCCGGCGCATGGGGGGGTGACTCCTCACCTCCCCCATTCATGTGGTGGTAACCCCTCCACATTAAAATGCCCCTTAACATTCTCTTTTAAAGTCTCCACTTTAAATGCATTAAATTTCTCCAAATTTAATGCTCTCTCATTTAATAAAACTCTTTTATTTATTTTATCCAGAATTTTGTTAATTACTTTAATTAAAAAACATTCACATAAAACCCCTTGCAACATTTCAATATTACATGCAGAACCACTTTCTGCAATTTCACCCGAAACAATTCCGGTTTCTATCAAAACAATTCATGTTTCTATCGAAACATTTCCTGCGCTTTGCAAACCTTTTGTCTGGAACATATGTGCTCCTAAATGGTGTCCGGCAACCCTTAAGTGTGTCACCCAACGGTTTGCGAATAATGCAGACATGATTGAGACTCCTCTCAGATCAATAATCAGAAGCGGGACCTGGAGATCCATACTGACTCCTGCATATTCAACGATGACTTCTGTGATCGTGAGAACCTTTAACGTCAGCAATTTAATCCCTTTGTCTCATGATATAATACATGTCCGAGATTCGATCATCGGTATCCAAATACCTAGTTTGATCTCGTTACCGACATGCACTCTTTTCTCGTTCCCGTGATACAATATTCTAGTGATCACATCACTTGCTTGCAAGCTATCTTAATGTGATATCACCGAGAGGGCCCAGAGTATATCTATCCGTCATCTGGATTGACAAATTCCACTCTTGATCCATGAGCCTCAACATAACACCTTCGTAGTACTGAACCCATCTTTATAGTCACCCTGTTACGGTGTGACGTTTGATGTTATCAAGATACTCTTCCGGTGTTACCAATTAACATGATCTCATGGTCTAAGGACTAAGACTACTTTGTATGATGTTATAGCAATATAAACATAATGACTTGATCGTAATGCTATACTTCGGATGAATGTTCATCACATCATTTCACAAATGCTGTGACCTTGTTATTAACAACATCCAATGTCCATGATCAGGAAACTTTGATCATCTTGTTAATCAACAAGCTAGTCTATAAGAGAGGCATAACTAGGAACCCTTTTTGTTTATTAAACACACATGTATTGATGTTTCCTATCAATACAATTATAGCATGCAAAATAAACATCTATCATATACAAGAAAAATATAATAACAACTTTATTATTGCCTCTCAGGGCATATTTCCTTCAGTCTCCCACTTGCACTAGAGACAATAATCTAGTTTACACAGTGATAAATCTAACACCCATGGAGTTCTGGTGTTGATCATGTTTTGCCCTAGGGAGTACTTTAGTCAACTGATCTGCTACATTTAGGTCCGTGTGCACTTTACAAATCTTTATATCTCCATCCTTGACATGCTCGTGGATGGAGTGAAACCGACGCTTAATATGTTTGGAATTCTTGTGAGACCTTGGTTCCTTTGCGTTGGCTATGGCTCCATTGTTGTCACAATAGATCACCATCGGGTCCAACACACTGGGAACCACACCTAGTTTCGTAATGAACTCTTTCATCCAAACCGCATCCTGCTCCGCTTCTGAAGCAGCAACATATTCCGCCTCCGTCGTTGATCCAGCCACCACAGGTTGTTTGGAACTCCTCCAACTAACTGCTGCTCCGTTCAAGAGTTATACGTATCCGGATTGAGACTTAGAGTCATCCGGATTGGTGTCAAAGCTAGCATCGACATAACACTTAGCGACTAGCTCTTCTTCACCTCCGTATATAAGAAACATATCCTTAGTTCTTCTCAAGTACTTGAGGATGTTTTTTACCGCTATCCAGTGTTCCGAACCTGGATCAGATTGGTACCTACTAGTCAAACTAATAGCATGTGCCACATCCGGTCTTGTACATAGCATGGCATACATAATAGAGCCTATGGCCGAGGCATAGGGGATCTTATCCATCATCTCTCTTTCTTCCGCCGTAGCCGGACTTTGAGTCTTACTCAATGTCTTGCCTTGCAACATAGGTAAGAACCCCTTCTTAATTTTGTCCATATTAAACTTCTTTAATATCTTATCAAGGTATGTACTCTGCGATAGCCCAATTAGGCGTCTTGATCTATCTCTATAGATTTTAATGCCTAATATATATGAAGCTTCACCAAGGTCCTTCATCGAAAATTTGCTGTTTAGATAACTTTTAACATTGTTTAAAAGATCTATATCATTTCCAATCAACAATATGTCATCCACATATAATATCAGAAATGCCACATTGCTCCCACTCACTTTCTTGTAAATACAAGCCTCTCCATAAGTTTGGACAAATCCAAACTCTTTGATCACCTCATCAAAGCCGAGATTCCAACTCCGGGATGCTTGCTTCAGTCCATAGATGGATCGCTAAGTTTGCACACCTTATTAGCATCCTTAGGATCGACAAAACCCTTTGGTTGTATCATATACAACTCTTCTTCAATATTACCATTGAGGAACGCAGTTTTGACATCCATCTGCCATATTTCATAATCGAAATATGCAACAATTGCTAACATAATCCTAACCGACTTAAGCATCGCTACGGGAGAGAATGTCTCATCGTAGTCAACTCCTTGAATTTGTCGAAACCCCTTTGCGACAAGTCGAGCCTTATAGATGGTTACATTACCATCAGCATCAGTTTTTCTTTTGAAAATCCATTTATTCTCAACGGCCTTTTGATCGTGAGGTAAGTCCACCAAGGTCCAAACCTGGTTTTCGTACATGGATTCCATCTCGGATTTCATGGCTTCTAGCCATTTGTTGGAATCAGGGCTCATCATCGCTTCTTCATACGTCGCAGGGTCATCTATTTGATCAATCATGAAATTCATAACATGATTGCCGTACAGTTCAGGAGCTGCACGTCTCGTGCTTGACCCGCGAGGTTCGGTAGTGTTCTCTTTCGGAGTTTCATGATCAATATCATTAGCTCTCTCTTCATTAGGTGAAGTCAACTCAGAAACAACTTCCGGTGCTGCGCTACTCGCCATTTCATAAGAGAAGGTTCAATAACCTCTTCGAGTTCTACCTTCCGACTACTCACACCTTTCGCGAGAAACTCCTTCTCAAGAAAAGATCCATTCTTGGCAACAAAGACCTTGCCCTCGGATCTGTGATAGAAGGTATCCCCAATCGTTTCCTTAGGGTATCCTATGAAGACGCATTTTTCCGTTTTGGGTTCGAGTTTATCCGGTTGAAGTTTCTTCACATAAACATCACATCCCCAAACTTTAAGAAATGACAGCTTAGGTTTGTTTCCAAACCATAATTCATACGGTGTCTTTTCAACGGATTTAGATGGTGCCCTATTTAACGTGAATGTAGCAGTTTCTAGTGCATAACCCCAAAATGACAGTGGCAAGTCAGTCAGAGACATCATTGATCGAACCATATCCAATAAAGTACGATTACGACGTTCTGACACACCATTACGTTGTGGTGTTCCGGCAGGCGTGAGTTGTGAAACTATTCCACACTCTTTCATGTGTGTGCTAAACTCGTAACTAAGATACTCACCTCCACGGTCAGACCGTAGAAATTTGATCTTTCTATTACGATGATTTTCCACTTCATTCTGAAATTCTTTGAACTTTTCAAAAGTTTCAGACTTGTTTTTCATTAAATAGATACACCCGTATCTACTCGAATCATCCGTGAAAGTAACAAAATAACGATATCCACCTCGCGCCGACACACTCATTGGTCCACACACATCAGTATGTATGATTTCCAATAAATCTGTCGCCCGTTCCATTGGACCGGAAAACGGCGTTCTAGTCATCTTGCCCATAAGGCATGGCTCACATGTATCAAATGATTCAAAATCAAGTGATTCCAAAAGTCCATCAGAATAGAGTTTCTTCATGCGTTTAACGCCAATATGACCTAGACGGCAGTGCCACATATATGCAGATATATCATTATCAAGTTTAATCCTTTTAGCATCAACATTATGAATATGCGTAATACTACTATCGAGATCCAATAGAAATAAACCATTCAACACAGGTGCATGACCATAAAAGATATTATTCATATAAATCGAACAACCATTGTTTTCAGATTTAAACGAATAACCACTTTGCATCAAACATTATCCGGATACAATGTTCATGCTCAGTACAGGCACCAAATAACAATTATTCAGGTTTATAACTAATCCCGACGGCATATGGAGAGGCAGCGTTCCGACGGCGATCACATCAACTCTTGATCCATTGCCGAGCCACATCGTGACCTCATCCCTTGCTAGTTGTCGCTTGTTCCGCAGCCCCTGAACCGAGTTACATATATTAGCAACCGATCCCGTATCAAATACCTAGGTTCTACTGCGAGTACTAGTCAAGTACACATCAATAACATGTATATCACATATACCTTTGTTTGCCTTGCCGGCCTTTTTGTCCGCCAAATACTTGGGGCAGTTGCGCTTCCAATGGCCAGTCCCCTTGCAATAGTAGCACTCGGTGTCAGACTTAGGGCCAGCTCGGGGTTTCTTTTCAGGCGCGGCAACAGATTTGCCGCCCATCTTTCCCTTCTGCTTGCCTTTCTTGTCCTTCTGGAAACCGGTGGTCTTATTGATCATCAACACTTGATGTTCTTTCCTAATCTCCACTTCTGTAGTCTTAAGCATTGACAGAAGCTCGGGAAGAGAATTCTTCATGCCCTGCATATTATAGTTCATCACGAAGCTCTTGTAGCTAGGTGGTAGAGATTGGAGAACACGATGTATGCCTAAGTCAATGGGAATCATTATTCCCAAGGACACAAGCTTATCGGCGTACCCAGACATTTTGAGTACGTGCTCACTAACGGAGCTGTTCTCTTCCATCATGCAGCTAAAGAACTTTTCAGAAGCATTATAACTCTCTACGGCAGCATGGGTATCGAAAATCATTTTCAATTCTCCCATGGTATCAAAGGCATTGCCATTTTCGAAACGTTTTCGAAGTTCTGGTTCTAGCCCATACAGTATGCCGCAATGAACTAAGTTGTGGTCCTCCTGACGAGTTGTATAGACGTTCTTTTCCTCGTCAGGGGCATCAGGAGCTGGTGGGGGGCCTAGCGGCGCCTCTAGCACATATTGCTTTTGTGCAGCAGTGAGGAGAATCCTCAAATTCATAGCCCAGTTGGTGAAGTTGTTACCATTCGCAGCAAGCTTCTCTTTCTCCAGGAACACATTGAAATTAAAAGCAGGTGGTGCCATCCACAACAGAATTATTAAAATATATTTGGACTAAGTTTATGATAGATTGAGTTCAACTAATCCAAATTACTAATGAACTCCCACTCAAAAACGACATCCCTCGTGTCCTTTTGGTGATTACATGAACCAAATCCACTACACCAAGTCCGATCATCACGTGAGTCGGTGTAGCTTCAAAGGCGAGTATCTATATAGGCATCATATCAACTATATGACTCATGCTTAACTTTCGGTCCGTGTTCCGAGGCCATGTCTGTACATGCTAGGCTCGTCAAGTAAGAACCTTAGTATTCTCGTGTGGAAAACTGTCTTAAACCCGTTGTATGAAAGCGTAGTCGAGAACACCCGATCATCACGTGATGCCTCAAAACACGATCCACAAAACGGTGCATACTTAAGGAAGAACACATTTTATCTTGATATCTAAATGAGGGATCATCTTATAATGCTACCAAAAGCGCCAAACTAGCAATATAAGATGCTAACATCTAATGTGTGAAGTGAGGTGATATGGTCCATGCATTTGATCTCTATCATTTGCATCGTGGTATGATCTCTATCATTCCTTTGTGCGAAGGCCAAGGTCTATGGAACTTACACGTTAAGTGAGTTGTAAGAGTATCTATCATACATCTACTTACAACAATACCATATCAAGACACTAGCCCAGCAACGATCTAAACTAGATGCCTCTAATTTATCAATTGCAAGTTTTACGTGGCTTAGGGCTTTCAGAGATAGAACCGGTCTTACCTACGAACATGAACCACAACGAGGATAACCAAGTTATTAGCAACTCGTTGTAAATCAGATATTGACTATAGTAGGAGAGACAGACACCCGCAACCCACTTATGCAAAACAAGTTGCATGTCAGTCGTGGAACTGGTCTCATGTACGATGACATGTAAGGTTGGTCCGGGCCGCTTCATCCCACTATGCCACCAATATCCAAAGTACATAGAAGATGCAATAACATGATCATCATCGCCCACATATAAACATATGTGTACTACCCGTGCAAAGCACCTACGCACAGATCAGGCTCTGATACCACTGTTGGTTCCGCAACATAGAAAACAAAAAAATTCCTACGATGAGAACTATACGCCAAGATCTATCTACTAGATACAGAGCAACGGGTGGACATACATCCATGGAGAACTTACCCTCGAAGACAACGAGTTCTGTTAACGAGTAGGAACTCGTGGTTGATGTAGTCGTATGCTTGCCGATCTCAAGATCGTGTGGAAGTCCGAGCGCCGCAAATCAGCAGCGCATCCGTCCTCGCACACACGTTCAAGCCACCGGACAACCTGCACAAAACTCGTTGTGTTCGAGGGTAAGTTCTCCATGGAACCGGTCTCATGTACGATGACATCTAAGGTTGGTCCAGGCTGCTTCATCCCACTATGCCACCAATATCCAAAGTACATAGAAGATGCAATAACATGATCATCATCGCCCACATATAAACATATGTGTACTACCCGTGCAAAGAACCTACGCATAGATCAGGCTCTGATACCTCTGTTGGGTCCGCAGCATAGAAAACAAAAAAATTCCTACGATGAGAACTATAGGCCAAGATCAATCTACTAGATACAGAGCAACGGGTGGACATACATCCTTGGAGAACTTACCCTCGAAGACAACGAGTTTTGTTAACGAGTAGGAACTCGTGGTTGATGTAGTCGTACGCTTGCCGATCTCAAGATCGTGTGGAAGTCCGAGTGCCGCAAATCAGCAGCGCATCCGTCCTCGCACACACGTTCAAGCCACCGGACAACCTCCACCACCTCGCTCCAGCGAATCAGCGGAAGCAGCAACTCCTTCCAGACGCAAGGCCACCGGGAACATGTATATCGCTAATCCGAGACCATGGGGGAATATCTAGAGGGGGAGAGAGATCCTTCACGAGGAGGTGTGAGGATGAAGGAGGGAATGGGTGGCCTTTTATAGGAGGAGGGGGGTGCCCCCTCTCCATGGCCGGCGCATGGGGGTGCCCCCTCTCCATGGCCGGCGCATGGGGGGTGACTCCTCACCTCCCCCATTCATGTGGTGGTAACCCCTCCACATTAAAATGCCCCTTAACATTCTCTTTTAAAGTCTCCACTTTAAATGCATTAAATTTCTCCAAATTTAATGCTCTCTCATTTAATAAAACTCTTTTATTTATTTTATCCAGAATTTTGTTAATTACTTTAATTAACAAACATTCACATAAAACCCGTTGCAACATTTCAATATAACATGCAGAACCACTTTCTGCAATTTCACCCTAAACATTTCCGGTTTCTATCGAAACATTTCCTGCGCTTTGCAAACCTTTTGTCTGGAACATATGTGCTCCTAAATGGTGTTCGGCAACCCTTAAGTGTGTCACCCTACGGTTCGCGAATAATGCAGACATGATTGAGACTCCTCTCAGATCAATAATCAGAAGTGGGACCTGGAGATCGATACTGACTTCTGCATATTCAACGATGACTTCTGTGATCGTGAGAACCTTTAACGTCAGCAATTTAATCCATTTGTCTCATGATATAATACATGTCCGAGATTCGATCATCGGTATCCAAATACCTAGTTTGATCTCGTTAGCGACATGCACTCTTTTCTCGTTCCCGTGATACAACATTCTAGTGATCACATCACTTGCTTGCAAGCTATCTTAATGTGATATCACCGAGAGGGCCCAGAGTATATCTATCCGTCATCTGGATTGAAAAATTCCACTCTTGATCCATGAGCCTCAACATAACACCTTCGTAGTACTGAACCCATCTTTATAGTCACCCTGTTACGGTGTGACGTTTGATGTTATCAAGATACTCTTCCTGTGTTAGCAATTAACATGCTCTCATGGTCTAAGGACTAAGACTACTTTGTATGATGTTATAGAAATATAAACATAATGACTTGATCGTAATGCTATACTTCGGATGAATGTTCATCACATCATTTCACAAATGCTGTGACCTTGTTATTAACAACATCCAATGTCCATGATCAGGAAACTTTGATCATCTTGTTAATCAACAAGCTAGTCTATAAGAGAGGCATAACTAGGAACCCTTTTTGTTTATTAAACACACATGTATTGATGTTTCCTATCAATACAATTATAGCATGCAAAATAAACATCTATCATATACAAGAAATATATAATAACAACTTTATTATTGCCTCTCAGGGCATATTTCCTTCACTATTTTCATCAAAAGGGTTTTCAGGAACAATCCAATCAAGATTATTTTCTATGGCTTCATGTATTGCTACCAGTTTAAAGGATATTGGTATCTTAGGTTCCTCCCCATTAGGTTCGGTTTTGTTCATCTTTTCTCGTGTACCAACAACATCTACACATGAGCCTAGCATATTGAAACGTTCAAAGACTTTTCTAGCTTCCTTGGCAATATCATAGAACTCCTTAAACAAAGTTTTTAGAATAAAATCCCTCTTTTCAGGGTCCTGAATTTCTTTAAGCTTAAGAAACATTACTTGCATTAAGGGGTTGAGGTTAACAAACCTAACTTCTAACATGTGAATTAAAGAAGCTGCAGCAATCTCATAGTTTGGAGCAAGTTCTGCAAGGGATCTATCCTCAGTATCCTCATGTTTACTAACTAACATGATTAAAGAATTCTTCAATATTATCTTTCCCAATGATAGAACTACTACCAATTGAAAGATCTTTCAGGATGAATTTAGGGATCAACATGGTGAGCTAAGGAAGAGGTGACAACTAAAGGAGACTTAATTTTTTTGTGTTTTCCAAATACGAAAGCAAACTAGTAAAACTATTTTTTTGTGTTTTTGATAAAGAAACAAGCAAACAAAGAAAAAAGAAACTAAGCAAAACAAAAATAACAAAGTAAAGAGATTGGTTATCAGGGAGTCCCCTTGTGAAGATGTCCTTGACTCCCCGGCAGCGGCGCCAAAAAATATGCTTAATGGCCTAAAATATATCGAGCTCGTTGGGGAACCCCAAGAGGAAGGTATGATGAGCACAACAACAAGTTACCCCTCATTACGAAACCAAGGTTATCAATCCAGTAGGATCAAGGAAACACCCCAAAGGTGTAGCTAGCTGAACGATGGCAGAGCGCACTACCGGTGCCAGCAGCAACGTGGATACCTGCACAACACAACCACAGAACTCTGTCCCCAACTTGCGATGAGGTTGTCAATCTCACCGGTTTTCCTGAAAACAAAGGATTAAACATATCGAATGGAAGGAAGTAATAGTTTGCATAAAGTAAACACAAAGCAGTAAACAGTTTATGGATTGTATGTAAAAGAAAGGACCGGGATCCATAGTTCACTAGAGGTGGCTCTCCTTAAGATAGATAACATGCTGGGTGAACAAATTACAGTGGGGCAATTGACAAACACCGAGAAAGAAATACATGCATATACTAATCATCTTGACTCCTTTGGAACTTGATTGGGCATTACAACATTATACATAGACTGCCATCCAACTGCATCTATGACTAATAATCCACCTTCAGGTTATCATCCGAACCGCCTCCAGTATTAAGTTGCATGCAACGGATTATTGCTTTATGAATTGCGTGTAAAGTAAACAATACGATTGTTCTATGAACAAAGGATTGTTGTTTTCTCCCTAGTAGCAATAGCACATCTAGTACCTTAGAGATTTCTGTCACTTCCCTAGATTACCAGAGGCATGAACCCACTATCGAGCATAAATACTAACTCTTGGAGTTGCTGGCATCTACTTGGCCAAGATAGCTACTAACAACAGAAAGCATGCAAGATCACAAATAACAAACACATGATAGAATCAATAATCAATCTGAAATAGCATCTCAATATCAATCGGATCCCCGCAAACACAACATGTAGAATGACAAATAGATGATCTTGATCATGAACGGAGCTCACAAGATCTAAACATGAAAGCACAAAGGAGGAGAACCAGCCATCTAGCTACTACATGGATCCGTAGTCCAAGGATGAACTACTCACGCATCACACCGGAGGCTTGCATGATGATGAAGAAGGCCTCCAGGGTGAATTCCCCTCTCTGGCAGGGTGCCGAGAAGAGCTTCAGATCCCTCTCGATCTAGGATGGAGATGACAGCGGCTACAGACTCTTTTGTGGATTTTTTATCGGGTACTTAGGGTTTTCGTCCCGAGGGCATCTTATAAGCGGAAGGAGAGGCCGAGGGGGTGCTGGGGTCAGCCAGACCACCCCCTGGCGCGGGCCAGGCCTGGCCGTGTGGCCAGGTGGTGTGGCCGGCCCCCCAGCCCTTCTTCGTCTCGTATTCTGGCATCTGATGACTTCTGGAAAAATAGGCACTTTGGCTTTTGTCCCGTCCAATTCCGAGAAAATTCATTTTCTGACTTTCCTGGAACCAAAAACAGTAGAAAACAGGCAGCTGGCACTATGGCTCTTGTGAATAGGTTAGTACAAGAAATCATATGAAAATTACTCCAAAGTGTGGACAAAACACAAGAATGTGGATAAAACCAAGCATGGAACATCAAAAATTATAGATACATTTGCAATGTATCACTTATCAAGCACCGACACGGTGACACCTGCGGGTATCGGTGGTCCTTCCTGAAGGGCGTCGGGTATACCCCTTCCCCACTTCCTTCCGTGTATCGGGGAAACCCTATGACCAGTCGGAGCAGCAGCGTCGTCGTCGTACTATTCCTTCCTGAAGGTGTTGTTTGGTTCACGTTGTTTGGTTCGCGACAACTTTTAATGCTACGAATGTGGTGGGAATACTCGAGAGGATGCAACAGTTGTGGACCTTCTTCGTTTTTGTCGATCTAGTGTTGCTTTTGTTTTCTTATCTTTCTCTCTTCTTTTCTTTTCATTTGGTTGTGTTGCGGCTTTAGCATGCTGGTTGTACCGTGTGGTTGCTAGATTAATAAAGCGGGGCGCAAGCCTATTTTGAGGAGTGTTTGCTCTTGACTCCGACATAGTACAAGGAAAAACAATCATACTCTGGGTTGTTCAAGATGTTGGTAACCAAGTGGTGTGGAGCAAACATATTTAGTTTTTCGTGGTGCTATCTCAAACACATTTCAACACCTTTTCCCATTCGTTTCCTAACTATTTTCCTATTTTTTCAATCATTACGAAGTGGTCAATTTTTTACTCCATCCGTTCCATAATAAAAGATATTTTAACTTTTGTGAAACTAGCATGGTGGCCCTCGCATTTGCGAGGGCATCAACTTTACCCTAAAAAAATGTATGTTTTAATTTTTGTTATGTTTTTCTCACATTTACACTCTTCATCTTGAATATAAAATATTTTTAATTTGAATAAATTATGTATGATGCAACTGTGAACTTTTTTAAAAATGTTCTCTCTATCGGGAACGAACCGTCCTGCTGCAACATCATTTACTGCATTTCTAATATCGTCGATGGGCAGTAGGGGATCATCTTTGTGTTTCTGATTATATATTGACCTCCCTTCTTTGTCCAACGTGCCCCCATGGCCGTAAAACCAGTTTCTCGCATGTGGTGTCCATGTTGCGGGCTCTGGTCTGATCCAAGCAACTATGTAATTGACCTCAAGTGCATCCCACTTAGGCATGCAACTGGCATAGCCAGCAGGCCCCATGTTATGATGGTATACTTTCTTAGCAGCGTTCTCCATATTTATTCTAGACCTTTCCTTAGCTTTCTCTGATGTCTTATACTTCAAAAAATCCTCCCACTGGTGTCTTAACTTAGCATAGCCGCCTTGATTGAAATCCGGAGTCTTCTCTACCTTGACAAAGTTATTGTACAGTTTCTTCTTCCAGTTCTTGAATGCATTGTGCCATCTTGATGAGAGCAAACTTCTTGACTCTTTGCACAAGCTCCATTCTCGCTCTCTCCTCCTCATCTGGATTCACATCTGGCATCGGCAGGAGGAAATTAATCATGAGCTTGTCAAAAAGATTATCTTTGGCGGTGTCGCCGACATATGGGACTCCACCGCCGCTTGGCCGATTCCATTCTTGAACGGTGATCGGGATGTAGTCTCTCACAAGAACTCCGCATTACTTGACAAATTTTCTTGCAACATCGACGGGAGCTTACGGTTCGCCATCTACACCGACCACTTCGATCCTATACCTCATAGTGTCATCCAACTTTTTTGTTGGGCCTCGTTTCGTTCTTACGGAAGAAGTTCTTGATCCGGAGGTCTAAAAGAAGAAAGAGTGTTAATATATGCATGTATATATATAGACAACAACATTTTAATTACAAAAATACATATATACACCTCGCCGGTGTTTGCGAAATTTAAGGTTTCGCCGGAGCCGTTGCCTTCTCCCTCATAGGCTTCTCCCTTGTCCCAGGCTTCGGCTTCTACCTCACCGGAGCCATCTCCTCGGTTGAGAGACTCATCTCCCTAACCGGAATCGTTCAAAAACTCACTGGTGACATCGATATTGATATCTTCATTTTCACAGATCATTCCATGGAGGATATTTTCCTGATGTTCTGGAATCATAGTATCTTGCTCTGTTGGATCCATAGTATCTACAAATTAAGATTTGCAAGTTATTATAATGCAAATAATGCAAAAAACTATGCACTCGATCTTTGATGGTGTTAATCTCGGTCTTCTATCTTGATCTTGATATCGTATTCTACCAGGAAGAAGCAAACACCGGAAAGAAAGGGGAAGAACAATCAACACATGGCATCGATGCAATGCTCAAGCAAAGATGATGATATGACAAGTTAATTAGTATTGTAATGAATGAAGGAAATATGCCCTGAGAGGCAATAATAAAGTTGTTATTATATATTCCTTATATATGATAGATGTTTATTTTACATGCTAGAATTGTATTGATCAGAAACATCAATACATGTGTGTTTAATAAACAAAAAGGGTTCCTAGTTATGCCTCTCTTATAGACTAGCTTGTTGATTAACAAGATGATCAAGGTTTCCTGATCATGGACATTGGATGTTGTTAATAACAAGGTCACACCATTGGTGGAATGATGTGATGAACATTCATCTGAAGTATAGCATTACGATCAAGTCATTATGTTTATATTGCTATAACATCATACGAAGTAATATTTATCCTTAGACCATGAGATCATGTTAATTGCTAACACCGGAAGAGTATCTTGGTAACATCAAATGTCACACCGTAACAGGATGACTATAAAGATGGGTTCAGTACTACAAAGGTGTTATGTTGAGGATCATGGATCAAGAGTGGAATTTGTCAATCCAGATGACGGATAGATATACTCTGGGCCCTCTCGGTGATATCACATTAAGATATCTTGCAAGCAAGTGATGTGATCACTAGAATGTTATATCATGGGAACGAGAAAAGAGTGCATGTTGGTAACGAGATCAAACTAGGTATGGAGATACGGATGATCGAATCTAGGACATATAATATATCGAGAGACAAAGGGATTTAGTTATAAGCGTTAAAGGTTCTCACGATCACAGAAGTCATCATTGAATGTGTAGGAGTCAGTACGGATCTCCAGGTCCCGCTGCTGATTATTGATCGGAGAAGGGTCTCGATCATGTCTGCATTATTCGCGAACCGTAGGGTGGCACACTTAAGAGTTACCCGACACCATTTTGGAGCACATATGTTTCAGACGAAAGAATTGCAAAGCGTAGGAATTGTTTCAATAGAAACCGAAATTGTTTCGGGTGAAATTGCAGAAAGTGGTTCTGCATGTGATATTGAAATATTGCAAGGGGCTATATGTGAATGTTTGTTAATTAAAGTAATTAACAAAATTCTGAATAAATTTAATAAAAAGAGTTTTATTAATTGAGAGAGCATTAAATTTGGAGAAATTTAATGCATTTAAAGTGGAGACTTTAAAAGGGAATGTGAAGAGGCATTTTAATGTGGAGGGGTTACCACCACATGAATGGGGGAGATGAGGGGTCACCCCCATGCGCCGGCCATGGAGAGAGGGGGCACCCCCTCCTCCTATAAAAGGCCACCCATTCCCTCCTTCATCCTCACACCTCCTTGTGAAGGATCTCTCTCCCCCTCTAGAATTATTCCCCCATGGTCTCGGATTAGCGAGATACATGTTCCTGGTGGCATTTCGTCTGGAAGGAGTTGCTGCTTTCGCTAGATCGCTGGAGCGAGGAGGTGGAGGTTGTCCGGTGGCTTGAACGTGTGTACGAGTGCGGATGCGCTGCTGAGTTGCGGCGCTCGGACTTCCTCACGATCTTGAGATCGGCACGTGTACGACTACATCAACCACGAGTTCCTACTCGTTAACAAAACTCGTTGTCTTTGCGGGTAAGTTCTTGCTGGATGTATATCCACCCGTTGCTTTGTACCTAGTAGATAGATCTTGGCATGTAGTTCACACCATAGGAAATTTTTTGTTTTCTATGCTGCGGACCCAACAGTGGTATCAGAGCTTGATCTATGCGTAGGTGCTTTGCACGGGTAGTACACATATGTTTATATGTGGGCGATGATGATCATGTTATTGCATCTTCTATGTATTTTGGATATTGGTGGCATAGTGGGATGAAGCGGCCCGGACCAACCTTACATGTCATCGTACATGAGACCGGTTCCACGACTGACATGCAACTTGTTTTGCATAAGTGGCTGACGGGTGTCTGTCTCTCCTACTATAGTCAATATCTGATTTCCAACGAGTTGCTAATAACTTAGTTATCCTCATTGTGGTTCATGTTCGTAGGTGAGAATGGTTCTTTCTCCGAAAGCCCTAAGCCATGTAAAACTTACAATTGATAAATTAGAGGCGTCTAGTTTAGATCGTTGCTGGGCTAGTGTATTGATATGGTATTGTTGTAAGTAGATGTATGATAGATACTCTTACAACACACTCAACATGTAAGTTCCATAGACCTTGGCCTTACACACAAAGGAATGATAGAGATCATACCACGATGCAAGTGATAGAGATCAAATGCATGGACCATGTCATCTCACTTTACACATTAGATGTTAGCATCTTATACTGCTAGTTTGGCGCTTTTGGTAGCATTATAAGATGATCCCTCATTTAGATATCAAGATAAAAATGTGTTCTTCCTTAAGTATGCACTGTTCTGTGGATCGTGTTTTGAGACATCACGTGATGATAGGGTGTACTCGAATCTACGCTTTCATAGGAATGGGTGTAAGCCATTTTTACACACGCGAATACTAAGGTTCTTACTTGGAGAGCCTAGCATGTACAGACATGGCCTCGGAACACGGATCGAAAGGTTAAGCATGAGTCATATAGTTGATATGATGCCCATATAGATGCTCGCCTTTGAAGCTACATCAACTCACGTGATGATCGGACTTGGTGTAGTGGATTTGGTTCATGTAATCACCAAAAAGACACGAGGGATGTCGTTTTTGAGTGGGATTTCATTAGTAATTTGGATTAGTTGAACTCAATCTATCATAAACTTAGTCTAAATAAACTTTACAAATTCTTTTGTAGATGGCACCACCTGCTTTTAATTTCAATGTGTTCATGGAGAAAGAGAAACTTGTTGCGAATGGTAGCAACTTCACCAACTAGGCTATGAATTTGAGAATTCTCCTCACTACTGCACAAAAGCAATATGTCCTAGATGCGCCGCTAGGCCCCCCACCAGCTCCTGATGCCCCTGACGAGGAAAAGAATGTCTACGTGACTCGTCAGGAGGACCACAGCTTAGTTCATTGCGACATATTGTATGGGCTAGAGCCAGAACTTTGAAAGCGTTTCGAAAATGGCAATGCCTTTGATACCATGGGAGAATTGAAAATGATTTTCGATACCCATGCTGCCGTAGAGAGTTATAATGCTACAGAAAAGTTCTTTAGCTGCATGATGGAGGAAAACAGCTCCGTTAGTGAGCACGTACTCAAAATGTCTGGGTACGCCGATAAGCTTGTGTCCTTGGGAATAACGATTCCCATTGACTTAGGCATACATCATGTTCTCCAATCTCTGCCACCTAGCTACAAGAGCTTCGTGATGAACTATAATATACAGGGCATGAAGAAGTCTCTTCCCGAGCTTCTGTCAATGCTTAAGACTGCAGAAGTGGAGATTAGGAAAGAACATCAAGTGTTGATGATCAATAGGACCACCGGTTTCAAGAAAGACAAGAAAGGCAAGCACAAGGGAAAGAAGGGTGGCAAGTCTGTTAGCACGCCTGAAAAGAAACCCCGAGCTGGCCCTAAGTCTGACACCGAGTGCTACTATTGTAAGGGGACTGGCCATTGGAAGCACAACTGCCCCAAGTATTTGGCGGACAAGAAGTCCGGCAAGGCAAACTATGTGATATACATGTTATTGATGTGTACTTGACTAGTACTCGCAGTAGCACCTGGGTATTTGATACGGGATCGGTTGCTAATATATGTAACTCGGTTCAGGGGCTACGGAACAAGTGACAACTAGCAAGGGATGAGGTCAGAATGCGGGTCGGCAATGGATCAAAAGTTGATGTGATCGCCGTCGGGACGCTACTTCTCCATTTGCCATCGGGATTAGTTATAAACCTAAATAATTGTTATTTAGTGCCTGCACTGAGCATGAACATTGTATCTGGATCGTGTTTGATGCAAAGTGGTCATTCCTTTAAATCTCAAAACAATGGTTGTTCGATTTATAAGAATGATATCTTTTATGGTCATGCACCTATGTTGAATGGTTTATTTCTGTTGGATCTTGATAGTAATATTACACACATTCATAATGTTAATGCTAAAAACATTAAACTTGATGATGATATGTCTACATATATGTGGCACTGCCGTCTAGGTCATCTTGGCATTAAATGCATGAAGAAACTCCATTCTGATGGACTTTTGGAATCACTTGATTTTGAATCATTTGATACATGTGAGCCATGCCTTATGGGCAAGATGACTAGAACGCCGTTTTTCGGTTCAATGGAACGGGTGACAGATCTATTAGAAATCATACATACTGATGTGTGTGGACCAATGAGTGTGTCGGCGCGAGGTGGATATCGTTATTTTGTTACTTTCATGGATGATTTGAGTAGATATGGGTATATCTATTTGATGAAACACAAGTTTGAAACTTTTGAAAAGTTCAAGGAATTTCAGAATGAAGTGGAAAATCATCGTAATAGAAAGATCAAATTTCTACGGTCTAACCATGGAGGAGAGTGTCTAAGTTACGAGTTTAGCACACACATGAAAGAGTGTGGAATAGTTTCACTACTCACGCCTGCCGGAACACCACAACATAATGGTGTGTCGGAACATCGTAATCGTACCTTATTGGATATGGTTCGATCTATGATGTCTCTGACTGACTTGCCACTATCATTTTAGGGTTACGCACTAGAAACAGCTGCATTCACTTTAAATCGGGCACCATCTAAATCCGTTGAAACGACACCGTATAAATTATGGTTTGGAAACAAACCTAAGCTGTCATTTCTTAAAGTTTGCGGATGCGATGTTTATGTGAAGAAACTTCAACCGGATAAACTCGAATCCAAAGCGGAAAAATGCATCTTCATAGGATACCCTAAGGAAACAATTGGGTATACCTTCTATCACAAATCCGAGGGCAAGGTTTTTGTTGCCAAGAATGGATCCTTTCTTGAGAAGGAGTTTCTCGCGAAAGGTGTGAGTAGTCAGAAGGTAGAACTCGAAGAGGTTATTGAACCTTCTCTTCATGGAATGGCGATTGACGCAACACCGGAAGTTGTTTCGGAGTTGACTTCACCTGATGAAGAGAGAGCTAATGATAATGATGATGAAACTCCGAAAGAGGAAACTACCGAACCTCGCTGGTCAAGCAGGACACGTGCAGCTCCTGAACTGTACGGCAATCCTATTGTGAATTTCATGGTTGATGAAATGGATGACCCTGCGACGTATGAAGAAGCGATGATGAGCCCAAATTCCAAAAAATGGCTAGAAGCCATGAAATCCGAGATGGAATCCATGTACGAGAACCAAGTTTGGAACTTGGTGGACTTACCTCACGACCGAAAGGCCGTTGAGAATAAATGTATTTTCAAAAGAAAAACTGATGCTGATGGTACTGTGACCATTTATAAGGCTCGACTTGTCGCAAAGGGGTTTCGAAAATTCAAGGAGTTGACTATGATGAGACATTCTCTCCCGTAGCGATGCTTAAGTCGGTTAGGATGATGTTAGCAATTGCTGCATATTGCGATTATGAAATATGGCAGATGGATGTCAAAGCTGCGTTCCTCAATGGTAATATTGAAGAAGAGTTGTATATAATACAACCTAAGGGTTTTCTCGATCCTAGGGGTGCTAATAAGGTATGCAAACTTCAGCGATCCATCTATGGACTGAAGCAAGCATCCCGGAGTTGGAATATCCGCTTTGATGAGGTGATCAAAGAGTTTGGATTTGTCCAAACTTATGGAGAGGCTTGTATTTACAAGAAAGTGAGTGGAGCAATGTGGCATTTCTGATATTATATGTGGATGCCATATTATTGATTGGAAATGATATAGATCTTTTAAACAGTGTTAAAAGTTATCTAAACAGCAAATTTTCGATGAAAGACCTTGGTGAAGCATCATATATATTAGGCATTAAAATCTATAGAGATAGATCAAGGCGCCTAATTGGGCTATCGTAGAGTACATACCTTGATAAGATATTAAAGAAGTTTAATATGGACGAAAGTAAGAAGGGGTTCTTACCTATGTTGCAAGGCAAGACATTGAGTAAGACTCAAAGTCCGGCTACGGCGGAAGAAAGAGAGATGATGGGTAAGATACCCTATGCCTCGGCCATGGGCTCTATTATGTATGCCATGCTATGTACAAGACCGGATGTGGCACATGCTATTAGTTTGACTAGTAGGTACCAATCTGATCCAGGTTCGGAACACTAGATAGCGGTAAAAAACATCCTCAAGTACTTGAGAAGAACTAAGGATATGTTTCTTATATACGGAGGTGAAGAAGAGCTAGTCGCTAAGTGTTATGTCGATGCTAGCTTTGACACCAATCCGGATGACTCTAAGTCTCAATCCGGATACGTATTTCTCTTGAGCGAAGCAGCAGTTAGTTGGAGGAGTTCCAAACAACCTGTGGTGGCTGGATCAACGACAGAGGCGGAATATGTTGCTGCTTCAGAAGCGGCGCAAGATGCGGTTTGGATGAAAGAGTTCATTACGGAACTAGGTGTGGTTCCCAGTGTGTTGGACCCAATGGTGATCTATTGTGACAATAATGGAGCCATAGCCAACGCAAAGGAACCGAGGTCTCACAAGAATTCCAAGCATATTAAGCGCCGGTTTCATTCCATCCGCGAGCATGTCAAGGATGGAGATATAAAGATTTGTAAAGTACACATGGACCTAAATGTAGCAGATCTGTTGACTAAACTTCTCCCTAGGGCAAAACATGATCAACACTAGAACTCCATGGGTGTTAGATTTATCACTATGTGAACTAGATTATTGTCTCTAGTGCAAGTGGGAGACTGAAGGAAATATGCCCTGAGAGGCAATAATAAAGTTGTTATTATATATTCCTTATATATGATAGATGTTTATTTTACATGCTAGAATTGTATTGATCGAAAACATCAATACATGTGTGTTTAATAAACAAAAAGGGTTCCTAGTTATGCCTCTCTTATAGACTAGCTTGTTTATTAACAAGATGATCAAGGTTTCCTGATCATGGACATTGGATGTTGTTAATAACAAGGTCACACCATTGGTGGAATGATGTAATGAACATTCATCCAAAGTATAGCATTACGATCAAGTCATTATGTTTATATTGCTATAACATCATACGAAGTAATCTTTATCCTTAGACCATAAGATCATGTTAATTGCTAACACCGGAAGAGTATCTTGATAACATCAAACGTCACACCGTAACAGGGTGACTATAAATATGGGTTCAGTACTACGAAGGTGTTATGTTGAGGCTCATGGATCAAGAGTGGAATTTGTCAATCCAGATGACGGATAGATATACTCTAGGCCCTCTCGGTGATATCACATTAAGATAGCTTGCAAGCAGGTGATGTGATCACTAGAATGTTATATCACGGGAACGAGAAAAGAGTGCATGTTGGTAACGAGATCAAACTAGGTATGGAGATACCGATGATCGAATCTCGGACATGTAATATATCGAGAGACAAAGGGATTTAGTTACAAGCGTTAAAGGTTCTCACGATCATAGAAGTCATCGTTGAATGTGTAGGAGTTAGTACGGATCTCTAGGTCCCGCTGCTGATTATTGATCGGAGAAGGGTCTCGATCATGTCTGCATTATTCGTGAACCGTACGATGGCACACTTAAGAGTTACCGGACACCATTTTGGAGCACGTATGTTTCAGACGAAAGAATTGCAAAGCGCAGGAATTGCTTCAATAGAAACCGGAAATTGTTTTGGGTGAAATTGCAGAAAGTGGTTCTGCATGTGATATTGAAATATTGCAAGGGGCTATATGTGAATGTTTGTTAATTAAAGTAATTAAAAAAATTCTGAATAAATTTAATAAAAAGAGTTTTATTAAATGAGAGAGCATTAAATTTGGAGAAATGTAATGCATTTAAAATGGAGACTTTAAAAGGGAATGTGAAGAGGCATTTTAATGTGGAGGGTTTACCACCACATGAATGGGGGAGGTGAGGGGTCACCCCCCATGCGCAGGCCATGGAGAGAGGGGGCACCCCCTCCTCCTATAAAAGGCCACCCATTCCCTCCTTCATCCTCACACCTTCTTGTGAAGGATCTCTCTCCCCCTCTAGAATTATTCCCCCATGGTCTCGGATTAGCGGGATACATGTTCCTGGTGGCATTTCGTCTGGAAGGAGTTGCTGCTTCCGCTGGATCGCTAGAGCGAGGAGGTGGAGGTTGTCCGGTGGCTTGAACGTGTGTACGAGTGCGGATGCGCTGCTGAGTTGCGGCGCTCGGACTTCCTCACGATCTTGAGATCGGCACGTGTACGACTACATCAACCACGAGTTCCTACTTGTTAACAAAACTCGTTGTCTTCGAGGCTAAGTTCTCGTTGGATGTATGTCCACCCGTTGCTTTGTACCTCGTAGATAGATCTTGGCGTGTAGTTCACACCGTAGGAATTTTTTTGTTTTCTATGCTGCGGACCCAACAATGAAACCCTATAGCATGCTTGGAAATTTAAGCGGGATTCGAGGGGTCCAAACCCTAATACAAGGGAGACCCTCGAATCACCTACAGGGGTTTATTTGTTCTTCTTATTAAATTAAAGTTGTTGAACAATGCATGATATTGATGGTAAAGTGTAGATCTCATTTTTGTGAACATTTTTATATATTATTTGTATTATTCTGACTTATAAATAATTACTTATTAAGTTTATAAGATTTATCCTTTTTCTGAAATTATTAAAACAATTATTAAACTTTTATTGCGTCAGTATAGGTGAAGGCTGACGTCACCTAGGGCTGGGGAAACTTTTCTCACCGATGCAGCGCCTGCCCCAGTGACTGATGAGTGGGGCCAGGGCCATGTCGGGCTGCCACGCTGGCAGAGCTTGCTCGACGTCCACGTCAGGGCCACATGAGCGCCACCTTGGCGCCACATGGGCTCGCCGGAGTGCACGTCAGCCGGCGGTGGTTAGCGGCACTAGAGGTCTGGCTGGAACGCGCGGAAGGTCGGATTCAAACGAGCACGTCGCGAGGAAGCTAACTGTGGTCGTGTCGCCCCTAATTGGTCATCGGAGCGTCGTCTGCGATGGCGTCTGACGGCGGCGGATAGTGGCGCTTAGTGACAGAATGAAACGGAGCAAGAGAGAGAGAGAGAGAGAGAGAGAGAGAGAGAGGAGAGGTCCTGGAGGACCAGCGGCTCACCACGAAGACGATGGATGGGTCGATGAGGCCGGAGGAGCTCAGAAGCAGCGGCAATAGCGACGGCCGGAGTCGGAGCAGACGGTGACCGTGGAGTCGATTTTCAGCGTGCGCGGGCGACGACCGGAGTCGGAGCAGACGGTGACCGTAGCAGCGCCGGGCGTCGACGGCATGAAGTGGTCGCTCTAGATTTAGGCAGCTTGACGGCGTGATTGTGCTCCGCCGCAAATTTTCCTTAGCCGCGCATCGATGTGCTCTGTGATTTGGGGGAGTTGGGGAGGAGGAAGGGTCGGGGCAATTAACTGTACAAGCCTTTGGTCCCGGTTCGTCCCACCAAACGGGACCAAAAGATCAACGGTCCCGGCTGGTGGGACGAACCGGGACCAATGGTCTGGGCAGGAGCGTTGCTGTGCTGCCACGTGCGCGGGCCTTTGGTCTCGATTCGTCCCACCAACCGGGACCGTTGATCCTTTGGTCCCGGTTCGCCCCACCAACCGGGACCGTTGATCCTTTGGTCCCGGTTGGTGGGACGAACCAGGACCAAAGGCATGTTGATGGCAGCGCGAGTACCCAGGATCATTTCCCAGTTTGTGGGATGAACCGGGACCGTTGACCCGTTTTTCAGATTTTGGCAAACCTTTTGGTCTTCCTGCCATTTCCAAATTTGTTTTAGTTAATAAGATGTTTCAATTTAAGATGATTATTTATTTGGAATTTGAAAAAACTTTCAATAGGAAAAGTGCTTCAATTTAAATAACTAATCAAAAACCATTTTCTGTTTTCAAATATTTTTATTTGAACTATACAATTTTACTATTTTTAATTAAAATTGCATTACCAAATATTTATTGCATAATTTGGAATTTGAAAAAACTTTCAATAGGAAAAGTGCTTCAATTTAAATAACGAATCAAAAACCATTTTCTGTTTTCAAATATTTTTATTTGAACTATACAATTTTACTATTTTCAGTTAAAATTGCATTACCAAATATTTATTGCATAATTTGGAATTTGAAAAAACTTTCAACAGGAAAAGTGATTCAATTTAAATAACTAATCAAAAACCATTTTCTGTTTTCAAATATTTTTATTTGAACTATACAATTTTACTATTTTCAATTAAAATTGCATTACCAAATATTTATTGCATAATTTGGAATTTGAAAAAACGTTCAACCGGAAAAGTGCTTCAATTTAAATAACTAATCAAAAACCATTTTTTGTTTTCAAATATTTTTATTTGAACTATACAATTTTACTATTTTCAATTAAAATTGCATTACCAAGTATTTATTGCATAATTTGGAATTTGAGAAACTTTCAACAGGAAAAGTGCTTCAATTTAAATAACTAATCAAAAATTCATTAACTATTCAAATTATAAACATTTACGCCGTTTTCAATTAAAAATTCATTAACTACTTTTTCTGTATATTTCATTAACTAAGAAGTCAGGCTAGGAATCTTCATGCCCGCCATTAGTTAATATAGTTTGAAACGGGCATAAAAAATTCAAAAATGATCCAAACAATGTGAAACCTTCGCGTGGTGTCATATTAATTTTTCATAGTTGCAAGGAAAAATATTAAACTTGAAAAATTACAAACATCATGAAAAATCTTTCACAAAATGACCTATCATGTTTGAGGTTTCATGCCATTTAGGTCAAACCACCAATGTTATGGCGAGAATCAGGGCATAGTTTGTGATAATATGCCCATATTGTGCACACATGTGCATCTTGGGATAGCTTACGATGTTGCAGGAGGAAGTTTTCCTTTTCGATGCACGGAAAGCCAGTTTTCATTTTTGAGGTGCCGAAATCGGGGTGTTCTGTGAAGCAACCACCAAATTAAAGTTTGGCATTGGTACCAACCCATTTTTCCAAAATACTAGACCACCTTATATGGACAATTTCCCAACCGGTGTATCTGGAACCTTTCCGTCCATCCCTCATGAAAAAGACAAATTCCTGCTGAATCGGTAGGAGGTTGCCCAAATTTGAACTACAAGTACATGATATAATGCTTGTGATTTTAAAAAAAATCATTTATAGGTTCACAACATGCTATTTCATCAGAGATCCACTTCAAGTTCAGCGAGTTTGAGCCCCGGGCTAAGAAGCTTCATCCCCGCCGTTAGTCAATATAGTTTGAAACGGGCATAAGAAATTCAAAAATGATCCAAACAATGTGAAACCTTCGCGTGGTGTCATATTATTTGTCATAGTTGCAAGGAAAAATATTGAACTTGAAAAATTGCAAACATCATAAAAAATCCTTCACAAAATGACCTATCATGTTCGAGGTTTCATGGTATTTAGGTCAAACCACCAATGTTATGGCTAGAATCAGGGCATAGTTTGTGATAATGTGCCCATATTGTGTACACATGTGCATCTTGGGATGTCTTAGAATGTTGCAGGAGGAAGTTTTCCTTTTCGAATCGGTAGGAGGTTGCCCAGATTTGAACTACAACCGGGACTAAAGACTAGACCCATTTTTCTGGCTCCAACCGAGACTAAAGATAAACCTGTAGTCCAGGTTGGAGACACCATCCAAGACTAAATGTGGGTGGCGACACTATGCCAGTGAGTGTCGGCACTATTTCGTGAGTGTCGACACTATTTCATGAGTGGCGACACTATTTTAGTGGGTTGCGGCATTATGATAGTGGTGAGTGTCGACATTATGTCGTGACTGTCGACACTATGTCATGCTGCTTAATCTATAAATAGGCATCCATGTGAAGTTATCAACTGCAAACACGATGGTGTACGAGAGCAGGGACAACACTACGGCCAACTTCAGGGAGATTCTGGAGGATCCAGTCCTCAGGAATCTCTCTGAAGCTGGCCATAGAGGCACTCCCTAATATGTGAAATTAGTTAGCTCCCCAACATATTGATCTAGCTAGAGAAGTTATGAACTACAAGAGCAGGGACAACACTACAACCAGCTTCAGGGAGATTCCGGAGGATCCAGTCCTTAGGAATCTCTCTGAAGCTGGCCATAGAGGCACTCCCTAATAAGTGAAATTAGTTAGCTCCCCGACATATTGATCTAGCTAGAGAAGTTATGAACTACAAGAGTAGGGACAACACTGCAGCCAGCTACAGGGAGATTCCGGAGGATCCAGTCCTCAGGAATCTCTCTGAAGCTGGCCATAGAGACACTCCCTAATATGTGAAATTAGTTAGCTCCCCGACATATTGATCTAGCTAGAGAAGTTATAGAAAGACCAACACTAGTAGGAAGCGATATATTAGTCCCGGTTTCCTAATTGGGACTACAAAATCTGGACTAAAGGCCCCCTTTATTCCCGCCGGTCCAGCCACGAACCGGGACTAACACTCAAGACATTTATTATTATTAAAAAACTGGGACTAAGGAATCGGGACTAAAGGCCCCCCTTTATCCCCGCCAGTCCAGCCATAAACTGGGACTAACGGAATCGGGACTAAAGGCCCCCTTTATTCCCGCCGGTCCAGCCACAAACCGGGACTAACACTCAAGACATTTATTATTATTAAAAAACTGGGACTAAGGAATCGGGACTAAAGACCCCCATTTATCCCCGCCGGTCCAGCCACAAACCGGGACTAATGGAATCGGGATGGCTTACGAAATCGGGGTGTTCTGTGAAGCAACCACAAAATTAAATTTTTGGCATTGGTACCAAAAATTCCTTCACAAAATGAGTTATCATGTCTGAGGTTCTCATATAAAGTTTTCATACATCACATAAAGTTTCCATACATTACATAGATTTACATAGGGTTTAGGGTATGAATCCTTCGTCGTGTATGTCGATCCCTTGCCTATGATCGCTTCTTAGGCCGTAACCATGGAGCATCTTCTTTGCTTCACGGGATGCTTGGGGTCAGTTTTCATGGTGAAGGGCGGAATTTCATCAAACTTATCATAATCTGCAGACTTGTCTGTCTTGTCCTTGACTCCTGCGATGTTTCTTTTCCCTAAAAGAACTATGTGACGCCTGGGCTCATTGTCTGATGTATTCGTTTCCTTATTTTTTCTTTTTTTCGGTCTAGAGGACATGTCCTTCACATAAAAAACCTGAGCCACATCATTGGCTAGGACGAATGGTTTGTCTCTGTAACCAATATTCTTGAGATCCACTGTTGTCATTCCGTACATCTGGTCTACCTTTACCCCTTTTCCATTCATGTTGACCGAACTTCACCGAAACAAAGGGACCTTAAAAGTAGGTCCATAGTCAAGTTCCCATATATCCTCTATGTAACCATAGTATGTGTTCTTTTTCCCATTCTCGCATGTTGCATCAAAGCGGATACCACTGTTTTGGTTGGTGCTCTTTTTATCTTGGGCAATCATGTAAAATGTATTTCCATTTATCTAGTACCCTTGGAAAGTCAATACAGTCGCAGATGGTGTCGCGGCCAACAAGTAGAGCTGATCTCCAATAGTGGTGTCATTCATGAGATGTAATTGCAACCAAGTGCCGAAAGTCTCCATGTGATTTTCTTTAATCCAGTATTCATCCTTCCCCGGGAACTTGGAGCGTACAACACTCATGTGTTCCTCGATATACAGAGCCACGAAGGTAGAACTTTGTAGAACTCTGTAGTGTGCTTGATTCAAAGAATGCCCGTCCCTAAATATCATTGCTTTATTTCCTAGCGTGCCTTTTCCACTTAGTCTCCCCTCATACCGTGATTCAGCAACACCAATCGGCTTAAGGTCAGGAAGAAAGTCTACACAGAACCCAATGACCTCCTCTATTCCATAACCCTTGGAGATGCTTCCTTCTGGCCTAGCACGGTTACGAACATATTTCTTTAAGACTCCCATGAACCTCTCGAAGGGGAACATATTGTGCAGAAATATAGGACCGAGAATGTAAATCTCTTCGACTAGGTGAACTAAGAGATGCATCATAATATTGAAGAAGGACGGGGGGAACACCAACTCAAAACTAACAAGACATTGGACCACATCCTTTTGTATCCTTTCCAGACTTTCTCGATCGATTACCTTCTGAGATATTGCATTTAGGAATGCACATAGTTTCACAATGGGTAATCGAACATTTTCCGGTAGAAGCCCCCTCAATGCAACCAGAAGCAACTGTGTCATAATCACGTGGCAATCATGAGACTTCAGGTTCTGAAATTTTTTCTCTGCCATGTTTATTATTCCCTTTATATTTGACGAGAAGCCAGCCAAGACCTTGATACTGTAAAGGACTTCAAAAATGATTTCCTTCTCTGCTTTGGTAAGAGCGTAGCTGCTTAAGTATTCACGTCCTTTATAAGTATGCTTGTTGTATGAATCTTTGATACGTTGATGGTCCTCCCGTGCTTCTGGTGTATCTTTTGTCTTCCCATACACGCCCAGGAAGCCTAGCAGGTTCACGCAAAGCTTCTTCGTCACGTGCATCACGTCGATTGAAGAACGGACCTCTAGGTCTTTCCAATACTCAAGCTCCCAAAATATAGATTTCTGTTTCCACATGGCCGTGTGTCCGGTAATGGGGTCTTTCGGAATAGATTGACCGCCAGGACCCTTTCCAAAGAATACTTCTAGGTCCTTCACCGTACTAAATACATCAGCACATTTAGGGAGCTTAGGCTTCTTCCAGTAATCTGCCTCACCGTTGAAATGCCTGCCTTTCTTTCTTACTTGATGATTGGTCGGAAGAAATTTACGACACCCCAGGTACACAATCTTCTTACATTTATCCAAATATGTACCTTTAGTCTTATCTAAACAGTGCGTGCATGTATTGTATCCCTTGTTTGACTGTCCTGAAATGTTACTAAGAGCAGGTCAATCATTGATGGTTACAAACAACAACGCTCGTAGGTCAAATGGCTCTTGTTTGTGCTTATCCCACACCTTTACACCTGGTTCTGCCCACAACTGCAAAAGTTCATCGACTAATGGCCTTAGGTACACATCAATGTCGTTGCCGGGTTGCTTCGGTCCTTGGATCAGCACTGGCATCATAATGAACTTCCACTTCATGCACAACCAAGGAGGAAGGTTGTAGATACATAGAGTCACTGGCCAGGTGTTGTGATTGCAGCTCTGCTCCCCAAAAAGATTCATGCCGTCTGTACTTAGACCAAACCATAAGTTACTTGCGTCACCTACAAAGTTCGAGTACTTTCTCTTGATGTTTCTCCACTACGAACCATCGGCGGGGTGTCTCAGTTTCCTGTCTTTCTTACGCTCTTCTTTGTGCCATCGCAATAACCTGATATGCTCTTTGTTTATGAACAGACGTTTCAACCGTGGTATTATAGGAGTATACCACATAACCTTAGCAGGAACCCTCCTCCTGGGGGGCTCCTCATCGTCCTCAACATCACCAGGGTCATCTTGTCTGATCTTGTATCGACATGTAGTGCATACCGGGCATTTATCCATATTCTCGTACTTCTCACCACGGTACAGGATGCAGTCATTAATGCATGCATGTATCTTCTCCACATCTAATCCTAGAGGGCAGATAGTCTTCTTTGCTTCGTACGTTGTCTCAGGCAGCTCGTTATCCTTTGGAAGCTTCGGCTTCATTATGTTCAGTAACTTCTCAAATCCCTTCTCAGATAAGCCAGTCTCTGCCTTCCATTTCAGCAGTTCAAGTGTGGTACCGAGCTTTGTGCTGCTATCTTTGTAATTTGGGTATAACAACTTTTTGTGATCCTTTTGCATGGCCTCCAACTTAAGCTTCCCCCTTTCTGTATCGCATTGTTGCTTTGCATCAGAAATGACCCGACCAAGACCATCAGCGGGCTCATCCGATGCATGTTGTTCTTCTTCACTAGATCGTGTTGGTGCGCGTTGTCGCGCCCGTCCATTAGGAGTATAGATTCTTAGGAATTATAGAAACATATTTAAATTTGAACTGAGAAGATCGATATTTTAAAATTAATGTAAAGTATTTATGTATAATTCTGAGTAAGTATTGCAAAGGAAGATGATATTAAATAGCAGAGAAATAATGCAATAGAAAAAATAACAAGTAAATTCTGAAACGGAGTGTGGAAGTAACCAATGTTCACTATCATTAACATGAAAGGAAATTGAAAGCCAGATCATGATCTTATTACAGGCCAACTACAATTTCGGTTAGGTCATATTGCTCCTTCTTTGATAATAGGTATATTGTTTTCTCAATAAAATGAAAAGAATTTATGTTAATTTTGAAATGAGGAAGTCCCGGCCACTATATCGGTTGATGCATATAGCTCTAAATGAGATTAATCAATAATATATAACATCTTTTTTCGTAATGTGTATGTAACAACGTTGTTCCGAAATTGATGCATATAGCTTCCTACCACACGTGGTTTCTTTGAAAAGAACAATGTGGTACAGGAAAGTAATAATCTTGATTAGTACTCCCTCCATCTCAAAATATATGTCACAAGTTTGTTAAAATTTGAATGTATCTAGTAACTAAATAGTGTCTAGATACATCCAAATTTAGGCAACTTTGCAACATCTATTTTGAGACAGATTGAGTAGATTGAATAAGGAAGATCCTCAGAATCCACATGTCCACTACTTCACAGTTGTTTAAGAAAATATAGAACAAAGGAAGTGACGACGCAAAGCACTAATAGAATCTCTATTTGAACACTTGCCATTGCACCGACCACCCATAGCTCCAACTTAGTTCACCTACTTCAAAAGTTAATATATGTATTTCCTGAAAAATACGCAGGCACAGAATAAGAAAGTTAATCTTGTATGATTATACCCATACATTGGTCAGTATTCAAAGTGAAAAACGTTGATTGTTTATATAAAAAAAGTAGATACACATGTAGCACATATCTGAGGCAGCAACATACGTCTGATTGGAAAATAACATAAGCAAGCTATGTTGGCCGCCTTGTTCTATCTCTATCGATAAATATGTGTCTAATTGACACGAAACCCCCGGAGCGCTGAATCATAATAGGAGGAGTTTGGCCAAAAGGAACTAACCACTTTGCGATCCCTAAGGGTAAAATTTCAGAGCTGTTATATTTGTGATCGGGCCACTTTTGTTAATGTCAAGTATGTAACTCTGATAATTCTAGAAATACTAACAACACAAGAAAAATAAAATTAGTACCGTAGATAATACAGATTAGTAACCTGGAGATTACCGATAGATGTGTGCAGGACTGCAGGAGGCAACACCAGAATCTGAACAAACAGAGCAGAGGCGCAGCGCCATTCCCATCTCGTTAGCGCAACCATCAAAATCTCCACAAATCAAAGACAAAACCAAAATCCTAAACGGTAGTGCATGGATCTGCATCGTTATTTAGCATCTGTTGGAAATGTTACCTCTTCACTGTGCAGAGGTTCGCCACAAGCCGATTAGGGAAGGCACAAGATTGAGTTCCTTGGAGGCCAATGAAAAACACGACACGGTTCCAGCGGGAGTAGGTTATGGATCAGGTTCCGTTTGAGGTGGTAGGCGAAAAATTAAGTGGAAGTATCCCGCCGTCGCAATCCATGCACCGCCGCTGCTGAGTTCTGACACAATCCTCCTCTCTCTGGTCGGCCTCCCCTAGTGTCGCTGCTGATGCTATAGGGAGAAGGAGACAACCCCGCGGGATAGAGAATACTATATGTAGGCGCATGAACTGAAGGAGATGTAGGTGCACAAATTGTAACGTATCTCCACTGCCATTAATCGGTTGTAGCAACGGGTGCTTTACTCCTCGCTTGAACGCCAACGGATCAGCTCCAAATTCCCACGACACCGCAATGTTGTCCCCTCCAATGGCTGGTAGAATAACCACTCGTTGTCCATTCGCATCGCCCTTGTGCATCTGCCGGTGAGCCCCTGATCGCTATCGCCGTTCTTTCACTCGGTCAGGCCCATTCCGCTGAGCAAAACGACTATGTTTTCCGCGGTAATTAAGTTAACTGGAACGGTAAGTATAGCTCTTTTTGTTATGTTTATCAGGGCAGGGTGCTACATGGGCTTTCGTTTTTTCGGAGACAGGGCCCAATCAACCATAAGACTTCAAATTTACGACGAGAGTAGCATCCGCTAAGAATATTTGGCCCAGCTCGCAGTGTGTTGTGCTAAAACGGAGATCTGACGATCAGAAATGCTCCAGGCACGGAATCACACGGTTAAAAGTGCCCAGCGCGTGAGAGGACTAGGAGGTTGCTCAGTTATAATATCCTAAATTGCCACCTCCCTCTTCTTCATTTTCTTCCATTGCAGTATCACCGTATTCTTCAGGGGACATAGGATAGTTGTCATTATCCTCCTCTTCTTCATTTTCTTCCAGCCTAACCCCTCTTTCTCCGTGCATGGCCCAACAATAATATCCGGGCATGAAACCTCTCCGAAGCAGATGGCTTTGAAGGATTCTCGGGGTAAAGTGCTCTGCCACATTCCGACAGTCGACGCAGGGACAAGGCATAAAATTATCCACTTTGTTTGCCTGAGCCAAATCGATAAATTTATGTAGGCCTGCAATAAAATCGGAATCACGTCAATCGCCGTACATCCATCGCATCTGCGCATCAATCTGCGTCATAATAATTAACCATGACAATGACATCGTGAATAGTGAAATGACCACCCTACATGGACACATGCAATATTTTCGTATCAATTACAGATAAAGAAGATAAGGTTGCTAACCTCGGCCGAGGATACCGTGTTGTGCGAACTTAAGTGTGGCTCGGACATTTCGTTGAACACCTTGTGTGTAATGTGAAAAAAAAACCTAGCATCCACCTCCCACACAAAATTTCAGAAAAAATAAGTGGATGGGTTGGGCTTATTTATAGCCAGGTGAGGGTTTTTAGTCCCGGTTAATGCCACGAATCGGGACCAAAGCCCCTCCCCCGCGACATGTGGCATCCCAGCAACGCGCCCCCACCCAGGTTTTTGGTCCCGGTTAATTCCACGAACCGGGACCAAAGCCCCTCCCCCGCGACACGTGGCGGCCCACCAACGCGCCCCCCACCCAGGTCATTGGTCCCGGTTGATGGCATGACCCGGGACCAATGACCTGGGTGGGAGGGGCGTTGTTGGGCCACCACGTGTTGCGGGGAGGGGCTTTGGTCCCGGTTCGTGGCATGAACCGGGACCAATGCCCAACGTCGCTTCGTCGTCCTCGTGTACAAATAGGAGGCCGTAGCGCGTCGCTTTCGCCATCGCCTCGGCCTCTCTGCAGTCGCCATCGCCTCGCCCTCTGCACCTCTCCACCGCGCCGTCGTCTCGCCTCCCCTCCCTCTCCAATCTTCACCGCGCCGCCATGGAGATGCCCTGGCTGAACTTCTACGAGGCGGCGATGTTCACGCACTACGACATCCTCGCGCCGCCGGGCGCGGCAGTGCCCCACGGATGGCGTATCAGCTCCGCGGGTCTGCCGGTGGCTCCGCTCCTCGTCCCCGACGGATACGAGATGGAGAGCGAAATCACGGAGCGTCGCCGCCAGATGTCTGCGTGGAGGAGGGCGCTGCCCCGGTACGTGGCGGCCAGCCCGTACTGGCCGGCGATGTTCAAGAAGGAGCGGAAGGCCAAACTTGGCAACCACACCGTTCACGGGCGCGTGGTGCACCCGGATCTCCGCAACCGAGAAGCGTGGGAGAGGTTCTGGTCCGTCCTTGGACGGACCATCTACACCGTCATCGACGCCGCTCGCCGCGCAGCGAAGCTCCGTCTTGCGAACAACGCGGAAATCGTGGAGGTTTTGTCCGACGACGACAAGGAAGCCGGCGGCTCGGAGGACAGCGGCAGCAGAAGTGAAATTGTCGACTAGGAAGAATTTGTAAAATCGCATCTTTGTTTAGGAATAATTTATGGTCAAACTAATAAAATGTCTCGATTTAGATCTCTGTCTTGATTAATTTGTGCAAGAATTTTTCAAAAATACTAGATCAATTCAATTTCTGCCTCGATTTAATTTAGATCACTGTCCGCAATCCGGGACAGAGATCTAAATTAAATCTAGGCAGAAATTGAATTGATCCGGGGTTTTTGGTCCCTGTTCGTGGCATGAACCGGGACCAAGGCTCCACAGAGCGCCACGTGTGCGTCGCGGTGGGATTGGTCCCGGTTGATGCCACGAACCGGGACCAATGCTTAGAGATGAACCGGGACCAATGCCGAGGCGACATGAACCGGGACCGGTGCCTGGCATTGGTCCCGATTAAGGGGACAAACCGGGACCAATGGGATTTGGATGCTGGACCAAAGACCGTTTTTCTAGTGAGGTTTTGATTCTAGCAATCAACGGCATGCACGTATTGCTCCACTGTTGCTCATGTTCACGCCTGAAACTTTTTTTTACAACAAATACCAGCACTCCTACATATACAGATCATCGTAAGAAAAAGGATAAAAAGTTTTAGCTTTCAATATATCGCACGGTGTTTCAGGAGGAAGAAAAATTGAGCAGATGTCCAGGTCCTCATCCCATTCCGCTTCTCCTATAACGCCAGATTTTATCGGACTACATGGCACACAATTGTCTCCATCTTTAACCGCTCCAACGCATTAATTACCAGCTCCTTTTTCGTGTGTTACAATTAGACGAAGCGCATATGAAGGAAGATGTTGAGCAATGCAGGACACAATCGAGCCACGGTTCCGGCGACGGCAGCAAAAACGCATTGTGAGCAAAGCGGGACTGCTAGGGCGTTCTTTACCTTCCGGAGCTAGGGCGTTTATATTGGAGTACATACATATACGTATATGTGCAAAGGGAACCACGTGTAAAGGTAGGTACCGAACAGCTAATTTCAAATGTGTTTTGGTCGTTTTTTTTAAGTATCAAACGTGTTGTGTTCGAACATGCATGGTTACGTACCATGTTATATATGAGACTACGGTGATGTTACCTATTTATCGTGTTGGACCTGATGTGAAACGTGACATATTTGTTATTGTGATTTAAAATCCTAACCACAAATTTTAGATCTAACTGCCCAAAATAATTCTGATGATGTGGATCAACCGAATGCTTTGAAAAACACCCTTATATTGCCTTTAGTATATAATAGATAAATATATCAAGATATTTTTTTAGTGTATATACATTCACTTCACAAAAGCTAAAACAACTTATACTTTGGGACTGGAGGGAGCAGATAATTATGCTAGTCCACTAAGCTGCATTCCATGATTAATTGATTTTCTTCGATAAAAGAAGCTGCATGCGATGATAATGACTGATCGTGTGGAAAGGAATCACGTAGACGTAGTAGGTAGTGCTGCACTAGCATACAGTACCGAGCTGGAGCATCTATGGTTACGATCGCTAGAACTATTTTTCTCGCCGCTAAATAAGCGCTGACCACTTGCTTCCCGGACGGCGCATGCAGCTGCACGCCGCGGCGACCACGAGCGCCAACTTTTCTGCGCACCGAGATGATAGATCGAGGCCATCGATCTCAAAACGTCTCAAGCCGGGACGTGTCGCGCAGCCGCAGCAGGTATGTACGCCGGCCGACGAATAGGTCGCCGGCAGCAACTAAACCCGGCCGCCCACTACACACGTCGCCGGCCAGGAGCACGATGATCGCCTGCAATGCTGTGCTGCGCGTTGAATTCTCACCGATTCTGATCAAAAGGCGCCGTCTCCTGGCCACACATTCAGGGAGGCTAATCTGGAGCATACACGACGCAAGATTCAACCACACCACTTCCTCGTGACAGCCTTACCGTCGCTTAGCACAAGCGTGAAGCGTCACGGCCTCTCGCTCTCGTCGACCTATAAATTCGACCACATGAGGTTTGTCAAACTCTCGCATCATCCACCGGATCAACATTAGATCATTAGCGCTGATGCTCACTAATTAACTGTTGAGATAGACAGGGTGCAACTTCCACAATGGTTTCCTCTAAGTCCATTATTGCTTTTGTACTTGTGGCGGCTGCGTTGCTTGCTCTTGCCCCGGCGGGTGAGGGCCGCGTTGCTCGGAAGGACCTTGGCATCAACCTTGGAGGGCTTGGAATTGGTGTTGGCTTGGGTGCGGGGGTCGGCGTGGGTGGTTCGGGTTCCGGTTCTGGTTCGGGTTCCGGTTCGGGCTCCAGTTCGGGCTCAGGGTCAGGGTCAGGATCAGGTTCCGGGTCTGGATCAGGATCAGGATCAGGGGGTCTAGGTCTTGGACTTGGTGTTGGAGTTGGTGTTGGTCTAGGTGGTGGTGGTTCTAGTTCCGGTTCTGGATCGGGTTCGGCGTCTGCCTCTGGCTCGGGGTCAACTTCAGGCTCTTCTGGATCAGCATCTGCTTCTGGGTCAGGCTCCGCTTCAGCCTCAGGAGGGGGCGGCCTTGGACTTGGGCTTGGACTTGGGATCGGATTAGGTGGTGGCGTTGGTGGCTCTAGCTCGAGTTCAGGGTCAGGCGCTGCTTCGGCTTCTGGCTCTGGCTCTGGCTCCAGAAGTGGTTCAAGCGCGGGATATTCAGCTGGATCAAGTGCGGGATCTTCTGCAGGATCAAATGCTGGGTCATTTGCTGGTTCCAGTGCCGGATCTGGTGCAGGGTCGAATGCAGGATCAAGTGCAGGGTCTAGCGCAGGCTCTAGTGCTGGATCAAGTGCAGGTTCCCATGCCGGAAGCGTGCAAGACCGCCATTGATGTTGGACTACTAGCTAGGGTGTAGGCCCTACTCTAAACGTGTAACATTATCCTATAGTATGGTGGACGTACATATATATAAGGTTTAATGGTTAAACAATTTGGTTATATGGTGCTTTGAATAAAGTGTCCTAGATGAATCTTAAATCTTTGTGGATTCGCTATTCTGAAACCCTATTCTCGTGCTTAGCTCTCTTGTTCAGTGCATGATGTAGCAACTGTACCTTCCGCACCAAAATTATATCATTAAATGTATCTAGCTACCCTGAAATGAAGCTCTACCTTTCAAAATTAAAAAAAGGCACTAGTAATAAACTTGAATTATGCTTCTTAATAAAAGGTTGTGTGCATCAACCGATGCAGAGGCCGGGGTTTTATTCTCCTTTTCAAGAAAAGTGAAGGACACGAGACTTCTCCCTTTTCTAAATTAGAACTTCCCTGCGGCTGCTCACCTAGTTGTAGAGGAAATATTTACTAATGCTCGCACAAAGTATGGTGTGGTATATACGGAAGCTTCAAAAGGAGCTCAGTTAGAGGCAAAGGATTTGGCTAATGGCCGAGCACCCCCGGGAAATGGGCCAACCTGCCAAAAAATCAAGATTACTTGAAATGTGTTTTTTCGAGATTAAGTGAATTGAAATTCAGTATTTCTCTGATTATTGAGTGGTTGCCGACCGATTGCCAAATTTATGAAACTCCCAAAAAATTGAAAAATTGGTTTCTTTTGTCTGGTAACCGTGACCTCCTCCTCCTCCTCCTCCCCCCAAAAAAATCCGGGAGCCAAAACCTTGGATACACGGAGACCAAATATTAAAAATCTAAATCTTTGTTTTTTTGTCTCAGAAAGTTCTGTAAAAAATTCAAGTATGTATAGTTGTCTAGTATGTTTGTATAAATTTTCATGGATTTTTTTATATGTGAAAACCCAAAAAAGGGACAATATTGTGCAGACAGAAACATTTTGAAATGCCTATTTAGAGCCAAATGTTTGTGATATTTGTGTGGTAATAAATACACATTCATAGAAATAACTATTTTTATGTATGTGTACGAAAAAACTCACAATTGTTTGAAACATTTAAATACCATTTTATAATTTCCGAAAACAATGCTTAGAGATCCGAATCAACCATATCACTGCTCTTGTGGTGTAGATATGTATAGACCTATCTGCAATAAATATAAGTATTTATGGTGAATCGTTTAATCGTGTAATTTCATGTTAAATTACGAAGAAAGTGTACGGAAAGATCAACACATACATACTGAACAGATAATAGAATAGTAACCCCAGAAAATTCGAAGATTCAACTTTCGGTAAATAGATTTAGCAAGCTATGACCAGCAATAGTCGGTGAGAGCTTTGCTTGCATGCAGATGCGCACTCAAATGAGTAAGCGTAAACTCAAACATACCTATAATAAATACTCACTCTCTCTCTCTCTCTTGCTCCCTATTTCGAGAGCAAGTCAGAATCCAAAATGCTTGCAGAACTCCTTTCATGCCATTTAGTGTGTGTGTACGTGAAGCCGGTCCATTGAGTCATTACCGTGAGCAAAAAAGATTCGTGCTCAACCCACTGGATGTCTGTATATATCTCACCACACTCAATACACGGATTAAAGGGCTAGCACTAGTGCATTAGCTAGCTGGACGATAAGGCTCGCGTCCACAACTAGCTACTGTAATAATCACCATGCATCCAGCGCAAACGATAAAACGGCGGAGCTTCTGGAATTTCTCATCGACCACGATCGAGCGCTGCCCCATTATAGCATAGCTCCAAAGATCACGTCAATTTTCCATGTGCAGTGCAGCAACCATATGTATTCCTTCTCGCCTAGTGCTAGTGCCATGCATGCATCGGCACTTGCAAGTTGCAACGTGTCATTGGGCCGGATGCGCTACGAGGCCCCACGTCTCTGCTCCCTTTCCACCGTCGTCGCTCCCCTGACCACAATACTCCACTAGTCGAGCGAATTAGGCCGTCCAATAGCCACAGCCACAAGTTCTTGCCAGCGGGAATAGGAAGCCGAACAATGTTTTTCAAAGCCCACTTCTGCACCCTATAAATACCATAGGATTCCTCCTAGTGTTTGCATACCAAGGACAAGGAGTTGCAAGCTTTAGAGAGTTGTACGCAAGAAAGCAAACCCAGAATATAGAAATTTGAATCATATACACTAGCAGTAGCTAGTTCTTCCACGACAATGTCACAAATGAAGACCATTTCCGTTGGCATCGTTGTCCTTGCTACACTTGTTTTTGCATCCGAGGGGCGCATTGCTCGAAAGGACCTAGGTCTCGACCTTGGTGGCGGGGGAGGGATGGGAATTGGCACAGGGATTAGCATCGGCATAGGTGGTGCTGCTGGTGGTGCCGGCTCGGGCTCAGTGTCGGGGTCAGGTTCTGCCTCTGGATCAGGCTCAGGATCAGCCTCGGGTTCCGGTTCCGGCTCGGGATCTGGCTCTGGCGCCGCATCGTCGGCCGGTTCAGGTGTAGTTTCTGGTGGAGGTTCCTATGCTGGGTCTGGTGCAGGCTCCGGCTCAGGTAGCGCATCTGGCTCCGGTGCTGGTTCAGGCTCAGGTGGAGGCTCTGGTGCTGGTTCAGGATCAGGTGGAGGTTCTGGTGCTGGTGCTGGCTCAGGTGGAGGCTCTGGTGCTGGTTCAGGATCAGGTGGAGGCTCTGGTGCTGGTTCAGGATCAGGTTACGGTCAAGGGCAGGGAAAAGGCCAGGGATATGGTTATGGTCAAGGTTCCGGCTCAGGGCATGGACAAGGTTCAGGCTCTGGTTCAGGTTATGGTAAGAGTCATGGTGAAGGTTATGGTGAAGGAAACAGCGCAGGCTCTGGTTCAGGATATGGTGAGGGCCATGGTGAAGGTTATGGTCAAGGAAATGGTGCGGCATCAGGATATGGTGAGGGTCATGGCGAAGGCTATGGTCAAGGAAATGGCGTTGGGCAAGGATCTGGGTATGGTGAAGGTCATGGGCAAGGCTCTGGCGGTGGCTCAGGCTATGGTGAGGGTCATGGGTATGGCTCTGGCTTTGGACATGGTAAATGATCAAGAAAGTGGACTACTGAAGTATTAATAATCAATGGTGTGTCAACGTTTATATTCACACATGGAAATAATCTATGTGTGTAGTCAGTTCTATGGAATTGAGTTTGTACCTAAACTAGTGGAGGGTCAAATGTATAATCCTTCCATATATGTCCGAGTCTTTGTCTAAATTTCTACGATGAATTTTGTTTTCATTTGGGTTAGTGCAATGGTCCATGCACATGTCGGTACATTTCCCATCCATTAAAGAATCAACTTAAGTCCAATTTTATTAGTGCTACTCAAACATTACAAGAAGTCATCATGAATGACACATCACATAACTAGAAATAATTAGTGTTAAAATAGGCAACAACCATAGACGGTTTTGCATGTGTCACATCTAAAATTTCTAAACATGTTGCAAACTGATCATATTGTGGTTCTTTTTTTAAACAACATATGTGAGTATCACCATCATTCTTTATACGAACCACCAGTGATACAAACATCATAAAATAAGTGATAACCCCTTGCTTCTATGACTTCCAAATTAGTTATCACAATAATAGGGAAGGTTAATTAAAATAAGTATATTAATCATGGTATAAAACTAAAATGGCGTGGCATGTCGTAGGTGTGGTTGGGAACTGGTAGTGTATAATCTGAACTATCAAACATTCGTATTTCGGAATTCAAAAATAGATGTGGGGAAATCCGAATCTAGACAAAAATGGAAATGGATGTGGTAAATATCCGAATTTGTTTTACAAATGCAAATACCAATGTAGCGTTGAATTTTGACCCTACTGTATTGGATATGATAATGGATATATCCATATCAGAATAAAATTATATTTCTATGATTGAACTTGAAAATATTATGTAATGTATCAATATATTTATCTCTCTATTGCTCTACAGTTGACTCGCTATAAGATATGAGTTTATTATTTTCTTATATTGGTATATGTTCTAAATTGAGAAAACATCTGATTTGCATCAATATTCGAGTAACATCTGCTATGTATTCATATTCAACAACATCCGCATTCGTGTTCGTATTTGTTTTTAAAATATGAAAACGGACCTGGAAAGGACATTATCCGATCCAATTCCACCCCTATCTGCAACTATTTCATTGAACTTATCTGCGTAGCCTTTGTTGCTGAGGTTGTTTTAGAGGTTTTGGATTGTAGAATTTCCACGCCTGTTTGGATGGGGAATTTATATAATCTATTTATTTATTTGAATATTTCCTGTAGAAGCCGCTTAGAGAAATAGAAATTGACCACAGAGATAACTATGGATTGTTTTCCTACTAGTACGATCTGATTCAACCTACATGAATTAATGGTGTGTAGCTCCAACAGGAATCTGGCGACAGTTAAGGACGGACGCTTTAAAAACCTGACCGTGCAGAGTACAACAATTTCATATTTTATTCCGTATTTGTTCCATATTCGAAAAGAATAATAGTTGTATTCAATGGGTGCAATATTAAATCCAAATCTCATACCAAGGATCAATAGGAGGTGATGCCAATCTCACCTGGTGGTGAGTCCACCAAATCCATGTCAGCAAGGCCTGCACTTAAATAATATTTTATTATATGGTTCATGTTGATGATCTCAATGGCGTAAAGCTTGATGGCACATTCTAATTGTTGTGCCTAGAGTCATCTAGATACACATCACTATTACTTGTTGTATTGTTTGCATTTTAGTGGTGCATATACAGTCCTCGTAAAATTTATTGTAATTACATGAATCATTGAGATTTCTACTAAAATCTTACTTTTGGAGTTTGTTTATTATTGTGCATTACTCAAGTTACAGTCTGGGTAAGGTGTACGTGTGAAGGCATGGAACCAAGGCAAAGATGGGTTGATCTTTTGAGAGATTTTTGCACAAGTATTAATACTATTTTTTGAAATTTAAATAGTTCAATCTGTGTTGCAATATAGTTCACTCATTTGTCTTATGTCACTGACCTTTCTATGGATTGGCACTACCGGAGTTTCGGAAAGATCAATTTGGTGTGCATCCATAGACGGAGGAGCTTCCTCTGCGTTCATGTTAGTATCAACAAAAGAAACTCCCAATGATTGTCCATGTAGAGTATTGTTGCACATTTACTATTTAGATGAAAGTTTTTTAATTTGGGTTTCATGCCTCAGTTTATGCCACATGATCATTTATTAATTTGAAGCTTAGTTAGTACCATAAATCTTAAGTTCACTTAGCCATCTCTTTATGTAATTTATAATCAACTTATAGCCAATCTAGATTTGTTCCGGGATGATTGTCGAGAGAATATATCAGGGCCAGGAGGTCAAATCTTGCTCTAGTTTAGGGGAAATAATTAAGGTTTGGCTGATGAGGCATTTCTACTTACTCATGGTTAGTACTACATGTAGAACGATAGAGAGAGATTGGCGGAATATGATGCTTGTATTATTGAGTCTCATGGGCGAGTATATATAGGCATACAGGGATCAACTTGGAGTACAAGATAGGACATAAATCCTATCTCTACCCTAGATTACCTAACCGTACACGTATAGTCTAACATGTCTCCGCAGTCATAGCGGTAGCGTCGTGAACAACTGAAACGTCACGGATGGTCATACTGGAGATAAACCGAAGTAGAATCAGTGGGAAGACAGACCCCCCCCCCAGCAGTAGGAGCAGGAACGTCGTGGACGGTGTCGCGTCGCGGTAGCTTGGACTGTGGAGGAAGCTGATGATGCTCAAGCGAGGTGGTAGCCCTTGTGCCGATGTCGAGGGAGCCGAGAGCGTGGGGTGGTGCCATGGTCGAGGTAGCCATGCGAGGGGTCGCCGTGGTCAATATCGTGGTAGGGGATGCCGGTGTCAAGGTAGCCACACGTGAAGCTGTGGGCGCATAGTGCGCGAGGAGAATGACGGAGACGTGTCGAGGCAGTCGTTGAGGGTGCCGATGCTGAGCCGGTGCAGTCCGAGCCGTCGTGGACAAGGTGCGGCCATAGTTTTTCCAGAACTAGGCGCACTTCAGGGACGAACGCACACTCAGGTTTTGCCAGAACCGAGTATGCAAAGAAGAACTCGTCGATGACGCGGTCGATGCAGTCGTCGAAGAAGGGCTGATGCCGAAGAATACCATGTCAAAGCCGATGAAGACGAGGCGTCGATCCGAGCTTGCTAGATTCGGGAACGCGTCGGGGACAAAGGCACTCCTAGTGTTACCCGTACCAGGCATGCGAGGGGCAGGGACCATCATGAACTTGTCACCATGTCAGAGAGACTAGCAGAGAAGGCCTCCAGAGCGGCGAAGGGAGAGATGTCGATGTTGTCCGCGGTTGTCGAGGTAGAGCGGCAGGTTGTGTAGTCGGGGATGAAGCGATAACGCTGGCGGCAGAGTTGTAGTGGACGAAGACATAGAGGGTGGCAAAGCCAGCGGCGACCTAGGTGGTCATACTGGATGCCTAGAGCGACGATGGGGCAGTTGGCGGGACCTGTAATGATGAGAGGTCGCCCTGCAGATTACCTTGTGAAGCGCGGCGGCGGTGCTCGAAGTAGGCGAGGAAGAACCGGGCGACGTGACGAAGATCATGTGCAGACGACGGTGATTCGCGCAGTAGGAGATGGCGTAGTGGAATCCGAGGACGTCAATGCATGGGGACGGCGAAGTAGACTGCGTGCAACGACACTACGGCCCAAGGAGACGACATAGCTGCAGGGCGCAAGTCGGTGCAGTGGCTAGGAGACCACTAGCGACGTACACGCCAAGGAAGGCACGTTGGAAACCGGTAGCATGGACCAAAGACGGCGGCGCTGTGGCCCAAGGGGCAACGAAGCGGCAGCCCGTAGCTCGATCGGTGGTAGGCGCGTGCTCGGGGACGTGCTTGGCATAGATAGGCGCGGGATCAGTTGATCAGACCGACGGTGCGTCGTAGGCGCCATGGCATGGAAAACGCGTAGATCGGAGTCGATGGCGGTGTTGTCCGTGAAGTCCCGGACGATGACGACAAAGACGATCCGAGGGGAGGCGTCCACGGCAGCCTTCCAAGAAAGGCGTAGCAGCCGTCCGCAGTGCGCGGCAGCCTGCCGTGTGGCCACGACAGCCTACCGAGGCAGGCGCAACGGCGGAGGCAGTAGGTGCATGGGCGTCGTGTAGATCGTCAATGTCGATTGTCGGAGTAGAGGCACGGCAATGACGGTGGCGATGGGCGACTCAATCCGATCTAAGATCGGTAAACCAAAAAAGAAAACCGATCAAGAGATCGGAAAGAACCATGCGTACGGGTTGCGCGGCCCCCAACGGAGATCATGGAGATCGACCTCCCCGGGGGCAGCGCGGTGCGTAAGTGTGTGTGGTGGCTAGGTCAAGGATCTTGCCGCTCTGATAGCATGTAGAACGATAGAGAGAAATTGGTGCAATATGATACTTGTATTATTGAGCCTCATGGACGAGTATATATAGGCATACAGGGATCAACTTGGAGTACAAGACAAGACATAAATCCTATCTCTACCCTAGATTACCTAACCGCATATGCTCTAACACTACATATGTCACTAAGTCAAGTTCCTTAACTTATAGTTCAGAGGAGAGATCAACTGCCTATTTTGTGCTTCTAATTTTAGATACTAAAATTCTTGCATATTATCATGATTAGAGTTGTTGTTGTTTTCCATTAGTTATCTACTACAAATTCATACATAATTGCTTCACTTTTTCTATCTTGATGGAACATAACAAGACCTCATGTGTGGCAAATGAATTAATCAATTTTTTGCTTAATTTCCCCTTTTGAGTCACATAGTAAGATATTTTGGACAATTTACTCATTACTCTTCTTAACAACATTGCAGACATGAGATCTAGACTTACATCTTAAGGTCTCAATTTGAAGAGACGTCGAGAAGACGAGGAAGCAATCCTAGAAAAGGAACCCTTGTGCGATAGGCAGGCTGTTGATGTGTATAAATTAGTCTAGTAGTAATGGTTGTATTACATACTCCCTCACCTTCCCATAAGATACTGTATATACGATTTTTTTTAAGTAAAACTTCAATAATGTTGACCAAGTTTATTGAGAAAATTAACAATGTCTAAAATAGAAAAGTGTGCCATACGAAAATATACATCATGATAAATCTAATGGTATTGATTTGATATTCTAAATAATGATATCTTTTTCTATATACTTAGTAACACTTGACATCATTTGATATTTTAAAATTATTATATGCACTATATTTTAGCATGGAGGGATTGTACTATCTTTCAGGTCCAAATAGAAGATTATTTGTTAAGTATTTAATATACTCCCTCCATCCGGAAAAGAATGTCGTAGATTTTTCTAAATATGCATGTATGTTAATGCATAGCTACATACAAATTTTGACAAATTTGTGACATTTTTTCTAGGAAAGAGGGAGTATGCATTTCGTATATTCATCTATATCATCTATATTAAAGTCGCAACTGATCACTTGCATACCATTGATATCAATATCTTCTTATAAAATAGACCCCACTAAGAGCCATTTAAGTTTTTCTATTTCAACATGCACCCTAGCACCTCACCGACTATTAAGAGCTGTCTGATTTGGATCACCTCACCGCCCTCTTAGCCATGCTCCATTGTTTTGTAATGCAGGTTGCGTGAGGCCATTCACTATCGAACGATTTGTTTCCTCTCCCTGTAACGTGTGGCTCCACTATGCAATATTTTCCGTTTCTACTACTGTAATTATGATCCATCATTGTAATAGCCACGATGGGGAATTTTCCCGTCCTATTTAACACATACCCGGGCCTCCCATTAGAGGTACCGTTTCCTGTAAACCGATGTGGTATCAAAGCAGCATCTTCCGAGGTCTGGCTCCGATCGGATCTGAACCAGTCGTAAAACAAATCATTCCTAGGATCGCTACCAAGAAAACTGCTCAGAAACAATCCGATCACACGATCGTTGCCCTCCCTACCTCCCATGGAGACATCCTCCACATCGACAGTGTCCCTAGTGATGCTCTTGGGCTCCTCTCCCCCGAAGAAGCTCACTCAGGACAACTACCCATATTGGAAGATGCAAGTTCTTCCAACTCTTTGAAGTGCTCGCGTCATGGGGCTATTGGATGGCTCCAATTCAACACCTGCAAAAACCTTCAAGGTATAAGAAGGAGGCGCAAGAACAACTACTCCCAATCCGGCTTATGATGTCTAGATTGAGCGAGATCAACAGGTCATCAGCTATCTCACCAAATCGCTAAGTCAGGATATTCTTGCCCAAGTAGTTGGTTTGGAGCATGCTACTGATATATGAGGTGCTATTAAAAATATCTTTTCCTCGCAATATAAGGCACGTATCAATATGTTGCATGGTAAACTTGTTAACACCAAGAAAATAGATATAAAAACTGCTAAAAATATTCCTTTAATGAAGAGTTTTGCCTCAGAACTTGCTGCAGCTGGTCGGATCATTGATGATGAGGAGCTAAAAGAGTATATAATTGGTGTTCTTGATGCAGAATATAATGGTCTTTATGCTTCGGTTAAGGCCAACCCTCGTATCGTACTTCCATATTTATGTGAACAACTCACCGCCTATGATTATAGGAATCAAATGCTTGGTGAATCAAGTCACAACGTGGAGTTTCAGTCCTCTGCAAATGCAGCCACTCATGGTCATCACTTCAACACTTATAGGTAGAATAATCATGGTTGAAATTGGCAGAACCGTGGCCAACAACAACAATGTTATGATGATCCTCCACATGGTCGTAGTGCACCAAAAAGAGGTGGCCGTGGTCAGGACAGCATTCCCTCACCTCTTCAAGACGTTACTTGTCATGTATGCAATAAGTATGGTCGCCCAACTAACAAGTGTTGGTGGAGGTATTCGGATAATAATGATGATGATTCTCTTTCGAATGACAAGGTTGCACACACTGCCTCTTATGGTGTAAATACAAATTGGTATATTGACACTAGTGCCACAAATCATGTCTTCGGTGAATTAAACAAATTCACAAATCGGGAAAATTATCAAGGGCGTGACCAAGTTCATACGACAAATAGTGATGGTATGGCAATTGCTCATGTTGGTCACTCTACTTTGCACACCCCTCGTAGTTCTTTTTCTCTCAATAATATCTTTTACATATTCCCACTGCATCCAAAAATCTCTTACCAGTTCATAAAATCGCTTTAGACAATCATGTTTTCCTTGAATTTCACCCATTTTTGTATTTGATCAAGGATCGGGTCACAGAGAAAATCCTTTTAAAAGGTCCATGCCATGGTGATCTCTATCCGATCATGCCTTTTATCATAGGATCTCTCAAACATGATTTTGTCACTGTCAAGCCTACTTCATCCACTTGACATGGTCGTCTGGGGCACCCATCCTCTTTCATTGTTCAACAAGTGCTTCAGAAGAATAAAATTCCTTCTGAACCAAAAATAAAACCTTGCATATATGTTTCCTATCAACAAGCCAAAAGTCATCAGTAAACATACTCCATTTCGACTAGTGTGTCAACTGTTCCATTGGAACAAATATTTTCTGATGTATGGGTCTCAGGCCCGGCCTTTGCTGGAAAACACTTATATTATGTGAGTTTTATTGATGATTTTAGCAAATTTACCTCGATATATTTGCTTAAAAGTGTTCTGATGTTTATCAAGTTTTCCTTAATTTCTAGCAACTTGTTGAACACAAATTTGGTGGTAAAATAATCACTATGCAAACGGATTGGGGTGGTGAGTGTGAGAAGCTTAATTCTTTCTTCCAAAAAGTTGGTGTTACACATCATGTGTCTTGCCCTCATGCCCATCAACAAAATGGTTCAGCCGAGCGTAGACACCGCCATATTGTTGTGGTTGGTCTTGCCTTACTTGCTCATGCATCTATGCCTCTAAAATTTTGGGACAAAGCCATTTTAACCGCCACATATCTTATTAATTTTCTTCCCACCAAAGTTCTCAATCACATGAGCCCTACTGAAAAACTTCTTAATATCAAACCCAATTGAAAGGACATGTATGCCCCCATGTGTGTTTTTAGTAATTAATGACAATCTCTATGGACTAATGTTTGCATTGATTTACACTTGTAGAAATTGTCCATTGGAATCGCTTGGGCCATGTGTTGGATTCAAGGTTGAAAGATGAAGAATTTAAGAAAAAGAAGAAGAAGAAATTTCCAAGGGCTTTGGGCCTATTGGAATCTTGTTGAAGAAAGAAAAAGTTTGGAGGTTTATCAAGACAAGTACAAAGAGTTGAATCAAGATGGATCAACACTCAAGAAGTAATTAAGAAGTACAAGCTCAAGATGTGTCATCTCTAGAAGATCTCATGCTTGAAGCTTGCCACCCTCAGTGGTCATGGATTGATGAATACGAGTTCAAGGAAGAAGTCTCCCTATGGGGGAGCAATTTGCAAGTCTTCATCAAGCAAAAACGAGCAAGAGCAATCAAGAAAGGTGTTCCATCTTGAGGAGGAAGAAGGTCTACATCAAGATCAAGTGGAATGATCAAGGAAAAGGTATGATCTTGATAGGGTTTCTCTTTTTCCAATATCATGTTGTTAGTTGGGAGACCGGGGTTAGGATAGATAGCCGTACTATCAAGAGGGGCTCTCGAGTGGGTGACTCGATCGCATCTTTTGGAGAGAGCTCAAACATTTGCATTCTTGCATCATCTTTCTTGGTTGTTACTTGGATCTTGTCCATGTGAGGATCTAGAGCTTGCGATTATCTTCATATCAAGCTCTAGTTCATCAAAAGAGGATTTCCCTGATATATCTTATTACGTCTTTGATCTTGCGATTTTTATAGCTCCATACCTTGGGAGGTATCTCTTATATGTACACTTGATATTTTCACCCTTGGTATCCAGTATTTCGACAGAATTGGTTTCATCTCTTTTGGAGTTCGGATGAAAAAGTTATGACAGTTTTAGTTCTGGAGTTTTCCTGGCCCGAAGTACCGCTAGGCCAATTTGGTAAGTACCGGGCTAGTTCTGGTGAGCATGGGAATACCCACTGCATCTTTCTGCAACTTTTCCGGGAGTACTGCTCGGGCATTTTTCCACCGGTAGTAGCGGGGGAATATTTGGCTTAGTTCCGCTTAGTTCTTGACACCCCATAGTCATCTCTCTGTTTGGTCGCGTTTTATTTGTCAGTACTTGGCTGGTAGTAGACCGGTAGTACCGGTCAGAAGTTTTGGTTCGCGTCGAGCGGAACTTTCGGTCTATACAACCAGGTTTCTCCACTTCTTTCGGGCCGTTGGATTCAGGCTGACTAAAACTTCTGGTGGCTCAGTGGTACTACCGGCCAGGCACACAAATGGCCCAAACGGTCATATTTTGGGAGCCCTTTAAAAGGGGATCCTCTTCCCCTTCGTGGGGTGAGCTCTTTTGGTTTTTTTATCTCTCTCCATCCTCCATTGTTGACCTTGAAGAGCTTATCCTCTCCCCTTCCACCTCCTATGTTTCTTGCGTCTTTTTGAGGGATTTGAGAGAGGATATCTAGATCTACAACCCCACTTAACCAAATCCCTTCTTTGTGAACGAATCCTTCGATCTAGATCTTGGAGATTTTTGTGTTCTCCTCTTGTGTTCTTCCTCTCTTATTCCCCTAATAGCTTTTGTAGCTTTGGTGGAATTTGGGAGTGAAGGACTTGCCTCTTGCATTTGGTGCATAGGTTTGAGTTCTCCTCGGATATTCGGCAATTTCAAGCTTGAGGGCTTGTTACTCTTGGGTTCTTGGAAGCCTAGACGCTTGTGTGGTACTGGTGTGCTACCCTTGGGGCCTCCAATTGAGTTTTAGAGATTCCTCCAGGTCGAGGCCTTTGTGGTGATTCTCGGGAGCCCTCGAATTGAGTTGTGGAGATTTCCCCAATCTTGTACGGGTTAGGTGACCTCCCTCAATTGTCCCATAGTGGATTGAGGGCCGCCTTTTGTGGTGCATGAAGGGAATATGCCCGAGAGGCAATAATAAAGTTGTTATTATATGTATTCCAAGTATATGATAGATTTTTATTTTGCATGCTATAATTATATTAATTTTTAAACGTTAATACATGTGTGTTTAATAAATAAATAGAAGGTTCCTAGGTATGCCTCTCTTATAAACTAGCTCGTTGATTAACAAGATGATCAAGGTTTCCTGATAATGGACATTGGAAGTTGTTAATAACAAGGTCACAACATTTGGGGAATGATGTGATGAACATTCATCCGAAGTATAGCATTATGATCAAAGTCTTTATGTTTATATTGCTATAACATCATATGAAGTAATCCTAATCCTTAGACCATGAGATCATGTCAATCACTAGCACTGGAAGAGTATCTTGATAACATCAAACGTCACACCATGACTGGGTGACTATAAAGGTGGATTCAATGCTACGAAGGTGTTATGTACAGGCTCATGGATCAAGAGTGGGATTGTCCATCCATATGAAGGATAGATATACTCTGGGCCCTCTCGGTGATATCACATTGAGATAGCTTGCAAACAAGTGATATGATCACTAGAATGTTATATCACGGGAACGAGAAAAGAGTGCATGTTGGCAACGAGATCAAACCAGATATGGAGATACGGATGATCAAATCTCGTACATGTAATATATCGCGAGACAAAGGTATTTAGTTACTAGTGTTAAAGGTTCTCACGATCACAAGAATTCATCGTTGAATGTGTGGGAGTCAGTATGGATCTCCAGGTCCTGCTTCTGATTATTAATCCGAGAATGGTTTCGATCATGTCTGCATTATTCGCAAACCGTAGGGTGACACACTTAAGGGATAACAACACCATTTGGAGAAAATATGTTCTAGACGAAAGAATTGCAAAGCACTGGAATTATTTCAATGGACACCAGAATTGTTCCGGGTGAAATTGGTTCTACATGTGATATTGAAATGTTTCAAGGGGTTTTATGTGAATGTTTGTTAATTAAAGTAATTAACAAAATTCTGAATAAAATAAATAAAAGAGTTTTATTAAATGAGAGTTGCATTAAAATTGGTGGAAATTTAATGCATTTTGAGTGGAGAAAATGGAGGGTCAAATTTATGTGAGTGGAGCTTCCACCACATGAATGAGGAAGAGGTGGGGGCACCCTCCATGGGTGCCAGCCAGGGGAGGGGCTGCCCCCTCTCCTATAAAAGGCCCCCCTCTCACTCCTTCTCACTTATACCTCCTCATGAAGGATCTCTCTCCCCATCTAGAATTATTATCACATGGTCTTGGATTAGCGAGATACATTTTCCTGGTGGCATTTCGTCTGGAAGGAGTTGCTAGTTCCACTGCATTGCTAGAGCAAGGAGGTGGAGGTTGTCCGGTGGCCTGAACATGTGTGCGATCATGGATGCGCTGCTGAGTTGCAGCGCTGGAGTTCTTCTCGATCCTGAGATCAGCAAGCATTCGACTACATCATCCACGAGTTCAACCTCGTTACACTTTGTCAGTCTACAAGGTTATGTTCTCTATGGATGTATATCCACCCGTAGCTTGTATCTGGTAGATAGATCTTGGTGCTTAGTAGTTCCCATCGAAGGAAATTTTTGTTTTCTATGCTGCGAACCCAACAGTGGTATCAGAGCCTGATCTATGCGTAGATGTTTTGCACGGGTGATGACTGCAAGTGCACAGATCGTGTGTAGCTAGTTTCGAAATAAATATATCGATCCCACAGGGAGCAGTAGGCGACAGACTAAAATGCTTTTAACTATAACTAAATGGAGGACTTGAGAAATAACTTTAAGATGCAAGATAAGTAGAGTTGTTTTTGGGTTTTTGATTGAACAAGGTAATTTAAAGTAAAGCAAAACTAAATGCAGAAAGTAAGAATCACGTGTGTAATAGAACTTTGGAACTACAATAGGGAAAAGGCGTCTTAGGGAGTAGCGGATACACCACTAGCAATGTAGACTAAGTAATCAAGAGTATTATAACGAATATTCTCATAGTGTGTATGTATGTAGGAGGAGCTCCATATATGGATGATTTGCCAGCAACCGCTGCACACATCGTCCTCATAACCACAACAGACAGTAACCGACAACCATAGCATTACCGCACTATTAAGGGATTTCTCCCATGGCATGGACATGGCTTGATGAGTTCTCCTTAGTTCCCCAAGTTAGTACGTAAGGAATAACAACAGCTTTATAGTCACAGTAAGCGCTATCATCCCTCCATCTACTAACAAGTAATCCCCTCCATCGAGTCCTCATAAGAGGCAAATATTAAGAAGGTGCACTTCTCCTTAATATCAAGATGAAGACAATTAACACATACGCATAATGATGTATAACATAATAATCTCTATCTCGTCTCAGTCATATGCTAGGGTTTCTCCATCTCCCCAAGAACTAAAAATCTACTTAGACATGGAGGCAATCAACATCATGGCAATGGTAATGGAGACAATCATAGATGAATAGTACTTGTATGAATCCACAGCGAGTATATGAATTACAACAAGATCTAGACAAGATGTAGATGGGATGGATGAGGATGGTGGTGATGCAGCGGTGGTTGATGAAGATCGATGCCTTGGCCTCCCGGATCTGCGCAGGGTGAAGATGGATCCCTGGCGGATGAGTTCCCCCTCTAGATGCCTTCCGGAGATGAGGTTTTTGTGATTTCTAGATGTACTGTATGTCATCTCCCCAAACCAATTGCACGGGGTGAAACTATTTGACGAGGCGGAGGTGGCGCCAACTATATGGCCGGAGCTATACGGACGGAAGAAATTCTCCCGCCGTATAGTTGGTCGTTACGCTCTCTGCCTCCCTTGTTCGCTTCTGGTTTTCTTCTGGTATTATTAATATTTCCCAAATAAGAAATTTACGTTGTTTTTTACTCCTTTTCTCCATAGTACAACTGCTTCTATAATTGTATCCATTGGATCCATCATCTGTCTTGATCCTGGTGAAAACATACATAAAATGTGCGCACGAACGCCGTAAAATACCAAAATCCTACATCTACAATGCAAAATAATAATGTAAAACATGATGTAAATATGCACTCATCAACTTCCCCAATCTTAGACTCTTGCTCGTCCCGAGCAAGATTTTAGCTTAATGGATGTGATCCTCATATTCATGAAGGTTAGTGGATAAAATAAACGAGGCAGTTGCAGCATGTGTTTATCATGTACGATACATGGGAATAAGTTCATGAATAGTACCTTACTCGAACTATCTGAATAGTATTGGAAGGCTTCCGCACCTTAGTTATCAATAGTTCATAAAAGATGAATCTCAACATAATATAAAGAATCCGCTTCAACTGAATGAGTTAACGAGGTAGTCCCAAGTGTTTTTAGGATCAACGTATTCCCTTGGGATTCAAAATCTCAAAAGTGTCTCTTTTTCATACTAAAATATAGTGGCACATGCCTATTTGCTCTTTGCACATTCGCTCTTTTTCTTCTTTTCTTTTTCTTTTCTTTTGCATATATGCTCACACTTTTGTTTTAAGTGTTGTGCAAAGGAGCTAGCCATATAGTCCACTTCATGTAGGAATTCAAAGTTCAACAATCTCAATTATTAACTTCCAACTGTATATGAAGCATCCTTATGACTTGAGATTCTACCACGACTTGTTCTCACTCTATTTAGATAGCATTTCATTTTCCTTTGTTCAAAGTTTTCTTTTTCAACTTAATTTGTAATGATAATTTTTTCTTTGTGAATCAAACCATAAACTTATAGCATATTGACCAAATTATGTTTATGTGTTCCATTAATACCAATGGTGTCGAACACTCCTATTGCTATCATCAAGTGCAAGTAAAATCATACTCAAGCCATTCATATATCAATAAAGCAAACAGAAACTCAATATTGCTCCATATATAATAATAAACTTGGAATTTCATAAAAGGGATCGACTATTCGTGAAGGGAATTCTAATGATGCAAACTTTATTTCTTGTTTGAACTAATGCAAGAATAATAAAAACTTATAAGATAGATTACAAGGTCTTAACGATCTCCCCAAGCTTGGGTTCAAGCCAGGCGGGATCAATTAACTCCTTGTGGGTACCTATTCCTCCTCTTAGGTAGATAGAGCTTTGCCTTCTTCCTTTACGTTGCCCGCTTTAACTATGCTTTCGAAGCGAATGCTGAGCTTGGCCATGTCATATTGGAGCTTCAACATTTTCCTCTTGAGGAATTTATTCTCATTTGTTAACTCAAAGACAGTTTTAATCAAGAAACCAACTCTACCATCGATTGCATCGACCTTCTTCTCAAGGTCTTTGCTCATGATCCAGTAGGAGTCAATCCCTTCTCCAATTGTTTCAATGCATGCCTAAGAAGCCTTTTATAACTCACGGATCTTATCATGAATCTCATCTTGCCGCACCTTCTTATGTTTAGGAGGTGATGGACCAAGAGGAGGTTTATACTAGGATCCTATGTTGTAACGATAAGGATTAGAGAGGTACTCATCCTTGTTCCTTCCCCGGTCCGCTTGTCTCATCATTTCCATCATCTGTGGGAACAGGTCCTCCAAATTTGGGAGAGGCTTGATCTCTAGGCCGGATGATGACGCTGATCCTTTAGGTTTTGCTTCCTCAATCCTCTTCACGGGCTTCTCATCTTTCTTCTTCTAGACCTGGTTGACGTGGAAGGGCTGCATGGCTTCGTTGCACGGATGTTATTAGAGGGCTTGTATAGGGATGGCGAGGATTTTTGAGGCTGGAGGCTGTAGCTCTACGAAAACTTAATGAAAAAGGTTAGATGCGGTCGGCCTTAAAAGGAGGGCTCAAAAACCCTAGTCGTCTTGCGTAACGAGCAACTATTCGGGCGCAGCCCGTATAGCTTCCGCCGTATAGTTGTGAACCGACTATAGGTTAGATCTACGGCGGAACCTAACTATACGGGCATAACTTTTAATTCCGGTCGTATAGTTGGTCGTTAAACTCTCTGTTTCCTCGATGAAATTTTTGAAGAAGGGTCAATAACTATACGACCGTGACTATACATATGGAATTTTTAATTCCGGCCGTATAGTTGGTCGTTAAACTCTTAGTATTCTAGAAATTATTTTGCCAAAGGTGCAGACAACTATACGACCGCAACTATATGGGTGGAATTTTTAATTCTGGCCGTATAGTTGGTCGTTAAACTCTCTGTTTCCTCGACAATTTTTTTGGAGAAGGGTCGATAACTACACGATCGCGACTATACGGGCGAGATTTTTAATTCCAGTCGTATAGTTGGTCGTTAAACTCTTAGTACCTTTCGCGGACGGAAGTGTTGTCGTCGCAACAACTATACAGCCGGAACTATATGGCTGGAATTTTTATTCCCGCCATATAGTTGGTCGTTAAACCTTCTGTGTGCACCAAAAAAAATCTGCTTCTCCAAGTATTCTTTATTAATCTGAAACTTAACGAAATATTGAGTTTTGACAGAGAAATGTCAGCTTAGACTTTCGACCAATTTTGGCATCATCCAATTTCCTTCTTCTTTGCTAGAGCATGAAATTTTTTCATTAAGACAATACTTAATCTAGACTTTAACTGAGAATTTTAAAAACTGACTCAACCTTTATTTCATATGGGTTGCCTCCCATGAAGCACTCTTTTATGGTCAATAGCTTGACCGTAGTAACGCTCATCCCATCTTGAGTCCATTCTTCTTGTAATTGTCGTTCTTCGTATAATTTTGCTTTATCACTTCTTCGGGGGTGCTCAATTCTATAGTCATCGCACTTATATCTTCTTTCACCCGATAATCCTTCGAGTGCTGTCCACTTACCACATATGCGAGAGAGGGTGTTTTTCCTTGGAGCTTCACTGCTCCTGGCGAATAGGCCTCTTCAACTACATATGGACCTTCCCACTTCGACCTAAGTTTTCCTGGAAACAACTTAAGACGAGAATTATAGAGCAACACTTTGTCTCCACTTTAAAAAAAATATTCTCTATTTTTATATCATGCCATCTTTTAACCTTTTTCTTAAACAACCTAGCATTCTCATAGGCTTCACTTCTAAACTCATCTAAAGCATGCATATCTAATAAACGCTTTTCCCCTGGTGCTTTGAGATCATAATTTAGATTCTTGATTGCCCCAAAAGCTTGGTGTTCTAGTTCTAATGGTAAATGACATGCCTTACCGTACACCATCTTATAAGGTGTCATACCCATTGGATTTTTAAACGCAGTACAGTACGTCCATAGAGTGTCGTTTAACTTGTACGACCAATCCTTCCTTGATTTGTCCACCGTCTTCTCGAGTATGGTCTTTAGTTCTCTATTTGAGAGTTCCACTTGACCACTTGTTTAGGGATGATATGGCGAAGCAACGCGGTGAGTTACTCCATACTTGTTGAGGATTTTTCTGAAAGTCTCTTTCATAAAATGAGAACCACCGCCAGTAATTAAAAATCTAGGAACTCCAAACCTGGAGAATATGACATCCTTAATCATCTTCACTAAGGTAGCTGTATCTGCATGAATTGTTGGGATAGCTTCAACCCACTTAGTAACATAGTCAACAACAAGAAGAATATGAGTATAACCGTTTAACTCTGTAAATGGCCCCATGTAATCCATTCCCCATACATCAAAGGGTTCAATTGTTAGACTATAATTCATCGCCATTTCTTGTCTCCTACCTATATTACCTCTTCTTCGGCAAGCATCGCAGTATTCCACATACCTGTGTGCATCCTTGAGCAAGGTCGACCAATAGAATCCGGATTGAAGTACCTTTGCGGCAGTCCTTTTACCTGCATGATGCCCTCCATATGGACTGTCATGACAATCCTTCAATATAGCATTCATTTCATGATTAGGAACACACTTCCGAATCATTCTGTCAAGTCCATGACGATATAGATATGGATCATCCCAAAAGTAATATTTAAGATCATTAAAGAATTTCATTCTTTCATTTCTTGACATACTAGGAGGTAAAAAATTTGTTGCTAGATAGTTAGCATAATCTGCATACCATGGATCAGCAATCTCGACCTTTGCTAAATATTCTCCTAGAAACGATTCATTAATAGGTACGGGGTCATTAATTATTCCCTCCATCCTAGAGAGATGATCTGCTACCGGATTATCCTTACCCCTCATATCTACTATTTGCAAATCATATTCTTGTAGTAATAAAACCCACCTAATCAACCTGGGCTTAGCATCCTTTTTCACAAGCAGGTGGCGCAGAGCTTGGTGATCTGTATAAATTATTACCTTAGAATTAATTATGTAAGATCTAAATTTGTCACAAGCAAAAATTATAGCTAGAAACTCTTTTTCTGTAGTAGCATAATGTTTTCGAATCTTATTAAGAGGTCAACTAGCGTAATAAATAACATTTAAATTCTTTCCATCTCGGTGTCCTAACACAGCCCCTAAAGCATAATCACTAGCATCACACATAATTTCGAAAGGTTCATCCCACTTTGGAGGTTGCATGATAGGTGTTGAAACTAGTTTATCTTTAAGGTTCTCAAAATCTGCAATGCAGTCATGGTCTAAATAGAACGGATTTTCTTTATCAAGAAGATTGGTAATGGGCATAGCTAGTTTAGCAAAATCTTTTATAAACCGCTTATAAAATCCTGCATGTCCTAGAAACATTTTTAAGCTTTTAATGTCCTGAGGTATTGGGAGATTTTATATAGCATTTATATTAGTTTTATCTTTTTCAATTCCCTTCTCTGAAACCTTGTGCCTGAAAACTTTACCTCCTCTTTCCATGAAACGGCATTGTTCCCAATTCAAAACCAAGTTTGATTGCCTGCATCTTTGCAAAACTCTGGTCGGATTGTAGAGACAATTATCAAAAGTTGTTCCACAAACGACAAAATCATTTGTTAGGACTTCCATAGTCTTCTCAACAAAATCATCAAAAATCTTTAGAACACATTCCTAAAAAGTTGCTGCTGCATTACATAAGCCAAATGATATTAATCTATAAGCATATGTGCCATAAGGACAAGTAAAAGTTGTTTTCTCTTAATCTTCTGGCTGTATGGAAATTTGAGAATATCCAGAATAACCATCAAAAAAACAAAAATAAGAATCATTACTAAGTCTTTCTAGAATTTTATTCATGAATGGTATAGGTTTATGATTCTTTTGGGTTTCACGGTTTAGTTTCCTAAAGTTAATGCACGTACGATATCCTACAATTGGTCTCACAGGAACTAGCTCACCTTCCTCATTCATATATAGCAGCATCAAGACCACCTTGTCTTGGTATGCAATGAGCCGGGCTAACCCACTCACTGTTAGAAATAGGATATATTATACCAGCATCAAGTCAGCGTATAACTTCTTTTCTTACTACTTCCTTTATCTTAGGATTAAGCCTTCTTTGTGTATCTACTATGGGTTCAACATCATCAAGCATGGTAATCTTATGTGTTACAATAGATGGATTTATTCCTTTAATATCACTCAATGTATATCCAAAGGCTTCACGATGCTTAACCAAAATTGAAATGAGTTTATTCATTTCATTTTCTAATAGATTATTGCTAATAATAACAGGACATCTATTTTCACTATCCAAAAATTCGTACCTCATATTGTCTGGAAGTTTTTTCAATTCTATTGGTGGAGGTTCTTCATCTCCTGTTCTTACCAGTTATTCATAGTCATGTGGATTTTGTGCTTCCAGAATTGAATCAAGGTAATCATCCATGTCTTCTTTCTTCTCATCAACCGGTGCTTCTTCCCAATTAATCAAACTCCTTTCTAGTTCATCTTGTGGAGTACTGAAATGAATTGTCGCTAGCTCGGCAATCGTCTTTTCTTCCTTCATATCCTCCACTTCATATGGCCTCTTTTGTAGTTTGGCAAAATGGAATGTCATTTCTTCTTCTCCAAACTTCAGTGAAATGGTTTCCTTCTGATTATCCACTTGAGCTTTGGTGATGGAAATAAAAGGTTTCCCTAAAAGAATAGGGCAAAAAGAATCTCGAGGCATATCAACAATATGAAAATCAAGGGGGTACATGAGTGAGCCAATTAAGACATAGATATTTCTGATTACCCCTTCCGGTTTTATATTGGTTCTATTAGACAATTTAATAATAGTGTCTACCGGTTCAAAATCTGGATTATTTAAGTTGTAGCAAAGTTCTTCATAAAGTGATGACGACATAATATTTATGGTGGAAACTGGTTCACAAATTCCATATAAGAAAGTTTCTCCACAATATATAGGGGTCATAGGTTTTGAAGTTTTGTTACCTCGAACCTTACCTTGGATGAATTCCGAAGTTTCACGGTCTAACATAACCACTTCATCCTCCACTATTCGTGCCTCCATAAGGTCTTTTATTATAACATTATTTATATTTGTAGCTTCGAAATTTCTTTCTGGTTTCTTCAGTCTCTTTTTTATTTGTTCTTCCTCTCTTTGTGTTTTTTCAAAGACTCCTAACTCTTCCATTAGTTCTATTGCACGCTTCTTTTCTTCGAGAGGTTTATGAGGTTCCCATTCTGTAGGTACCTGCAAATGCCCTGCATAATTATCAATAATTTTCTTTCCTGAGTAAGAATCAATATCGAGGGTTTTAATAATTGTATATGTCCTCTCATCTGCAAGGAAATTGTTAATGCAAGCATATTCTGAAAAACTAGTTGTAATATTTTCCTTATCTTTAGAATTTTTATTTGCTTATTTCATTTTTATTATTAGATTCCAAGCCTCATCATAAGTATAAGATAGAAAACTGCCATTTGAAGCAGTGTCTAGATTCGTCCTATTTTCAATATTTAGCCCTCCATAAAATGGATGGGTGATTAACCAATCAGGTAAATGATGATGGGGGCAATTATCTAGGTAACTTTTATACCTTAGATATCCTTCATATAAGCCTTCACTAGGATTATTTTTGAAACTCATAATAATACCTCTCATCCTGTGAGATTTGCTTTCAGAATAATATTTTGATAGGAACTTAGTTGTCAATTCCTCCCAAGTCCTTGGTGCTATTGCACAAAAAGATCTGTACCAGTCACAAACATTATTAGAGAGAGTTTGTCTAAACAACTGGATTTTAACCATATCAAGATTACAGTCATCAAAAATAAAGGAACTCGGAATGTCTACAAAGAATTGTAGGTGCCCATATGGACTTTCTGCATTGGTTCCTTCAAATTTCTTAGAATGTAATAACTCAAATAATAAAGGATGGATCTCGACTCCATCCGGATTTATGCTTTTGTTGACAGTTATAAAAGCGTCCATGGGTGAACCCATTTTCCTTACTGCCTCAAGCTGATTCAAATGTTGTCCATTTTTGTGGTCCAGCAACTCAAGTAAAAATTAGTACAACGAAAGTAAATAACTAAAAGTAAAGTGACTTATAGCGCTAAGCTCCCTGGTAATGGCGCCAGAAAATAGGTTGATGACTGCAAGTACAGAGATCGTTTGTAGCTAGTTTCGAAATAAAGATATCAATCCCACAGGGAGTAGTAGGCGAAAGACAAAAATGCTTTTAACTATAACTAAACTGAGTACTTGAGAAATAACTTTAAGATGCAAGATAAGTAGAGTTGTTTTTGAGTTTTTGATTGAACAAGGTAATTTAAAGTAAAGCAAAACTAAATGCAGAAAGTAAGAATCGCGTGTGTAATAGAACTTTGGAACTACAATAGGGAAAAGGCGTTCTCAAGGAGTAGCGGATACACCACTAGAAATGTAGACTAAGTAATCGAGAGTATTAGAATGAATATTCTCATAGTGTATATGTATGTGGGAGGAGCTCCATATATGGACGATTTGCTAGCAATCGTTGCACACATCGTCCTCATAACCACAGTAGACAGTAATCGACAACCATCGCATTACCGCGCTATTAAGGGATTTCTCCCGTGGCATGGACATCGCTTGATGAGTTCTCCTTAGTTCCCCAAGTTAGTACGTAAGGAATAACAACAGCTTTATAGTCACAGTAAGCGCTATCATTCCTCCGTCTACTAACAAGTAATCCCCTCCATCGAGTTCTCATAAGAGGCAAATATTAAGAAGGTGCACTTCTCCTTAATATCAAGATGAAGACAATTAACACATACGCATAATGATGTATAACATAATAATCTCTATCTCATCTCAGTCATATGCTAGGGTTTCTCCATCTCCCCAAGAACTAAAGATCTACTCATACATGGAGGCAATCAACATCATGGCAATGGTAATGGAAACAATCATAGATGAATAGTACTTGTATGAATCCACAGCGAGTATAGGAATTACAACAAGATCTAGACAAGATGTAGATGGGATGGATGAGGATGGTGGTGATGTAGTGGTGGTTGATGAAGATCAATGCCTTGGCCTCCCGGATCTGCACAGGGTGAAGATGGATCCCTGACGGATGAGTTCTCCCTCCAGATGCATTCTAGAGGTGAGGTTTTCATGATTTCTGGGTGTTTTGTATGTCGTCTCCCCGAACCAATTGCACGGGGTGAAACTATTTAACGAGGCGGAGGCGGCGCCAACTATATGGCTAGAGCTATACGGGAAGAAGAAATTCTCCCGTCGTATAGTTGGTCGTTACGCTCTCTGCCTCCCTTGTTCGCTTCTGGTTTTCTTCTAGTATTATTAATATTTCCCAAATAAGCGATTTACGTTGTTTTTGACTCCTTTTCTCCACATTACATCTGCTTCAATAATTGTATCCATTGGAGCCATCATCTGTCCTGATCCTGGTGAAAACAGACATAAAATATGCGCACAAACGCTGTAAAATATCAAAATCCTACATCTACAATGCAAAATAATAATGTAAAACATGATGCAAATATGCACTCATCAACGGGTAGCACACATATGAGTATGTGGGTGATGATAATCATGTTATTGCATCTTATATGTATTTTGGATATTGGTGGCATAGTGGGATGAAGCGGCCCGGACTAACTTTACATGTCCTCGCACATGAGATCTGTTCCACGCTTGAGATGCAACTAGTTTTGCATAAGTGGCTAGCGGGTGTCGGTCTCTGGTACTATAGTCAATATCTGATTTACAATGAGTTGCTAATAATTTGGTTATCCTCGTTGTGGTTCCATGTTCGTAGGTAAGACTGGTTCTATCTTCGAAAGCCCTAAGCCAGGTAAAACTTGCAATGGATAAATTAGAAGCATCTAGTTTAGATTGTTGCTGGGCTGGTGTCATGATATGGTTATGTTGTAAGTTGATGTATAGTATATACTCTTACAACACACCTACCGGGTTTATTTTAGGTGGACTTGTAAAACATTGCTCTTGCGTGTAAGTTCCATAGACCTTGGCCTTACACACAAAGGAATGATAAATATCATACCACGATGCACATGATAGTGATCAAGTGCAAGAACCATATCATTTCACTTTACACATATGATGCTTGCATCTTATATTGCTTGTTTGGCCTTTTTATTAGCATTATAAGATGATCCCTCATTCAGATATCAAGATAAAAATGTGTTCTTCCTTAAGTACGCACTGTTTTATGTTTCTCCACTTCAAGACATCACGTGATGATCAGGTGTACTTCAATCCACGATCATATAACGGGTGTAAGACATTTTTACGCACACGAGTACTAAGGTTCTTACTTGGTGAGCCTAGCATATACATACATGGCCTCGGAACACGAACCGAAAGGTTAAGCATGAGTCATACAGTTGATATGATGCCCATATAGATGCTCGCCTTTGAAGCTACACCGACTCACGTGATGATCGGACTTGGTGTAGTGGATTTGGTTCATGTAATCACCAAAAAGACACGATGGATGTTGTTTTTGAGTGGGAGTTCATTTGTAATTTGGATTAGTTGAACTCAGTCTATTATAAACTTAGTCTAAACTTTACAAATTATGTTGTAGATGGCACCATCTGCTTTTAATTTTAATGTGTTCATGGAGAAAGAGAAACTTGTGGGAAATGGGAGCAACTTTACCAACTAGGCCATGAATCTAAGGATTATCCTCACTACTGCACAAAAGCAATATGTGCTAGAAGCACCGCTAGGCCCCCCACCAGCTCATGATGCCCCTGACAAGGAAAGGAACGTCTATTTGACTCATCAGGAGGACCACAACTTAGTTCATTGCGGCATACTGTATGGGCTAGAGCCAGAACTTCGAAAGCGTTTCGAAAATGGCAATGCTTTTGATACCATGGGTGAATTGAAAATGATTTTCAATACCCATGTTGCCGTAGAGAGTTATAATGCTTCTGAAAAGTTCTTTAGCTGCATGATGGAAGAGAACAGCTCCGTTAGTGAGCACGTACTTGATGGCTCAAAATACGATGAGCTCGTTGGGGAACCCCAAGAGGAAGGTATGATGAGTATAGCAGCAAGTTTTCCCTCAGTTATGAAACCAAGGTTATCGAACCAGTAGGAGCAAGGAAACAACCCCAAGGTGTTGTCTCCAACTTGGAATCCTGCACAACACAACCATAGAACTTTGCCCCAAACTTACAGTGAGGTTGTCAATCTCACCGGTTTTGCTAAAAACAAAGGATTAAACGTATTGTGTGGAAGATAATAATTGCTTGCAGAAAGTAAACAGTAAATAGTAGATGGTAGATTGATGGTAAAAGACTGGACCGGGGTCCATAGTTCACTAGAGGTGATTCTCCTTAAGATAGATGACATGTTGGGTGAACAAATTACAGCGGGGCAATTGACAAACACCAACAAAGCATACATGCATATACTAATCATCTTGACTCCTATGATATCTGATTGGGCATTACAACATTATACATAGACCGTAATCCAACTGCATCTATGAATAATAATCCACCTTCAGGTTATCATCCAAACCCCCTCCAGTATTAAGTTGCAAGCAACAGATAATTGCATTAAGCAAAGTGTGTGAATTAAACAATACGATTGCCCTATGGACAAAGGATTGTTGTTTTCTCCCTAGTAGCAACAGCACATCTAGTACCTTAGAGATTCCTGTCACTTCCCCAGATTACTAGAGGCATGAACCCACTATCGAGCATAAATACTCCCTATTGGAGTTGCTAGCATCTACTAGGCCAAGGTAGGTACTAACAACAGATAGCATGCAAGATCACAAATAACATAGACATGATAGAATAAATAATCAATCTGAAATAGCATCTCAATATCCATCGGATCCCCGCAAACACAACATGTAAGATTACAAATAGATGATCTTGATCATGAATGGATCTCACAAGATCTAAACATGGTAGCACAAAAGAGAAGAACCAACCATCTAGCTACTACATGGACCCGTAGTCCAGGGATGAACTACTCACGCATCACACCGGAGGCAGTCATGGTGATGAAGAAGGCCTCCAGGGCGATCTCTCCCCTCCAGCAGGGTGCCGGGAAGAGCTTCAGATCCCTCCCGATCTAGGTATGGAGATGATGGTGGCTACAGACTCTTTTATGGAATTTTGATCGGCTACTTAGGGTTTTCATCCCGGGAGGCTTTTATAGGCGAAGGGGCAAGGTCGGTGGAGTACCAAGAGGCCCACACCCCCTGGTGGCGTCCCCCTGGCCACACCACCCTAGGGTGTGACCGCCCTGGTGCGCCACTTCGTCTCCCATCCAGACTTCGTATTGCTTCAGGTAAAATATTGACTTTGGCTTTTGTCCGGTCCAATTCTGAAAATATTTCCTTACTAGCGTTTCTCAAATTAAAAACAGCAGAAAACAGGCAACTGGCACTGTGGCATCTTGTTAATAGGTTAGTTCCAGAAAATGTGTAAAAATACTCCAAAGTGTGGACAAAACATAAGAAAGTAGATATAAAACAAGAATGGAACATCAAAAATTATAGATACGTTTATGACGTATCAACATCCCTAAGCTTAACTCCTGCTCGTTCTCGAGTAGGTAAGTGATAAAAGAAAGAATAATTTTTGAGGTGGCATGCACCATCACAATCTTGAATAAGGTATTTGTGAAACATTGATAGCTAGGATCATAGTACACTAACATAGACATGAAAGATATAGTTCTAACAGTAAGACATAGCAACTATGTTGTAACATGAAAAGGTAGAAACAAAAGATTCATGAATAACAATGCTTTGAAAGAGGTTTGTTTGTTTCACATAAAGAAAACATAACGAGAATGGTATTCAGCTTGTCCCTCGTAGTGTAGCAAAACATAAATGCATAGGACACCTTCAAAGTTCATAAGGGTGACTAGATACAAATAGTTTAAGAACAAGCAATATCAAAGTTATGAATCAATCAACAAGTTTTGGGACAATGCACATTAAACTAAGAATGACCACTACGCTCTCTCAATAGGTGCATAAAGATAGAAGATGGAGACTCAACATAAAAGTAAAAGAAAGGCCCTTCATAGAAGGAAGTAGGGATTCAAGTTTCATAAAGAGCTTCAAAAAATAATGGTACTTATTAGCTTTCAGCTCTCATTGCCCCTATCATAAGCAACTTTAGGTGATTAAGGTTAAAGTGAACAAATATTAGGATATGCTTCACAAGTTATAAGTTGAAATCTCATGCCCCTTACTTACGAAGACCGAACCTCATGCTACTCAACTTTAGTCACGAGTAAGTTTTTGTCATTGTAAGTACATATGTATCATAGAGAACCGCCAACGGGGTACCCCTTACCCCATGATACAGGAGCTTTCCCATATCAAAAAGACAAGGCAAGCAGACAATGAGCATCTCAGCGATCTTTTTATTTGCTATTTGCATAGGTTTTTATTGAGGATGCTTCATAGATTACTCACTATGGTTATGCTGAAAATTGGCACCATGATTAGGCATGGCTTAGGCTAGCGGCCCAGGCGTTTCTCTAACACATATACAAACTCCATGAGCTTACAAGCTTCCCTTTTATTTCACACCGCCGGGATCCATAAGCAAAAGAACATGATATCAACCAAATAGAGTGCAATGTTGAAAGCGTTCCCCATGGTGACATGGTTCTGCTAATTCACAACTTATAAAGCGCAAGCATATACGCAACATAAATGGGCACAATGGTTCAAGTTTATTAAGTGCAAGAAAAGTAACGTGTCCCATCAAGTTTGTGAGAGATTTAATCACTAATTTTCACATAACAAGTTTAATTCGGAAGGTAGATAAAAACATGAATATACTTGGAAATAGAAATAATGCTAATAGGTAGGTATGGTGGACTCTTTGGAATAACTTGGTTTTATTTGGAGTTGGATGGATGAGTGGAACTAATACTTGGTACATGTGGAGGCTAGCAAAAGACTGGGAGCGACCAACTAAGAGAGCAATAATGGCCATAGTCATGCAAAGCAACAAACCATTATCAATTAAAGCATAAAGTGATATTACAAGTCGAAGACTAGATGACCATAGAGGATATGGTGACTTGGTATAGTCTTAACATGGTGCGAGCATGCGCCAAGTCAACCCAAATAAAGCATCAAAGGAGAATACCACTATATTGTGCTTTATATGCTAAAACAACGCATGATTCTTTCAGAGCACTGATACATTGCAAATGTATCTATAATTTTTGATGTTCCATGCTTGGTTTTATCCACTTTCTTGTGTTTTGTTCCAACTTTGGAGTACTTTCCGTATGATTTCTTGGACTAACCTATTAACAAGAGCCACAGTGCCAGCTGCATGTTTTCTGCTGTTTTTGGTTCCCGGAAAGTCAGAAAATGAATATTCTCGGAATTGGACGGGACAAAAGCCAAAGTGCCTATTTTTCCGGAAGTGATCAAGTGCCAGAATACGAGACGGAGAGGGGCCAGGGGCCGGCCACACCACCTGGCCGCGCGGCCAGGCCTGGCTCGCGCCAGGGGGTGGTGTGGTGGCTCCCGGCAACCCCTCGGCCTCTCCTTCCGCCTATAAGTTGCCCTCGGGACGAAAACCCTAAGTACCCGATCAAAAATCCACGAAAGAGTCTATAGCCGCCGTCATCTCCATCCCTAGATCGGGAGGGATCTAAAGCTCTTCCCGGCACCCTGCCGGAGAGGGGAATTCACCCTGGAGGCCTTCTTCATCACCATGCAAGCCTCCGGTGTGATGCGTGAGTAGTTCATCCTTGGACTACGGATCCATGTAGTAGCTAGATGGCTGGTTTATCCTCCTTTGTGCTTTCATGTTTAGATCTTGTGAGCTCCGTTCATGATCAAGAGCATCTATTTGTAATCCATACATGTTGTGTTTGCGGGGATCCGATGGATATTGAGATGCTATTTCAGATTGATTATTGATTCTATCATGTCTTTGTTATTTGAGATCTTGCATGCTTTCCGTTGTTAGTAGCTATCTTGGCCAAGTAGATGCTAGCAACTCCAAGAGTTAGTATTTATGCTCGATAGTGGGTTTATGCCTCTGGTAATCTGGGGAAGTGATAGAAATCTCTAAGGTACTAGATGTGCTGTTGCTACTAGGGAGAAAACAACAATCCTTTGTTCATAGAACAATCGTATTGTTTATTTTACACGTAGTTCGTAAAGCAATAATCTGTTGCTTGCAACTTAATACTAGAGGGGGTTTGGATGATAACCTGAAGGTGGATTATTAGTCATAGATGCGGTTGGATGGCGGTCTATGTATTATGTTGTAATGCCCAATCAAGTCTCAGAGGAGTCAGGATGATTAGTATATGCATTTATTGCTTTCTCGGTGTTTGTCAATTGCCCCGCTGTAATTTGTTCACCCAACATGTTATCTATCTAAGGAGAGCCACCTCTAGTGAACTATGGATCCCGGTCCTTTTTATTTACATACAATCTATAAACTGTTTCTGCTTTGTGTTTACTTTCTGCAAAATATTACTGCTTTCCATTCGATACGTTTAATCCTTTGTTCTCCGCAAAACACGGTGATATTGACAACCTCATCGCAAGTGGGGGACAAAGTTCTATGGTTGTGTTGTGCAGGTCTCCACATTGCTACTAGCACCGGTAGTGCGCCCTGGTCAAAGCTCAGCTAGTAACACCTTTGGGGTGTTTCCTTGCTCCTACTGGTTCGATTAAACCTTGGTTTCATAATTGAGGGAAAACTTGCTGCTGTGCTCATCATACCTTCCTCTTGGGGTTCCCAACGAGCTCTACGTCGATCGTCGAGTGCATCAAGATCTTTTCTGGCGCCGTTGCCAGGGAGTCAAGGAAATCTTCACAAAGGGAGTCCCTCATAACCAATCTCTTTACTTTGTTGTTTTTGTTTTGCTTAGTTTCCTTTTTTCTTTGTTTGCTTGTTTTGTTCTTCAAAAAACACAAAAAATTAGTTTTACTTGTTTGCTTTCTTATTTCAAAAACACACAAAAAAATTAAGTCTCCTTTAGTAGTCACCTCTCCCTTAGCTCACCATGTTGATCCCTACATTCACCCTGAAAGACCTTCCAATTGGTAGTGGTTCTATAATTGGGAAAGATAACATTGAAGAATTCTTTAATCATGTTAGTAAGCATGAAGATACTGAGGATAGATCCCTTGCAGAACTTGCTCCAAACTATGAGATTGCTGCAGCTTCTTTAATTCACATGTTAGAAGCTAGGTTTGTTAATCTCAACCCCTTAATGCAAGTAATGTTTCTTAAGCTTAAGGAAATTGAAGACCCTGAAAAGAGGGATTTTATACTAGAAACTTTGTTTAAAGAGTTCTATGATGTTGCCAAGGAAGCTAGAAAAGTCTTTGAACGTTTCAATATGCTAGGCTCATGTGTAGATGTTTTTGGTACACGGGAAAAGATGAACAAAACCGAACCTAATGGGGAAGAACCTAAGATACCAACACCATTTAAACTAGTAGCAATACATGATGGCATAGAAAAGAATCTTGATTGGATTGTTCCTGCAAACCCTTTTGATGAGAATAGTGAACCCAAGAGCATTGAGAGAGGATCCTCTAGGACTTATTTGGATGATATACCTTGTCTTTTGAAAATATTTCTGGTATTGATCTTAATGCTTCTTCATTTGAGAACACTTGATTCTTTCTTTGCTTCTTATGCCTAACTTAAAGGCGTTAAAGAAAAGTACTTGTTGGGAGATAACCCAAGAGTTTTAGATGAGTCTTGGAAGTTATTACCTCTGTAATAACCACTCCTTATCCTTTTTATTTTCTTTTTGTGCCAAGAGTAACCTCTAATGAGAGTGAAGTAATGATTGGGAAAGTTGCTGTCCCAAAACAGATTCTTGTGCTTCACCGTAAAAATTCCTGAGAGAGCTCTGTATGTCTGATGGATCTGTAATATTTTGTGCGTCTTCCCCAGGTTGTTATCTAACTTTAGTTAGTTCAACACTTTTCTATTTGAGGAACAGAAGGTCTTCGAAAAAATTCGTATTTACCTGCTGGTCTGCTTTGACAGATTTCTGCCATTTTCTGCATTTGCTTCTTGTTGGTTCCTTCTTGAGTTCTTTTGGGGAATTGAGATTTTTGAGGGAAGTGCTACAGTACATAGTGTTCTAATGGAGGTTTATTTGGTGTTAGAACTGAACCTTGAGACTTATTTATCTTAAGTGCACTAATGTTGCTAATGAGATTGTGTGAAGTTTTGTATGAAGGAAAAATTTCAGGTGTACGGAACGAATGAGTAATGAGATGAAGGATGTATGAAAGCTCAAGCTTGGGGATGCCACGCGTGTCACCCCAAGAAATATCCAAGAATTACAAGCGTAAAAGCTTGGGGATGCCCAAGGCATCCCCTTCTTCATCAATAAAAAATTCCAGGTTTCTTCCAAACGCTTCATTTTTATTGTTTCATGCACAATTGTGTTTTTCTTGGAGCGTCTTCTTTTTGGTTTTCGTTTTGGTTTTTCGTTTATTTGGTTTCCTTAGTTTTCTGAATAAATTGGTTGGACCCCCTCTTTCTTACTTTGTTTTGCAAATAGTTTGGTTTTGTTTGGAAAAGAGTAGGAAAGTTCATACTTATGTGGTAAAAAGAGCTCGTTTTTGACTGTGGCCTATGCTTTGTCATGCCATGCTTGATATTATTTTGGCTTTATGCTTAATATTCTTTGTTGTAGCATGACTTGTTATAAACAATTGAGATTGCTTAATGTGCCTTGGATGAATCATGCGTTGTTTTAGCATAATAAAGCATAGTATAGTGGTATTCTCCTTTGATGCTTTATTTGGGTTGACTTGGCACATGCTCACACCATGTTATGACTGTCACAAGTCACCATAGCCTTTATGATCCTTTAGTTTTCAACTTGTAGTATCACTTTATGCTTTGATCAATGATGTTTTGTCGCTCTACATGATTATGGCCATTATTGCTCTCTTAGTTTGTCGCTCCCAGCCTTTTGCTAGCTTCCACAAAAAGTATGAGTTCCACTCATGAATCCAACTCCCTAAACCAAGTTATTCCAAAGAGTCCACCATACCTACCTACTAGCTTATGCTATTCCAAGTATATTCATGCTTTTGTTTATCTTCCACTTGTTATGAGAAAACTAGTGATTATAGCTCTCACGAACTTGATGGCACACTTTACTTTACTTGCCCTTAATAAACTTGAACCATTATGTCTTCTATGTTGTATATGCTTGCACTTATTCGTTGGGAATTAGCAGAACCATGCTTACATGTGGAACGCTTTCAACATTGCACTTGGTACTTGTACCTAGTGACAGCTGCCTGTTTTTTTGCTGTTTTTGGTTCCAGGAAAGTCAGAAAATGAATATTCTCGGAATTGGACGGGACAAAAGCCAAAGTGCCTATTTTTCTAGAAGAATCCAGGAGCCAGAATACGAGACGGAGGAGGGTCAGGGTCTTGCCACACCCCCTAGGCGCGGGCTGGGCCTGGCCGCGCCAGGGCCTGGTGTGGTGGCCCCAGGCACCCCCTCAGTCTCCCTCTTCGCCTATAAGAAGCCTTCTGACCTAAAAGCTTCGAGGGGTTTGACGTTTTTCCAGAAGGAGTTCCGCTCCGCCGCCACCACCAGATTCCATGAAACAGCACTAGAAACTCCGTTCTGGCATCCTGCCAGGACGGGAAATTGGAGGAGATCATCCACATCATCATCACCATCACTTCTCCATCGACCATCCATGTTTCCCCATCTATGAGTGAGTAATCCCCCGCTGTAGGCTATGGGGATGGTAGGGATTGGATGAGATCGTTCATGTAATGGCATCTGATTGTTAGGGCATAGTGCCTAGTATCTTTTATTAGTGTTTTATAACTTTGTTGCGACTTGTTGTGCTTAATGGTTGTCACTAGGGCCTGAGTGCCATGATTTCAGATCTGAACTTATTATTGATTCATCATGATAGTATTGTTTTGGGTCTTATCTACAAGTTGTATACACACGTCGTTGTCCGGAACCTATGGTCCCGAAGTGACAGAAATCAGGGTAGCCGGAAGGGAAAGGCTTTGATGTGAGGATCACATGTGTTCACGGAGTGTTAATGCTTTGCTCCAGTGCTCTATTAAAAGGAGTACCTTAATTGCCAGTAGTTCCCTAGAGGCCCCGCTGCAAACGGACTGGCAGGACAAAAGATGTTGTGCAAGTTCTCATTACGAGCACGTATGACTATATATGAAACACATGCCTAGTATTGTCTAGTACTTGGGTGCTTTATCTTATTTATCTATAATTGCCCTATGTTCTGATTGCTATGTGAATTGTCTTGTCCATGCAACGCCCGTCCATCCATCCCTATGCCTATTGCACTCGAATCCCACTGTTTACTGCTTTTGTTACTACTGTCTTTGTTTTGCTGCTGTTGTTACTTTACTATTCCTACTACAAAACTGTTGCTACTGATAAACTGTTGTGAGCAAGGTTGTTTCTAGGTGCAGCTGAATTGACAACTCAGTTGTTAAGGCCGATAAGTATTCTTTGGATCCCCTTCCGTCGAATCAATAAATTGGATTTCACTTCCCTCGAAAATACTGCAATACACCCCCTATACTTGTGGGTCATCAAGACTATTTTCTGGCGCCGTTGCCGAGGAGCATAGCTTTATTTATCAAGTTCACTTGGAATCACTATTGTTCAAGCTAAGTTTATCTTTCTCCTTGTTTGCTTGTTTCTTTATGAAAAATACAAAAAAATTAGGTCCTACTCTAGTTGTTGTTTTCGTTGGTCTGTTATTGTCTTGCTTTATCATGCTTGATGTCAATGGTTGGTTTCTTTGAAACTGAATCTTATTGGCAAGGTGGGTTCACAGAAGATCAAAAATATTATTATAAGGAACACCGCTTGTCACAAAAAGGGAAACACTTATGGGAACAAATTGATAGATTGTATACCATTGCTAGAAACGTGTGCTCTACTTATAATGTTACTTATTGCTGTGATGAGTCTTGTTGCAGAAAGAGGTATAAACACCTCCCTTTTCAATGTGAGTATAGTGATAATGATACCATATGTTCCTATGCTAAAGTAATTTATGACTTTTATGATGCGGAAAAAATTGAAGAATTTATTGCTTGGAAGGGTACTTTTGAACTTGCTAGTTTGCTTGAAAATATTGATGATTCACCTTACAAATATGAGGTGTATGGTATGCTTAAATTTTGCTTTGATAATTACAAGGATGAAAATGTCTATATTCTTGCATATTTTAATAGATGCTTTCCACAAATGGAAGAGACTAATGCCTTGCAGGATCCTATGGAAGAAGGAATTGATGAACCTGAAATCTCATTAGATGAAAAAGAGGAGGAGAGTGATGAACAAAAGGAGGAAGAATGGATTAGCTACCCATGCCTACCTTCTAATGTGAGTAACTCTTTATCCCTTACATTATTTGATTGTCCCCCTTGCTTACTAAAGGAGAATGAATGTTATGTTCCTGAGGTTTCTCTTGATAGTGTTTATAATAAAGCTCTAGTGCTTGTAGATCATGAAGAGCATTCTTTATGTGATAGTTATATTGTTGAGTTTCTTCATGATGCTACTAAAAATTATTATGAGAGAGGAAAATATGGTTGTGGAAGTTTTCATGGTATTGAAACACCTCTCTATGTGCTGAAAGTTTTGAAGTTACTCTTGTTTTATCTGCCTATGCCTGTCACTTTGTTATTTGCTTACACGATTCCTAGGCATAGGAAGTGGGTTAGACTTAAATGTGTTTTGAATTTGCTCCTTGATGCTCTCTTTTACTTCAATTCATATTTCTTATGAGAGCATCCTCTCAAACTTTTATGCCTGGAGATGATAATATGTCTATTATTCTTGGGAGACCTTTTCTTAAATACTGCAGGAGCTGTTATTAATTGTAATCAAGGGAAGGTGACCTTCAATGAACACATTGTCTATTTCCTCAAGAATATTGAAAGGACTTATGGTTTGAATTAAATTGAACATGTTGAGGGCATTCAAGTTGGAGAAATATATTGTCCCATACGAGGAGAAAAATTTGAAACTATTATGATTGGGACCATTGTTATCAAGGTTGAGGTAACATAATCATTAGTGGAATACAAAGTTTTGTCTCATATGAAATTGTTTTTGTAGAAAGACCTGATCAACCTTGTTAACAAAAGGATTTCATTGAACAAAACAATTTTGTCACCATGATTATCTTCGCTTACTTCTATTCTATCCATTTTAGTTTTTGCTTCTTATGCCTAACTTAAAGGCGTTAAAGAAAAGTAATAGTTGGGAGATAACCCAAGAGTTTTAGATGAGGCTTAGAAGTTATTACCTCTGTAATAACCTCTCCTTATCCTTTTTATTTGCTTTTGGTGCCAAGAGTAACCTCTAATGAGAGAGAAGTAATGATTGGGAAAGTTGCTGTCCCGAAATAGATTTCTGTGCTTCACCGTAAAAATTCCTGAGAGAGCTCTGTATGTCGGATTGAGCTGTAATTTTTGTGCTTCTTCCCCAGGTTGTTATCTAACTTTTGTTAGTTCAACACTTTTTTATTTGAGCAACAGAAGGTCTTCGAAAAAATTCGTCTTTACCTGCTGGTCTGTTTTGACAAATTTATGCCATTATTTGCATTTGCTTCTTGTTGGTTCCTTTTTGAGTTCTTTTGGGGAATTGAGCTTTTTGAGGGAAGTGCTACAGTAGCTAGTGTTCTAATGGAAGTTTATTGGTGTTAGAACTTAACCTTAAGACTTATTTATCTTGAGTGCACTAATGTTGCTAATAAAGATTGTGTGAAGTTTTGTATGAAGGAAAAATTTCAGGTGTATGGAAGGAATGAGTAATGAGATGAAGGATGGACTAAATCTCAAGCTTGGGGATGACACGCGTGTCACCCCAAGAAATATCCAAGAAGTACAAGCGTCAAAGCTTGGGGATGCCCAAGGCATCCCCTTCTTCATCAATAAAAATCCCAGGTTTCTTCCAAACGCTTCATTTTTATTGTTTCATGCACAGTTGTGTTGTTCTTGGAGCGTCTTCTTTTTCGTTTTCGTTTTGGTTTTTAGTTTGCGTGGTTTGCTTAGTTTGCTGAATAAATTGGTTGGACCCCCTCTTTCATGCATTAGTGTTCAAATAGTTTGGTTTTGTGGTGTTTGGAAAAGAGTAGGAAAGCTCATGCTTAAGTGGTAAAGAGAGCTTGTTTTTGACCGTGGCCTATGCTTTGTCATGCCATGCTTGATATTGTTTTAGATTTATGCTTAGTGTTCTTTGTTGTAGCATGACATGTTATAAACAATTGAGATTGCTTAATGTGCCTTGGATGAATCATGCGTTGTTTTAGCATATTAAAGCATAGTATAGTGGTATTCTCCTTTAATGCGTTATTTGGGTTGACTTGGCACATGCTCACACCATGTTATGACTATCCCAAGTCACCATAAGCCTTTATGATCCTTTAGTTTTCAACTTATAGTATCACTTTATGCTTTGATCAATGATGTTTTGTCGCTCTGCATGATTATGGCCATTATTGCTCTCTTAGTTTGTTGCTCCCAATCTCTTGCTAGCCTCCACAACAAAGTATGAGTTCCACTCATGCATCCAACTCCCTAAACCAAGTTATTCCAAAGAGTCCACCATACCTACCTACTAGCTTATGCTATTCCAAGTATATTCATGCTTTTGTTTACCTTCCATTTGTTACGAGAAAACTAGTGATTAAAGCTCTCACGAACTTGATGGCACACTTTACTTTATTGCCTCTAATAAACTTGAACCATTGGGTCCTTCTTTGTTGCGTATATGCTTGCGCTTTACAAGTTGAAATTAGCAGAACCATATTTCATGGGGAACGCTTTCAACATTGCAGTTGTACTTTGTACCCCGTTGATATCATGTTCTTTTGCTTACGAATCCCGGCGGTGTGAAATAAAAGTGGAACTTGTAAGATCATGGAGTTTGTATGTGTGTTAGAGAAACGCCTGGGCCGCTAGCCTAAGCCATGCCTAATCATGCTAGAAACTTGCAGCATCACCATAATGAGCACTCTATGAAGCATCCTCAATAAAAACCTATGCAAATAGCAAATAAAAAGATCGATGAGATGCTCATTGTCTGCTTGCCTTGTCAATTTGATTATAGAAAAGCTCCCGTATCATGTGCAAGGGGTACCCCGTTGGCGGTTCTTAATGATACACATATACTTACAATGACAAGAGCTTACTCGTGACTGAAGTTGAGTAGCATGAGGATCGGTCTTCGTAAGTAAGGGCATGAGATTTCGGTTTATAACTTGTCAAGCATATCCTCTTAGTTGTGTCACTTTAACCTTAATCACCTTAAAGATGCTTATGATAGGGGCAAGACTACTAGGAAACAGCTTATAGATAGACAAGATATTCAGTGGTGCATATGTAAAAATATGCGGCACAGATATATATTAGTGGCGCACTAGAAACAATGCGCCACAGAAGTTTGGCACTTCAGTGGCGCACGAGACCAATATGCGCCACAAAAGTCCATATTTCTGTGGCGCATACTTTCGTGTGCGCCACTGAAGTGTCAAACTTCTATAGGTTAATGCGCATATGTCCATATGCGCCACAGAAGGTGATGTTTCTGTGGCGCATATAGATTAATGCGCCACAGAACAAGCATATAGGGGGGAAAAACAGATCCCACCCCCCCCCCCCCCCCCGTGGATCGCCTTTTCAGTTTTGTAAAAAAATAAACAAAAATGATAGAAACTTCAAAAAAAAATTCCTTTAAGTTGTTGCTAGATTTTAGGGTATAGATCTAGACTAATTCCTTTGGTCGTTCTGAATTTTACAGAATCCCCAAATTCAAAAAGAGTAAAAAGTTATTTAGGGTAGAAGATTTTTTACTGCAAAAAAATAAAAAAGGGGGAGAAACTTTTGTGGCGCATTTCCCCCATATGCGCCACAGAAGTCTTGGGCGGGATTCAAAATTTGAATCCCGCCAGCACCCTTTCTCCCTCCCTTTTTCCTTTTTCTCCCCCTCCCCACTTCTTCTCCCCTCCACACTTCTCCTCCCCTCCTCTCCTCCACACTTCTCCCCTTCTCCTCCCTCCTCCTTCTCCACTCTCCGGCGACCTCCTCCTCCTCCTCCACCACCACCAACTCCGACGACCACCTCCTCCTCCTCCTCCTCCACCACCAACTCCAGCGAGCTCCTCCTCCTCCTCCTCCACCACCACCAACTCCGGCAACCTCCTCCTAGACCTAGCCACCGCCCGCCACCACCACCACCACCACCACCAACTCTAGCCAGATCAGACCAGATCTACATCTGGCCCGGTTTTTTTTGAAATTTGAAAAAAACTTATGTGGCGCATATTGGCCATATGCGCCACAAAAGTTTGAGATCTGGCCCGCCTTTTTTTGAATTTTGGAAAACAACTTCTGTGGCGCATATTGGCCATATGCGCCACTAAAGTTTGAGACTTCTGTGGCGCATTTCGAAATGCGCCACTGAAGTTAGTTATTAGTGGCGAGGTATTAGTGGCAACTAACAAATGCGCCCCAGATGTTCAAAAAAGGTGCGCCACAGAAGAGTTGTTTCCTAGTAGTGCAATGAGAGCTGAAAGCTATAAGTACCATAATTTTTGGAAGCTCTTTATGAGACTTGAATCCCTACTTCCTTTTACAAAAGGCCTTTCTTCCACCATTATATTGAGTCTCCACCTTCTATCTTTATGCACTACTTTGAAAGCATAGTGGCCATTCTTAGTTCTATGTGCATTGTCCCAAGACTAGTTGATCGATGCATAACTTGTTATTGCTTGTTTTAAACTATTGTATCTAGTCACTCCTATGAACTTTGAAGGTGTCCTATGCATTTATGTTTGCTACTATTTGAGGGACAAGCTGAATGCCACTATGCTATGTTTTCTTTATGTGAAACAAACAAACGTCTTGCAAAGCATTGTTATTCATGAATCTTTTGTTTGTGCCTTTTCATGTTGCATCATAGTTTCTTTGTCTTATTGCTAGAACTTTGTCTTTCATGTTATGATTGAAGTACTATGATCCCAGCTTTGAATGTTTTACAAATACTTTGATCAAGTCTTTGATAGTGCATGTCACCTCAAAAATTATTCTTTCTTTTTATCACTTACCTACTCGAGGACGAGCAGGAGTTAAGCTTGGGGATGTTGATAGATTGCAAATGTATCTATAATTTTTGATGCTCCATGCTTGGTTTTATCCACTTTCTTGTGTTTTGTCCACACTTTGGAGTACTTTTCATATGATTTCTTGGACTAACCTATTAACAAGAGCCACAGTGCCAGCTGCCTGTTTTCTGCTATTTTTGGTTCCAGGAAAGTCAGAAAATGAATATTCTCGGAATTGGACGGGACAAAAGCCAAAGTGCCTATTTTTCCAGAAGAATCCAGGAGCCAGAATACGAGACGGAGGAGGGCCAGGGGCTGGCCACCCCCCCCCCCCCCCCCCCCAGGCGCGGGCTGGGCCTGGCCGTGCCAAGGCCTGGTGTGGTGGCCCCAGGCACCCCCTCGGTCTCCCTCTTCACCTATAAGAAGCCTTCTGACCTAAAAGCTTCGGGGGGTTCGACGTTTTTCCAGAAGGAGTTCCGCTCCGCCGCCACCACCAGATTCCACGAAACAGCACCAGAAACTCCGTTCTGGCACCCTGCCGGGACGGGGAATTGGATGAGATCATCGCCATCATCATCACCATCATCATCACCATCGCTTCTCCATCAACCATCCATGTTTCCCCCATCTATGAGTGAGTAATCCCCCATTGTAGGCTATGGGGATGGTAGGGATTGGATGAGATCGTTCATGTAATGGCATCTGATTGTTTGGGCATAGTGCCTAGTATCTTTTATTAGTGTTTTATAACTTTGTTGCGACTTGTTGTGCTTAATGGTTGTCACTAGGGCCTGAGTGCCATGATTTCAGATCTGAACTTATTATTGATTCATCATGATAGTATTGTTTTGGGTCTTATCTACAAGTTGTATACACACGTCGTTGTCCGGAACCTATGGTCCCGAAGTGACAGAAATCGGGGTAGCCGGAAGGGAAAGGCTTTGATGTGAGGATCACATGTGTTCACGGAGTGTTAATGCTTTGCTCCGGTGCTCTATTAAAAGGAGCACCTTAATTGCCAGTAGTTCCCTAGAGGCCCCGCTGCAAACGGGTTGGCAGGACAAAAGATGTTGTGCAAGTTCTCATTGCGAGCACGTATGACTATATATGGAACACATGCCTAGGATTGTCTAGTACTTGGGTGCTTTATATTATTTATCTGCAATTGCCCTATGTTCTGATTGCTATGTGAATTGTCTTGTCTATGCAACGCCCGTCCATCCATCCTTATGCCTACCGCACTCGAATCCCACTGTTTACTGCTTTTGTTACTACTGTCTTTGTTTTGCTGTTGCTGTTACTTAACTATTCCTACTACACAACTATTGCTACTGATAAACTGTTGTGAGCAAGATTGTTTCCAGGTGCAGCTGAATTGACAACTCAGTTGTTAAGGCCGATAAGTATTCTTTGGCTCCCCTTGTGTCGAATCAATAAATTGGGTTTCACTTCCCTCGAAAATACTGCGATACACCCCCTATTCTTGTGGGTCATCAGCCTTTCTTTCTTCCACCATTATATTGAGTCTCCACCTTCTATCTTTATGCACTTACTTTGAGAGCATAGTGGCCACTCTTAGTTCTATGTGCATTGTCCCAAGACTAGTTGATTGATGCATAACTTGTTATTGCTTGTTTTAAACTATTGTATCTAGTCACTCTTATGAACTTTGAAGGTGTCCTATGCATTTATATTTGCTACTCTATTGAGGGACAAGCTGAATACTATTATGCTATGTTTTCTTTATGTGAAACAAACAAACGTCTTGCAAAGCATTGTTATTCCTGAATATTTTGTTTGTGCCTTTTCATGTTGCATCATAGTTTCTTTGCTTATTGCTAGAACTTTGTCTTTCATGTTATGATTGAAGTACTATCATCCCAACTTTGAATGTTTTGCAAATATTTTGATCAAGTCTTTGATGGTGCATGTCACCTCAAAACTTATTTCTTTTTATCACTTACCTACTCGAGGACGAGCAGGAGTTAAGCTTGGGGATGTTGATACATTGCAAATGTATCTATAATTTTTGATGTTCCATGCTTGGTTTTATCCACTTTCTTGTGTTTTGTTCCAACTTTGGAGTACTTTCGGTATGATTTCTTGGACTAACCTATTAACAAGAGCCACAGTGCCAGCTGCCTGTTTTCTGCTGTTTTTGGTTCCAGGAAAGTCAGAAAATGAATATTCTCGGAATAGGACGGGACAAAAGCCAAAGTGCCTATTTTTCCGGAAGTGATCAAGTGCCAGAATACGAGACGGAGAGGGGCCAAGGGCCGGCCACACCACCTGGCCACGCGGCCAGGCCTGGCCCGCGCCAGGGGGTGGTGTGGTGGCTCCTGGCACCCCCTCGGCCTCTCCTTCCGCCTATAAGTTGCCCTCGCGACGAAAACCCTAAGTACCCGATCAAAAATCCACGAAAGAGTCTGTAGCCGCCGTCATCTCCATCCCTAGATCGGGAGGGATCTGAAGCTCTTCCCGGCACCCTGCCGGAGAGGGGAATTCACCCTGGAAGCCTTCTTCATCACCATGCAAGCCTCTGGTGTGATGCGCGAGTAGTTCATCCTTGGACTATGGATCCATGTAGTAGCTAGATGGCTGGTTTCTCCTCCTTTGTGCTTTCATGTTTAGATCTTGTGAGCTCCGTTCATGATCAAGATCATCTATTTGTAATCCATAAATGTTGTGTTTGCGGGGATTCGATGGATATTGAGATGCTACTTCAGATTGATTATTGACTCTATCATGTCTTTGTTATTTGAGATCTTGCATGCTTTCCGTTGTTAGTAGCTATCTTGGCCAAGTAGATGCTAGCAACTCCAAGAGTTAGTATTTATGCTCGATAGTGGGTTCATGCCTCTAGTAATCTGGGGAAGTGACAGAAATCTTTAAGGTACTAGATGTGGTGTTGCTACTAGGGAGAAAACAACAATCCTTTGTTCATAGAACAATCGTATTGTTTACTTTACACGCAGTTCGTAAAGCAATAATCTGTTGCTTGCAACTTAATACTGGAGGGGGTTCAGATGATAACCTGAAGGTGGATTATTAGTCATAGATGCAGTTGGATGGCGGTCTATGTATTATGTTGTAATGCCCAATCAAGTCTCGGAAGAGTCAAGATGATTAGTATATGCATGTATTGCTTTCTCGGTGTTTGTCAATTTCCCCGCTGTAATTTGTTTACCAAGCATGTTATCTATCTAAGGAGGGCCATCTCTAGTGAACTATGGATCCCGGTCCTTTTTCTTTACATACAATCTATAAACTGTTTCTGCTTTGTGTTTACTTTCTGCAAACTATTATTTATTTCCATTCGATATGTTTAATCCTTTGTTCTCCGCAAAATACGGTGAGATTGACAACCTCATCGCAAGTTGGGGACAAAGTTATGTGGTTGTGTTGTGCAGGTCTCCACGTTGCTACTAGCACCGGTAGTGCGCTCTGCCAATGCTCAGCTAGTAACACCTTTGGGGTGTTTCCTTGCTCCTACTAGTTCGATTAAACCTTGGTTTCATAATTGAGGGAAAACTTTCTGTTGTGCTCATCGTACCTTCCTCTTGGGGTTCCCAACGAGCTCTACGTCGATCCTCGAGTGCATCCGGCACATTAAGCAATCTCAATTGTTATAACAAGTCATGCTACAGCAATAATCACTAAGCACAAAGTCAAAACAACATCAAACATGACATGATAAAGTCTACGCCACAGTCAAAACAAGCTCCTTTTGTACCGATTGTAAGCATAAACTTTCCTACTCTTTTATAATCCAAATCAACTTATTTGAAAACTAATGAATGAATTCAGGGGTCCAACCAATTTATTTAAGCAACCCAAGCTAAAGAAAACCAAAAACAAAAACGAAGACGCTCCAAGAACAACACAATTGTGCATGAAACAATAAAAATCAAGTGTTTGGAAGAAAACCTAAGATTTTTATTGATGAAGAAGAGGATGCCTTGGGCATCCCCAAGATTTGACGCTTGTGCTTCTTGAATGTTTCTTGGGGTGTCATGGGTGGCATTCCCAAGCTTGAGATTTTGTCCATACTTCATCTTATCACATTATCCTTCCCTACACTTGCAAATTTTTCCTTCATACAAAACTTCACACAATCTTCATTAGCAACATTAGTGTACTCAAGATAATAAGTCTTTTGGTTCAGTTTCAACGTACATAATGCTTCCATTAAAACACAAGCTACTGTAGCAATTCCTTCGACAAGTTCAAATGATCAAAGAGAACTCAAAGAGAAAGACATTAAGAGGCAAATGCAAATAATGGCAGAAATCTGTCAAAACAGACCAGCAGGTAAAACTGATTTTTTCGAAAACTTTCCGTTGCTCAAATCGAAAAGTGTTAATCTAACGAAAGTTGGGTAACAACCTGGGGCAAAAGCACAAAAACTTACAGCTCAATCCGATGTACATAGATTTTTCATGAATTTTTACAGCAAAGCACAAAAATCTGTTTCGGGACAGCAACTTTCCCAAGTCTTACTTCTCTCTCATTAGAGGTTACTCTTAGCACAAAAACCACACAAAAAGGATAAGGAGAGGTTATTACTGAAGTAATAACTTTCAAGACTCAAAAGAAAAACTTACTGAATGAAAATTTTGGGTTATCTCCCAATAAGTGCTTTTCTTTAACGCCTTTGAGCTAGGCATAGGAAGCAAGATTCAAGTATTCTCGAATGAAGAAGCATTAAGATCAATAAGAGAAATATCTTCAACAAGGCAAGGTATCTCATCCAAATAAGTTATGGAGGATCCTCTCTCAATACTCTTGGGTTCACAATTGTAACACCCCAAAACTTCTAATCAAGATTATCAAGTTCTAATCATCCAAAGTTAGGGTTAACAAAAAACTTTTATTAATAACATGAATATCAATGCATGTGTGTTTGCATTAGTGTAGAAATGAGTGCTTATGCCATGCTTGATTGATACAAATGATGTGAATGGGTTTAAAGGTAAATACTACATCATCTAGACCAATTGCAAGCAAAATAAAAATAAAAATAAATCAAATATGAATAAATAAACCAAATGGTCATTTTGGCAAAAATCAACCACTAGGTCACTTTGTGTGTTCCTAGAAGACAATTTCTAACAGAAACATTTCTACTTCTTTTCCCCCCTTGCTAGACCAGGTAAAAGTGTATGAAGGCCCACTTTACAAACTTACAAAAACATTTTGCAAATCAATTTAATGGATAGTTAAAAATTGAATCTAGTTCATATGTTAAGATCCCACTTTTTCAAAAACCCATCAAATGAATTCACCTTGACCTCTCCAAGCAAACATAGACTCTGAAGCTTAAGTAAAGATCACTCAAAAATTTTGAATCAAAATTTCCAAAATTCATTTCATGCGGCCATTAACACAAACACCTGGTCTACACAGATTAACCCCTGGCCTAACTTCACTATTGTGCACAGTGATCATCGACCATTTGGTCCCCTCTTTACTCCCCTATCTCCCCTAAGTCTAACCCAGCCCCAGACCAATCCCCCCTTCACCATGGAGCACAGTGGAGCGCCGCCCGATTGAGGTCATCGCCGGCCGACCACGGCCAGCTCACAGCAGACCACCCCGCGCCCATCTAGGATGTCTAGGAGGTGCGCCACAGTCCACCCCACGATCGAAGCCAAGCCCTGGACCACCCGAGCACGCCGCGCCCAAACCTCTCTGCGCCATGTCTAGAGCGTGCCAGCTCGCTGCGCCCGACCAGCTCGCGCCTTGCCCTCACCGCGCACGCGCAAGCCCACCATGATCACAGCACCCCAGCAAACACCCCCGTTCGCCGCCGCGCGACCCGCAGTTGCCGCACGCCGCCGCAAACACCTCTGCCCTCGCGCGGAGCGCCGCATGCGCCCGACCGAACCACACCGCCTCATGCCTCACCATTATGTCTGTAAGAACTGCCAGGGATCACCGCCCCATCCACCTACCCCAGCCTCGCCGATAGCCGCCTGTAGCGACACCACCGTCGATCTCCCGTCGCACTACTCGGTCCCCTCGCCGCGCTATAAAAGGAGGCCACCCCTGCCCCATTTCTCCACACCAACACCCTCACCACCTCTCTCTGAGCCTCCCTCACTTCTCCCCGGACCAAGGCGAGCACCACCGTGTCAAAATTGCATCGTGGTCCGCCGCTGCTGGAGGAGAAGGGCGCCATCAATTCCGACCACCCCAAGCCCTGCCGTGACCGCGCCTCGCCTCGCCATCGTCTACCACGTCAATTGCCCCTGTCGCCGACCCTAGCTGGAACCCAGGTGAGCCCTGCAAGACCCCCACCACCGCGCTAGGTCAGATTCCTCGCCGGAGCTATTCGTCGTCGACGATGACTCTCCGTTGTTGATCTGCCTTCTAATCGCACGGCTCAGATTCGCCCATACCGTTTCGTGTAGTTAGTCTCGCTGACTGGTGGACCCCATGTGTCAGCAGCCCGCTGCGTCGCGTAGTGTAACTGGGCCGACCCGTTTAACTTCCCGCGCTGGCCTGGAAATTCAAATGTTGATTTTCCAATTTATTTTAAAACCCTATTCTGTACCTAGATTCAAAAATCAATTCAGAGAGTTTTACTGAACCAAATTGCATGATTCAAATTTTGCTAGAAAGGTAATTAAATTATCTATCCAAGCCCATTGGATTTAAATCATTTGGAGTTAAAGATAATCTATAGCAAAAATAACAAGATAGAGACTTTTGCAACTTCAAACATTTTTCAAAAATCAACCATAATAGATTTTTTTGAGTTGATTCCAACTCTCAAAAATCACATTTGACAATATATATCTGAATATTTAAAAATATTTAGGTTTGCAGGCAGTGACATTGGACTAGTACCAAAAGAATGCTATTAGGGCATTTCTAGTCACTTTAAATCTATTAAATAGTAATCCTAAAATTTATTAAATATGATCAACCCTTTTAAATCACATTCCTATGTATTCGAATATGTGCTGATGACATGTGTCCACATGATCCCATATTATATTTGGAGAATATTAAATCTTAATTAATTTCAATGAGTAGAAATTACTTTTCTAAAATAAAATGAATAAAACTAGTTCTTTAATCCATGTGATGATTGTGATGATGCTAGATCATCAAGTGTGAGCCTTAGTGTGCTAAATAGAAGTAATTAAGTATTGTTTGGTGATTGTGTACCCCGTATTTATTTATAGACGATAGTACCGACCAAGGATACAAGGAGGAGGAGTTCTTCCTCGAAGAAGACGAAGAGAACTTCAATCACTACACCAACCAAGGCAAGCTAGCATTATACAAGTTAACCCTTGCAAGCCATCATTAACAATGCAAGCTAACACTTGCAAGCTTGATAACCTAGGCAAGATGCAATAGGCATGCTTTGGTTATATACATTTGATTTATACCAATCCCAAGTTTTACTTGCAAGCTTTATTCTTTTACTTTACTAAAGTCCTTTACTTTTAGTTAGAGCTTTGTGAGTTTTGGAAAAATAGAATAGGTAGCATAACGAGTATCAAACTAGGCCTAACTAGTGATACTTAGATGTCATTCCATGTCATGAAATTGAAGATTAGCACCCCTCATTAGCGAACACTCTTAACCTTAGTGGCTAGTGCTAAGCATAAAAGTTGATCACTTTAGATGGGAATACTTGGTGAAAATGGTTATGAAAACCTTGGAATGATGATTCATTATATTGAGATGTTTTGACATGTGTGGAGAACACAAAGGTTTTGATGATGAAAATGTTGAGGCATGAGCCTTACCCCTTTATAAAAACTGATGGTTAGGTTCGGATGCGATACCATTCCAATTCTACCGTACAACCACAATACCTGAATTGGATAGGGCTTAGCCGGAAGTTTATGTGCCTTAGTATGGGTTCCCTCGCGGGAGAGGTTCGAGCTGAGGCTACCTCTTGATAATTGTCCACCTATGCAGTGCCCAGGATGGCAGATGGCCATGGCTGGGAGGCCAAGCTCATAGGGGAGGTGCCTATACTAGGGTGTGTAATTGAAAGGTTATGATTGATTATCCGCATACTAAGTATGATTGATTCAGGGTTATCCCTGACGGATGTATCAAATTTTGTGGTGAAAGTGTACCACCTCTGCAGAGTGTCAAACTATTCGAATAGCCACGTCGACGGTCATGGACAGTTGGACTGGCCATATTGTTCCGTTGTCAGATGTTTTCGAAATGATTTGTGAAGTGAATTATGACTTTGACTTGACCACAACAGTGTTGTGGACATGAAAACTAAGTTCCCACTTAGGTGATTTAGAACATTAAATTAGTTTTCTTTACTTCTAAACTCAGTTTAGATAAACCTGGCTTTTTGCAAATAAACCTAGAGCTTAAGATTCCTACTAGAACTACCTTACTTGTTAGTGATAGTTTGCGAGTACTTAAAGAGTACTCATGGCTTTGTCCCTGGCTATTCCCGTGGCCAGACTATGAGGAGGACTATTAGGAAGATGGACAGCAGGACGGCTATGACAACTAGGATCATCTCCCATCGTCAGCATTGCATGTGACCCTGAAGATGGAGCCCACTACTACGCTTATTATTCCGCTGCTTTGATTGTATTAAGACGGGATCATGAGATCCTTTATTTGTAAGACCTTATAATGGTTTGTAATGGATGATGTACTGTGATATCCAATCTGTTATGTCTCGCAAAAATGGTAATCCTGGGATTGCAAGGTATGGAATAACAGGCATCTGGGATTAAAAATCCGGGTGTTGACAACAATTTTCATCAAACGGGTTTTCAGGCAGAATCCAATCAAAATTCTTTTCTAAGGCTTCATGTATTCCTACAAGTTTAAAAGGTATTGGTATCTTACTTTCCTCTCCATTTTTAGGTTTGGTTTTGTCAATCTTTTCTCGTGTACCAATAACATCTACGCATGAGCCTAGCATATTAAAATGATCAAAGACTTTTCTAGCTTCCTTAACAACATCATAGAATTCTTTAAGCAAAGTTTCTAGGATAAATTCTCTCTTTTCAGTATCCTCAATATCTTTAAGTTTAAGAAACATTACTTGCATTATGGGGTTAAGGTTAACAAACCTAGTTTCTAGCATGTGAACTAAAGAAGCTGTAGCAATTTCATAATTTCGAGCAAGTTCTGCTAAGGATCTATCCTCAATGTCCTTATGCTTGCTAACATGATTAAATAATTCTTAAATGTTATATTTCCCAATTATAGAACCGCTACCTATTGAAAGGTCTTTGATGGTGAACTTATGGACCAACATGGTGAGCTAAGAATGAAGTGACAACTTACAGAAAGAACTACTTTTTTGTATTTTTTGATAAAAGAAACAAACCAATACAACTAATTTTTTGTGTTTTTGATAAGAGAAACAAGCAAACAAAGAAAAAGTAAACCAAGCAAAAGAAAAAACAAAGTAAAGAGATTGGTTATGAAGGACTCCCCTTGTGAAGCTGTCCTTGACTCCCCATCAACGACGCCAGAAAATAGGCTCGATGGCTCAAAATACGATGAGCTCGTTGGGGAACCCCAAGAGGAAGCTATGATGAGCACAGCAGCAAGTTTTCCCTCAGTTATGAAACCAAGGTTATCGAACCAGTAGGAGCAAGGAAACAACCCCAAGGTGTTGTCTCCAACTTGGAATCCTGCACAACACAACCACAGAACTTTGCACCCAATTTACAGTGAGGTTGTCAATCTCACCGGTTTTGGTGAAAACAAAGATTAAATGTATTGTGTGGAAGATAGTAATTGCTTGCAGAAAGTAAATAGTAAATAGTAGATGGTATATTGATGGTAAAAGACTGGACCAGGGTCCATAGTTCACTAGAGGTGATTCTCCTTAAGATAGATGACATGTTGGGTGAACAAATTACAGCGGGGCAGTTGACAGACACCGAGAAAGCATACATGCATATACTAATCATCTTGACTCCTATGAGATCTGATTGGGCATTACAACATTATACATAGACCGTAATCCAACTGCATCTATGACAAATAATCCACCTTCAGGCTATCATCCGAACCCCCTCCAGTATTAAGTTGCAAGCAACAGATAATTACATTAAGCAAAGTGTGTAAACTAAACAATATGATTGCCCTATGGACAAAGGATTGATGTTTTATCCCTAGTAGAAACAACACATCTAGTACCCTTAGAGATTCCTGTCACTTCCCTAGATTACTAGAGGCATGAACCCATTATCGAGCATAAATACTCCCTCTTGGAGTTGCTAGCATCTACTTGGCCAAGATAGCTACTAACAATGGAGAGCATGCAAGATCACAAATAACATAGACATGATAGAATAAATAATCAATCTAAAATAGCATCTTAATATCCATCGGATCCCTACAAACACAACATGTAAGCTTACAAATAGATGATCTTGATCATGAACGGAGCTCACAAGATCTAAACATGGTAGCACAAAGGAGAAGGACCAACCATCTAGCTACTACATGGACCCGTAGTCTAGGGATGAACTACTCACGCATCACACCAGAGGCAGTCATGGTGATGAAGAAGGCCTCCAGGGTGATCTCTCGCCTCTGGCAGGGTGACGGGAAGAGCTTCAGATCCCTCCAGATCTAGGGATGGAGATGACGGCGGCTATAGACTATTTCGTGGAATATTGATCGGGTACTTAGGGTTTTCGTCTCGGGAGGCTTTTATAGGCGAAGGGGCAAGGTCAGTGGAGTACCAGGGGGCCCACACCCCCTGGTGGCGCCCCCCAGGACGCGCCGCCCTAGGGTGTGGCTGCCCTGGTGCGCCACTTCGTCTCCCCTCCGAACTCTGTATTGCTTCGGGTGAAATATTGACTTTGGCTTTTATCCGGTCCAATTCTGAGAATATTTCCTTACTAGCTTTTCCGAAACTAAAAACAGCAGAAGACAGGCAACTGGCACTTTGGCATCTTGTTAATAGCTTAGTTCCAGAAAATGTGTAAAAATACTCCAAAGTGTGGAGAAAACATAAGAAAGTAGATATAAAACAAGCATGGAACATCAAACATTATAGATACATTTATGACGTATCAGTACTCAAAATGTCTAGGTACACCGATAAGCTTGTGTCCTTGGGAATAACGATTCCCATTGACTTAGGCATACATTGTGGTCTCCAATCTCTACCACCTAGCTACAAGAGCTTCGTGATGAACTATAACATGCCGACATGAAGAAGTCTCTCTCTGAGCTTCTGTCAATGCTTAAAACTGCAGAAGTGGAGATTAGGAAAGAGCATCAAGTGTTGATGATCAATAAGACCACCGGTTTAAGAAAGACAAGAAGGGTAAACAGAAGGGAAAGAAGGGCGGCAAATCTGTTGTCATGCCTGAAAAGAAATCCCGAGATAGCCCTAAGTCTGATACCGAGTGATACTATTACAAGGGGACTAGCCATTGGAAGCACAACTGCCAAAGTATTTGGTGGACAAGAAGGCCGGCAAGGTAAAAAAGGTGTATGTGATATACATGTTATTGATGTGTACTTGACTAGTACTCACAGTAGCACCTGGGTATTTGATACTGGATTGGTTGCTAATATATGTAACTCGAATCAGGGGTTGTGGAACAAGCGACTGCTAGTAAGGGGTGAGGTCAAGATGCATGTCGGTAATGGATCAAGAGTTGATGTGATCACCGTCGGAACTCTGCCTCTCCACCTACTGTCGGGATTAGTGATAAATCTAAATAATTGTTTTTGGTGCCTACACTGAGCATGAACATTGTATCCGGATCGTGTTTGATGCGAAGTGGTTATTCCTTTAAGTCTGAAAACAATGGTTGTTCAATTTATATGAATGATATCTTTTATGGTCATGCAGCTGTGATAAATGGTTTATTTCTATTGGATCTCGATAATAGTGTTACACATGTTCATAATGTTGATGCTAAAAAAGTTAAACTTGATGATGATATATCTGCATATATGTGGCACTATCGTCTAGGGCATATTGGTGTTAAACGCATGAAGAAGCTCCATTCTGATGGACTTTTGGAATCACTTGATTTTGAATCATTTGATACATGTGAACCATGCCTTATGGGCAAGATGACTAGAACACCGTTTTCCGGTTCAATGGAATGGGGGACAAATTTATTGGAAATCATACATACTGATGTATGTGGTCCAATGAGTGTGTCGGCGCATGGTGGACATCGTTGTTTTGTTACTTTCACGGATGATTTGAGTAGATACGGGCATATCTCTTTGATGAAACACAAGTCTGAAACCTTTGAAAAGTTCAAGGAATTTCAGAATGAAGTGGAAAATCATCGTAATAGAAAGATCAAATTTCTGCGGTCCGACCGTGGAGGAGAGTATCTTAGTTACAAGTTTAGCGCACATATAAGAGATTGTGGAATAGTTTCACAACTCACGCCGGCCGGAAGACCACAACGTAATGGTGTGTCAGAACGTCGTAATCGTACTTTATTGGATATGGTTCGATCTATGATGTCTCTGACTGACTTGCCACTGTCATTTTGGGGTTATGCACTGGAAACCGCTGCATTCACTTTAAATTGGGCGCCATCTAAATCCGTTGAAATGACACCGTATGAATTGTGGTTTGGAAACAAACCTAAGCTGTCATTTCTTAAAGTTTGGGGATGCGATGTTTGTGTGAAGAAACTTCAGCCTGATAAACTCGAACCCAAAGCGGAAAAATGCGTCTTCATAGGATACCCTAATGAAACAATTGGGTATACCTTCTATCACAAATCCGAGGGCAAGGTTTTTGTTGCCAAGAATGGATCTTTCTAGAGAAAGAGTTTCTCGCGAAACGTGTGAGTAGTCGGAAAGTAGAACTCGAAGAGGTTATTGAACATTCTCTTCATGAAACGGCGAGTGGCATAGCTCCAGAAATTGTTCCAGAGTTGACTTCACCGAATGAAGAGGTAACTAATGATAATGATCATGAAACTCCAAAAGAGGACACTACTAAACCTCGCAGGTCAAGAAGAACACGTGCAGCTCCTAAACTGTACGGAAATCCTGTTATGAATTTCATGGTTGATGAAATAGATGTCCCTACGGCGTATGAAGAAGCAATGATGAGCCCGGATTCCAACAAATGGCTAGAAGACATGAAATCCGAGATGGAATCCATGTATGAAAACCAGGTTTGGACCTTGGTGGACTTACCTCACGACCGAAAGGCTGTTGAGAATAAATGGATTTTCAAAAGAAAAATTGATGTTGATGGTAATGTGACCATCTATAAAGATCGACTTGTCGCAAAGGGGTTTCGACAAATTCAAGGAGTTGACTATGATGAGACATTCTCTCCGGTAGCAATGCTAAAATCAGTTAGGATAATGTTAGCAATTGCTGCATATTTTGATTATGAGATATGGTAGATGGATGTCAAAACTGCGTTCCTCAATGGTAAAATTGAAGAAGAGTTTTATATGATACAACCTAAGGGTTTTGTCAATCCTAAGGATGCTGATAAGGTATGCAAACTTCAGTGATCCATCTATGGACTAAAGCAAGCATCCCGGAGTTGGAATCTCCACTTTGATGAGGTGATCAAAGAGTTTGGATTTGTCCAAACTTATGGAGAGGCTTGTATTTACAAGAAAGTGAGTGGGAGGAATGTGGCATTTCTGATATTATATGTGGATGACATATTACTGATTGGAAATGATATAGATCTTTTAAACAACGTTAAAAGTTATCTAAACAGCAAATTTTCAATGAAGGACCTTGGTGAAGCATCATATATATTAGGCATTAAGATCTATAGAGATAGATCAAGGCGCCTAATAGGGCTATCGTAGAGTACATACCTTGATAAGATTTTAAAGAAGTTTAAAATGGACGAAAGTAAGAAGGGGTTCTTACCTATGTTGCAAGGCAAGACATTGAGTAAGACTCAAAGTCCGGCTACGGAGGAAGAAAGAGAGATAATGGATAAGATCCCCTATGCTTCAACCATAGGCTCTATAATGTACGTCATGCTATGTACAAGACCAGATGTGGCACATGTTATTAGTTTGACTAGTAGGTACCAATTTGATCTAGGTTCCGAACACTGGATAGCGGTCAAGAATATCCTTAAGTACATAAGAAGAACTAAGGAAATGTTTCTTGTATACGGGGGTGAAGAAGAGTTGGTCGCTAATTGTTATGTCGATGCTAGCTTTGACACCGACCCGGATGACTCTAAGTCTTAATACGGATACGTATTTCTCATGAACGGAGCAGTAGTTAGTTGGAGGAGCTAGATACGTTGCTAACGTATCCATAATTTTTGATGTTCCATGCTTGGTTTTATCTACTTTCTTATGTTTTGTTCCAACTTTGGAGTACTTTTCATACACTTTCTTGGACTAACCTATTAACAAGATGCTACAGTGCTAGCTGCCTATTTTCTACTGTTTTTGGTTTGAATCCCTATGATTACAGTGCTAGTCCCTGGATCGAATAACTAGCACCCACAGTTTAAGATGTAATATCAAGATACAAAGGTCATATTACATCGCATGATCCAGAATATGAATACTTTATTACAAACTCATAGCCATATGCTATCTTATTACAAAGCAGCAGAATACAAGTAAAGCATGGAGTCCTTCATCTTCATGTGCCACATGCAAACATGTTGAGTGCAGACTCATAACCCCTATCATCAATCCTCACTCATCAATAGAATAACCTGCAACATGATAGGTTGCAGCCACAAAGGGTCAATACTTTGAATGTATTGGCAAGAGTCACTAGTTTCTGAATATAAGTTGGATTATCACTACATGCATATTTGGCTAAGTAGAATTTAGGCTCATTTGCAGAAAGCAATGTGGTTTTATCCTATGTAAAATACTTTTCATCTTTCAACAACTTTCTGAACTCCTTGAAAAAACTCCAAGTTCTTATAATCCCTTGTTGACACCATCAAGTTTTACTTTGAGAAATTGGAATGTTGAGATCTTCCATAGCTTCAGGCCTTAGTTGCTCAAAGTTGTCCATAACCGGGGACACGGCTAAGTACTTCGAATTTAATCTTCTGCAGAAGTTGTACACTTTACCCACGTGACACAATCTCGTCTTGACGCCACCAGTGGCTGCTAGATTAGTACACACCAAGATGGAGTACCGGCGGATCAAGAATGCGACAATGTCTTTCCATAGAAGTCCTCCCAATACATAACCCTACCACGTCTACCAGGCACCAATGCAAGGATATACTTCCAATACATAATTCTAGTTAACCTGAAGAGGTACCAATGCAAGGGTCTTCCACTATGTAATTCGCTAGGCGAGAGCCCATTTAGCATGTGGCTGTACACGAAAGCCACTGTACGAGAAACATGTTCAATCTCTAAGTTACTGGGTGGTATTCTTCTAGTGCACACACGAGAGAGATATCCATAGATATGGTTCCCTTCGTTGCCACCTTACTCACAACTGAGTATCCACATTCCACCCAGGTGATTCATTGAGCACTTGTTTTATTATATAAAGTATGTATTTTTCCAACACCTCACATAATCATATCATGGTATATTCCACCCCGAATCTATAGCAGGGCTAAGTATACTACAACTACGATGTTTCAACTAAGAAAGATACAAAGGATATCCTAAATAGGACATAGCATAGTAACATAGTAGTCCTATCATGCATACTACAAAATTCCACTAAGTGTAATGAAAATAGTAGGACATGGATGATAGTGCCACTTGCCTTAGTAGTTGGTCGTTTTGGTACACTCTTCGTAGTAACACACTTGACAATCCACACAATCTATCAAACAAAACAACCAAGACAAAGCATGCACAAAATCAACACTAATGGCAATACAAAAATCATGCAAAATATGCAAGCATGCAAGATGGCAATTTTTATTGTACAAATTGTTATAACAAAGGTTTTGAACATTACTAAGTGCTTTCTGAACATTTTATATTTGCAAGATTACAAATACAAACCATTTGTGCAATTGTAACAATTAGCAATATTTTCTAGCATTTGGAAAGGCCATTCTCACTAAATAATTTCCATGTTACTATGTATAGTAAACTAAATTTATATTTTGGTCTTACTGGACAGAGTTCAATTTACAATCCATAGCAAAAAGATTCACCCAAAAAATAATTTACAAAATAATTTTTATGGGTAAAATACTCCTAAAAAGGTTCTGCCTAAAACTCTAATTTTCCAGAAGCTAAAGGGTGAAATAAGGCCTCAACAGTGAAGCTCTCATTTTTCTGAATCTATGGACACCAAATTTGTACTTTTCTGAATTGTGGATCAAAAGTTATTAGATTTCCAAGTTAAATATATTTTCGGTCTATTTTCTAATTTAACAGAGGTAATAACCGACGTGGTGCAATCTTATTGGTCCATACCGGTTTGGTCGGATCGGCAACATGGGCCATTGGATTTAAGTGGCAACGAGCGGACCAGATCGATCGGTACCCCTTCGGTAAGTGATCTAATCCTAGCCTTATGATCTGGTTCCGACGGTGCACAGCACTTGGCCATGAACTGGCGGCACTGACGACTGTGCGCGGCGGCGGCGCGTTGGGTGGGTGGTGCTCCGGCGGTTCTAGAGGGGTAGGGGAAGCAGCGATCTTACCGAGGGTTGCGGCGGTCTTGGTGGTCTTGATGGTGGTCGCGGTCGATGAAGGGGTGCTCGGCTTTGTCGGGGATTCCTCGCCGGAGTGCTCGCCGAAGTCGTCGGTGCTCGCGCGTGACGGTGGAATTGTCCTGAGGCTCGAGCAGGCAAGGCAAGGTGTCAGTGAGGTGCGCCAGGTCGTGTAGAAGCTAGCGGTGGCCAAAGTCGGGCGGCGAGAACTCACGACTCACCGTAACTCACCGGTGAATGGTGGCGGCAGAAGTGGCTCAGGTGACGACCGTGGCGACGACATGGGGCATGCTAAAGAAAATGGAGGGTGTTAGCATATGCGCCCGAGGCTGGCGAAGATTACAGGACAGAGAGGAGGGCGCGGGGTAGTTGATTCTCGCCGGAATCGTCGCTGGAGTCCGTCGGTGCTCGTGGCGGTCTGAGCTCAAATTCGAGCAGCCTAGGGGCTCTCTGGTGGTGGGGTGTGAGGGGAAACGGAGAGGAGGGAGTGGCGTTTAAGAGGCTAGGGTTAAAGTGGGGAATTAATCCTGTAATCGTGCGAATTTACTTGAATCGGATCGAGTGGAAACGGCCGGGAGTGGGGCGGGCTCCTCCGTCGCTTGGTTGAAGACGGTGAGGTGGAGGTGACGTGGAAGTGGGGTCGGGGTGTCAGCGAGAGGGGGCGAAGAGGGGTCGGTGAGAAAGAAAACTAGCGGGGAGAAGGGGTGGCCGGTGGGCTTAGTGGGCTAGGGGTTTGGGCCGAGCAGGCCGACTGTGTTGCTGCTATTTTTTTCCTTTTGCTTATTCTTTTTAGTTTTTCTTTTTCTATTTTCATCAAAAACTTTTGATTTAGTGATCCAAATTGGATCAAACAAATTTATAAAATTTTGTAAACTCAAATTATGTTTTTAGGACATTATAGAACACATTTACTTTCCAACTCAAATTTTACTAATCAAATTTATTCACTTTGTCTTTAATAGCTAATATTGTATTTTCTTAATTCTATTCTCAATTAATTCATATATTTTTATCCATGGCTTCAAATAGGATGAAACCAATTTCTATTGTTTTATTATTTTGTCCTTTGTCACAAAGTAACACTTAGGATTTATCTTTGCAAATTTTAAATATGGAATATCCATAGTATTGTGTTGTTCTTATGTGGTAACCAATAAATAGGGTTTTTAAGGATTAAGAGAAATGCTATTTCTCTTGAGGTTTAAAATGCAAACATGCATGCTTCATGATTTGGGATTTTAAAACATGCACACCACTTCACAGACAAAATTCATTCTATTGACTTAGGTTTTATAGGAGTTATATTAAATAGTCAAAAGTTTTTGTTTCCTCTGAATTTTTCAAGACTTAGCTCTTCATCTTGTTTTAATTTTTTCACATTTCAAAATTTGGAAAATTTCGGGATGTGACACGCTGTCATCTCCATCCCTAGATCGGGAGGGATCTAAAGCTCTTCCCGGCACCCTGCCGGAGAGGGGAATTCACCCTGGAGGCCTTCTTCATCACCATGCAAGCCTCCGGTGTGATGCGTGAGTAGTTCATCCTTGGACTACGGATCCATGTAGTAGCTAGATGGCTGGTTTATCCTCCTTTGTGCTTTCATGTTTAGATCTTGTGAGCTCCGTTCATGATCAAGATCATCTATTTGTAATCCATACATGTTGTGTTTGCGGGGATCTGATGGATATTGAGATGCTATTTCAGATTGATTATTAATTCTATCATGTCTTTGTTATTTGAGATCTTGCATGCTTTCCGTTGTTAGTAGCTATCTTGGCCAAGTAGATGCTAGCAACTCCAAGAGTTAGTATTTATGCTCGATAGTGGGTTCATGCCTCTGGTAATCTGGGGAAGTGATAGAAATCTCTAAGGTACTAGATGTGCTGTTGCTACTAGGGAGAAAACAACAATCCTTTGTTCATAGAACAATCGTATTGTTTACTTTACACGCAGTTCGTAAAGCAATAATATGTTGCTTGCAACTTAATACTAGAGGGGGTTTAGATGATAACCTGAAGGTGGATTATTAGTCATAGATGCAGTTGGATGGCGGTCTATGTATTATGTTGTAATGCCCAATCAAATCTAAAAGAAGTCAAGATCATTAGTATATTCATGTATGCTTTCTCGATGTTTGTCAATTGCCCCGCTGTAATTTGTTCACCCAACATGTTATCTATCTTAAGGAGAAGCACCACTAGTGAACTATGGACACCGGTCCTTTCTTTTACCATCAATCTACAACTGTTTACTTTCTGCAAGCTTTTACTTTCTTCCACTCGATACGTTTAATCCTTTGTTTTCAGAAAAACCGGTGAGATTGACAACCTCATCGCAAGTTGGGGACAAAGTTCTTTGGTTGTGTTGTGCAGGATTCCATGTTGGTGCTAGCACCGGTACTGCGCCCTACCAAAGCTCATCTAGCAACACCTTTGAGGTGTTTCCTTGCTCCTACTGGATTGATAACCTTGGTTTCATAACTGAGGGAAACTTACTGCTGTGCTCATCATACCTTACTCTTGGGGTTCCCCAATGAGCTCGTTATTACATGAGTCAGCAAGTACTTTTCTGGCGCCGTTGTCGGGGAGTCAAGGACATCTTCATAAGGGGAGTCCCTCATAACCAATATCTTTACTTTGTTGTTTTTGTTTTGCTTAGTTTATTTTCTTGCTTTGTTTGCTTGTCTCTTTATCAAAAGACACACAAAAATAGTTTTACTAGTTTGCTTTCTTTATTAAAAACACACAAAAATGACTACTCTGGAAAATACTAAGTTGTGTGATTTCACGAGCACCAACAACAATGATTTTATGAGCACACTTATTGCTCCACCTGTTCCTAAAGCTAATTTCTTTGAAATAAAACCCGATTTACTCAATCTTGTTATGAGGGAACAATTTTCTGGTATTGGTAATGAAGATGTTGGTGCTCATCTAAATAACTTTGTTGAACTTTGTGAGATGCAAAAGCATAGGGATATATGTGGAGATATTATTAATCTTAAATTGTTTCCTTTCTCTTTGAGAGGAAAAGCTAAAGAATGGTTGAATTCCCTAACTAGGAATAGTATTGATTCTTGGACTAAATGTAAAGGTGCTTTCATTGGAAAATACTACCCACCTGCTAAGATAATATCTATGAGAAGTGAAATAATGAAGTTTAAACAATTTGATAATGAACATGTTGCTCGAGCTTGGGAAAGAATGAAATCTTTGGTAAAGAATTGTCCCACTCATGGACTAACTGCTTGGATGATTATCCAAACCTTTTATGCAGGATTGAACTATTCTTCAAGAAATCTATTGGATTCTACTGCTGGAGGTACCTTTATAACCATTACTTTGGGTGCTGCAACAAAGCTTCTGGATAATATGATGGTTAATTTTTCTGAATGGCATACTGAGAGAGCTCCAGAAGGTAAGAAGGTAAATTCTATTGAAGAAACCTCCTCCTTGAGTGATAAAATTGATGTTATTATGTATATGCTTGTTAATGGGAAATCTCATATTGATCCAAATCATGTTCCCCTAGCTTCTTTGGTCGCTCAAGAAGAGCAAGTTCATGTGAACTTTATAAGAAATAATAATTTTGGCAACAATGCTTATGGTAATAACAATTATAGGCCTTACCCTCCTAATAATACTTATGGTTATAATGGCAAACCTGGAATACCTAGTGAAGGAAGAATTTTAGAAGTTGAAAGAGCCACTAAAAACTTCATGCAAATGCAATATGAACAAAATAAATTATTTACTAAAACTATGGAGGAACAGTCTACAATTTTGAAGAATATTAGTCATCAACTTGAGAGTTTGAATAGAGAAATTCCTAGTTTGCAACTGAAACTTTCTAATGCTGAAAGAAATATATCATCTTTGTCTGAAGCACAATCCTCTTTGATTAATAAAATGGCTGCTAAACCTGAAACTATTGATAATCCTTTTGCTGCTACTAATGCCATACAAGTTAGAATTGATGAAAATATTAGACTATTAGCTGAATTGCATGCTAAGTGGGAGAGAGAAGATGAAATTGCTAGAAACATTAGTGTTTCTACTATCACTATCACTAGTGTTGAAGATAGTAATAGCTCTACTACTTTATATGATAATTATGATTTTGATCTTGATGGTTGCAACATCTCTAAAGTTATTAAGTTCCTACAAAAGCTTGCTAAAAGTCCTAATGCTAGTTCTATGAATATGGCCTTTACAAAACACATTACTGATGCTCTCATAAAGATTAAATAAGAAAAGATGAAACATAAAGCTTCTATTCCCATGAAACAAGAAGATGGTTCGGAACCCATCATTAATATGAAAGTGAATGATTTTGATTTTAAAGTTTTATGTGATCTTGATAGTAGTGTTTCTATTATGCCTAGAAGGATTTATGATATGCTTGATTTGCCACCATTGGAAGATTGTTATTTGAATGTCCCACTTGATGCTAATGCTAAAAAGAAACTCATGGGGAGTCTTAATGATGTTCTTATTATGGTTAACAATGCCTATGTCCCCGTTGATTTCTATGTTTTGGATGTTGAATGCAATGCTTCTTGTCCTATTACTTTGGAAAGACCCTTTCTTAGAACTGTTGGTGCCATTATTGATATGAAAGAAGGCACCATTAAATATCAACTCCCACTCAAGAAAGGTATAGAACACTTCCCTAAGAAGAGAGAGAAGATTTATTTTATTTCTCCTTTGAAAACAAAATTTGCTCTTAATGCTTCTTCCTTTGAGAACACTTGATTCTTTTTCTTGCTTCTTATGCCTAACTTAAAGGCCTTAAAGAAAAGTACTTATTGGGAGATAACCCAAAAGTTTTAGATGAGTCTCGGAAATTATTACCTCTGTAATAAACTCTCCTTATCCTTTATATTTGCTTTTTGTGCCAAGAGTAACCTCTAATAAGAGACAAGTAATGCTTGGGAAAGTTGTTGTCCCGAAACAGATTTCTGTGCTTCACCGTAAAAAATTGTGTAAAATATCTGTACGACCTTTTGAGGCGTGAATTTTTGTGCTTCTACCCCAGGTTGTTATATAACTTTCGTTAGTTCAACACTTTTTTATTTGAGCAACAGAAGGTCTTTGAAAAAATTCGTCTTTACCTGCTAGTCTGTTTTGACAAATTTCTGCCATTATTTGCATTTGCTTCTTGTTGGTTCTTTTTTGAGTTCTTTGGGGAATTGAGATTTTTGAGGGAAGTGCTACAGTAGATTTTGTTTTAATGGAAGTTTTATTGGTGTTGAAACTGAACCTAAATACTTATTATCTTGAATGCACTAATGTTGCTAATAAAGATTGTGTGAAGTTTTGTATGAAGGAAAAATTTCAGGTGTATGGAAGAAATGAGTAATGAGATAAAGAATGGACTAAAGCTCAAGCTTGGGGATGCCACGCGTGTCACCCCAAGAAATATCCAAGAAGTACAAGCGTCAAAGCTTGGGGATGCCCAAGGCATCCCCTTTCTTCATCAATAAAAATCCCAGGTTTCTTCCAAACACTTCATTTTTATTGTTTCATGCACAGTTGTGTTGTTCTTGGAGCGTCTTCTTTTTCGTTTTCGTTTTTGTTTTTCGTTTTCTTGGTTTTCTTAGTTTGCTTGAATAAATTGGTTGGACCCCCTCTTTCATGCATTGGTTTTCAAATAGTTTGGTTTGGATTGGAAAAGAGTAGGAAAGTTCATGCTTAAGTGGTAAAGAGAGCTTGTTTTTGCTTGTGGCTTATTCTTTGTCATGCCATGCTTGATATTTTTTTGGCTTTATGCTTAGTATTCTTTGTTGTAGCATGACTTGATATAAACAATTGAGATTGCTTAATGTGCCTTGGAAGGATCATGCGTTGTTTTAGCATATTAAAGCATAGTATTGTGGTATTCTCCTTTGATGCTTTATTTGGATTGACTTGGAGCATGCTCACACCATGTTATGACTATCCCAAGTCACCAATAGCCTTGATGATCCTTTAGTTTTTGACTTGTAATATCACTTTATGTTTTAATCAATGATGTTTTGTCGCTCTGCATGATTATGGCCATTATTGCTCTCTTAGTTGGTCACTCCCAGTCTTTTGCTAGCCTCCGTAACCAAGTATGAGTTCCACTCATGCATCCAACTCCTAAAATCAAGTTATTCCAAAGAGTCCACCATACCTATCTATTAGCAATTGCTATTCCAAGTATATTCATGTTTTTATCTACCTTCCAAATTAAACTTGTTATGTGAAAATTAGTGATTAAACCTCTCACGAACTTGATGGCACACTTTACTTTTCTTGCATTTAATAAACTTGAACCATTGTGTCCATCTTTGTTGCGTGTATGCTTGCGTTTTATAAGTTGAAATTAGCATAACCATGTATCATGGGGAACGCTTTCAACATTGCACTTGTACTTTGTACCCTGTTGATATCATGTTCTTTTGCTTATGGATCTCGGCGGTGTGAAATAAAAGTGGAACTTGTAAGATCATGGAGTTTGTATGTGTGTTAGAGAAACACCTGGGCCGCTAGCCTAAGCCATGCCTAATCATGGTGGAAAATTGCAGCATCACCATAATGAGCACTCTATGAAGCATCCTCGATAAAAACCTATGCAAATAGCAAATAAAAAGATCGTTGAGATGCTCATTGTCTGCTTGCCTTGTCATTTTGATTATGGTATAGCTCTTGTATCATGTGCAAGGGGTACCCCGTTGGCGGTTCTTTATGATACATATGTACTTACAATGACAAGAGCTTACTTGTGACTAAAGTTGAGTACCATGAGGTTCGGTACTCGTAAGTAAGGGGCATGAGATTTCGGCTTATAACTTGTCAAGCATATCCTCTTAGTTGTGTCACTTTAACCTTAATCACTTAAAGATGCTGATGATAGGGGCAATGAGAGCTCAAAGCTAACAAGTACCATAATTTTTGGAAGCTCTTTATAAAACTTGAATCTCTGCTTCCTTCTATGAAGGCCTTTCTTTTACTTTTATGTTGAGTCTCCACCTCCTACCTTCATGCACCTACTTTGAGAGCATATTGGCCATTCTTAGTTTTATCTGCATTGTCCCAAGACTTGTTGATTGATGCATAACTTGATATTGCTTGTTCTTAAACTACTTGTATCTAGTCACTCTTATGAACTTTGAAGGTGTCCTATGCATTTATGTTTTGCTACTCTATGAGGGACAAGCTGAATGCCACTATGCTATGTTTTCTTTATGTGAAACAAACAAACGTATTGCAAAGCATTGTTATTCATGAATCTTTTGTTTGTACCCTTTCATGTTGCAACATAGTTTCTATGTCTTATTGTTAGAACTTTATCTTTCATGCTATGTTGAAGTACTATGATCCCAGCTTTCAATGTTTTACAAATACTTTGATCAAGATTGTGATGGTGCATGTCACCTCAAAAATCATTATTTCTTTTTATCACTTACCTACTCGAGGACGAGCAGGAGTTAAGCTTGGCGATGTTGATACGTTGCTAATGTATCCATAAATTTTGATGGTCCATGCTTTGTTTTATCTACTTTCTTATGTTTTGTTCCAACTTTGGAGTACTTTTCATACACTTTTATTGGACTAACCTATTAACAAGATGCCACAGTGTCAGCTGCCTGTTTTCTGCTGTTTTTGGTTCCAGGAAGTCAGAAAATGAATATTCTCGGAATTGGACGGGACAAAAGCCAAAGTCAGTTTTTCACCGAGGGGGACATGGAGCCAGAATACAAGATGGAGAGGGGCCAGGGGGCCGCCACACCACCGGGCCATGCGGCCCAGCCTGGCCTACGCCAGGGGGTGGTCTGGCCGCCTCCAGCACCCCCTCGGCCTCCACTTCCGACTATAATATGCCTCTGATACAGAAACCCAAAGTACCCGATCAAAATTCCATGAAAGAGTCTGTAGCCGCTGTCATCTCCATCCCTAGATCGGGAGGGATCTGAAGCTCTTCCCGGCACCCTGCCGGAGAGGGGAATTCACCCTGGAGGCCTTCTTCATCATCATGCAAGCCTCCGGTGTGATGCGTGAGTAGTTCATCCTTGGACTACGGGTCCATGTAGTAGCTAGATGGCTAGTTCTTCTCCTTTGTGCTATCATGTTTAGATATTGTGAGCTCCATTCATGATCAAGATCATCTATTTGTAATCCTACATGTTGTGATTGCGGGGATCCGATGGATATTGAGATGCTATTTCAGATTGATTATTGATTCTATCATGTCTTTGTTATTTGTGATCTTGCATGCTTTCCGTTGTTAGTAGCTATCTTGTCCAAGTAGATGCTAGCAACTCCAAGAGTTAGTATTTATGCTCGATAGTGGGTTCATGCCTCTAGTAATCTGGGGAAGTGACAGAAATCTCTAAGGTACTAGATGTGTTGTTGCTACTAGGGAGAAAACAACAATCCTTTGTTCATAGAACAATCGTATTGTTTACTTTACACGCAATGCGTAATGCAATTATCTGTTGCTTGGAACTTAATACTGGAGGGGGTTCGGATGATAACCTGAAGGTGGATTATTAATCATAGATGTAGTTGGATGGCGGTCTATGTATAATGTTGTATTGCCCACTCAAATCTCAAAGGAGTCAAGATGATTAGTATATGCACGTATGCTTTCTCGATGTTTGTCAATTGCCCCGCTGTAATTTGTTCACCCAACATGTTATCTATCTTAAGGAGAACCACCACTAGTGAACTATGGACCTCGGTCCTTTCTTTTACCATCAATCTACAACTGTTTACTTTCTGTAAGCTTTTACTTTCTTCCACTCGATACGTTTAATCCTTTGTTTTCAGCAAAACCGGTGAGATTGACAACCTCATCGCAAGTTGGGGACAAAGTTATGTGGTTGTGTTGTGCAGGATTCCACGTTGCTGCTAGCACTAATAGTGCACCCTGCCAAAGCTCAGCTAGCAACACATTTGAGGTGTTTCCTTGCTCCTACTGGATTTATAACCTTGGTTTCATAACTGAGGGAAAATTACTGATGTGCTCATCATACCTTCCTCTTGGGGTTCCCCAACGAGCTCGTTATTACACGAGTCAGCAGAGCTCCAAACAACCTGTGGTGACAAGATCGACAACGGAGGCAAAATATATTGGTGCTTCAGAAGCAGCGCAGGAGGAGTTCGGAACCAAACTAGGTGTGGTTCCTAGTGCGTTGGACCAATGGCGATCTATTGTGACAACAATGGAGCCACAGCCAACTCCAAGGAACCAAGGTCTCACAAGAATTCCAAGCATATTAAGTGCCGGTTTCACTCCATCCGCGAGCATGTCAAGGATGGATATATAAAGATTTGGAAATACACACGGATCTCAATGTAGCAGATCCATTGACTAAAGTTCTCCCTAGGGCAAAACATGATCAACACCAGAACTCCATGGGTGTTAGATTTATCACTATGTAACTAGATTATTTTCTCTAGTGCAAGTGGGAGACCGAAGGGAATGTGCCCAAGAGGAAATAATAAATTTGTTATTATATGTATTCCAAGTATATGATAGATGTTTATTTTGCATGCTATAGTTGTATTAACTTGGAAATGTTAATGCATGTGTGTTTAATAAACAAATAGAAGGTTCCTAGTTATGCCTCTCTTATAAACTAGCTCGTTGATTAACAAGATGATCAAGGTTTCCTGACCATGGACATTGGATGTTGTTAATAACAAGGTCACAACATTTGGGGAATGATGTGATGAACATTCATCCGAAGTATAGCATTACAATAAAAGTCATTATGTTTATATTGTTATAACATCATACGAAGTAATCCTAATCCTTAGACCATGAGATCATGTCAATCACTAACACTGGAAGAGTATCTTGATAACATCAAATGTCACATCATGACAAGGTGACTATAAAGGTGGGTTCAGTGCTACGAAGGTGTTATGTATAGGCTCATGGATAAAGAGTGGGATTTGTCCATCCTGATGATGGATAGATATACTTTGGGCCCTCTTGGTGGTATCACATTGAGATAGCTTGCAAGCAAGTGATATGATCACTAGAATGTTATATCACGGGAACAAGAAAAGAGTGCATGTCGGCAACAAGATCAAACTAGGTATGGATATACCAATGATTGAATCTCGGACATGTAATATACCGCGAGACAAAGGGATTTAGTTACTAGCGTTAAAGGTTCTCACGATCACAAGAAGTCATCGTTGAATGTGTGGGAGTCAGTATGGATCTCTAGGTCCTGCTTCTGATTATTGATCCGAGAATGGTCTCGGTCATGTCTACATTATTCGCGAACCGTAGGGTGACACACTTAAGGGATACCAACACCATTTGGAGCAAATATGTTCTATATGAAAGAATCGCAAAGCGCTGGAATTATTTCAATGGACACCGGAATTGTTCCGGGTGAAATTGCTGAAATTGGTTATGCATTGTGATATTTGAAATGTTGCAAGGGTTTTATGTGAATGTTTGTTAATTGAATTAATTAAAAAAATTCTGAATAAAATAAATAAAAGAGTATTATTAAATGAGGGTTACATTAAATTTGGTGGAAATTTAGTGCAATTTGAGTAGGATTTTGAGTGGACAAAATGGAGGGTCAAATTTATGTGAGTGGAGCTTCCACCACATGAATGAGGAAGAGGTGGGGCACCCTCCATGGGCGCCGGCCATGGGGAGGGGCTGCCCTCCCTCTCCTATAAAAGGTCCCCCTCTCACTCCTTCTCACTTACACCTCCTCATGAAGGATCTCTCTCTCCCTCTAGAATTATTCTCCCATGGTCTCGGATTAGCGAGATACATATTCTAGGTGCCATTTCATCTGGAAGGAGTTGATGCTTCTGCTGCATTGCTGGAGAGAGGAGGTGGAGGTTGTTCGGTGGCCTGAACGTGTGTGCGATCACGGATGCGCTGTTGAGTTGCGGCGCTGGACTTCTTCTCGATCCTGAGATCGGCAAGCGTTCAACTACATCATCCACGTGTTCAACCTCGTTACACTTTGTCGGTCTACAAGAGTATGTTCTCTATGGATACATATCCACCCGTAGCTTGTATCTAGTAGATAGATCTAGGTGCTTAGTAGTTCCCATTGTAGGAATTTTTTGTTTTCTATGCTGCAAACCCAACAGTGCGCACTTGAGAGAATAGGGTAAGCCTGTTGTGGCCTCAGTGAGTTATGTGCCTTCGCATCTTGGGGTGAGGCATTGTGTGGTGTTGGGTGAGCATCGAGCCACCACACCTCAAGGTGATCCATTCGTGGCGCTCGGAGAGCATTGCTCCATCGCACCTCTCCAACGGAGATGTAGCTTCTTTGGTAGTGAACTTCGGGATAAAAATCATCGTCTTCGTGTCCATCGGTTATCTCTCAGTCGAGCCCTTTACTTATGCAATTTACATTGTGATAGCCATCATGCTTGAAGTATTATATCTTGTTATCACCTTGTTTCTTGTCTTTCTTAGCATAGGTTCTTGGTGCACTTAGTTGAACCTAGTGGTTTTAGGTTTTGTGCTTTGATAATTAAATGTTAGTTTTATTCCGTATTTATTAGAGTCTAAACCATAATTATATTAAAAGCCTATTCACCCCTCTAGGCGATGTCCTTTACACTTTCACCAACTATGAATCTCTTTGTATATTTGGGTGTGCATGTTGGCCAAACCTCCATCCCTATAACCAAAGAAAACTTTATTTCTGTTCCAAAATATGTGTTTTCTTGGGTTATCGTCCTCGTCATAAAGGAGTAAAATGTCTGGACACTTCTACGGGTCGTGTTTATATCTCACGATATGTTGTGTTTGATGAAAATAGTTTCCCCTTTGCTTCACTTCACCCCAATGTTGGTTCTCGTCTTCATGAAGAAATTCTTTTATTACCTGATACTTCTACATATATTTCTTCTAAACATGAGGGCATACAAACTAATTGTGATCACTTGATCATTGCTCCTGGTACTAACCCGCCACAAGTAAAAGTAGTCGTGCTTGAGGAACTAGCAGAAAAGAGTGCAGACACATATCCAGAAAATACCATAACCAAAGATACATCCAATAATAAAGAAGATACAAGTTCAAGTGCAGATCTGGGTGCATCTAGCAAAACACCCCCAAGTATTGATCCCAATGGAGATATTTTGGCAGAAACTGCACAGGAATCTGCCTCGGATCATGCAGAGATATTCTCCTCGGGGCGGTATCCCCTGGCATGCCCATCCCGTGCTACCACAACACCTCCCCAGCAGCGCATGCAGCAACCCGCCTCTGACCCGGACGTGCGCACGCCTCCTGGCCTGTTCAACGCTGCCACACATGAAGGTACGACACCACCTGGACCACCATCTATTGGATCATATGTGCCTAATACCAGTAACACAATGTCTACATGATCGTATGTGCAATGGCAAGCGAATATGCTACTCTAGGATTTGAGAAATGGAGGACAATTCCCCTGGATCTTCTGCATCATCAAGTCCTATAGCACCCATGTTGCTGAGCCTCACACACGCCTTCAAAATGGAATACGACAGACAAAATTATATACTGATGGTACGATTCCGCATGGCTTGATCATTACTACAGGAGAACAACATAATGTTTCTGAAGCTCTCGCAGATAATAATTGGAGGCATGTTATGAAGGAGGAATATGAGGCACTTATGCACAACAAGACTTGGCATCTTGTACCACCCAATTCCAGCAAAAATGTGGATGATTTAAAGTGGGTATGTTGTACCAAGAAAACCTCTTATGGCACTATTTATAGGTACAAAGCTCGTCCGGTTGCAAAGGGCTTCAAACAACGTTATGGTATTAATTACGAGGACACATTTAGTCCCGTGGTAAAGGCAACGAGTATTCTCCTTGGGCTTGCTATTTCTATCTCTCGTGGTTGGAGTCTATGAAAACTAGACGTCAAGAATGCATTCTTAAATGGCGTTCTGGAAGAGGAAGTCTACATGAAAAAACCTCCTGGGTTTGAAAATTGAAGGGGTTCCAGTGCAGAAAACAAAAAATCCTAACAATAAGAACGATATAGCCAAGATCTATGTATGAAGATGTAAAGTAATGAGAGTGTTCATACCCTTGTAGACCGAAAGAGGGATTATGTTCCCGTTCAAACATTTGCGATGGAGTCGTATGGCAAAGCCGACCTCAAGGTCGAGTAGGCATACAAGCATCTAGTGCCACAACTGACCACACCTCCACAGTTCTACACGCATTTAGTGTAGACTATGTCTCCTGGGCTCCGGTCCAACAAAGCAGCGGAAGAAGATTGATCCAAACCGATTCTAGCAGCATGATGATGTGCATATCCTAGAGAAACCTCTATTCTCGTATGCATGTTACGATTGCATAACCACACAAGAGGGAGAGAGGAGAGAAGGAGAGAGAAGACAAAGGCCAATTGATGGGATGAGGAGGAGGGGGTCCTCACTTTATATAGGAGAGAGGTTAACACCGCCACGAGGAGGCGATGAGTGGGACTAAAGGGCAACGGCCGGTAGGGTGGGCCCCACCACACATGCGCCTAGCCCATGGCCGACCGGTCCCCCTTGCTCCTTGGGGTAGCTGCCTCCCCACATGGGCCATTCCCTCTGCGAAGTGGCCCAATAAGGAGGTTTGCTCAAAAATTATTTTAAATTAGTTTTTAATATATAATTCCAATAATTAATATCAAAATCATATTTAATTAATTGCTCTTACTCCAAAACACCTTTCGGATCCCTCCAAACATCTTTCGAATTCTCACGGAACACTTCTGATTCTCTCTTCTCTCTTCTCCATCGATCTCGGATCAATCCCTAAGCATCATCTACCCTTAAGCGTGCGACCCTATGGTTCATAAATAGGTAGGCATGATCGAGACACCTCTTCGATCATTGACCAACATCAGAATTTGGAAACTCATGATGGCCCCCATGCATTCCACGAATTACTTGATCGCTTGAACCTTAAACGTTGAGTCTCATTCCCTTTTCTCTTCGATACCTGGTTTGTCCAAGATCTAATCTCCAGTATCTCGATACCTAGTTCGATCTTGTTACTCACAAACACGTTTACTTGTTCACGTGATATTACATTCATGTGACCTAGTCACATGCTTGCAAGCTTCATAGATATAATCTCACCGAGTGAGACTAGAGTATCTATCCATCACCCGGATGGGAAAATCTCGATCTTGATGCATACGCCTAAACTACCCCTTTGGAATACCTGAGAGACACCTTTATGATCACTCTATTATAGTGTGACGGTTGATGCAGTCAAGACAGCCTCCAGTGATAGTAATTAGATATGATCTCACAGTCAAAGGGGTGTGTTAATACTTTTTACTAGTTATTGTAATATTGAACTTTGTGACTGGATCTCATTGCAATATTTTGGTTAGGGGTGTGTCCATCATATCATTCATTCAATGACATGACCCTATTGTCAATTGACATAAATTTCCATGATCGGAAAGCGTTGATCATTGGTTGACCAATGAGCTAGTTAACTAGAGGTTACCAGGGACTTGGTTTGTTTACATGTCACGATATAACAAATAAAAACATATTTATTATTTTTCTCTATGGCATATCTCCTTCAAAAATCCCCAATCTCTGCATCACATTTGCAAACTTGATAAAACTCTATATGGTTTAAAGCAAGCTTCTCGTGCCTGGTATTCTCGACTCAGCTCCAAACTTCATGAACTTGGCTTCAAATCATCCAAGGTAGATACATCTCTATTCATCTATAGTAAATCTGATATTACTATTGTTGTATTGATCTATGTGGACGACATCATCGTGACTAGCTCCTCGAACAAGGCAATATCGGCTCTGTTACAAGACCTTAGTCATAATTTTGCCCTCAAAGATTTAGAAGATCTTCACTTCTTTTTGGGCACTGAAGTTAAGAAATTAAATGGCACACTCACTTTAATACATGAGAAATATGTTGATTTACTTACAAGAGCATGCATGAGTAAATGTACATCATGTCCTACACCATTATCTTCTTTGGAAAAATTGTCCCTTACAGATGACACACCTCTTGGCCCTGAAGATAGCACCCGCTACAGAAGCATCACTAGTGCATTGAAATATCTAACTTTCACACGACCAAATATCTCATTTTTGGTTAATAAGGTTTGCTAGTTTCTTCATGCACCTACCACTGCTCACTGGACAGCAGCCAAACGAATTTTGCGCTATATCAAGGGTACGTTACAAGTCGGTGTCACTTTTCAAAAGACCACTTCTACTCTTCTCAGTGCCTTCTCTAACGCGAATTGTGTCATATCTCTTCATGGTAGGCGCTCTATGGGTGGCTTTGCAATCATTTTGGATCTAACCTGGTTCCTTGGACTGCTCGTAAGCAGGCCACGGTCTCTCGTTCTAGTATAGAGGCAGAATATAAAGCACTTGTCAATACCTTAATATGGGTAGAAGCTTTACTCAAAGAATTGGGTATTAATCTCAAAGAACGACCTTGTTTACGGTGTGACAAATTTGGTGCCACATATTTATCTGCAAATCCAGTGTTTCATACTCCTACCAACCATATTGAAATCGATTTTTTACTTTGTTCATGAAATAGTTGCAAATAAGTTACTTGACATTCGATTTATTTATAGAAAAGATCAGATTACAGACAGATTCATCAAGTCCCTGCCTGCGAAGGATTTCGAGGATTTCAAGCATAATCTAAATCTTTCCAACAATTCTAAGGTTTAGATTAAGGGGGTGTTGAACAATTTGATTTGTTTACTCTTCCAGTAACGTGTGGCTCCACTATGTAATTTTTTGGTTTCTACTTCTGTAATTATGATCCATCATTGTAGCAGCCACGGCGGCGACTTTTCCATCCTACTTAACATTAGGGGTGGGCATTCGGTTTTAACCGAAAATTCGGTTTGGTTTTTCGGTTTTTCTCGTAATTCGGGTAACAAGAAATGACAACCAAAATTATTTCGGTTTTATAGTTAGTCAGTAGTTCGGTTAACTGTAAAATTCGGTTCGGTGTTCGGTTTTAACCGATTTACCAAATCGTGAATAGACTGACATGACAAAGAACTAAACACTACAATCACGTAGGCAGATGGCACTCGCCGAGTCACCGTGGTCAGCAACCACGTCCAAAGCAGGGCTAGTGTCCACGCACACACCAATGTCCTGGAACCATACGTACATGCACTAGTCAAAAGCAGTTTGTTTAGCATCTAGTACAACTAAAGCAACAAAAATCACGTGTAGCAAAAAAAAACATGTACGTGAGTGTGCTGATAGGAGTCATTTACGTGTACATGCCACACAATGCGGGTATAGGGCTGGCCTAGTGGGCTTTTGCCTAGAAACTACGCTAAAAACATGGATGAAAATGTTCTGCTCTCTCCACTCCGTATGTCGGTTTTTTCGGTTTCATCGGTTAATTGATGGTCAAAACCGAATTTACAGTTTTGAATTCGGTTTATAACATCTGCCAACCGAATTTGGTCTCGGTTAATTCGGTTTCGATGAATTCGGTTTCGATTCCAGTTAGTTCGGTTTTGGTATTCGGTTTCAGTTTTTTATGCCCATCCCTACTTAACATGTACCCGTGCCTCCCATCAGAGGTGCCGTTTCCTGCAAACCAATTTCACAAGTTCCTTTCGCCCTCCTCCATCCCAGCTGCACCCGACCACTGTCCGTCCGGTTACTGACTCCCTGTCCTCTGGTCCAGTTTGGTATGTACCTGGCTCCATAGCTTCTGGTGCTTTCCCTCTTCAATCTCGTTTATTAATTTGCCTAATGCCTTACCCCTCATTGCTCTTCTTGGTGACTCATCCACAAAGTACGGGAACTGCATAGGCGATGCTTCATATTCATCACCCACCACAACATATATCTACACATAGTTGGTCACTAGGCATAGTGCGCCCTCACGCCCCTGCTCATCTCATGCCCGTCCTCGTGCATATCAGCCTATCAGGTAAACAACATGGTATTCCCTTCAACCTAGGGATAAAAACGGAGCGAAAACGGACGACTGAGTGATGCCACATTTTTTTCATATTTTTTTGCGGAAGCAAAAACGAATACAGAAACCCCGAAAAAAAATAGAAGCAGGTATTATCGGAAACAGATACAGACCAAATATGGTACTAACACGGACCGATGCAGATTTTATCCGGAACCAAGAGAACCCTAGAATCATGCAACAAATCTCAAGAATTCAATAAAACCAACAAAATTGTTCCCTAATTATAGCATAGTGCTAGGTTTACAAGGGAATAAAGGAAAGACAAAATCGTGGAAGCCTACTCGAATGCATAAAGAGATTACATCGCCATCGGTAGCTTTGCAAGTTTGGCTTGACAAGGTTATGTAATAGGTTAGTTGGAATTAGAAATACACATCAACCCTAAAACATAAATTCCATATTAGACGGAAACGGAATTTCCGTTTCTGTTTCTGTTTTGCAAAATTCTATTTCCGTTTTCATATTTTCATTCAGTTTTCATTTTTTCGCGAAAAAATCGGAAACTTTCCGCTCCACTTTCATCCCTACTTCAGCCATACCCTGCTCATCACAGCCCTTCCTCGTGCATATCAGGTAAGCAACATGGTAGTGCCCTTCCGCTGTTTGATGAAATGCCAATAATGTTGACAGCTTGATAAGTACTCCCTCCATTTCGTAATATAAGATGGTTTACCTTTGTGAAGATAATGTATCTAGACGCCTTTTAGTATGTAGGTTCGGAGAGGTTCACTCCCAATCTATACACTAAAAGCTCTAAATACTTTACCTTCACAAACCTGAAACATCTTATATTTTAAAACGGAGGGAGTAGTTGATTCTCGCCACTTTGTTGACTGTATCACTTCATTCCATCAGCAGCAACTCTTCTAAAATATTCGGTTGTGTGATTCATCTCCTTGATCAAATGTCAATACTGTAGAAAGCTCCATAAATAGTTCATTTTTGCGACTTTATTTATCGCATCAGTTCATCCCTTCGGGCGAGCCACCTCGATTTTCCTACACTAAATCAAGTTTCAACTTCAGGTACGACTAGTCATAGTTGCTGCCTGATAAGTTCGACATTCAAAACTCCTAACTGCTCAAGTAAGGTAATTCTCGCAAAAATATCAAGTTATTCAATCTGTCCGTAGAATACTTATTCGTCTTTGGTCTAGGTGTTTCTTTGGCATTGCTGGCCAATTAGTTACTAAAATCTAGACTGTTGGTAGCATGGAAAGTGGAAAATTTTAGTTCATCACATTTACAATAATTACTTGGGATCTTCGGATGAAAACCCAAGCTTCGGTCGACAACAACGTCATCATCGCCTCCCTCTTGAGGACGTCGTCTTGGAGAGTCAGCCTTGGTGGTTGTGCGTGGCTTCTGTTGCTTTAGGTTCGGTGAAAGTCGGGGCAGCGGTCTCGGATGGTGATATGTGTCGAGGCGGCGACCTCGGGATCCATGGTGAGCATCAGTTTCATGGGGTTGGACAGTTGCTCACATGGCTAGGGTGTCATTCTTGTGTCGCTAGTGCAGCAAGGTTGTCGGCCTGATCAACGCGCCTCGGGAGAGGCGGTTCGACTTTATGTCGGGGCGGTGACCCTAGATGTCGGTATGATGGCTGTGGTCTACGAGCAGTTTATCCTGTGCAGCTTGGGCTGCAGCCAGATGGGTCGTGTGGCATTGTGGCTTGAGCGTGAGCGGTGGTACATCGGGACGACGGTCCCAGAAGGCGATGTTGGTGGTCTGCTGGGTGTTGCGGAGTGGGTGGATGTCGGGGCGGTGGCCCCAGAAGTTTGACAGGGTTGAGGGCTTCGACCTCATGTTGTTTGGACGAGGAGGCTGCCTTGATATTGGTCATCGCGTCACATTGGCGCAGCTCCTCGAAGGGTTTGTTTCTTTGTCTATGTTGGAGTGTCCCATGTTTGCTCCTCCCATAGCAGCAGCGACGTCTTCCCTCCGGCAAGGGTGGAGGCCGCCTGGTCTCAGTGGAGTGGTGTTTTGAGTTTGGACGTTTCTGTTCTCAGGTCTTGAGTGGGTTTAGGGCCTTGGGGGCATGTCCCTGTGTTTGGTGT